>CM061747.1:115276364-116476364 GCA_030979885.1 Lolium multiflorum | reverse complement strand
AAGCTCGGAAAATTATCTAAATAATGCCACTGGCCCCAGGTCCAAATTAGTAATTGAATTTAAATGACAAAATAACAAGGCAGAGCCTTTTCTAACTTCAAATAAATATTAAAAATTAACTACAAAGTATTTTGAGTTGAAACCAACTCTCATAAATCACATTTAACATACTCTAATTATTCATGCAAAAATATAGTATAGTTGTTTGCATGATCATAAACTAGAACTAAATAATAGCTATGGAGCTATTTCTAGGTCCATTTAACACATACTCCCTCCGTTCTTTTTTAATTGACTCTAATTTAGTACAAAGTTGTACTAAATCCGAGTCAATTAAAAGAGACCGGAGGGAGTACACATAAATGGGTTTAATAGTATGAGAGCTACTCTCTCATTTAAAATGTGATCTTAAGTAATCCAAATAGGGGTACTGACCTTGGTCTAATAAGCCTCATGCTTGGTTACTTAGAGACATTAAATCATGATCATGCTAGTATTAAAATGCATGAGGTGTAGCACCTCATTTAAATCCCACTCTCAAATAATAGATATGAGATGTTGACTCTAGTCTACTAAAATTCATACCTTATTATTATTTGAAGAGATTAAATCTTAAATAAGAATTCAATGAGAGGAAATTATTTTCTCCATAGCATTAAGAAGCTATACCACAAATAATTATAATGAGAGGAAATTATTTTTCTCCAAAGCATTAAGAAGCTATACCCACAAGTAATTATAATGAAGGGGAAATTATTTTCTTTAACCTAAACCAAGTAAATCACCATGCTCATAAGATGTGATGCTAGCATAGGCTTGTGTGCATCCTTGGTGTGTTTAGCTTAACACTTAAGCTTATGTGGTGATTGTATACCTCGTATTCGTGTATAGACGCTAGTAACGAGGAGTATCCAGAGGAGGAAGACTACACCCAAGAGGAGGAGGAAAACTTTGACTCCTACCCCAATCAAGGCAAGCTATTACCAATGCAAGCTAACACTCTTGCAAGCCACCCTAATGCAAAGCTCTTCATGAGCAAGGCACCTTTACATTTTTACTTATGCTTAAATAATCCTATCCTATGTTTTACCTTGCAAGTTGCTCTGCTTTATTGTTCAAGCTTACTTTTGATTCATGATTCACTTGGTCTAGAATAGCACCAGAGTATTAAAATTTAGCCTAAACAAATGAAGCGAGATAGCACCCCTTACGATTAGTGCTAGTGCTAAATGAATAAAATTGACTACTCTAGATGGGAACAAGTGGAATGAAATGACGCTGAAAACCTTGGAATGATGGAGCATTCCAAGGAAAGATGTTGAATAGTGGATATGTCTGGGAATGATTGGGTGAAGTTTCGTGAAAACTGATGATTGGGTTCGGATGCGATACCCTTCCAATTTAAAAGTACCCCCACAATACCCAACATGGGTAAGGGCTTAACTGGAAAGTTATGTGCCTTAGTATGGGTTCCCTCTAAACAAGCGTCATTGATACGTCTCCAACGTATCTATAATTTCTGATGTTCCATGCTTGTTTTATGACAATATCGACATGTTTTGTTCACACTTTATGTCATTATTATGCGTTTTCCGGAACTAACCTATTGACGAGATGCCGAAAGGCCGTTCTGTTTTCTGCTTTTGGTTCCAGAAAAGGCTGTTCGGGCAATATTCTCGGAATTGGACGAAATCAACGCCAAACCTCCTATTTTTCCCGGAAGGCTCCAGAACACCGAAGAAGAGTCGGAGAGGGGCCAGGGGGCCACCACACCATAAGGCGGCGTGGGCCAGACCCTGGCCGCACCGGCCTATGGTGGGGCCACCCTACCAGCCCTCCTGCACCGCCTCTTCGCCTATATAACCCCTTTCGACCTAAAAATGCAGTACCTTTTTGACGAAACTCCAGAAAGACTCCAGGGGCGCCGCCACATCGCGAAACTCCAATTCGGGGGACAGAAGTCTCTGTTCCAGCACGCCGCCGGGACGGGGAAGTGCCCCCGGAAGGCTCCTCCATCGACACCGCTGCCATCTCCACCGCCATCTTCATCAACGCTGCTGCTCCCATGAAGAGGGAGTAGTTCTCCGGGGCTGTACCGGTAGCTATGTGGTTCATCTCTCTCCTATGTACTTCAATACAATAATCTCATGAGCTGCCTTACATGATTGAGATTCATATGATGATGCTTGTAATCTAGATGTCATTATGCTAGTCAAGTGGGTTTTACTTATGTGATCTCCGGAGACTCCTTGTCCCACGTGTGTAAAGGTGACAGTGTGTGCACCGTGTGGGTCTCTTAGGCTATATTTCACAGAATACTTATTCACTGTTATGAATGGCATAGTGAAGTGCTTATTTATATCTCTTTATGATTGCAATGTGTTTTGTATCACAATTTATCTATGTGCTACTCTAGTGATGTTATTAAAGTAGTTTTATTCCTCCTGCACGATGTAATGGTGACAGTGTGCATCCGTGTTAGTACTTGGCGTAGGCTATGATTATGATCTCTTGTAGATTATGAAGTTAACTATTGCTATGATGGTATTGATGTGATCTATTCCTCCTACATGGCGTGAAGGTGACAGTGTGCATGCTAAGTTAGTACTTGGTTTAGTCGTGTCGATCTTTCATGCACTCTAAGGTTATTTAAATATGAACATTTAATTGTGGAGCTTGTTAACTCCGGCATTGAGGGTTCGTGTAATCCTACGCATTGTGTTCATCATCCAACAAAAGAGTGTAGAGTAGTCCTATTATGTGATCATTGTTGAGAGTGTCCACTAGTGAAAGCAGGATCCCTAGGCCTTGCTTCCAAGCATCGAATCTCCGTTTGTTTACTGTTTTGTTGCATGTTTACTCGCTGCCATATTTTATTCAGATTGCTATTACCACTCATATACATCCATATTACTTGTATTTCACTATCTCTTCGCCGAACTAGTGCACCTATACATCTGACAAGTGTATTTGGTGTGTTGGGGACACAAGAGACTTCTTGCTTTGTGATTGCGGGTTGCTTGAGAGGGATATCTTTGACCTCTTCCTCCCCGAGTTCGATAAACCTTGGGTAATCCACTTAAGGGAAACTTGCTGCTGTTCTACAAACCTCTGCTCTTGGAGGCCCAACACTGTCTACAAGAATAGAAGCACCCGTAGACATCAAGCACTTTTCTGGCGCCGTTGGGGAGGTAAGGTAAAAGGTATTCACATCCTCCGACTACTAAGCTATTTTCTAGCACTGTTGCCGGTGTGTGAGTACTCGAAGCTATTTCCTTTAGATCCTGCAATTGCATCTTTTTGTTTCTTGTTTTTATTTTCACTAGTTAGGCATAATGGAAAACAACAAAAAAATTGGTGAGCTTTTTAATCTTTTTCCTAATTTAGAATTGTTTGATGCGAAAATTTAAAAACCTATGGAACCTTATTTGCATGGTAGTAGCAATGTTATTAGTATGAATGCAATTACTGCTAATGCTATGAAGAAGTCTAAGCTTGGGGAAGCTAGTTTACATAAAAATAATCTTTTTTGCTCCTCAACTTTGGAAGAAATATTTTGCTCTGATAATGCTTTATCTCCTATATGCGATAACTCTAATGATGCTTCTGATATTTTAAATCCACCTGCTGAAAGTATTCCGTATAAAATACCTATGAAAATTATTGAACGTGTTATGGATAACCGCTATGAAGGGGATGGAACTGTCCATCCTGGAGATCATTTACTGTTTTTGCATGAATTATGCGGGTTATTCAAGTGTGCAGGTATTTCAATGGATGAAGTTAGAAAGAAATTATTTGTTATGTCGCTATCTGGTGAAGCGGCGCATTGGTATAAACTATTGAAGGACGGGCGCTCTCTTGATTGGAAGGATATTGTGCCTCTATTTTATTCCAAGTTCTATCCTCCAAGTGAAATTCACAAAGATCGAAACCATATATATAATTTTTGGCCTCATGATGGAGAGAGTATTGCCCAAGCATGGGAGAGATTGAAGACTTTAATGCTCAAATGCCCCAATCATGAGCTTCCAGGTAATATCATCATTGATAATTTCTATGCAAGACTTTCTTTTCAAGATAAGACCTTGCTGGATACTACTTGTTCTGGATCATTCACGAGCAACAAACAAGAGTTTAAAAGGGACCTTCTTGATCGGATTAAGGAGAACGCTGAAGATTGGAAGAACGACAAAGGTAAAGAGTCAGGTATAAATTATGATTATGAATGCATTGAAACTTTTATGGATACTGATAAATTTCGAAATATGAGTGCTACTTATGGTCTTGACTCTCAAGTTGCTGCAAATCTTTATAAAGCCTTTGCTTCTCATTTTGAATTGCCTAAAAAGAATTTTGATAAGTATCATGAACCTTTTAAAGAGGCTTGCATGAAGAATGAAATTGTTGTTAATAAGCATGCTCAAACTCCTAAGAATGCTATTTCCTATAAGCATGTTAATTTTTGTGGAATACATAGACCTTGTGGAATTAATCAAATCAAAGATGAATATTGTATCCACCATATTAATGAAAAAACTAGAAAGTGGGCTAGGACTCTAGATGATCTTGGTAAAAAAGTTTGTGCCCTCTATCCTTTTATTTGTGAAGTTTGCCATGAAGTGGGTCATTTTAATTTTCAATGCTCCTCCAATGATAATTTGAACCCAATGAGTGCTGCAAATTTGTATTGTGATGATGAAATTACTCCTAATCAGCATGATGAACTTACTTTATTTTTGGGGTGTGAAGAACTGTCGAGAAAAATCTCTTTGTTACATATGAGTGATCTTGATATTGATGATGTCCTGCATGGGTGTTTTTCTTATTGCATTGACAAAAGCCATACAAACACTTACATACAAAATATTTTAGAAGATGACACCTTGCCAAAATATGATAGGACCGCTGTGTGTTTTCAACTAATTAATGAAAAGGAGGGATCCTCCCAAGTTTCTTCTATTGTTTTTGAAAGTAAATCAGGTTATGCGGACAAGCCACCCTTCAAGCCTCTTCCTCCTAAAGAAGGGAACGAGGAGAAGGAAAAGAAGAAGAAGAAGGGAACGAAGAAGAAGAACAAGAAGAAGAAGGAGAATAAAGAGAAAGAGGCAATGGCATATCCCCGCGTGTATGAGGTAACAATAGGTAACTGTAAGTATGTTGCGCCTAATGATTATTATGATAATGAATCTGAGTACGATGATCTTCCTATACCCTTTACCCATATTAGTGATCGTGATTTGGATGAGCACAATGCCTTTGATATTGAAAATATCTTTGGTACTGATTATGAAAGTAATGATGATAGCATTATTCATGTCCCCTTAAACGATGATATTGAAAGCTCTAAGCTTGGGGATGTTGTGCTTGAAGATCCTGTATTTGAGACCTCTACTTTTAGTGAAAATGATGATATTACATATTCTGGTTTAGATAATTGCTATAGAGATGTATATGACACATGTTACAATTATCCTTATGAAACTTGTCATAGTTATGATGGGCTTGCCAAAAACCATTCCCTTAGTATGCAACTTGTTTACCATGTTCAAATTCTTGATAATGATCCTGCTCCAATTACTATTAATGAGAAGAGTTTTTCTTATGACAAAAATAATGATACCTTTATGCATATGAACCATGATAAGAATGTTTTAAGTGATGGTTATATTGTGGATTTCATCAATGATGCTACTGAAAGTTATTATGAGAGAGGGAAACATGGTTATATTCATCTTAATAATATTAAGTTTCCCCTCTTTATGTTGAGAATCTTGAAGTTACTCGTGTTTTATCCTCTTATGCTTGTCACTTTGTTCTTCATGAATTCATTTGTGTACAAGATTCCTCTGCATAGGAAGCATGTTAGGCTTAAACGTGTTTTGAATTTGCCTCTTGAAGCTCTCTTTTGCTTCAAATACTAATTCTTGCGAGTGCATCATTAAAACTGCTGAGCCCATCTTAATGGCTATAAAGAAAGAACTTCTTGGGAGATACATGTGTTTATTTTACTACAGCAATTTTTGTTTTGTTGAGTCTTGGAAGTTGTTTACTACTGTAGCAACCTCTCCTTATCATGTTTTTGTGCCAAGTAAAGTTTCTATGTTAAAGTTGATGTTATATTTGGGATCGCTGCGCAGAAACAGCATTGCTGTCTGTCACGAATTCTGGCACAAGTCTCTGTAGAAAATTCGAAAAAATCTACCAATTTACGAGCGTGATCCTCAGATATGTACGCAACTTTCATTAGTTTTGAGTTTTTCCATTTGAGCAAGTCTGGTGCCATTTTAAAATTCGTCTTTACGGACTGTTCTGTTTTTGACAGATTCTGCCTTTTATTTCGCATTGCCTCTTTTGCTATGTTGGATGAATTTCTTTGATCCATTAATGTCCAGTAGCTTTATGCAATGTCCAGAAGTGTTAAGAATGATTGTGTCACCTCTGAACATGTGAATTTTGATTATGCACTAACCCTCTAATGAGTTTGCTTGAAGTTTGGTGTGGCAGGAAGTTTTCAAGGGTCAATAGAAGAGGGTGATATAATGTGATCGAGAAGAGTGAAAGGTCTAAGCTTGGGGATGCCCCGGTGGTTCATCCCTGCATATTTCAAGAAGACTCAAGCATCTAAGCTTGGGGATGCCCAAGGCATCCCCTTCTTCATCGACAAAGTATCAGGTTCCTTCTCTTGAAACTATATTTTTATTCGGTCACATCTTATGTACTTTACTTGGAGCGTCTGTATGTTTTTGTTTTTGTTTTTGTTTGAATAAATGCTTGTGTGGGAGAGAGACACGCTCCGCTGGTTCATATGAACACATGTGTTCTTAGCTTTTAATGTTCATGGCGAAGGTTGAAACTGCTTCGTTAATTGTTATATGGTTGGAAACAGAAAATGCTACATGTAGTAATTGGTAAAATGTCTTGGATAATGTGATACTTGGCAATTGTTGTGCTCATGTTTAAGCTCTTGCATCATATACTTTGCACTCATTAATGAAGAAATACATAGAGCTTGCTAAAATTTGGTTTGCATAATTGGTCTCTCTAAAGTCTAGATAATTTCTAGTATTGAGTTTTGAACAACAAGGAAGACAGTGTAAAGTCTTATAATGTTTACAATATGTCTTTTATGTGAGTTTTGCTGCACCGGTTCATCCTTGAGTTTGCTTCAAATAACCTTGCTAGCCTAAACCTTGTATCGAGAGGGAATACTTCTCATGCATCCAAAATCCTTGAGCCAACCACTATGCCATTTGTGTCCACCATACCTACCTACTACATGGTATTTCTCCGCCATTCCAAAGTAAATTGCTTGAGTGCTACCTTTAAACAATTCAAAATTTATTACCTCTTATTTGTGTCAATGTTTAATAGCTCATGAGGAAGTATGTGGTGTTTATATTTCGATCTTGTTGGGCAACTTTCACCAATGGACTAGTGGCTTCATCCGCTTATCCAATAATTTTGCAAAAAGAGCTGGCATTGGGATTCCCAGTCCCAAATTAATTAACAAAAATAGACACTCCTCCATGGTATGTGATTGTTGGACGGCACCGAAGGATTCGGTTAGCCATGGCTTGAGAAAGCAAAGGTGGGGAGGAGTGTCGTCATAATAAAACTAAAATAAAAAGGCACTCCTTCATGGTATGAGATTGTTGGCAGGCACCCGAGGATTCGGTTAGCCATGGTTTGTGAAAGAAAGGTTGGAAGGAGTGCCACCCAAAAATAAAATAAAATGGGAGCCGCTCTTTGAAGGTTTGTCTGGCAAGGGGGTTAGAGTACCCGCTACCATTCGTTGACAACAACAAACACCTCTCAAAACTTTATGCTCTCTTGATGTTTTCAAAATCAAAGCTCTAGCACAAATATACAATCGATGCTTTCCTCTTTGAAGGACCATTCTTTTACCTTTATGTTGAGTCAGTTCACCTATTTCTCTCCATCCCAAGAAGCAAACACTTGTGTGAACTTTGCATTGATTCTTACATATTTGCATATTGCATTTGTTATATTGCTTTGCATTGACAATTATCCATGAGATATACATGTTATAAGTTGAAAGCAACCGCTGAAACTTCATCTTCCTTTGTGTTGCTTCAATGCCTCTACTTTGAATTATTGCTTTATGAGTTAACTCTTATGCAAGACTTATTGATGCTTGTCTTGAAGTACTATTCATGAAAATTCGTTGCTTTATGATTCAGTTGTTTACTCATTGCATTAACATTGCTTCGAATCGCTGCATTCATTTCATATGCTTTACAATAGTATGATTAAGATTATGTTGGTAGCATGTCACTTCAGAAATTATCTTTTATCGTTTACCTACTCGAGGACGAGTAGGAACTAAGCTTGGGGATGCTGATACGTCTCCAACGTATCTATAATTTCGATGTTCCATGCTTGTTTTATGACAATACCGACATGTTTTGTTCACACTTTATGTCATTATTATGCGTTTTCCGGAACTAACCTATTGACGAGATGCCGAAAGGCGCTTTGTTTTGTTTTTGGTTCCAGAAAGGCTGTTCGGGCAATATTCTCGGAATTGGACGAAATCAACGCCAAACCTCCTATTTTTCCCGGAAGGCACACCGAAGAAGAGTCGGAGAGGGGCCAGGGGGCACCACACCATAAGGCGGCGCGGGCCAGACCCTGGCCGCGCCGGCCTATGGTGGGGCCACCCTGCCAGCCCTCTGCGCCGCTTCGCCTATATAACCCCTTTCGACCTAAAAACGCAGTACCTTTGACGAAACTCCGAAAGACTCCGGGCGCCGCCACATCGCGAAACTCCAATTCGGGGACAAAGTCTCTGTTCCGCACGCCGCCGGGACGGGAAGTGCCCCGGAAGGCTCCTCCATCGACACCGCTGCCATCTCCACCGCCATCTTCATCAACGCTGCTGCTCCCATGAAGAGGGAGTAGTTCTCCATCGAGGCTCGGGCTGTACCGGTAGCTATGTGGTTCATCTCTCTCCTATGTACTTCAATACAATAATCTCATGAGCTGCCTTACATGATTGAGATTCATATGATGATGCTTGTAATCTAGATGTCATTATGCTAGTCAAGTGGGTTTTACTTATGTGATCTCCGGAGACTCCTTGTCCCACGTGTGTAAAGGTGACAGTGTGTGCACCGTGTGGGTCTCTTAGGCTATATTTCACAGAATACTTATTCACTGTTATGAATGGCATAGTGAAGTGCTTATTTATATCTCTTTATGATTGCAATGTGTTTTGTATCACAATTTATCTATGTGCTACTCTAGTGATGTTATTAAAGTAGTTTTATTCCTCCTGCACGATGTAATGGTGACAGTGTGTGCATCCGTGTTAGTACTTGGTGTAGGCTATGATTATGATCTCTTGTAGATTATGAAGTTAACTATTGCTATGATGGTATTGATGTGATCTATTCCTCCTACATGGCGTGAAGGTGACAGTGTGCATGCTAAGTTAGTACTTGGTTTAGTCGTGTCGATCTTTCATGCACTCTAAGGTTATTTAAATATGAACATTTAATTGTGGAGCTTGTTAACTCCGGCATTGAGGGTTCGTGTAATCCTACGCAATGTGTTCATCATCCAACAAAAGAGTGTAGAGTAGTCCTATTATGTGATCATTGTTGAGAGTGTCCACTAGTGAAAGCAGGATCCCTAGGCCTTGCTTCCAAGCATCGAATCTCCGTTTGTTTACTGTTTTGTTGCATGTTTACTCGCTGCCATATTTTATTCAGAGTGCTATTACCACTCATATACATCCATATTACTTGTATTTCACTATCTCTTCGCCGAACTAGTGCACCTATACATCTGACAAGTGTATTTGGTGTGTTGGGGACACAAGAGACTTCTTGCTTTGTGATTGCAGGGTTGCTTGAGAGGGATATCTTTGACCTCTTCCTCCCTGAGTTCGATAAACCTTGGGTAATCCACTTAAGGGAAACTTGCTGCTGTTCTACAAACCTCTGCTCTTGGAGGCCCAACACTGTCTACAAGAATAGAAGCACCCGTAGACATCAGTCATCAGGGTTATGCCAAGGGCTGCCCCCAAAGAATTGTGAAATGAATTGACATGACGTGAAATGAGGTGAACGTACGACCCAAGCCCTGTGCAGTTCCCGGGTTGACAGTTGGTTTTCACCGGGAGGCCAAGCTCATGGGGAGAGGTGCCTATACTAGGGTATGTAGGTGAAAAGTTATGGTTGGTAGTCCGCGCACGGAGTGCGGTAAATCAGGGCCAGTTAACCCTGACGGATTATTGAAAATATTGTGGCACAAGTGTACGACCTCTGCAGAGTGTAGAACTATTCGAATAGCCGTGTCCACGGTTATGGACGATTGGAAAGGCCATACTGTTCCGTCATCAGGCTCTTTTCAAAAATATGATCTGGGACTTGAATTTTGAAAGGTGAACGGTGACTTGAATCTTGAAAACACAACTGATGTTGCGGGAATGACACTTGTGTTCTCACTTGAGTTAGTCTAACGATTCAAGCATCTTTACTAAATGTTTATGAACTAAACGTGGCTTTACGCAAATAAACCTAGAGCCTAGCAAACCATTAAAACTGGTAATTACTTACATTAGTATCAGTTTGCGAGTACTTAAAGTACTCATGGCTGTGTCCCTGGCTATTCCAATGCCAGACTATGAAGAGGAGCAACACTATGAAGATGACGGTCAGGACGTCTATCAGAACTAGGATGCTTCTAACGTCAAGCGTTGGCCTGTGGATAGATAGTTCCACCTACTACGACGCTTCCGCTATTTATTTGAGTTCGTTGATCTTATAGATCAACTATTTGTGTAATATTGGATCAGGTGATCTATGAATGTAAGACTCTCCATGTTGTAATAAATGATGACTCTATGATATTCAACTATTATGTCTCGCAACAACATTATTCCTGGGATTGCGATGGATGACATAATAGGCATCTGGACTTAAAAATCCGGGTGTTGACAGATTCAGAGTCAACGCAGGGCCCGCGAGGGTTTGAGTCGCTAGATCTCTTGATTCTCTTTGGGTCTTGGCAATTGGTGTGTCTATCAAGGGGACTTCTTCTGGTTGTGGGATCTCCGGATAATCAAGGAGCTTCACCGACTGTTACATCTTCCTCTTTGTCTCTGGGACGGATGTGGTCTTCTAGACCCGTTCGGCAACTTCCCGTCTGCAACCAACAATGTTAGGCCAGCTCAGGGAGGAGCGGCTGTGCCGTCGACACGGCCTGGAGGTTGAAGATGAAGGACATCTCAAGGTTTGCTTGTAATTTGTTTTTCTTATGATGCTTTGTACTATCATATGTTCCTTTTAATGCCAGGTCATTTTCGCAAAAAAAAAGGTCCACGTTTAATATCTAGAACGACATGGCTTGACGTATGTGCCTATCATGCTGAGCAATGAGCAGGACAACATTTTCCACCATCGAGCGTTGATAATCATGACCACAAAAAACAATCCAGTAAGGAGTGGTGTGGGGAGGATTAACGCCTCCCTCCGGGCTACGTGTGTGACCCTTCATGGCTATCAGCTCAAAATCATACGGGAGGAACCCTTAATTAAGATCGTGTTTGGAAACTCTAGGAAAAGGAATATCTGGGTTATGAGTAGATAGTTGTACATAATTAAACCTGGGATGTGTCATTTTAGTCACAACCTTTTGTTTAGTATATATGTGGTGGTAATTATGTGTGGGCATTTGAGAAAGAAGTCCGTTCCCTTGTTTGGATAGAAGGAACACACAAACAATAAACAAATGGATGAGGACCTAAGTTATTCTGAATGGTAAATATATTATCTCCAAAATAATTCACATCCAATTCTCACTCCTCCATGTTATTAAAATGGTGAGGGTTAAATTCCGAACACTCATGCCCAATCTCTCCTTAAATCCCATTCCTCCAACCAAAAAGATTCTTTTATATTTCATAACTATAAATTCAGCTCGCTTTCATTATTTTGTTCCAACCAAAAAAATTCTAAAACATAGACATAATGAGGTAGAAAAATAATGGGGGCAACCGATACAAGTAGGCAACTTGAAGTTGTTAAAAAAAAAGTAGGCAGCTCGATATGGGCCATCTAGCTACCCTTCATAGCGAAATTAATATGAGGCCTCTACTCATAATTAACCTGGAACATGGCCAACGTGTCGTAGTAAAGGACTGAAATTTGGGTTGATCCAACCTGGCACAAAGAGTCACAGTTGAGGCTTTTCCTTGTAGATTTCTGAGGTGGAATTATCTTAGGATTCTTACAAATTGTAAAAAAAAACCCTCTAAACTTCTAAAAAAAATCATAGAGGCCTAAATATCTCTAGATTTTTTTTTTCAAGTGTCTAACATTAATTTTCCATAAATAGACGTATTTATACATGTTTTAGTGTGTAGATACATCTATTTTCAGGCAATTATTTTGAACCGTAGAGTAGGAAAATTCTAGGAAATGAAGAGAAAATCGAGAAATACTCCAACAAATGTAAAACAATGAAGAAAATCCAAAAATAAGGGGATGACCAAAATGATAAAATAAAATAAATAGATGCTAATGAAAGTATGAAGTTCTTCATAGAGCCATTTTCTCATTTAAGGCATTTTCTTTATTCCTCTTTCTTGGGAATCGCCTGAAAACTTCGAGAAGTTTCGCTAAACTAAGGATACACCATCAAGAAATCACATAGCCTTTAAAATGAAAATATTGACTTTTTTATATGCATGGCTATGTGTTGGATGCAAATATATTAACTACTTCTATACCACATCAAATGATACAGTTTTAGTTGTACCTATCTATTCACTCCGTTCATAAAAAAATGCTGGAGATTTGTCTAAATTCGATCTGCACACTTTTGGACCGAGGTAATTTTTCTTTTCGATTTAAAAAATGACGCAAATGCAGACACACAAGTCTGTTCTAAAAAGGGGCACATCTAGGCCCCTCGAAGGTTGCCGTTAAATAAAATCATGCGAAATTGTTTACTAAACTAAAAGCCATTGGACCAAACATCAAATCAAAACGCAGGTAACAATCAACAAGCAACTCCTGATGATTGCATTGCCTCGAGCCGGGCTATGTGATCCACTTCGTAGGGGCAGTACCTGAATGCTGCTATATCCCTGCTCCTCTCCCCAACCGTGCACACCTCCTCCGTCTGGAGGTTCACGGCGAAGAACCCCAAGCCTGCCACCTGCGCCAGCACCGCGCCGCTCCGCTCGCCGAACCACTCGAAGTAAAGCTGGCGGTGCCGCCGGAACGGCAGCCCCGGCTCCATCATCGCGGGCAGGATCCTCCCCATGTCGACGCGCTTGCGCTGCGTCCAGCCTGCTCCCGGCGTCAGCACCCAGATCGATATCACCAGCCTGTCCCCGAAGATCATGCTCAGCTCCCCGTCCGGCGACGACGCCAGAAGTTGCTGTTCCTGGCCAGTCCAGAATGTGTGCCAGTGCTGCCGCCCAGGGATCTCGATCCTGCCCAGCTGCATTGTGTCGAGGTGGAAGGTGAGGACGCTGCGGTTGTCGCCGCAGAGCCAGTGGGCGACGTCGCTGAGGATGACAGGGGACAGCCTCACCACCGGACGGCACAAGCGGGGGTTGGGGGCTTCGATGACTGGGCCCCATGAGCCATCCGCCGGCGAAAAGCTCTGCGCTTGGATCATGGGACCCATGCGGAGATCCACGGCGGTCAGCCGGAACCAGCTGGAACCATCATCATCGTCGCCGACGCGCCGCAGCGCGTAAGATAGGTCGTATACCTCAGGCGGAGGGAGGAAGGCGCGGCGGCCGGTGACGGGGTCGTACACGCAGAGGCCGGCGTGCTTGACCGCGTAGTAGTCGATGCTGCGGAGGACGAGGAGCCCGTCGCGCGACTCGACGGGCGTGTAGTCACGGAACACGTCGGGCACGAGAGGGAACGGCGACTCGGCGACAGCGGCCGCGGGGCCCGGGGGGATCGTGGTGAAGAGCGGTGGGCGGGGCCTGGCCTCGCGCTCACAGTGCCTGTAGAAGACGCCGACGAGGCTGGAGTGGGTGAAGCTGCCGCGCGCGGCGGCGCGGCGGCGTTGGAGGAAAGCCGGGGTGAGAATATGGCAGCGGAAAAGCCGGCAAGCGGCGGCGCAGGGGATGAGGGTAGCGAGGTCGCAGAGCTCGAGGATCTCGAGGAGGAGCTCCGGCGGCAGATGCATCTTGACCGTGCTGCTTTGATGTGCCCCGGCCTTTGCGTCAAGCACAAACGAACACACGTATTCTAACCTGCAGTTTGTGTGCGATCCTATGATAGTCGTAATCCAAACATGTTTGCGTAAAAATCGGATATAAACAGTTCTTTACTTCTAGTTCATGATTACTATGTTAGATACATCAAGTCTACGACAAGAACTATGAAACGGAAGATGTTTGTGTCCAATTTAAGTTAGGGTTCAACTTCAACAATATTGAGAACTTTTTTTTTTTGTTTCAACTTCTCCTCGCTCTCCTCTTCGGCTTCAATGCCACGAGCTTCTCTTCCTCTTCTATACAGGAGCCCCCCTCTTCTCTTTTGCATCAACCTCGTTGCATCCTTCAACGAGAGCACATCACCCAACCCTCCATCTCCACCCAATGGCATCCTTCCACCTCCATCGCCATGTGAACGAGATATTGTTAGGGCCCCTAGGAGTAGGCTGGAGGGCTGCTAGGGTGAGTACAAGATTCAGAGATAACAGTGAAACAAGGGTACCAATAGAGTAAGAAGAATGTGTTGACAAGGGTACCAATAGGGCCCGATGGGTTCCCGGCTGAATTCTACCAAACCTTTTGGGACATTATTAAATTTGATATATTGGACCTGTTTGCCGAACTTCATAATGGCCAACTGGATCTGTTCCGTATCAATTTTGGTGAAATTATTCTCCTACCAAAGGTTACTGATGCGGAACGGATTCAGCAACACAGACCAATATGCTGGAATTTGTGGGCATTTGGCCTTTGGCCCATGGCCCATTATCAAATTCTGAAACTCACATGGCCCATATCATAAATCAGTGGCAGCACTAGTGGGGGCTGAAGTTTAGTCCCACATTGCTAGTTGGGAGAGAGTTGGAGTGGTATATAAGGTGGGCTGTTCTAGTCCTAGTAAGTGAGTGAGAAGAGAGAGAGCCCTCGCGCACTCCTCCTCCGCCGCCCGCCTCGCCTCGTCACGACACGACACGTCACGTCACGTCATGACGCACCGCGGGTTGCGGGAATCTCGCCGAGCCAAGCTTATCTTTTTGCTGTTCGGGAAATTAATTGTGTAATCAATCACAATTATGAGCTATTAACGGACGCGTTAACTCAGCCGTTTTCGTTCCGGTTTTTCTGGATCGTGAACTCGTACGTGGGCTGCGTCCCACGACCTTCCCGAGCCGCACTATATAAGCGCGGACGAGAACCCTAGCCTGTACGTGTCACATATGCGACTACCTGTTTCCAGTTCATTGCGCCGCCGCCTTCGTCTTCCTCATCCCGTCCGTCGGCGTGCACCGACTGCCGGGATAGTAGGCCTCCGGAACCTTGCCTCTCGTGAACCTGTACGGGTGAGGGGCAATCAGGTTTTTGGGGAGCGCTCCGGCGCGACTACTGGCAGCACGACGTCGTCTTCGGACGACGAGTTCCTCCACACCGACAACTTCTTCCCGGATCTCAGCGACTTCTTCGACAACCTCAACATGGGCGACAACGACGCTGCTGCGAAGTATGTGATCTTGTCGTTTCTCTTTCAGTCTCTGTTAGAGTTTCTTCTTCTAGTTATTGTGGTACATGCGATCGGTTTGTCTTGTTTAGATGTGATCTGTTCATCTATCTTACTAGTCTGCATGATTAGTTTATTTGTTATTTCCATAGTCATGATTTATCAATTACTTCTACGGATTATTTCATATGGATATTTGCTTATATATTCAACAATCCAAAAACCTGATTATAGGCAAATCAATTCAAGCAGCATTGCTGGCGCTACTCGACCTCCCTCCTTTGATGGTATGTATTACAAGAGGTGGCGCACAAAGGCAGTTCTATGGTTTACAAACCTAGGCTGTTTTAGCGCCACAGATGCTAGACCTGAGGGGCCTCTCTCTGCAGAGGAGCAGGAAAAGTTTGCGAAGGTCGACGCCATGTTTAAGGCGGCCTTGTTCAGCATTCTTGGGGACAACATTGTTGACCCGTACATGGCTTTCGACCATGGTAAAGATGCGTGGGATGCGCTCGAGGCCAAATTTGGGGTCTCGGACGCTGGCACTGAACTGTATGTCATGGAGCAATACTATGACTACAGGATGACTGATGAGCGCTCCGTGGTCGAGCAGGCTCATGAGATTCAGTCACTTGCCAAAGAACTCGAGCAGTTTAAGTGTACCTTACCGGACAAATTTGTGGCCGGTGGCATTATTGCCAAGCTTCCTCCTTCGTGGAGGAACTTTGCTACTTCTCTGAAACATAAGAGACAAGAGTTTTCCGTTTCGGATCTCATTGGCTCGCTTCATGTGGAAGAGAAGGCGAGAGCAAAGGACACACACGCTCGTAGTTTTGAGGGAGGTTCCAGTGCCAATGTGGTACAGAAGAAGAACTTCCAATCTCACAAGTCTAAGAATAAGAACAATGGAAAAGGCAAGTTTGACGAGAAGAACAAAGCCTCCAACTCAACCAACTTCAAAAGGAAGACTCCTTATAAGAAGAAAGGGAACTGCCATGTTTGTGGCGCTCCTGGACATTGGGCTCCTGATTGCCCAGAACGTCATGATCGGCGTGGGAACAGCGGCAAGTCCGCAAATGTTGTTATTGGTGTGGATACTGAGATGAAGGACGTTGGGTACGGTATTTCTCCTACTGTCCTTTCAGTATGTAATTCTCCTGATTGGTGGATAGACACCGGAGCCAATACACATGTATGTTCTGATGTCTCTATGTTTTCTTCTTATCAGGTCGCAAGGACTTCCTCCGTGCTGATGGGAAACGGCTCACGTGCTTCTGTTCGTGGTGTTGGTACGGTGGATCTGAAGTTTACTTCGGGAAAGACCATCCAGCTGAAGAATGTGCAGCACGTTCCCTCCATTAATAAGAATCTCGTTAGCGGATCGCTTTTATGTCGAGATGGTTTTAAGTTGGTTTTTGAGTCCAATAAAGTTGTAATTTCCAAGTGTGGACAATTTGTTGGAAAGGGTTATGTATGCGGAGGCTTGTTCCGCTTATCTTTGTCAGACTTATGTACTCAAATTGTTAATCATGTTTGCAATGATAGTGAGTCCGATATTTGGCATTCACGACTTTGTCATATTAACTTTGGGTGCATGACGCGGCTAGCAAATATGAATATAATTCCGAAATTTGCTATTGTCAAGAAATCCAAGTGCCAAGTATGTGTGCAAGCTAAACAACCACGTAAGTCTCACAAGACTGCGGAGGCAAGAGACTTGGCACCGCTGGAGCTTATACATTCGGATCTTTGTGAAATGAATGGTGAATTGACAAAAGGAGGGAAAAGATACTTCATGACTTTAATCGATGACTCTACTCGATATTGTTATGTGTACCTCCTGAAATCTAAAGATGAAGCTCTTAATTACTTCAAAATCTTTAAAGCTGAAGCAGAAAACCAACTTGATCGAAAGATCAAGCGGCTAAGGTCTGATCGTGGTGGAGAGTATTTTTCCAACGAGTTTGATTCTTTTTGTGCGGAACATGGTATTATCCATGAGAGGACGCCTCCCTACTCACCTCAGTCAAATGGGGTGGCCGAAAGAAAGAACCGTACTCTAACTGATTTGGTTAACGCCATGTTAGATACATCGGGTCTATCCAAGGCATGGTGGGGGGAGGCGATATTGACTGCATGTCATGTCCTAAACCGCGTTCCCACAAAGAACAAAACCATTACTCCTTTTGAGGAATGGGAAAGGAAAAGGTTGAAACTCTCTTATCTACGAACTTGGGGCTGTATGGCGAAAGTAAATGTGCCAATACCCAAGAAGCGCAAGCTTGGACCAAAAACCGTGGATTGTGTTCTTCTGGGATATGCATTTCATAGCATTGGCTATAGATTTTTGATAGTAAAATCTGAGGTATCCGACATGCATGTTGGTACAATTATGGAGTCGAATGATGCGACTTTCTTTGAGGATATCTTTCCTATGAAGGAAACGTCTAGCTCATCAATTCAGGAGATGCCCAGTTCATCTACTCAGGAATTATTTCCTGAACCTACCATGGCTATAGAACACTTTGATAATCCTGTGGAGGATGACAATGAAGCTCCCAAAAGGAGCAAGAGACAGAGGACTGCAAAGTCCTTTGGACATGATTTCATTGTGTACCTCGTGGATGATACTCCCACTTCTATTTCAGAAGCCTATGCATCTCAGGATGCTGACTACTGGAAGGAAGCTGTCCGTAGCGAGATGGATTCCATCTTAGCTAATGGAACTTGGGAGGTTACTGATCGTCCTTATGGGTGCAAACCTGTAGGATGCAAGTGGGTGTTCAAGAAAAAGCTTAGGCCTGATGGTACTATTGAAAAGTACAAGGCACGTCTTGTGGCCAAGGGTTATACCCAGAAAGAAGGTGAAGATTTCTTTGATACATACTCACCAGATTGACCACCATTCGAGTGCTACTATCCTTGGCTGCCTCACATGGTCTTCTCGTTCATCAAATGGATGTTAAGACTGCTTTCCTAAATGGAGAGCTTGAAGAGGAAATTTATATGGAGCAGCCAGATGGATTTGTAGTAGATGGTCAAGAAGGAAAGGTGTGTAAGTTACTGAAGTCTTTGTATGGGCTTAAGCAAGCGCCTAAGCAGTGGCATGAGAAGTTTGAAAGAACTTTAACCGCTGAAGGCTTTGTTGTAAACGAAGCTGACAAGTGTGTATACTATCGCCATGGTGGGGGCGAGGGAGTTATTCTCTGTCTCTATGTCGATGACATATTGATATTTGGAACCA
Source organism: Lolium multiflorum (assembly GCA_030979885.1). Taxonomy (NCBI): domain Eukaryota; kingdom Viridiplantae; phylum Streptophyta; class Magnoliopsida; order Poales; family Poaceae; genus Lolium; species Lolium multiflorum. The sequence continues at coordinate 116,457,410 of CM061747.1, read as the reverse complement.
GCCTTACTGTGATTAAGGAGGTCAAGGAGTTCCTATCTCGCTGTTTTGAGATGAAGGACTTGGGAGTAGCTGATGTGATCTTAAACATCAAGCTGCTGAAGGATGACGATGGTGGGATTACATTGCTTCAGTCCCACTATGTGGAAAAGATCCTGAGTCGCTTCGGGTATAGCGACTGTAAATCTTCTCCAACGCCTTATGATCCTAGTGTGATTATTCGTAAGAATAAAAGAATTGCTAGAGATCAATTGCGATATTCGCAGATTATTGGCTCGCTTATGTATTTAGCCAGCGCCACGAGGCCTGACATCTCCTTTGCTGTAAGTAAACTCAGCCGTTTCGTGTCTAGACCTGGAGATGTTCATTGGCATGCTCTTGAGAGAGTTTTGCGCTATCTAAAAGGCACTGCGAGTTATGGCATTCACTATACTGGGTATCCAAGGGTACTTGAGGGTTATAGTGATGCAAATTGGATATCTGATGCTGATGAGACTAAGGCCACAAGTGGTTATTTGTTTACACTTGGAGGTGGCGCTGTTTCCTGGAAGTCTTGCAAGCAGACCATCATTACGAGGTCAACTATGGAAGCAGAACTCACAACATTAGACACAGCCACTGTTGAAGCAGAGTGGCTTCGTGAGCTCTTGATGGACTTACCTGTGGTTGAGAAACCAATACCCGCTATTCCTATGAACTGTGATAATCAAACTGTGATCGTCAAAGTAAACAGTTCTAAGGATAATATGAAGTCATCAAGGCATGTGAAGAGGAGACTGAAAACTGTCAGGAAAATGAGAAACTCCGGAGTTATAGCGTTGGATTATATCCATACGTCTAGAAACCTGGCAGACCCCTTCACAAAGGGACTATCACGAAATGTGATAGAAAATGCATCGAGGGAGATGGGTATGAGACCCACACTATGAGTTGTCCACGGTGGTAACCCACTCTATGTGATCGGAGATCCCGTGAATTAGAACTGGGAGACAAGCTGTTGGTCAGCTGAGAGGAGAGTATATATCCCTATAGCAATTTTACCACTCCGTAAGATGCAATACTCTCCTAATCTGCATGGCAGGTTGATAATTATCTTAATGTGTTCTAAGTGGCTTATTTTAGCAGAGATGTTGTCCTGCAGAACATCTTTTGAAGAACACACCTATATGAGTCCGATTGTTAAACGTCGCAATCTATGAGAGTTGGGTGCTCTCTAGTAAACTCATGAAAGGCCCTGGAGTATGACGTATAAGCTCCAAACCGCGAGGAAGCCTCGCGGCAGCCTAGTATCGGTCTAGGCTTTGTATGAAGCTAGTGCGCAGAAAACTTGTAGTTCAAGGCATAGTCCACTATCCAAGTTGCAATCTAGTGTAATATGAAGCTTTAAGTGGAAGTTCAACTTAACAGTCTCCACGACATACCGGTATATAAAACAATGTTCTGGAAACTTATTGATGAGATGTGCCAATGAGAGTTTGTGGGGGATTGCTGGAATTTGTGGGCATTTGGCCTTTGGCCCATGGCCCATTATCAAATTCTGAAACTCACATGGCCCATATCATAAATCAGTGGCAGCACTAAAGTTTAGTCCCACATTGCTAGTTGGGAGAGAGTTGGAGTGGTATATAAGGTGGGCTGTTCTAGTCCTAGTAAGTGAGTGAGAAGAGAGAGAGCCCTCGCGCACTCCTCCTCCTCCGCTGCCCGCCTCGCCTCGCCTCGCCTCGCCTCGTCACGACACGTCACGACGCACTGCGGGTTGCGGGAATCTCGCCGAGCCAAGCTTATCTTTTTGCTGTTCGGGAAATTATTTGTGTAATCAATCACAATTATGAGCTATTAACGGACGCGTTAACTCAGCCGTTTTCGTTCCGGTTTTTCTGGATCGTGAACTCGTACGTGGGCTGCGTCCCACGACCTTCCCGAGCCGCACTATATAAGCGCGGACTAGAACCCTAGCCTGTACGTGTCACATATGCGACTACCTGTTTCCAGTTCATTGCGCCGCCGCCTTCGTCTTCCTCATCCCGTCCGTCGGCGTGCACCGACTGCCGGGACAGTAGGCCTCCGGAACCCTGCCTCTCGTGAACCTGTACGGGTGAGGGGCAATCAGGTTTTTGGGGAGCGCTCCGGCGACTACTGGCAGCACGACGTCGTCTTCGGACGACGAGTTCCTCCACACCGACAACTTCTTCCCGGATCTCAGCGACTTCTTCGACAACCTCAACATGGGCGACAACGACGCTGCTGCGAAGTATGTGATCTTGTCGTTTCTCTTTCAGTCTCTGTTAGAGTTTCTTCTTCTAGTTATTGTGGTACATGCGATCGGTTTGTCTTGTTTAGATGTGATCTGTTCATCTATCTTACTAGTCTGCATGATTAGTTTATTTGTTATTTCCATAGTCATGATTTATCAATTACTTCTACGGATTATTTCATATGGATATTTGCTTATATATTCAACACAATATGCCTTCTAAATGTTTGTTTCAAGATTTTCACAAAAGTTGCTACTATTCGACTAAATTCAGTGGCCGATAAGGTGCTGCGTCCCTCTCAAACTGCTTTCAGGCAAGGTAGAAACATCCTAGATGGGGTGGTAACCTTACATGAGACAATTCATGAGATGCATCGTAAAAAAGTTGAATGGGGTAATCCTCAAGATCGACTTTGAAAAGGCCTATGATAAAGTCAAGTGGTCCTTTCTTCAACAGACCCTTAGAATGAAAGGTTTTTCTGAGGATTGGCGTGCTCTAATTAATAACTTTGTTTTTGGTGGGAGTGTTTCCATTAAAGTCAATGATGACATTGGTAAATACTTTCAGACCAGAAAAGGGTTGAGGCAAGGTGATCCACTATCCCCAATGTTATTTAACATTGTGGCGGATATGCTTGCAATTATTATAGAGCGCGCTAAGATCGATGGTCAAATTGAAGGTGTAGTCCCCCACTTAGTTGATGGCGGCTTATCCATCCTTCAGTACGCCGATGACACAATTCTATTTATGGATCATGACTTGGAAAAGGCACGAAATCTGAAATTAATTCTTTCAGCATTCGAGCAGTTGTCCGGTCTTAAGATTAATTTCCATAAGAGCGAATTGTTTTGCATTGGTGAAGCCGTCGATGAAGCCAACTCATATGCTGAATTATTTGGCTGTGGGATTGGTTCTTTTCCAATTAGCTACCTGGGCATTCCGATTCACTATCGGAGACTCACTTTGGCTGAATGGAAAATTGTTGAAGAAAGACTTCAAAAACGTCTTACTAGTTGGAAAGGTAAATTACTATCCATGGTGGAAGATTAGTTCTCATTAATTTGGTACTCACAAACATGGTACTGTATATGATTTCTTTCTTCCAGTTACCAAAAGGAGTCCTGCATAGATTGGACTATTTCCGATCAAGATTCTTTTGGCAAGGAGATAGTGAGAAGAAGAAATACCGGTTAACTAAATGTAGTGTTGTATGTCGTCCAAAAGATCAAGGTGGACTTGGTGTTCACGATCTTGAAGTTAAGAACAGGGCTTTGCTCGGTAAATGGCTAGCCAGGTTGTTAACAGAGGATGGGGTATGGCAACAGCTTTTGCGGAAAAAGTACGTTGGCTCAAAGGCGATATCCCAGGTTCTGTGGAAACCTGGAGATTCACACTTTTGGGCCGGCATAATGGCAACAAAGAAGTACTTTTTCCCATTTGGCTCCTTCTCCATTAAGAATGGGGCGGAGATACATTTCTGGGAGGATATATGGTTGGGAACAACCACTCTTCGTGAACAGTATCCGGCCTTGTACACAATTGTTCGTCACAAAGGGGATACTTTGCAGAAGGTGATGGAATCTTCTCCCCCCTCTATGACGTTCAGGCGTGATCTTGTCGGTCCTCGGCTAGATTCCTGGAATGAACTGCTTCAGCGGTTAGGTTCTATCCAGTTGGTCCAGGGGACGGATGAATTTCGTTGGAGTCTCACCAAAAATGGCATATTTTCGGTTAGCTCCATGTACAAAGCTCTATGCCTTTCTACTCAACCGGTTTTAAATAATAAATCCATCTGGAAGATGAAGATACCTCTCAAAACAAAGGTCTTTGCATGGTATCTTCGTAGAGGTGTGATTCTTACTAAAGATAACCTTGTTAAGCGCAACTGGCAAGGCTGTATGAAATGTGTGTTTTGTCACGAGGAAGAGACAATAAAACACCTTTTCTTCGACTGTCGTGTTGCTAGATCTATATGGTCAATCATTCAGATAGGTTCTACCTTATATCCTCCCCGTAGCATTGCAAACATTTTTGGCAATTGGCTTAATGGGGTGGATTCTAGGTACAAAACGATTATCAGAGTGGGAGCGATTGCGGTTGCATGGTCGCTTTGGCTATGTAGGAATGACAAGGTTTTTAATGACAAAAATTATTCTCTTATGCAGGTCATCTACCGGTGTATGGCTTTGCTCCGTTCATGGTCGCCACTTCAGCGTTTGGAGGATCGCGACCTCTTTATGGAGGTGTCTACACGATTGGAGAACACGGCCACGGAGTTTATTTCCCAACATGGGTGGCTGCATAGTAGGAGAATTGAAGCCAACGGAGTGTCATAGTAGTTGGCTTTTATCCTTTTTATCGCATATTGATGGCTACTAGACTTCAGAACGGCTGTGTGCATCCTGGTTATGCAGAGGCTGGGTGTAATACTTAAAAAATTTGAGTAATAAAGCGCCCCTTATCGAAAAAAAGAAGAATGTGTTGACTAGGGGCACACATTGAGCGTTTTCGCCGTGAAAATGGTGAAATTTCCCAATGCCCACTACAAAAAGCTCCCCATACCCAGCGGAATTTTTGAATAGCAAAAGCTATCATCGACTGCCAAAAGTTTTTTTGCTGGCATATAGTGCTTTCCCGACGACTAGATAAGAAGACAATATTTATGCGCCGCGATTGAGTTCACATCAGCACAAATTGGTGTCGTGGTTGGTAGAAAAGTCAAGCACATCACGCTCCCTTTCAGACATTCCTCACTAATAGGTATGTCCCACCACTGAAACTCTCTTTGACTGCCAACTATTTATATAGGGGCCACCACTACGCACATATGCGTTATACAAACACAACCCACCACTCATTCTCCACCAACCTCAATCTCGCCCGGCCGTCCTCCAATCGTTGGTCGCCCCAAGTCAGTGAGCCATGCCTGAATGGGAGCGAGGTGGTGGCATCGTATAAAATTTCTAAAGTTTTGATCGTCACGAGAGGTCAAGGTTACGATGAAGCGTCAAATATGTGCGGGTACATTTTCATGGATTGCAAAGATGCATATTAGATGAAAACCATATGCTTTTTATATCCATTGTTTTGCCCATCAATTGCAGCTAGTGGTTGTCTCTGTTGCCAAGTGTTGTTCCTCTGTCTTGGACTTCTTTAATTATGCAACCATGACTGTCAACACGGTTAATGTTTCTTGTCATATGAAAGATAAATTGTTTCAGAGCTAACTGATGACCCACAAGTATAGGGGGTGTATCGTAGTACTTTCGATAAATGAGAGTGTCGAACCCAACGAGGAGCAGAAGGTGTTGACAAGCAGTTTCGATGAAGGATTCACTGTAAATGCTCACAGGTATTCGGGGGTTTTGATATTGCAGCTAAATAAAGTACAAGTAAATAAAATGCGAGAGAAATAATTGCAGCGAGTGGCCCAATCCTTTTTAGCACAAAGGACAAGCCGGTTTGATTACTTATAATGACCAAACGTTCCCGAGGACACACGGGATTTTAGTCTAGTGCTTTCGCTACATACAGCTGATTAATCTTCATTGTTTTGATAAGTGTTGTGTGGGTGAACCTATGCTAATGCACCGCCCTTCCTAGGACTAATACATACTTGTGATTATACCCCTTGCAAGCATCCGCAACTACAAGAAAGTAATTAAGATAAATCTAACCACAGCCTTAAACTCTGAGATCCTGCATCCCTCCTGCATCGATATACTAACGGGGGCTTAGGTTTCTCACTCCGGCAACCCCGCAATTAGCAACCGAATACAAGATGCACTCCCCTAGGCCCATAAATGGTGAAGTGTCGTGTAGTCGACGTTCACACGACACCACTAGAAGAATGACACCACAACTTAAATATCATAACATTGAATATTACTCAACCATAATTCACTACTAGCATTTAGACTTCACCCATGTCCTCAAGAACTAAACGAACTACTCACGAGACATCATATGGAATACAATCAGAGGTGATATGATGATGAATAACAATCTGAACATGAACCTTGGTTCAATGGTTTCACTCAATAGCATCTACAACAAGTATAGAATAACACCGGGAGAGTTTCCCCTATCAAACAATCAAGATCAAACCCAAATCGTTACAGCGGTGACGAGGTGCTGCGGTGGTGATGGCGGTGTAGATGGTGGAGACGATGATGATGATGATGGAGATGATGTCCAGCTCGATGACGATGGCGATGGCGTCGATTTCCCCTCCGGGAGGGAATTTCCCCGCGGATTCCTGCCCGCCGGAGAGCTCTTTTCTCTCTGGTGTTCTCCGCCCCGCAGAGGCGGCTGTAACCCTTCGTGAGGATCCCTCTGTGGCTTAGGTTTTCGGGACGAAGGAGTACGCGAAGAAAAGGAGGCGAAAGGGGTCGTGGGCCCCCAGAGCATAGGGTGGCGCGGCCAGGCCGGGCCGCGCCGCCATGGTCTGGGCCCACAGGGCCCCTCTCTTCTTCCCTTCTGGCTACCTCCGTCATTTGGAAAAATAGGAATTTACGTGAAATTCCCTTCCACAGTTGATCTTCTATTGTGTTCTGACGGTGCTTTTTCCAGCAGAATCCTGGCTCCGGTGCTTGATCCTCCAATGATGATGAAACATGTAAAATAGATGAAATAACATAAGTATTGTGTCCCAATATGAAATATATCAATGAATAACAGCAAATTATGATACAAAATAGTGATGCAAATTGGACGTATCAACTCCCCCCAAGCTTAGACCTCGCTTGTCCCCAAGCGAAACTGAGCTCGAGAAACAAGACCACATGTTTATGGAGTGAAGAGTCGATAAATAAAATACGGACAAGAAGCATCATATTCATTCACACAAGACATTCTAATAAACAACTTCCTCATATAACTCATCTTGAAATAAGTAAAGAGAAATCACAAGTAAAGGTGCATAAGAAATCATAATTGGTGATGGCAAGCTTTGTTCTTGGTCAGAGAACTACTAACGGATTGTACTTCTAAGCAAAGCTTTCATATTAGATTTTATAGCTGAACTTTCATATTCAAGCATGACAATCTCTTCATAATCATTGATAACTTCAAAGTCATATTCATTCAGATAAAATTGGTACTAAACAAGAAAGTATAAAAGACATGATCAACTGAATCATAGCATAAATGATTGGTTCACAACAACTCAATTGCTTGCTTAAGATAGAGGGAAATAGGTATACTGACTCAACATAAAAGTAAAAGACAGGCCCTTCGCAGAGGGAAGCAGGGATTAAATCATGTGCTAGAGCTTTTCAAGTTTTGAAATCATATAAAGAGCATAAAAGTAAGATTTTGAGCGGTGTTTGTTGTTGTCAACGAATGGTAGCGGGCACTCTAACCCCCTTGCCAAACGAACCTTCCAAGAGCGGCTCCCATGAGGGACGGCATCTCTACCAGCAAGGTAGATCATCCCCCTTCTCTTTTGTTTACACATGTATTTTAGTTTTATTTAGGATGACACTCCCCCCAACCTTGGCTTTCTCAATCCATGGCTAACCGAATCCTCGGGTGCCTTCCAACATTCACATACCATGGAGGAGTGTCTATTGCAAAATTAAGTTGCTTACTGATGAATCAGAGCAAAACATGTGAAGAGAATTATTAATGAAAGTTATTAATTGAGGCTGGGAACCTCATTGCCAGCTCTTATTGCAAAGTTATTGGGTAAGCGGATGTGCCGCTAGTCCATTAGGAAAAGTTCGCCCAACAAGATTGAAAGATAAAACACCACATACTTCCTCATGAGCTATAAAACATTGACACAAATAAGAAGTAGTATAGTTTGAATAATTTAAAGGTAGCACATGAAGTATTTACTTGGAATGGCAGAAAATACCATGTAGTAGGTAGGTATGGTGGACACAAATGGCATAGGTTTGGTCTAAGGTTATGGATGTATGAGAAGCATTCCCTCTCGATACAGGTCTTTGGCTAGCAAGGTTTGATAGCAAGCATAAAGGTTGAGGGAAACAAACAAATATACATATGATAGAAACAATCATGCATCTTTCTCATAAGCACAAGCAATTTTAACTTAAGAATACTAAGCATAGAGATAATGGAGTAATGTATCTAAGTGTATTTCTCTCTTTTATTAAACATCAGGATGTTGTTGCTATTGACCAATGCTAAGTTTGCCAAAACCAAATAGATTTACTTAATGTTCCCAAAGTGATATCAATACTCATGTCAAGAATAATCATATAATGGAGATTGCAAACTAAAATAAGGTGTGCAAAAAGTAAATGATAAGACTTCTCATTAATATTCCATAACGATAACTCACACCAACGGATACATCGATAACTAACTAAGAGAGATACTTCCACATTGCATACTATTCTATATGATAACTTCCCTACTCATGATATGACACTACTTAATAGTAAAAGATAAAGGTGGTGGTGATGTGATACCGCGGCACTCCCCCAAGCTTGGAACAAACCAAGGGGATGCCAATACCGATGATGAATTACTCCTTCGGCGATGGTGGTGATGAATGATACGTCTCCAACGTATCGATAATTTCTTATGTTCCATGCTACTTTATTGATGATACCTACATGTTTTATGCACATTATATGTCATATTTATGCATTTTCTGGAACTAACCTATTAACAAGATGCCGAAGAGCCAGTTTTCTGCTGTTTTTGGTTTCAGAAATCCTAGTAAAGAAATATTCTCGGAATTGGACGAAACTTTCGCCCGGGGTCCTATTTTTGCACGAAGCTTCCAAGACCGAAGACCTAACGAAGTGGGGCCACGAGGAGGCCAGGGGTGGCCGGCGCGGCCCAAGCCCTGGCCGCGCCGACCTAGCCCCTGGGCCCCTCGTGTGGCCCCTCGCATTGACCTTCCGCCTACTTAAAGCTCCCGTCGCGAAACCCCCAGTACCGAGAGCCACGATACGGAAAACCTTACAGAGACGCCGCCGCGAATCCCATCTCGGGGATTCGGAGATCGCCCGGCACCCTGCCGGAGAGGGGATTCATCTCCCGGAGGACTCTTCATCGCCATGATCGCTCCGGAGTGATGAGTGAGTAGTTCACCCCTGGACCATGGGTCCATAGCAGTAGCTAGATGGTCGTCTTCTCCTTGTTGTGCTTCATTGTTAGATCTTGTGAGCTGCCTAACATGATCAAGATCATCTATATGTAATTCTATATGTTGTGTTTGTCGGGATCCGATGGATAGAGAGTACTATGATTATGGTGATTATCAATCTATTGTTCATGTGTTGTTTATGATCTTGCATGCTCTCCGTTATTAGTAGAGGCTCTGGCCAAGTTTTTACTCTTAACTCCAAGAGGGAGTAATTATGCTCGATAGTGGGTTCATGCCTTCATTGATACCTGGGACAGTGACAGAAAGTTCTAAGGTTGTGATGTGCTGTTGCCACTAGGGATAAAACATTGATGCTATGTCTAAGGATGTAGTTATTGATTACATTACGCACAATACTTAATGCAATTGTCTGTTGCTTTGCAACTTAATACTGGAGGGGGTTCGGACGATAACCTGAAGGTGGACTTTTTAGGCATAGATGCAGTTGGATGGCGGTCTATGTTCTTTGTCGTAATGCCCAATTAAATCTCACTATATTTACCATGTCATGTATATGCATTGTTATGCCTTTCTCTATTTGTCAATTGCCCGACTGTAATTTGTTCACCCAACATGCTTTTATCTTATGGGAGAGACACCTCTAGTGAACTGTGGACCTCGGTCCTATTCTTTCCATAGCATACAATCTACTTGTTTTACTGTTTTCTTTGCAAACATCTTCCACTCGATACGTTTAATCCTTTGTTACAGCAAGCCGGTGAGATTGACAACCTCACTGTTTCGTTGGGGCAAAGTACTTTGGTTGTGTTGTGCAGGTTCCTAGTTGGCGCCGGAATCCCTGGTGTTGCGCCGCATCACATTTCGCGACCATCAACCTTCAACGTGCTTCTTGGCTCCTACTGGTTCGATTAAACCTTGGTTTCTTTCTGAGGGAAAACTTGCTACTGTGCGCATCATACCTTCCTCTTGGGGTTCCCAACGAACGTGTGAGTTACACGCCATCAAGCTCTTTTTCTGGCGCCGTTGCCGGGGAGATCAAGACACGCTGCAAGGGGAGTCTCCACTTCTCAATCTCTTTACTTTGTTTTTGTCTTGCTTTATTTTATTTACTACTTTGTTTGCTGCACCTAAACAAAATACAAAAAAATTAGTTGCTAGTTTTACTTTATTTTGCTGTCTTGCTCTCTATATCAAAAACACAAAAAAAATTAGTTACTCGTCTTTACCTTATTTGCCTAGTTTACTTTTTGCTTATTGCATCATGTTTCCTTTTAATTTCACCACAAAGGACATACCGGTAGGACGTGGGTCCATAGTTGGGAGAAATAATATAGAAGAATTTTTCAATCATGTTAGTATTACTGAAGATTTTGAAGATAGACACTTGGTAGAACTTGCACCTACCTATGAAATTGCTGCTGCTGCTTTAGTTCGCTTGTTGGAAACTAAATTTGTTAATCTCAATCCTATAATCCAACACATGTTTCTTACACTTGGTGATATGGAAGAAGGGGAAAAGAAAGATTTTGTTTTAGAAACCCTTCTTAGAGAATTTGGTGGTCTAGCAAGAGAGGCTAGAAAGGTTTTTGCTAAATTTAATATGCTAGGTTCTCATACCAATTTTATTGGTCTCCTTGAAAAAATGGACATGGATAGAATAATGTACACTAATAACATTAATGATGGAGGGGAAATCAAAGCACCAATACCATGTAAACTTCTAGCTATGAATGACGCACTAGAAAATAACTATGCTTGGCTTGTTCCGGAAAATTTGTTCGATGAGAGTAGCAAGCCTAAGACTAATGAAAAGGGAGACGCTAAAACTTATATATCAAATATACTATGCTTGGTTGAGAAAACTCCCAACACCCCTGGTAATGATGTTGATGCTTCTACTCTCGATGTTACTTGATTTGCACTTTCTGCGCCTAGCTGAAAGGCGTTAAAGAAAAGCGCTTATGGGAGACAACCCATGTTTTTACCTACAGCAATTTTTTGTTTTGTTGAGTCTTGGAAGTTGTTTACTACTGTAGCAACCTCTCCTTATCATGTTTTTGTGCCAAGTAAAGTTTCTATGTCAAAGTTGATGTTATATTTGGGATCGCTGCGCAGAAACAGCATTGCTGTCTGTCACGAATCTGGGCATAATTCTCTGTAGAAAATTCGAAAAAATCTGCCAATTTACGAGCGTGATCCTCAGATATGTACGCAACTTTCATTAGTTTTGAGTTTTTCCATTTGAGCAAGTCTGGTGCCATTTATAAATTCGTCTTTACGGACTGTTCTGTTTTTGACAGATTCTGCCTTTTATTTCGCATTGCCTCTTTTGCTATGTTGGATTTATTTCTTTGATCCATTAATGTCCAGTAGCATTATGCAATGTCCAGAAGTGAAAAGAATGATTGTGTCACCTCTGAATGAGTGAATTATTAATGATGCACTAACCCTCTAATGAGTTTGCTTGAAGTTTGGTGTGAAGGAAGTTTTCAAGGGTCAAGAGAGGAGAATGATATACTAAGATCAAGAGGAGTGAAAGCTCTAAGCTTGGGGATGCCCCCGGTTCATCCCTGCATATTTTAAGAAGACTCAAGCATCTAAGCTTGGGGATGCCCAAGGCATCCCCTTCTTCATCGACAACATCATCAGGTTCCTCCCCTGAAACTATATTTTTATTCAGTCACATCTTGTGTTCTTTACTTGGAGCGTCGGTTTGTTTTCGTTTTTGTTTTTGTTTGAATAAGATGGATCCTAGCATTCACTTTGTGGGAGAGAGACACGCTCCGCTGTTGCATATGGACACATGTGTCCTTAGGCTTTACTCATAATGTTCAAGGCGAAGTTTCTTCTTCGTTAATTTGTTATATGGTTGGAATTGGAAAATGCTACATGTAGTAATTCTAAAAATGTCTTGGATAATGTGATACTTGGCAATTGTTGTGCTCATGTTTAAGCTCTTGCATCATATGCTTTGCACCCATTAATGAAGAAATACATAGAGCTTGCTAAAATTTGATTTGCATATTTGGTTTCTCTAAGGTCTAGATAATATCTAGTATTGAGTTTTGAACAACAAGGAAGACAGTGTAGAGTCTTATAATGTTTACAATATGTCTTTTATGTGAGTCTTGCTGCACTTGTTCATCCTTGAGTTTGCTTCAAATAACCTTGCTAGCCTAAACCTTGTATCGAGAGGGAATACTTCTCATGCATCCAAAATCCTTGAGCCAACCACTATGCCATTTGTGTCCACCATACCTACCTACTACATGGTATTTACCCGCCATTCCAAAGTAAATTGCTTGAGTGCTACCTTTAAAATTCCATCATTCACCTTTGCAATATATAGCTCATGGGACAAAATAGCCTTAAAAACTATCGTAGTATTGAATATGTACTTATGCACTTTATATTTTATTAAGTTGCTTGTTGTGCGATAACCATGTTTCTGGGGAACGCCATCAACTATTGTTGAATATCATGTGAGTTGCTATGCATGTCCGTCTTGTCTGAAGGTCTATCATTTTAGTGGTTGGAGCATGCAAAATTGTTAGAGAAGAACATTGGGCCGCTAACTAAAGCCATGAATCATGGTGGAAGTTTCAGTTTTGGACATATATCCTCAATCTCATATGAGAATAATAACTTTGCTACATGCTTATGCATTAAAGAGGAGTCCATTATCTGTTGTCCATGTTGTCCCGGTATGGATGTCTAAGTTGAGAATAATCAAAAGCGAGAAATCCGAAATGCGAGCATTCTCCTTGGACCTTTGTACAGGCGGCATGGAGGTACCCCTTTGTGACACTTGGTTGAAACATGGCATGCAAAGATCCGGTAGTCCAAGTTAAGTAGGACGAGGTGCGGGCACTATTAGTATACTATGCGTGAGGCTTGCAACTTGTAAGATATAATTTTCATAACTCATATGCTTTATTACTACCGTTGACAAAATTGTTTCATGTTTTCAAAATAAAAGCTCTAGCACAAATACAGCAATCGATGCTTTCCTCATTGAAGGACCATTCTTTTACTTTTATTGTTGAGTCAGTTTACCTATCTCCTTCCACCTTAAGAAGCAAACACTTGTGTGAACTGTGCATTGATTCCTACATACTTGCATATTGCACTTGTTATATTACTTTACATTGACACTATCCATGAGATATACATGTTACAAGTTGAAAGCAACCGCTGAAACTTAATCTTCCTATGTGTTGCTTCAACACCTTTACTTTGATTTATTGCTTTATGAGTTAACTCTTATGCAAGACTTATTGATGCTTGTCTTGAAGTACTATTCATGAAAAGTCTTTGCTTTATGATTCAGTTGTTTACTCATGTCATTACCTTTGCTTTGATCGCTGCATTCATTACATATGTTTACAAATAGTATGATCAAGATTATGATGGCATGTCACTTCAGAAATTATCTTTGTTATCGTTTTACCTGCTCGGGACGAGCAGAACTAAGCTTGGGGATGCTGATACGTCTCCAACGTATCGATAATTTCTTATGTTCCATGCTACTTTATTGATGATACCTACATGTTTTATGCACATTATATGTCATATTTATGCATTTTCTGGAACTAACCTATTAACAAGATGCCGAAGAGCCAGTTGTTTTTCGCTGTTTTTGGTTTCAGAAATCCTAGTAAAGAAATATTCTCGGAATTGGACGAAACTTTCGCCCGGGTCCTATTTTTGCACGAAGCTTCCGGAAGACCGAAGACCTAACGAAGTGGGGCCACGAGGCCAGGGGGGCCGGCGCGGCCCAAGCCCTGGCCGCGCCGACCTAGCCCCCGGCCCCTCGTGTGCCCCTCGCGTTGACCTTCCGCCTACTTAAAGCTCCCGTCGCGAAACCCCATACCGAGAGCCACGATACGGAAAACCACAGACGCGCCGCCGCGAATCCCATCTCGGGATTCTGAGATCGCCCGGCACCCGCCGGAGAGGGGATTCATCTCCCGAGGACTCTTCATCGCCATGATCGCCTCCGGAGTGATGAGTGAGTAGTTCACCCTGGACCATGGGTCCATAGCAGTAGCTAGATGGTCGTCTTCTCCTTGTTGTGCTTCATTGTTAGATCTTGTGAGCTGCCTAACATGATCAAGATCATCTATATGTAATTCTATATGTTGTGTTTGTCGGGATCCGATGGATAGAGAGTACTATGATTATGGTGATTATCAATCTATTGTTCATGTGTTGTTTATGATCTTGCATGCTCTCCGTTATTAGTAGAGGCTCTGGCCAAGTTTTTACTCTTAACTCCAAGAGGGAGTAATTATGCTCGATAGTGGGTTCATGCCTTCATTGATACCTGGGACAGTGACAGAAAGTTCTAAGGTTGTGATGTGCTGTTGCCACTAGGGATAAAACATTGATGCTATGTCTAAGGATGTAGTTATTGATTACATTACGCACAATACTTAATGCAATTGTCTGTTGCTTTGCAACTTAATACTGAGGGGGTTCGGACGATAACCTGAAGGTGGACTTTTTAGGCATAGATGCGGTTGGATGGCGGTCTATGTTCTTTGTCGTAATGCCCAATTAAATCTCACTATATTTACCATGTCATGTATATGCATTGTTATGCCTTTCTCTATTTGTCAATTGCCCGACTGTAATTTGTTCACCCAACATGCTTTTATCTTATGGGAGAGACACCTCTAGTGAACTGTGGACCCCGGTCCTATTCTTTCCATAGCATACAATCTACTTGTTTTACTGTTTTCTTTGCAAACATCTTCCACTCGATACGTTTAATCCTTTGTTACAGCAAGCCGGTGAGATTGACAACCTCACTGTTTCGTTGGGGCAAAGTACTTTGGTTGTGTTGTGCAGGTTCCTAGTTGGCGCCGGAATCCCTGGTGTTGCGCCGCATCACATTTCGCGACCATCAACCTTCAACGTGCTTCTTGGCTCCTACTGGTTCGATTAAACCTTGGTTTCTTTCTGAGGGAAAACTTGCTACTGTGCGCATCATACCTTCCTCTTGGGGTTCCCAACGAACGTGTGAGTTACACGCCATCAATGAATTCCTGACAAGCTTCTCAATAAGCTCCTGGAGCTCGTCATCAGACTTCCATGGAAGAGGCCCTCCATCAGCAAAAGACATCTTGGTTTCCGGAAACCTGAAACTAGCAGCATGACTTATGCGCTTAAACCTGTTTTCATACTCACAGTTCTGATTATGGACATCATAGAGTTGAGCTTGGAGTTTGTTGGTGGTGTCGTGAAGTGAGAAGATATCGTCCCACAGCCTTTCTCCTTCTTGTGTCCATCAATGAGTTCAGACACAATCTTGTGAAAGATATCCACTTCACGCTCAGCCATCTTCTTGTAGTTGAAAACCTCTTGTTCCAGCTTCTCCATCCTGTCTTCCAAGCTCCCTTCTCCCTTAGGACCCTGGACATCTTTGATCTGCAATTCTCCACCCACGAGCTGCAACTCTTTGGGGTGCATCTTCAGCTCGTTCATGTACGGGTTGACGACGTCCTCAAAGAAGCTGTCCTTCTGAGTTCCCGACGAAGACATGATGGATCTAGATCTGAAGCAGATCCTATTCAAAGTCGAGTTCTGGCGGACTGTCAATTTGTCCTTTGATGAAAGCCTCCGGTGTTTCCACTTGAATAATATCAACATCAACATTATAAGAATCGCCGAGATATAATGCTTGAGTCTTTGTCCATTCACCACTTGTGTGGCATTGCCTTGGAGAGAGCTAATTTTAATTGCTCCTGAACGATACACCTCCTCAACAACATATGGTCCTTCCCACTTCGAGAGTAATTTCCCTGCAAAGAATCTGAGACGAGACCGATACAATAGAACTTGATCTCCAACATTAAATTCTCTTTTAATGATCCTTATATCATGCCACTTCTTAACTTTTTCTTTAAAGAGTTTAGCATTTTCATAAGCTTCACTTCTCCATTCATCTAGAGAACTTAATTGCAACAACCTCTTATTACCGGCTAATTTAGGATCTTTATTTAGTTCTCTAACAGCCCAATAAGCTTTGTGCTCTAGTTCTAAAGGTAAATGACAAGCTTTTCCATAAACCATTTTATAAGGCGACATTCCCATAGGATTTTTATAAGCAGTTCTATAAGCCCATAGTGCTTCTTTCAACTTACTAGCCCAATTCCTTCTAGATTTATTAACAGTCTTTCCTAAGATAGCTTTAATCTCTCTATTTGATAATTCTACTTGACCACTAGTTTGAGGGTGATAAGCAGAAGCAATTCTATGATTAATACCATACTTAGCAAGAGTTTTTCTAAAACCTCCATGAATGAAATGAGAACCTCCATCAGTCATAATATATCTAGGTACTCCAAATCTAGGAAATATAATATCTACAAGCATTTTTATAGAGGTCTCACCATCAGCACTTTTTGTAGGTATAGCTTCTACCCATTTAGTAACATAATCAACAGCGACAAGTATATGAGTGTTACCTTCTGAAGGGAAAGGACCCATGAAGTCGAATCCCCAACAATCGAATGGTTCAATAACAAGAGTGTAATTCATAGGCATTTCATTGCGTCTAGAGATATTACCAACTCTTTGACATTCATCACAAGATAAAATAAATTTCCTTGCATCTTTGAAGAGTGTTGGCCAATAAAAACCTGATTGTAGAACCTTTTGCGCGGTTCTATCTCCAGCGTGATGTCCTCCATAAACACTTCCATGACATTTATTCAATATCTCCTGTTGTTCATATTCAGGAACACATCTTCGCATAATACCATCCACTCCTTCTTTATACAAGTGTGGGTCATCCCAAAAATAATGCCTCAAGTCATAAAAGAATTTCCTCCTTGCTGAGCTGAAAAGGTTGGAGGCAAATACTTCAAACAATAAAGTTAGCATAATCTGCATACCAAGGGCTCTCTCGCGAGCTCACCTTTATTACAGCCAATTGTTCATTTGGAAAACTATCATTAACAGGAACAGGATCATAAGCAATATTTTCCAATCTAGACAAATTATCAGCAACAGGATTATCAGCACCTTTCCTATCTATAATATGTAAATCAAATTCTTGCAACAGAAGTACCCATCTAATAAGCCTTGGCTTAGCATCTTTCTTTGTCATAAGGTATCTAATTGCAGCATGATCAGTATGAATTGTAACTTTTGAATCAACAATATAAGGTCTAAACTTATCACAAGCAAAGACTACAGCTAACAATTCTTTTTCAGTTGTAGCATAATTTCTTTGAGCAGCATCAAGAGTCTTACTAGCATAATGAATAACATTTAATTTTTTATCTACTCGCTGTCCAAGAACAGCGCCTACAGCAAAATCACTAGCATCACACATAATTTCAAAAGGCAAATTCCAATCAGGAGGTTCAACTACAGGAGCAGTTGTTAAGGCTTTCTTTAAAGTTTCAAAAGCTTCCTTACAATCATCATCAAAAACAAAAGGTACATCTTTTTGAAGAAGATTAGTAAGAGGCTTTGAAATTTTAGAGAAATCTTTAATAAATCTCCTATAAAACCCAGCATGACCAAGAACACTACGAATACCTTTAACATCCCTCGGATAGGGCATCTTCTCAATCGCTTCAACTTTAGCTCTATCAACTTCAATACCTTTCTCGAAATTTTATGTCCCAATACAATTCCTTCATTAACCATAAAATGGCATTTCTCCCAATTAAGAACAAGGTTAGTTTCTTCACATCTCTGCAAAACTTTATCGAGGTTTCGCAGCAATTATCAAAAGAATTCCCATAGACAAAAAATCATCCATGAACACCTCTACAATACTTTCGCAAAAACCATGAAAAATAGCAGACATGCATCTTTGAAAAGTAGCAGGAGCATTACATAAACCAAAAGGCATACGCCTATAAGCATAAGTTCCATAAGGACAAGTAAAAGTGGTTTTCTCTTGATCTTTAGCTTTAACAGCAATTTGTGAAAACCCAGAATAACCATCAAGAAAGCAAAAATGAGTATTTTTAGACAACCTCTCTAACATTTGATCAATAAAGGGTAAAGGGTAATGATCTTTCTTAGTAACTTTATTAACTTTTCGAAAATCAATGCACATTCTATAACCTACAACTATTCTTTGAGGAATAAGCTCATCATTATCATTAGGCACAACAGTCATTCCTCCTTTCTTAGGAACACAATGCACAGGACTAACCCATCTACTATCAGCAATAGGATATATAATACCAGCTTCAAGCAGTTTTAATACCTCATTCCTTACCACTTCCTTCATCTTCGGAATTAGACGACGTTGATGTTCAACAACAGGCTTTGCATCTTCTTCCATATTAATAGCATGTTGGCAAATAGAAGGAGAAATCCCTTTCAAATCATCAAGAGTATAGCCAATAGCTCCTCGGTGTTTCTTCAATATTTCCAATAACCTTTCTTCCTCAATCTCTGAAAGCTTAGAACTAATAATAACAGGATATATTTTCTTATCATCAATATGAGCATATTTAAGATTATCAGGTAAAGGCTTTAGATCAAAAACAGGATCTTCCTTCGGTGGTGGTGTTGTACCCAGATCTTCCACCGGTAAATCATGCTTGAGAATAGGTTGGCGAAGAAAAATTCCTCAAGCTCATCTCTTTCTTTCCTAAAAGCTTCACTTTCACTATTCTCCAAATGTTGCTGCAAAGGGTTATTAGGAACAAGAACAATAGATGCACACTGCTCCATTTTAAAATCATTACTAGGCAAGTCAACTTTATAAGGAGTTTTGGTAAATTTAGAAAAGTTAAATTCATAAGGTTCACCAGCAAATCTAGTCAAAATTTTCTCTTTCTTACAATCTATAATAGCTCCACAAGTATTTAGAAAAGGTCTACCAAAAATGATAGGACAATAATCACTAGCAGCAGAACCAAGTACCAAAAAGTCAGCAGGATATTTAATCTTACCACATAGAACTTCCACATCTCGAACAATACCAATTGGAGAAATAGTTTCTCTATTAGCCGATGAATAACCACATCAATATCTTCAAGTTCACAAGAACCAATTTCGTGCATAATCTCCGTGTAAAGTTCATAAGGTATAGCACTAACACTTGCACCAATATCACATAAACCATAATAGCAATGATCACCAATTCTAACATAGCATAGGAACACTAACTTGTTTGGGTTTATTAGGATGTGAAACAATATTAGAAGCATCTTCACAGAAAATAATATGACCATCCTCCACATTCTCAGTCACAAGATCTTTAACTATTGCAACAGCAGGTTCAATTTTAATTTGTTCTTCGGTTCTTTAGGTTTCTTTTCACTTTTATTAACTGCACTAGATATGACAGAGTACTCCTTCATTTTAGCAGGGAAAGGAGTTTTTTCAATATAAGCTTCAGGAATAACATTATCAACAGTTTCAATCACTACACATTTGTTTACAGATGAATCAATTTTATCTTTATACGGTTCATGATACTTATCAAAATTCTTCTTAGGCAGTTCATAATGAGAGGCAAAAGCTTTATAAAGATTTGCAACAACTTGGGAATCAAGACCATATGTAGCACTCATATTACGAAATTTATCAGTATCCATAAAAGCTTCAATACATTTATAATCATAAATTATACCTGATTCTCTATCTTTGTCGTTCTCCCATCCTTCAGTATTTTCTTGGATCCGATCAAGAAGGTCCCTTTTAAACTCTTCATTCTTGCGTGTAAATGATCCAGAACAAGAAGTATCCAGCAAGGTCTTGTCTTGAAAAGAAAGTCTTGCATAGAAATTATCAATAATAACATTACCAGGAAGCTCATGAATGGGGCATTTGAGCATTAAAGACTTCAATCTCCCCAAGCTTGGGCAATACTTTCTCCATCATGAGGCCAGAAATTATATATGCGGTTCCGATCTTTGTGAATTTCACTTGGAGGATAAAATTTGGAATAGAATAAAGGCACAATGTCCTCCCAATCAATAGAATCACCATTCTTCAGCAATTTATACCAGTGCGCCGCTTTACCAGACAGCGATATAGTGAATAGTTTCTTCCTAACTTCATTCATGGAAATACCTGCACATTTGAATAACCCGCATAATTCATGCAAAAATAGTAAATGATCACCAGGATGGACAGTTCCATCCCCTTCATAGCGGTTATCCATAACACGTTCAATAATTTTCGTAGGTATTTTATATGGTACTACTTCCTCACCTGGCGCTTCATCCACTACCGTTGCAGTAGTAGTAGATTTCCCAAATTGAAGAGAAGATCTCTCCATAATGATTATAGCAGCAGCAGAAATAAAATCAGCACAAACAAAAAAGGTTTTTCTTACCAATTCCACTTACCAATAGCGCTTCACCCCGGCAACGGCGCCAGAAAATAGTCTTGATGACCCACAAGTATAGGGGTGTATCGTAGTACTTTCGATAAATGAGAGTGTCGAACCCAACGAGGAGAAGGTGTTGACAAGCAGTTTCGATGAAGGATTCACGTAAATGCTCACGACAAGTATTCGGGGGTTTTGATATTGCAGCTAAATAAAGTACAAGTAAATAAAATGCGAGAGAAATAATTGCAGCGAGTGGCCCAATCCTTTTTAGCACAAAGGACAAGCCGGTTTGATTACTTATAATGACCAAACGTTCCCGAGGACACACGGGGATTTTAGTCTAGTGCTTTCGCTACATACAGCTGATTAATCTTCATTGTTTTGATAAGTGTTGTGTGGGTGAACCTATGCTAATGCACCGCCCTTCCTAGGACTAATACATACTTGTGATTATACCCCTTGCAAGCATCCGCAACTACAAGAAAGTAATTAAGATAAATCTAACCACAGCCTTAAACTCGAGATCCTGCGATCCCTCCCGCATCGATATACTAACGGGGCTTAGGTTTCTGTCACTCCGGCAACCCCGCAATTAGCAACCGAATACAAGATGCACTCCCCTAGGCCCATAAATGGTGAAGTGTCGTGTAGTCGACGTTCACACGACACCACTAGAAGAATGACACCACAACTTAAATATCATAACATTGAATATTACTCAACCATAATTCACTACTAGCATTTAGACTTCACCCATGTCCTCAAGAACTAAACGAACTACTCACGAGACATCATATGGAATACAATCAGAGGTGATATGATGATGAATAACAATCTGAACATGAACCTTGGTTCAATGGTTTCACTCAATAGCATCTACAACAAGTATAGAATAACACCGGGAGAGTTTCCCCTATCAAACAATCAAGATCAAACCCAAATCGTTACAGCGGTGACGAGGTGCTGCGGTGGTGATGGCGGTGTAGATGGTGGAGACGATGATGATGATGATGGAGATGATGTCCAGCTCGATGACGATGGCGATGGCGTCGATTTCCCCCTCCGGGAGGGAATTTCCCGGCGGATTCCTGCCCGCCGGAGAGCTCTTTTCTCTCTGGTGTTCTCCGCCCCGCAGAGGCGGCTGTAACCCTTCGTGAGGATCCCTCTGTGGCTTAGGTTTTCGGACGAAGGAGTACGCGAAGAAAAGGGGGAAGTGGGGCCCCCAGAGCATAGGGGTGCGGCCAGGCCCCGGCGCCGCCCTGGTCTCGGGCCCTCTCTTCTTCCCTGCTACCTCCGTCATTTGGAAAAATAGGAATTTACGTGAAATTCCCTTCCACAGTTGATCTTCTGAAATATTGTGTTCTGACGGTGCTTTTTCCAGCAGAATCCTGGCTCCGGTGCTTGATCCTCCAATGATGATGAAACATGTAAAATAGATGAAATAACATAAGTATTGTGTCCCAATATGAAATATATCAATGAATAACAGCAAATTATGATACAAAATAGTGATGCAAATTGGACGTATCACTAACATGATGAGATTATGGACCAAATTGAGTCTGGTGATATCTTCACTGGAACAGGAAAGAACCAACGGGCTAATCTTGCAAGGCCAGGGGATACTCGTTGGGGATCTCATCATAAAACCTTATGTCGCATTGCTCACATGTGGAAATCTTTCTTGTTTGTATTCGAAAATCTGAGTGATGATGATTGAAGGTGTAGTCCCCCACTTAGTTGATGGCGGCTTATCCATCCTTCAGTACGCCGATGACACAATTCTATTTATGGATCATGACTTGGAAAAGGCACGAAATCTGAAATTAATTCTTTCAGCATTCGAGCAGTTGTCCGGTCTTAAGATTAATTTCCATAAGAGCGAATTGTTTTGCATCGGTGAAGCCGTCGATGAAGCCAACTCATATGCTGAATTATTTGGCTGTGGGATTGGTTCTTTTCCAATTAGCTACCTGGGCATTCCGATTCACTATCGGAGACTCACTTTGGCTGAATGGAAAATTGTTGAAGAAAGACTTCAAAAACGTCTTACTAGTTGGAAAGGTAAATTACTATCCATTGGTGGAAGATTAGTTCTCATTAATTCGGTACTCACAAACATGGTACTGTATATGATTTCTTTCTTCCAGTTACCAAAAGGAGTCCTGCATAGATTGGACTATTTCCGATCAAGATTCTTTTGGCAAGGGGATAGTGAGAAGAAAAAATACCGGTTAACTAAATGTAGTGTTGTATGTCGTCCAAAAGATCAAGGTGGACTTGGTGTTCACGATCTTGAAGTTAAGAACAGGGCTTTGCTCGGTAAATGGATAGCCAGGTTGTTAACAGAGGATGGGGTATGGCAATAGCTTTTGCGAAAAAAGTACGTTGGCTCAAAGGCGATATCCCAGGTTCTGTGGAAACCTGGAGATTCACACTTTTGGGCCGGCATAATGGCAACAAAGAAGTACATTTTCCCATTTGGCTCCTTCTCCATTAAGAATGGGGCGGAGATACATTTCTGGGAGGATATATGGTTGGGAACAACCACTCTTCGTGAACAGTATCCGGCCTTGTACACAATTGTTCGTCACAAAGGAGATACTTTGCAGAAGGTGATGGAATCTTCTCCCCCCTCTATGACGTTCAGGGGTGATCTTGTCGGTCCTCGGCTAGATTCCTGGAATGAACTGCTTCAGCGGTTAGGTTCTATCCAGTTGGTCCAGGGGACGGATGAATTTCGTTGGAGTCTCACCAAAAATGGCATATTTTCGGTTAGCTCCATGTACAAAGCTCTATGCCTTTCTACTCAACCGGTTTTAAATAATAAATCCATCTGGAAGATGAAGATACCTCTCAAAACAAAGGTCTTTGCATGGTATCTTCGTAGATGTGTGATTCTTACTAAAGATAACCTTGTTAAGCGCAACTGGCAAGGCTGTATGAAATGTGTGTTTTGTCACGAGGAAGAGACAATAAAACACCTTTTCTTCGACTGTCGTGTTGCTAGATCTATATGGTCAATCATTCAGATAGGTTCTACCTTATATCCTCCCGTAGCATTGCAAACATTTTTGGCAATTGGCTTAATGGGGTGGATTCTAGGTACAAAACGATTATCAGAGTGGGAGCGATTGCGGTTGCATGGTCGCTTTGGCTATGTAGGAATGACAAGGTTTTTAATGACAAAAATTATTCTCTTATGCAGGTCATCTACCGGTGTATGGCTTTGCTCCGTTCATGGTCGCCACTTCAGCGTTTGGAGGATCGCGACCTCTTTATGGAGGTGTCTACACGATTGGAGAACACGGCCACGGAGTTTATTTCCCAACATGGGTGGCTGCATAGTAGGAGAATTGAAGCCAAAGGAGTGTCATAGTAGTTGGCTTTTATCCTTTTTATCGCATATTGATGGCTACTAGACTTCAGAACGGCTGTGTGCATCCTGGTTATGCAGAGGCTGGGTGTAATACTTAAAAAATTTGAGTAATAAAGCGCCCCTTATCGAAAAAAAGAAGAATGTGTTGACTAGGGGCACACATTGAGCGTTTTCGCCGTGAAAATGGTGAAATTTCCCAATGCCCACTACAAAAAGCTCCCCATACCCAGCGGAATTTTTGAATAGCAAAAGCTATCATCGACTGCCAAAAGTTTTTTTGCTGGCATAGTGTGCTTTCCCGACGACTAGATAAGAAGACAATATTTATGCGCCGCGATTGAGTTCACATCAGCACAAATTGGTGTCGTGGTTGGTAGAAAAGTCAAGCACATCACGCTCCCTTTCAGACATTCCTCACTAATAGGTATGTCCCACCACTGAAACTCTCTTTGACTTCCAACTATTTATATAGGGGCCACCACTACGCACATATGCGTTATACAAACACAACCCACCACTCATTCTCCACCAACCTCAATCTCGCCCGGTCGTCCTCCAATCGTTGGTCGCCCCAAGTCAGTGAGCCATGCCTGAATGGGAGCGAGGTGGTGGCATCGTATAAAATTTCTAAAGTTTTGATCGTCACGAGAGGTCAAGGTTACGATGAAGCGTCAAATATGTGCGGGTACATTTTCATGGATTGCAAAGATGCATATTAGATGAAAACCATATGCTTTTTATATCCATTGTTTTGCCCATCAATTGCAGCTAGTGGTTGTCTCTGTTGCCAAGTGTTGTTCCTCTGTCTTGGACTTCTTTAATTATGCAACCATGACTGTCAACACGGTTAATGTTTCTTGTCATATGAAAGATAAATTGTTTCAGAGCTAACATGATGAGATTATGGACCAAATTGAGTCTGGTGATATCTTCACTGGAACAGGAAAGAACCAACGGGCTAATCTTGCAAGGCCAGGGGATACTCGTTGGGGATCTCATCATAAAACCTTATGTCGCATTGCTCACATGTGGAAATCTTTCTTGTTTGTATTCGAAAATCTGAGTGATGATGCCACCGGTGCAACACAAAAAACCAAGGCTTCAAGTTTGTTGGAAAAAATAACAAGCTTTGAGTTTGTATTTATAATGCATCTTATGATGAGGATTTTTGGAAAAACTAATGGTATATCAACATGCTTGCAAAAGAAAGATCAAAACATTGTGCGTGCCATAGGATGATTGGTACTACAATGAAGAAAGTTGATAAAATAAGAAACACTGGTTGGGATGAGCTTTTTGAAGATGCAGAGGGATTTTATCTTGTGCATAATATTGTTGTGCCAGTTATGGAAGATAAAATACCAGCTAGAGGTCGTTCCAGGGGTCGTGACAATCAGTTAGTAACATATTATGGCCATTTCCATCATGAAATATTCAATGTGGTCCTTGATCAAATATTGTTGAGTTGAATAATCGCTTTGCTGAAAGGTCTACTCAGCTATTGCGACGCATAGCTTGTCTTGATCCAAATAATTCTTTTGTTGCTTTTGATAGTGATAAGTTAACCGAACTTGCAAGAATGTATGCTGATGACTTCTCTCAATATGAGTGCATAGTCCTTAGGGACGAACTTGGCATATTTGTTGTTGATGCAAGAGAACGATCCAAACTTTGCAAATTGTAACAATCTTGGGAACCTTGCTCTCAAAATGGTTCAAAATGAGAGACACAAGACCTTTCCATTGGTATATCATCTTGTCGAGTTAGCCTTGATATTGCCGGTTGCAACCGCGACACTGGAAATAGCATTCTCGGCAATGAAGATTATCAAGATGGATTTGAGGAACAAAATAAATGATGATTGGATGAATCATAGTATTTTATGCTATATTAAGCGAGATGTATTTGCAAGCATCGAAGATGAGAATATGTTGGACGGTTTACAAAGTATGAGGTCACGCAAGAAACAAATACCACATTTACCTAGTGGTAAGTAACTTACCGCTACAACATATTTCCAATCCTATGGTGGATGAGGAAATGGAAGGCTAAGATCATGCCAAACCTTCCCTATATAGGTAACAAGAGTATGTCTAGATTATGTGATTATGCCACTTTTTTTGTGCTTTTCTTATTGTCATCCAGTTAGACATTGAACTTATTTCATATTAGAAGATATCATTTCGTGCGAAAAGGTAATATAATATGTTACTGGGAGGGGATTATGAGGCAATTTTCTCATAGCTTTTATCCATTAGAAAATAGCCCCGGTCTTTCTCGCAATTCTAGGTCCGCCACTGGTTGGTGGCTTGTCCACAATTTACACAAAAGTTGTGCTGGCCATCCAACCACTCGATGTCTAAACTCTTTCAAACTATATGAAGTTTTGGAAGGCTAAACTAGCCTTCTAAAATGACTTTGTGTAGATTTCATTGGTCCCCTGTTTGCTATACAAGGATGACACATACGGAACACAGCAATACCTCACACAAGCTCACCTTCGAACTCACTCATTATATTGACAGATATTGAAGACAAATATAGTAATGTTACTAGGAGTAATATTTTTTTATAAACGCATCGTCGTGCATAAACATGAGCATAATGATTTCGGTCCCGGCAGGTAAAGTCGTGCCCTCACGACTTTGATCAGTGATCACCCATGGAGAAGCGGCTCCTTCGTCTCACCCATCTCAACAATCTATCTATTCTTACACTCGACTCGAGGTAGCCAAAATCATGGAACGGAGGCAGGCATACGCATTTATACTGTTTCACGTCTCATGCAGGATGGACAGCTTTTCGAATTCAGAAACACGAACAAACACACGACAACAGCAATGATCGTACTCATCTGTGCCTCCTGCGATCGATCACATAACCACGCCGACGATCTAGCTCGCCTTTTGTTCACCCGCCGCCGATACGTCGGTCTCCGGTCCCTGCGGGAGGATCTTCTCCACTGCGGTGGGCCGCACGAGCGGCTGCGGAAGGCCGGGCAGCTCGGCGAGCGCCGCCGCGGACGGCACGCGCGCGTAGTAGATCCTGCAGTTGTCGCGCTCGGCCGCCGCAAGGTCGGTCTCAATCTCCTTCCTGAGGCGCTTGGTCGCGTCCCGCACCGGCCCCGCCACCTTCCAGAGCGCGCCCTTGGCGACGTCCAGGGACTCCACCCCCTGCCTGAGCCGCGCGATCGCCTCGCCCACGCCGTCGCCGTCGCCCTTCTCGCGCAGCACCTTCGCCGACCGGAGGCACGCGTCGCCCCGGAAGTAGGCCGCCTTCGCCTGCGCGTGCACCATCCACGCCTTGTCCATGTCGGGCGCCGTCGCCATGTACCCCTGCACGCGGTCGTAGTCCATGCCCACCTGCTGCGCGACCTTGGCGCACAGCGCCAGCGGCTTGCCCCCGGCGACGGCGAGCTCGAAGTAGCACTCCAGCGCCTGCGCGAGCACCAGCACCTCGAACGCCGCCATGCACGCGCCGGACACGTGCTTGAGCCGGTCGCCGCCGCCGGAGGCCTTGTCTCCTCCCTCCGAGGCCGAGGCCCTCAGGAAGCCCGCCGCGTCGCAGAGCGCGGCGCACGCGCGCCGGATCCCGTCCGGCTCGCGCCTGTCCTCCTCCGCCGCCGCGCGGGTCTCCTCCACGGCCAGCGCGAACAGCGCCACCGCGCGCTCGCTCGACAGGGACGTGTACGTCCTGCGGAGCGAGAAAGGCCCGGCGTCGCGCCACGCAAGGCAGAGGTGCTTCCGGCCCGTCCGCGCGATCGCCGCGTCGAAGCGCGGCGCCACGGCGTCGAGCTCGCGGAGGTAGGCGCGGAGGCGTTCGCCGCGCACGCTGGGGGCCGTCTTCTTGTCCGAGTAGGACTGGACGAGGAGGTGGCGGCAGCGGACCAAGGGCCCCAGGTCGACGTCCTTCTCGAAAGCCGTCGTGCTCTGCTTCTCGCAGGACATGAAGTCCATCGGCGTCTTGACCGGCAGCGACAGCATCGTCATCGGCGCCGCCGCGCCGCGCCGGAACGGGGACTGCATGGTCGTCGTCGGCCGATCGTATCGTACCTTACGTCGATGGATGGATCGATCGAGAGTTGTTGTGGACGCCGCGAGTAATCAGCTCTCCTTGGCTATGATGGATTACGATTCTGGCGCGCGCAAGTAAAACTAGGAGTAGTAGTACCGATTTGCGAACAGGAACTAGGACTGAGGTTTAGGTTTATGGAGGAGGAAAGGGGTTGGATTGGATTAATTGTAGGATCGGGGCGAAGGACTCGCGAGTAGGATTCGGTTTTGGAGGTTAAGACGGAGACGGAATTTACAAGCGATGCGGTCTAAACTCGTTGATTTTATCTTGGCGGCTGGCGGGGGCGCGCAGGGCCAGCCCATAAGCTAGGACAGCGGGACGCCCGCCCTGGGCCACCTCGAGACAGGCCCAGATAGTAATTCTACGTTGGGAACACAACATAATTTTCTCATCTTTAGACCTAAGTTACTAGTGAGGCACATTGATCAATGAAGGACGCCATGTGTGGCTTATTAGTAATCCTGATGTATTCCTATTCTTATAAACATCTTTGATCAATAAAACTGAGCATGTTTTTGCCCTAAAAAAAACTAGTGTAAATCTAGAAAAATAATTATACGCGCCAAGTCTATTATGGTTAAAGCAGGCCCCCACCAAAAATCTTGTGTATCTAAGCAAAGCAAATTGATCGCAAGTTTAACTAGATCATTAGTCTCTCTCTCTCTCTCTCTCTCTCTCTTTTTTTTTGCGAAAGAACTAGATCATTAGTCTCTCTTTGGCGGAACTTCCCCTGGAAAGTAATAGCAACTAAGTTTTTTGTTTTTAGTATCATGCATTTTTTAATAACATGGAAAGTTGTGTGTACCAAAGGTATCCCGATGAGCCTAGCAAGTCAAGTTGCGTATGCAAGAAATATGGAGAATCCATAATATTATTATGATTGTTGGTGATTAATACTTTTCTGTATCCACATATCCACTATATATGATGCATGCATTGTTGGATTATTATTGAACACACTATAACTTCTAAGACACATCTAACCACGAAAAAAACACTAAAAAGCTATAAATTTTTTTTACATAATGGTACACTACAAATCTCCCTATTAAGATATTTGCTAGGGTATACGTATACCCAAGACATAATTATTAAAGGTGTTCAGTCATTAATTTAGATGCCAAAAATAAGGATGGGTTGCAATAAAATAATAATACAATTAATATTAGTAACATTTAATTTTTTATTAAAATTATAATTGTGTGACGAGGAAGTATGATTATAAATATTGTACTACAATAAAATAAGTTGTACATAAGTTTATTGTAAATTATATTTATTGAATTAGCCCTGCATCTAAAACTTATTTTGACCAATCCTACGGGGATGAGAAGCGTGCCGGGCTAATGCGGTTCCGGACAAGCAGGGGCAGGTAGCGTGCCAGACCAACAAGGTCCAGTTATTGGCCTCGATGTGTACTGGCCATGGAAGCCCGGCCCGGCCCGGCCCAACCCAAAATTCCTGGGTTTGGGCCAGCTCGATGGTCAGGCCAGGCCAAGTGGGCTTGAGAAATGCGTTAAAACAGGACTCGATGGGTATTTGATGTGATGGGCCGAGCTTGGGCCAAAATTTCAGGCTTTATTAGGCCCGGCACAAAGCCCAGCCCAAACAATGCCTAGGTATAATGTGTAGGGCCAAATTTTCTTCTCGATTAGGAGTACTAAAAAAGATGAAACGATTCACATGAAATTTCTTTTCCTGTCGCGGTATTGATATGAACCAATCTTCTCCCTCAAAAAAAGAAGGTATGCACCAATCTTCTTTGACCAAACTCTATCTAGTAAATAAAGTATACAAATATAAGTTTTCTTTAGTCATAAACACCTCAGTCTAAAGTGCAGCTTCATGATGACTACATGCACGCGGTTGCTTGCAGCGAGTACTGAAAGTAACAACAGTTACAGAGAACATATCTAGTGCTACCACCCCTTTAGGTGCTACCGTGCTACCGTACAAAAAAAATTTTTATACGTTGTGAGTGCTCATGAAGCATGTCCCTACAACATCCCAAAATTTCATATCCAAAAACGACATGGACACTAAGAAATAAAAAAGAGAAAATCAACATGAATAGTGTCATTTTCTGATTTGTCTTTTTGTGACACTAGGTAGCACTATTCATGCTGATTTTCTCTTTTTTTTTTCTCAGTGTCCATGTCGATTTTGCATATGAAATTTTGGGATGTTGTAGGGACATGCTTCATTAGTACTCACATTTTTTCGTATAATTTTTTGACACGTATAAAATACGTTTTTTTGTACGGTAGCACGGTAGCATGCAAAGAGATGGTAGCACTAGATATCTTCACGGCTGAAGATATATCCACGAATTGAAGACTGGCATCATTTCCAAGTAAAACTGGATTCATTACGTGCTACAGATTTCTTTCCTGATCAATAATGCCAGTTCTCGTGGTCTACTCTAAAAGTTCCAGGTGAACATGGCTAGAAAGTACTTCGAAGTTGGCGCAACACAGAATCAGACTGAAATTGAAGAACGCATATAATTAGACAAACTCAACATCGGCCAAGTTGAACAGCCGAGCATATATATAAGTAGCACTTCAGGAAATGCATGGAAATGACAAACCAAACTGGTTCTTACCCAAACTAAACAAAAATTTCCGTGACAGGGGGATGTTTCTCATGATTCCACTGTCATCAATAGTCTTTGCCGAGTCCTATCTAGCTTGATTAATGCTTTGCTTTCTTCTTAGGATGGGGTTTCCTTTTTGTTTTCGAGGACGCCTTGTTTGATGGTTGGTACTTGCTCCGCTTCTTCAGTTTCTCCTTCTTCTGCTTCTTCCACGCGCTGTCTGGGTCTACAAAGTCTTCATCGCTGTCATCTTCAACAGGAGCGGATCCATCCTCGTCTGATTCAAGATCATTGTCCTCGTCTTCCTCTTCCTCATCTGAACTCAAGATCAAATCCTCAACCACATCCTCATCGGTAGGCAAATCATCATCGTCACGGGCTCGTTTCTTGTTCTTCTCCTTTGCAGTTCTGCAACGGAAAAGGGAGGAGGTAACAACATGTCTTCCAAATACACCGAAAGCAACCAAAAAATAAGTTAAAGGGTTAGAACGTACTTAGTCTTCTTCTTTTCAGCCAACAAATTCTTACTGAAAGCCATAGTTTCTTCACTATCATCCTGTTGCTTCTGCACCTCTGATAGCCTCCGTGAAAAGGTAGAGGACTCAGCTCCCACAATAACGCTGGTATGGAAAGACATGAATTAGTAATGCCATTAATCAATATATGTATTCAGGAAATGGAGTTCATGAGTTCCTGTCACTCATACAAACTACTGAAGTATGGTGTGTGGTAAGAGGATAGAAGTCGCTCGATGATTATTATATATATTTACTGGTATTATGCACGGACTACCAGCCACGAAACTAACCTTGTCTCGTCCATAGCATCGATTCTGTTCTGTGCTCTCTGATGTAGAGTAGCAACATATCTTGAAAGAGGACTTGACTGTTCTTCCTTCTCAACCTATTGGGAAAGAATATTATATTGGGAAAAGTATATAAATAAAGTGCGCAGATAGCAAAGCCAATACAACAACTCGTACCTGTAGAAATGAATCTACAGCTGCATCATTGGGAGAAAATGTAATCCCTGCACGCTTTGGGCTTATGAACTCCACATTTGCCTCTACCTGGAACCAGAAATGATGATAGAAATGAGCAAACAAGTGTTGGATTAAGTATTATAGTAAAATGTTCTTTACACATGCTTAGCAAACCTGATGAATAAGATCCTTCATCTCTTTTCGGAATCTCTCAGCCTTGATGGTTTTGCAAAAGTTCCGAAGTTGAACTAGTGGTAAAAATGACATTTCGAAGAAGGCAACGGAGTAGCTCCACTGGGCAAAATGCTTAGCAAGCTCATCAACCACTGAGTAAATGCAAGCTTCCTGAAAGGCACGCGTCTTCACTATTTTCTTATCAACCTGCCAGAGAGGAATACCAGTTATATGCTTATTTTTTCAGAGGCATGTTCCCATAGAATTGCAATACAAGAAAATAAACCTGTTTAACATTGATCAGATTCACTGCTTTGCCGACACCACCATCTGGACGCCCTCTAAGTTCTTTCATTTCTAACATATCAAGCAGCAGGGACGACACCGGAATAAAGGTACCGGTGGCTTGAGCAATGCAATTAAGCATTTTTACACATCTAATGCGTACAGGAAAGTAGCGTGCACTTGGCACCAGACACGCTACTCCATGAATTATCTGGGTTAATGGATAAGCCAACGGACGGAAATCTTCATGAGAACTACATCCACAGACAACACTTGTCCAAAGCTCGAGGCAGAATATATATTGCCAATCATATACTTTTTGGTATGATTTCTGCACAGGAAGAACATAAGCTCACCATCAGTTAGCGACAGGAAAACATATGAGAAGATAACATTTGTATTTCCAAAATACAAGACAAAAAGTGCTTGGCAATACTAAGAAAAATAATACCTCCAGCTGTTTGTTTGTTGGTTTGTTTCTTTCTTTCTGTTTTTTATCCTTTGATGTCTTCAAAAAATAAAAGAAGAGCCACAAAACTGTCAGATCATGAGTAATTAATGAAGATCCAGCATATGACCATGAGACTTCAACAGACAAAATACCTTTGGTCCTCTTTCAGTAAGGGCACCTCTCAGGATAACTGCCAGTTGACGAATGAAAACAAAAGCATGTTGATAAGCACTTTTAGGGTCCACAATATACAATTCTTTGACACAATTTCCAAGAAACTGAATGTGCTGCAGTTTTGAACCGCTGATAGACTTGGACAATTTGCAGTTTACCAAATAAGCCTTGTAGATACCCTTGAGGCATGCGTCAAGGCAATCCGGACCTACTTGAATACACAAATCTCGAAGGAACAAAAACGAAACAAGAGGCATAGCACCACGACCTCTAGCCCAGGTATGCAACAGGGCCTACAATAGGAACATCCAGTTGAAAAGAAATCATTGTCAGATGGACATCAGAGTAACGCAGAAAGCTACTTAAAGATGAAATGAGAAGCCAAAGCACACCTTAACATACTTCCTCAGGAGAGAAGGGAAGGCTGCCAGAAAAACAGCTGATGCTCTGACACGGTGAATAGTAAACGCTATCATTTGCTCATCAGTCATCTCAGTTATCATATGGAGTGCATTGGCAAGATATACCCTCATTAGATTACCATGCCTCTTCCATGGAGTGGTCACCATCAGCTCATTGATTTTCTCTTTCCTCCCTCCAAAGCTAGGGGCATGGAGTAATTGGCGAAGAATGTTATCCATGTTCTTTAAAACGAAGTGCATGACTTTATCCAGTACACTACCGGACATGACACTGAATTTTGGTGCTGAATTGTCAGCAGTGTCCTCACCATAATGGCAGGCTCTCCTGAAGGCTTGCAGAATAGACCGGATAGAACCTATCTTCCCATCTTCTGCACCATCGCACCAGGAATCAACCATTTCCATCGTAATAGGTTTAACGCTTTCTTTTGGTTCCTCCTCAGGGACAGACCTAGGTTCCTCATCACTTTCTTGGTCATCCTAAACAAAGAAAGCAATCCAGCTCATATAATCCTCTAGAGCAAGAAAGGAAAATTTACAAGGAAAAAGTTTGCAACTCATCTTACATCGATGTCATCTTCATTGAAGCCCAGGAGATCTTGATCACACTCTTCTAGATATTTAAAGAATTCAGGATCCTGCAAAATAAGATTTCGATAAGTTTCATAAGCAGTCAAGAGCAACAAAACAGCACAGAGAATAAAATTAGAATTTACAAAATTAGGAAAGAAACAAACAACAAAAACAGAATTGAGCTCCTGGCCGTGGCTGTTAGATGTGTAAACCACTGTCCATAAAGGATAGGACTTAAAAAAAGGAATTGGGCAACCAGAGCACAAAAAGGTAGCCAAAACCCACCAAATAATTATAGACGGATTCTCATACCCATCAATCACAGATTCAGTAACAACAAAAATCAATGAACTGGGAATCCGTTTTAGGGAGCAAGACTATTCAAAAGTTAAACCAACACCACATTCTTCGGCGGAAAGGGCCTTTGAGAGTTTCAAATCAAAAACTTGGAATTTAATTCAGTAGAAACTAATTCTATTTCAGCATGGATGTGCCTACACATATGGTTTCAGATTCACCAGTACCAACTACAGTGCAGCTGATGCTAGTTAGCAAGATATGGACTTACAGCATGAATAAGATGTATCCAACTCACATATAGAAAGATGAATCCACAACTCAAACCTAGGACCGAAGAGCTAAACCAGGCATCCAGAAAAGGAGCCCAATTTTTGATAAATAAATTTATGGGGACATTGTATATGATTCAGAACATATACTTTACGCAGCTATATGAATACCCACTAACTAAGCTAAATATAGCTACTAGTGACCGATTGCAAAATCAGACTCCACTGGAGGACGGAGCAGAAACCAGAAGATGTTATGGGCAGGAGACGAACCTTTTCCTGCAGCCTCTTGAGTTGGTCCACGTGCTGCTTGGCCTTCTTCTTAGAGCTTCCCTTCACGTCCTCCTCTTCCTCGTCCGCTTCCTCTCCATCCTCCCAATCATCGTCGTCCGAGACGGGCAAGTCCACTGTACCCCGCAGAGCCACACGAAGCGAGCAGCGAGTCAGAAACGGGGCGTGGAAACCAGGAAAAGGGAACGAGAAGCGGTGGGAATCTCACCGTATTCGTCGGAGTCCGACATGGCGAGCGGCGAGCGGCGAGCGGTGGCGGCGCGGGTGCCCTAGTGGAGGTGGGAGAGGAGGCGGCGGTGCTGGTTGCCGAAACAAAAGAGGGAGAGACGGCGGGTGGGAGGCGAATTCGCTCAAGCCTCAAGGGTTCAGTCGTGGGCTCGGCCCATCAAACTTTTTTCTTCGCTAGCTGTGTTTTTTTTTTTTTTGGAATCAATGCATTGCATTAAATGGGGAATTTTATTTTTTGCCCCATTTTACCGGGCAGTGCTAACGATCATCCCTTAGCGATGGTTTATAACAATCTCTAAGGAAACCCCATTAATGGGCCTGGCCCATTAGTTCGGTTATTTCAAAAAAAATTAGATTTGAAAATTTCTTTAGATTTCAAATTTGCCTAGATTCGAAATTTGCTTAGATTTAAAAATTGCCCCGATTTGAAATTTGCTAAGATTAAAAATTTTCTTACTTTGAAAATTTGTTCAAATTTGAAATTTGCTTAACTTTAAATTTTGCTCTAATTTAAAATTTCTTAAAAAAGAAAAAAATCGAAAAAACGAAGAAAAACTGAAAGAAAACCGAAACCCAAGAAAAACCTGAAAAAAACTCGACGAAAACCGAAAAACCGAGGCCCACAGCCTCCGTTAATGGGCCGCGGCCCAAAAACTCCCCGCGGGTGAAACCATGTGGGCGATGGTTGGTAACCATCACCAGCGGGTGATGAATAGGAATTGTCCGTTTTACCTAGGGCTTCTACTATTTGCCCTCTTTTACTTTGGTCTCACCTTTTTGCCATTTTTTACTTTGCCAATTGATAATTTGCCCCTTAACAGGCCAGGCTCACACCTAAAGACTAGAATGCCCTGTACATTGACAGATCGAGTCGAGCTCGACTCCTTCAAACCATGTCGCCGCCGTTGCTAGTCGCCTCGGCCGCCGCTGCTCTGCCAGTGCTCCACCAGTATCCTCGCAGTCTGGTGCTCCACACCCGCAGCCCCTTCGGATCCTTCTTCTAGAGCGAGGCAGATGTCGTGGTAGACGGGGCAAACGACGCTTGCGACCAGGAGAAAAACGTTGTCGTAGGTCCAGTTCCAGAGCGAGGCTTCCCGGAAGCGGCGCTCGTCGTGTCGGCGCCACCGCGAGAGCTGCTCCAGAGTGCAGCAGGGCCGTCGTAGGCCGGCAAGCATATCCAACTCCGGCGTAGTGTGCGTCCATGGCGGCGGCCAGGCGGTCGAGCGCACAAAAGGAGGAGGGCGCGGAGGCGAAGGGGATGTCGCGGGCTGCGGCGGAGCAGCGGCTAGCGAGGAGGCCCATGCGGAGCAGCAGCGGCCGAGGCGCCCGGCGGTGATGCGGTTGAGGAATTCGAGCTCGAGTCTCTATCACACATTAGGGGGCATTCTGGTCTTTAGGCATGGGGCAAAGCTGTTAAGGGGCAAATCATAGATTGACAAAATACAGTGTGGCAAAAAAGTAAGGCCAAAGTAAAAGAGAGCAAATAGTAAAAGTCCCATGTAAAACGGGGAAAAAGGTAAAATTTCCGGCATTAAACAGTAGGCAAAGCAAGATCGCTTGCCACTAGTTCACTTACAAACGGAGCTAGTCCGTCAGTTACAAACTCGGCTTCACCAGCCATCCCAGCCCCCTTCGCTGCCAGGGCGTGAGCAACATGATTACAAGTTCTAGGAAAATACAAGATGTTAAAAGCAGAGAAATTACTATGGGCATAAGCCTTACTTCGCTCGATGACCATTCCAACGCAAGACAGATCAGTTCTGTTGTTGTATTTCAAAGCATTCTAAACGCATGTGCGATTTTGAGAGTATGTTCAGCCGCCAACACATCTGCCCGAAGAGCGTTCCGAAGATTGGGAATAAAACCAACGGAGCAGGCGATCACATCTCCGTCTGCATCCCAAAGCACTGCGCCCCAGACTCCCGAGAGCTCATTTGGTTTGAAGGAGCCGTCAGTGTTGACCTTGATCCAGTCATCTTCAGGCGGCACCCACCTCTTCAGGACAACTTCAGTATTAGTTTTAGCCGCAGCTTCATTCAGTTTTAGAAATTCGTTTGCTTGGAATTTGACAGTCCAGGCAAGATTCTCACTAGTCCTTCTCCGCTTCCTTTCTCTCACACTGTTTCTTTTACACCACCAACACCAAAGGAGAGTGGCAATGGTGGCGGTCTCTCCAATGCAGTGATCTTCTCCATTAACACAATTCTTTCCTCCTCCGGCACACACAGCCTCCAGATTTCCTTAACCCGTTCGCACTTGAACAAAGAGTGGCCTCCGTCTTCATGGTGCGCACGACACACCGGGCAGATGGGACTGATATCCATCCCCTTCCTTCGTAGGTTAGCCAAAAAGGCGTTGTATTATGGGCAAACCTCCAGATGAAATGTGTAATCTTGTTTGGCACCAACAACATCCAGATCTTCTTCCAAGGAAAGCCATTTGCGCCAACACCAGAGGCAGAAGCAATACCACGAGGGCCAGTCAGGTTTCTATGCATAATTTCCACCCAGTACGTAGATTTTACTGAGATCAACCCTTTAGAGTCAAAGTGCCAGGCTGGGCGATCATCAACGTCACTCTCTGTGGGTATAGCAAGGATACAAGCAGAGTAGCATCATTGAAATTGTCCCTAATGTCCCTAATGAGGCCCTCATCCCATTGTCCAGTAATTGGGTTAATCAGATCACTAACAGTTTTTAGCATGTTGTTCTTTCGGGTCGCCGGCAGCCTAGATATCCCTCTTGGGATCCAAGGGTCCTCCCAGATTTTAATAGAGCATCCATTTCCAACCCGCCAGATCATCCCCTTTTAAGAACTTCTAGGCCCTTAAGGATGCTTCTCCAAGTATAAGATATACCAGTTGTCGCGTTCAAGCAGTTCCACCAGGGAAATATCTAGCTCCTAGCACTTGTGCGCATAGGGAATCTGGATTTTGAAGGATTCTCCACACTTGGCGAGCAAGCATGGCCAGGTTAAAAGCATATATCTCTATGAATCCCAAACCACCCCCAGCCTTTGGCTTCGTTAATTCCTTCCAAATGAGCTAGTGGATCTTATTGGTCTTGTCTTGTTGACTCCACTAGTACGTGCAAATCGATGTGCTAATCTCATCGCATATTGTCTTGGCGAGGTCAAAGCAGGACATCGTGAAGGTAGGGATCTCTTGGGCCACCGCCTTGATCATGATCTTCTTCCCAGCACGGGAGAGAAGCTTCTCCATCCAGCCTTGGATCAACTTCCACACTGTGCCCTTTTTGTGTCTGGAAGTCTTGGTTCTCGACTTGCCAACATGAATAGGCATTCCCAGGTACCTCTCATTCAGGGCCTCCTTGGTGATTCCCAGACTTTCCATCACTTCCTCCTTGTCCCCATTCTTCACATTTCTACTAAAGAAGATAGCAGATTTATCCTTATTAAATAGTCTGACCCGTTTGCTCGCTATGTTGGTTTCCTTCCTATTGATGAAACCAGCCCGTGGTATCGGGTACTTTGTAGCGCTTGAGAACTTGGTAGAGAGTCTCGGGTACATACTTCCATGATAAGGTTGAAGAACAGCTCATCCCTGCTCGTGGCCGAGAAGAAGCACTGCTTGCTTCAGAGAGACGACATTGGGGTGGTCCATGGAGCGCATAAGCTACAACTCACACTTCTTGTAACGTCGATACTGCAATACCTTCTTGATAGCCAGAGTCTATCCAGTCTCCAACAAGCACTTATTAGCCTACACGTGAGAGCAGTTCAATTCGAGAAGCATTACAACAACAAAGTGTCAACACCACACACAAACCATGAGGCCAAAGGACGTACCTGGAAGACAATCCGAAATGGATCGGTTCCTACTACTCGCTCAACCCTATATTTAATTGTCTGCAATCAAGATTAGAACAACAAGTGAGTACTCGAGTGGCAGATGAGACCGTATATATACAATACCTATCTCAAATTGTAATTTGCACACAACATAGCAATTATTTCACAACCTTGTAATTTGCACACAACATACAATTATTTCACAACCAACTGAAATAATAACCTAAAAGCGCGTCCTCCAAAAACATCAAACCGAGCACAACACAAGAAGTGATTAAAACATGATTTCACTTTGCACTTTAGCCATGATACATATATCAAGCACTAGATCAAGCGATAGCGACATGTCAAGCCTCCACACACCAAGGGTCTGTTGGGTTGTAGAATGGGAGAGAATGGAATGGAACCATTCCATTCTAGTGTCATGGAACCATTCCATCCTTGTGTTTGGTTTGGACAAAATATTGTCACGGAACCGTTTCATTTTTGAATTCTTTTCTGGGATGGGTGGAATGGAATGAGAACGGAATCAAACTCGATTAATTATTTCCTAATCTAGATTAATTATTGCTAAACTTAATTAATTATTGCTAAATTTGATTAATTATTCCTAATTTTGATTAATTATTCATAATCTTGATTAATTATAATTAATCTGAATTAATTATTGCTAAACTTGATTGAATTAGAGTTAATCGCCCAGCATTCCACCTCGTTCGGCCAAATCGGTCGGACCGGTCGGTTCCGAATATTGAGAGAATATTCCCTTTTCTAGAACCATTCCATTCCACTCCATCCTAAAAAACAACGCAAGAATGGGTTCTAGGAATGGAACGGTCCCGTTCCACCCCATCCCAGAACCGAACACACCCCAAATCGGTTGCAAATCACGAACAAAAGACACACTTTTCTGGTCAACCAAACCCACAAATTCGGTTGGAGCAGTGAAAAATCAACAACAAGATCCAAATTTGAAGCAAAAAAGAAACACTACTAGACACGCATTTTTCAAGCTAGTGGTTACAATCCATCAGCACGACTAAAAAGTTACACGCACTTGGAACCACAAAGTCCGCACCCTTTCAACTCGCTACTTCTGGTTGCGCTGCCACCACCCCCCCCCACCCACCGGAGCCTAAAAGCAGAGAAACAAGCTTCAGTAAACAAGGTGTTTCCGTAGATAGAATGTGCAAGCATAATAATGATTGCATGGCAAAAATATTTCGTAAACCTAAACAGCAACACAGCAACATAACATTAATTAATTACATAAGCAAAGGTAAATACGACAATCAGCCTACGCTGAACCATCTTACGAAAAGATTGCCAGGTATGTATACTAGATAGATAAATTCTAGCACAAATAAAGTTAAATAATTGATGGTTAAGCTAACTATCAGGATTTGTCCTTAAAATGAGATCAATAAGAACTGATGATCAGAATCCGACAAAGTAGAATGGAAGAACATAGGATGAAAGTCAGGTAGCTTAGAGCAAGACAAAGGCAGAATAATAGCCTGAAAGAAGGGGAGAAGGAAGCAAATCCGCGCGGTCGATTCACTGTCCCTGTCATGCGGGGCCAGGTTGAAATACTAGGTCACTCGTCGACTGCACAGCAGACACAAACACGGTGCATATTTAGGCCGCTTTGCGTCTCAACGGATATGACGGTCACTATTCGTCGCACCACTAGGCCTGGGTGTAGACACATATATCGATCGTGCGGTCCGAAACGGTCGCACCGCGTCTGTTTGCGTCGGACCGTTGAATATGCCCTGAGAATGAGAGATGCCTGTCAAGCATTACCATACATGACTAGTTCCAGCGTATACACATCAATCTGTAAGCTGCCCCAGTTGTAATTTAATAAAGGCCATCGGTCCTTGCTTCTGGATCCTCAGTCCGGCCAACGAAAAACGGTTCGCTCCGCCCCGTCCCCCGCGGGCGGAGTCAGGCGAACGACCAAACCCTACCGCTGCCAGGCTTCGCTCCCCTCTCTCCTCCCCTTCGCCGCCATCGGCGCAGGCCGCCGGGCAAAGTCCCGTGCGGTGCCGGCGGCGGCGGACATGCTCCTACCCGCGCGCAAGGCGGGCACGCGGGGTCCTCCGGTGCTGGCGGCGGTGCGTCCCGATGGGCAAGGTTCCGGCGGCGGCGGCGCTGGGTGATGTGGTGGCGACGGCGCGGCCCCTTGGCGGCGGGGCGGCAGGGTGGTCAGCGGCGGCGCGGGCGGCACGGCCCTGACCCAGATCTGGGCCTCATCTGGGCTTGGGCGGGCCAGGTCTGGCATCCCGAGGCCTGCTCCCGGCGGCTGGTGGAGCGTTTCTTGCTGAGGGTGGCTAGGACGGCAGCGCGTGGACTGCAGCGCAGCCACGGGAGCTTCATGAGCCCGGCGGGCTCGGCCGGGCCAGAGGGGCCTGGTTTGCTCCTGTAGCTGCGTCCGGTCTGTCACCGCAGCTGGCGGTGGAGGTTGCGCCCTCCCGCGTGGCTGCTGTCCAGGCTCTCCTCGGCTCGGGGTGTTTCCGATCGGTTTCGTCGGTCTTCGTCAGTGGGTCACGGTGAGACGGCGGTGGTGGTTGCGTGACCGTGGTGGCGCGAGTTGGTGGGCGGCGAGGTTGGCGGAGCATGACGGGGTGTCCGGGGCCGTGGGACTTTGGGGGACGGGAGAATTCCTTGTCGACGGCCGACACCGACACGGTGACGCTCGCGGGCGCCACCATTCCTTCTTGAGGGGCGTCGGGGTCTCCCCTTCCCACTTCCCTTCCGCATACCGGGAGAAACCCTAGGCTTGTCCGGGCAGCAGCGTCGTCATCGTCGCATCCCTTCTTGAAGGTGCTACCTTTGTATGCGGCGCTTCGGAGGGCTAAGCTCGTGGTGAGAATCTTCCGGAGGGCGCAGCGGTTGCGGATCATCAGCGTGTTCGTCGATCCGACTTTGTCATCATTTCTTTCTTTTTTCCTCTTCTTGTGTTTTCTTTTGGGCTTTGTTGTGCTGTTTGCCCCAGCGGTGGTCTCTATCTTGTATCAGTTCGTTTCTATATTAATATAGCGGGGCGAAAGCCTATTTCGAGGAGGTCCTTGCTTCTGGTGAAAGCAAATGCCAATCTATGAACCTCAAGTAAAAACAAGCAATCTTGTATCTTCCAAAACCAAAACAAATGGACGGATACTGATTGCAAGACATGGTACACCTCCTCGAGCTGAAGCCAGAACAAAGTGAGGAGAAATGGTAGAAACTTAAAAGTGTGCTGAGATTATTTAACCAGCTGAAATACTTGCATCATCCATGCCATATCGTAGTACAACCAGACAAAATTTTTGTCCCGAATAGCTAACATGTTCCTCAACTCCTAGTGCTGAGTTCATTGTTAGAACCAGAGGATGATCGCATAAGTGCCAATCTTATACCATAAGAATATTACGAAAAAGTATCAAGTATGACAATACTACGTACAGGCAAGTAGAATGCTAGGGCCATGAGCTAACGATCTAGCCAACATTGGATGACCCGACGATAGTGAAATCTGCCTTGACAACACAGCTCGATCCTACAAGATAGCCTCCAGATGGGTCCTTGAATTTCTTGAGTGACAGAAACCAGGGCCATCCCCAGCCGCTTGCACCCCGAAACACGAAGATACCTGTTACCGTGAAAAATGTAAGATCAACTGAAATCAGGAGGCAGCAAGTAGTTACGACTGATAGTTGCAAAGAAGAGCTGAACCTGTACTCATGGTGAAGTGTTTCCCATTCTTTTGGTCCAGGATGGATAAAGTTAAGTCAACCGCCTTCCCTGACTCGGGAGAGAGATCATCAGTGTCTTCCAGGTATAAGTACAAGGAGATACAATCA
The DNA here is from genome assembly GCA_030979885.1 of Lolium multiflorum. Classification (NCBI taxonomy): domain Eukaryota; kingdom Viridiplantae; phylum Streptophyta; class Magnoliopsida; order Poales; family Poaceae; genus Lolium; species Lolium multiflorum. The sequence goes on along the minus strand of CM061747.1, from coordinate 116,414,898 downwards.
GTGATGTTCCTGTCACCATGCGGATACATGCCGACACACCTGTTCAAAAACATGCAAAGTGACACATTAAAAAAATTGAGCACTCGGACAGAATATTCGATAATACTGTAACATGGTGCATCTGAATGTGTTTCTGCGTATTTCAAAATATACTAGAACTACAGTTGTTTGATTCCATGCTTAAAGAACTAGGCTAAGATATTCAGTTGGAATCTGAATCGAAAGTGACAAGAGAACTTGCTTGCACAGAAATCTAGCTGCCCCTAATATGTGCTGGCATAAAACGTTCACAAGTACTTCTGGCCACTATGAAATTAGTAAATGTAACTTGGCATGGTATATATGTGCATATATATCCAAGAAATGGTCTAATGATTTATGCATATTGTTAATATAAGTTATTTATATGTAACTGATAGAGATGAATACCACTTATGTCCACCAACTTCAAATGTAGGAGAACGAATAAAATCCGAGTCCAGTTCAAGGTAGTTGTCCATGGTCCAGGTGTAGGTCCCTTTGATGAGTCCTTTGTTCTGGACAAAAAGGTTCTGTACAGTGGTGGCCTTCTCCTGAACCACAACATCCTTCTTTTGAGGAGAAGTGACTGTAATTTTTAATATCTTCACACCAAATACACAACTATCATCAACTAGAAAAGCAGATGATTTTCGTAGCTTCTGAAGAGGAATGAAACATTCATTCTTTGAGTTGGTATTCTTCATATAAAAGTAGTGGCTAGCTGCATTTATGTAAAGATTAGAAGATTAGAGAAAGAAAAACTTGCATGTGCATGTCCCAAACAATGTATGACTTCCGTTCACACCCCATGAACCAATTAGGAATACATGCAAAGATGACAGTTGTGAATCCGATGCTGATACCATGTTCGCTGTAAACCCAAACATGTCTATAGCTCAAACTTAAAGACCAGGAACCCAGCTGTAATTAGATGAATGTGCACAAGGAAGCATTTAGCAAAACTACCTGTGTATCCACAATACATCTTCTTTGAATGATTGTATACTGATAGCTCAAACACTGCATTCACTGTGTCACCTGGCTCCAAGCCTGTCCAGCGTAGTTTAAGGCAAAGACCAACATATGGAGTTTTAGCATCAGTTGTTTTGCTCGTTGATGGTGTCACTTTCAGTAACCTGGTAAAAGAATCGATGGACAAAAAGGTAAAACAAAGTCAACCTAGAAGTAGTCACAACTGAAGTAAGAATGAAATCATATTTGTTTCTTCGTGCATCCTATCAAATTCAGGCTCTAACTATAATTGCCATTTTGACGTCAAAGGAAAATGATTTGTGTGTAGTTCACATCCTAAATTAGTACTGCTATACAGATAACTAATCTACCTGCTGAAAGAAACCAAATAAATAAGCTGGCTTGTAATGCATCATATTTACATCTAACACACAGTAATTGCGCAACATTCCTTTTGCAGTTATGGTGCATACCAGTTATACCCAGAGCAGTGGAAATAAGAAGATCTTGCTGACTTGGCTCCTGTCTTAAGCAGTGCCGAAAAGTCATGAATCTTCCATTGTAAATGCGGAACGTGGGCCTTTCCTAATCTTGGAGGAGCTGAAATTTCCACAATAGCAACGACTCAAAATTGCATGTCAGTTAACAGAAAAGAAGTACGAGTTATGAGAAAATTCATATTCTGCTGAGTTTCCATGTAAATATGCTGCAACTAATGTCTACCATGCAGAAAATTGAAAGCAGCAGAACAGTTTTGTATGTACTCTTGTATATATTTTTGTAAAGAACATATGCAAAAGCTTTCTACATCTTCGGATTTAGCAGGAAATGGAGTTTGGACGCAAAAAGATTTTCATCAAAGGAAAAAAACCAAACTAAAACGTACAACAGCAGGCTATCTCTCGTGGCAGCTCATGCAGCCCTTTTCCATAGGCCTAATACCGTTGCAGTTGATTTACAAATAAAAAAATCCACTAAAAACGGACATTCTACGTCACAATTGATGGATCAGACGCAGAAATACATACATGTGCTCCCGGAGTTGCCCATGGCTCTAGTGTGGTTCCTCTTCTCTCCTCCTCTGCAAGAGAAATTGATCATCATGACACAGTGCTGTGAAGAACATCAGAAGAATCTCTAAAGATTGTGCAAATCTTGATGAAGAAATATTTATCCTACAAGGTGCGACTGTTGGTCATAATTATTAGCAGGTCGATGTAAAGAATTTGCCATGGGAAAAAATCAGATGAACTAAAAGAGATCAAGAAGTAGAATCCCTCCCCATAAACACGTAGATTCAGGCTTCTCGAATATACTGAACAGGTATTAGATCCAAAAGGAACTGGTCGTACTGCAAAACCCTGAAACCCTCTGGTCCGGGAATTGTTATATGGTAAAAGTACAGTAGTTTACTAGTACTTAGAACGCTAAGATGCAGACGAAGCGAGGGATGAGGAAGACCTGGATTTGGGAGTAGATTGAGCGCGGCTGACAATTGCTTCCTCGGGCGGCGTTGGAAATCCGGAGGCGCGAGGGGACGGGCTTTTATATATGCGTGTGGAATGGTTCAATCACAACGATTTTAGCATGCCTTCCGCCTAAACTCTAGGGAGAAATTTGCTCGGATATTACCTAACAACAAACTCATAAATTATGGCAAGGCGCTGCTTTACCGACTTGGTGATCTACTAAGAGCAACTCCAGCAGATACCCTATTTTACGATGACGCCCAAAAAAACTGCTTATTTTGAACGTGTTAGGATAAAAAGGGTGCTCCCGCGCCATAAATTTTTTGGGGCACTACAAATACTGCCGTATCCAAAGCTGTATATATGACTTATGAGACCTGCGATTCAGCGCGCTGCCAAATTCCACCAACACGCACCAGTCCCAACTGCCGCCCGGAAGTTTTAGCAGCATGCACACAGCGCCCCCCCTCTGTCTATGGCCACCAGCGGCGAGCGATCTGGCGGAAATTGTTGGTGCGCGGCCGCCTCCAGGTTGCCCCGTGTTTCTCCGCTCCATCCCAGCGCGGCCATTTTCGCTAATACAGAAGAAAAATAGATGACCGGTTTATTAACAGAAAACTGTCCAAAGACCAATACAAATACCCACGCATGCCGTCGTGGAACACGACCATGGCAAAGGCGCACACACAACGACCCTGGCTACCCACATAAGCTACACACACCACTGAGGCAAGAACGTCGAGGTTGCCCACCATCGTCATCGTCATCACTCTGCAACAAATTTGACTTCCCCGAAGAAACAACCACCGAAGACCTATATCGTGAAGCTCAATCCGGTCTATGCCAAATAGGTGAATCCTCACGCAGAGACTGGCAGCACCGGATAGGAGATGCACAAGACCTGGGCCGGTGCGCCACTGCTACCTTACCCATCAGTGGCGCGCCAGAAAAGTGGTGTGCCACTGGTAGTTTTCTGGTATGCGGTAGGCCGCAGCTTTTCTCTCACGGGGGAGCAACGGTGGATGTCGCCTTCGGCTGGGTGCACCTATTCTAGCCAATTTTGCCCCTTCTTCGAAAGTGATTTACTCATATGTAAAAAAACTCGTGTCTCACCTAACTAGATTATGTTCCGAGAGGGGATTTTTGAAGCAGGTGCGCACCATACACGTGTATAGTAGTTTAGCAAAGTTCCTCTAGGAGAGATGCTCTAAGTTTTGGATTATATATATGTACATGCAAGAGAGTGAGTGACAAATAAGAAAAGTCAAATCCTAGTGTGCGAAGGGGAATGGTGGGTGGGGATGGGGCGTGCGCATTGCGCACCTACGCTGCCACACTTTTCCCTTACTAGGTAGGAAGACGTGGCTTGCCGCGCGCTTGCCCGCCTACGACGGGCAAGCATATATGAATAACCGATGAAAATGAACAATTATAATTACCATTAGATTGGCAAGTAAAATTTACGTGTTATCTCCATATTCCTATAATATGCATATGTGAAATGCTAATGTAGACAACATATGAAAGACAATTTAGCCAACAATGTAAAATATACTGTGTGATCACTTTGAGACAATTGAATCAATTGTCATCTGGTCAAGGTACTCAGAAATATACTGGACATGAAGAGTGTCCAATTAAGATCTCGGTCTTCAGAAGTATAACCAGGGCTCAGGTTTTTCTTGACTAAATATTGAATTACACCCAACTCATACAAGAGAAACAAAAGACTGAAGCAACAAATCAAAAACGATGACAAAACCTTCCTTCTAAAAGCAATAGAGCTGAAGTACAGAGAAAATTGCTACTTTTTTTTGAAATTACAGAGAAAATTGCTACTACTACTTCAGCAATACTCTTGCACGATTAAGCAACGGATCAAGCAAAATTCTAAAAGCTTTGCAAATACTCATTGTATTGCTGCAACTCTCCTCAAACTGTCATATAAAAAAGAAACAATGGAGATCTTCACAGTGTGGAAGTTCTCTCGAAGGACTAAGACTTGCCTATTGTCAGTTATGTTTTGAGAGTGGCTTGCTTGACAAATTTGGGGCAGAGCTGCATTCACATTCTCAGAGTTGCTTGTACAACCTCAGGCAAATCTGCATTGCCAAGGCACACAAAAAGCTGTTAAGTTCAAGACAAACCATTGTAGTAGTCATCATAAAGAAGGTTCACCATGAAACTGGAATTGCACAATCAAGTTATTTATTTATTAGCCGGTAGTTCACATCGGTTTAACAATGCACAGAATCACTTGAAAGATGCAAAAGGCAAGGTGAGTCAACACCGTCAGGATTTAGCCATGAAGAAGTTCCCTTCATTAGAAAGAACCAACCTTCAACCCAGACCCCCATCCCAAGGTTCTATTATTTTCTTCTGAAAAAAAGGAACCATCTCTTTATTCATCACACTATTACACCTCTATTCAACAGAATGCAACACACGACAAAAAAAAGTAGATACCCCTTGTTTTCAACAGCGCTTAATGCAACGCACCGAACAATTACCTGGACTGTCGCTCAGATGACTTGACAACACGCAGGGGGAAGTGGGGCAGTAAACATTCAGTTTAGCAGCAGCACAAGGAACCAATGCTTTCAATGCTTTACTTGTCATGTCAATAGAGACCATGTGTCTCTTGGGGACGTCCAACCTCACCAAGGATTTCACATAAACAACATCATCACCATGGATGCTCTAGATGTCTGCAGAGATGACCAAGAAAAATTAAATCATTAGAGAAGTCAGAGAGAGTGTGTGGTAGAAAGTATAGGGATATCTCTGAACTTTTGACAGTAAACTAAAATCTAGAGTAGAAATACAACTGTAGATGATGAAAATCAACTCTTACTTCTTTGGATCTCTGATTTTTGACTTTGACATGACAGTTCAAATATCATTAATAAATGTATTGATGTATCAAGACATCTGATCAATTAAAGCAATCTCTACTACTTAAAAAAGGGGAACCGGTTCCGTCGTCAATCCGTACGTAGTCCGTTTCGTCCATCGTCCCGTCTCTGTCAAATTTGCAAATTCATCCCTCACAAATCGCAAAATCAATCTGCAGTTCACGCACACCGCAACACACGATCTCCGCGTCCACACCGCCACATCCCCATCAGCCATCGCTCGTCGCCGCCGTGCCGGAGGGCCGCGCCTCGCCTTGAGGGAAATCGCGCCATGGATCGATGGTTCTGCCATCGACGCGGCAAGGTCTGCGTTCTACTTATTGTTTCCCGACACCCGACCCTTCGCGTAGTGCTACGACAGATGTGGGAGCTAGGGTTAGCTCGTCGCCGCCCTGGTGCATAGGCCTTGACCAGTTGACCTAGCAGTGGATAGTCACGGCGAGCGCGGCGACGATAATGGAGGAATAGGAGGATCGTGGCGGCGGCTCGCAGCCTACCTTTCCGATTCGCCTCCTGATCTGTAGTCGCTTCCACTCTACCAATGCAACATGCACGAACCGGAATATGGAGGCTGCGTCACTGCACGAGCGGAGGCAAGGCAGACAAGTAAGTTATTTTATCTCGGTTTAATTTTTGTCAGATTCACTTTGTCTGATTATTCTCCATGACTCCATGCAGTCTAAGTGGATTCTATACTCTCTAAATAATAGCATGGTTTTGTTTGGTATCAGGTATCACATCCTCATTCCTCTCTGAGTTCATGAACTGCATGTAAAGCTCAAACTGAATGTTCATACCACCATGCAACACTTGTTGGAGAGGAAGCTTCTTTTGGCAGGACATCAGAAATTAGAATGTGTGTGATAGAAAAAGACTCCTCTACATGACTCTATGACTTGGTGCATGAGACCAAATGATTCTTCTGGTTAATGCAGTTGTGAGAAATCCAAGAACAAAGGAGAAACTGGTACTCAGGGTGAAGAGGGCATTTCCATCAGAGCGCTGTGGATTATTTCCAATAGCATCCGGAGGTATAACAATCATATACTAATTAAACATAAGTATGAATGCTAATTAAATTTATTCTTCTTGCTTCAAGATGGTTCAAGCAACTTAATTGACAACATAGTAACACAGAGCGATAATTTGTTCTTAGAGATGCTATTTGAATCCTTGGTATAAAGAATTGTTTGATAATTATAATTATTCACAAAGATGACATTCCCAATCATGTATTGCCGCATCAATTTGATCAAATAAATTCAATCAAGCTGTTATAATTATAATGAAAACGTTTCCCAATCAGTGCACAATTTTGCCAACATTGTTAGCTTGTTCTTAAATCCCGAAGCTTTTGAAAGACATCTAATTTGATAGAAGTATGCCCTATGTGAGTAAGGTTTTTATGGTGGAACTCCTACAAAATAATGCTCTGCTCCAGTAAGGCTAATGGTCTAAGCTTGATTAGTCGAGATACTAAGCCGCGTGCAGATTGTGCGCCCTGCGCTATATCATGTTCTTGCAGATTTTTGTACCAACTTCTATGACAGCATCGCCATTTATCTCAAGGATAGTAAATGTTATAATTACATCTACATCTGCTTTCAGTCGAATACCAATATTTGTGACCATCACATTAGTTAATAATCTTTTTCACTGGATGGGTCATTAACATCAATGCATTTGCTTAGGTTTCCATTGCGTAGTTTGTTTGTAATAAATCCATCTTCATTTGTCGACTGGAGCTTTTGGGTTCTGTAAACTTCCTTTTCTCAACTGGACTTGTGTGCTAAGTAAGTGTAGTTGATTTTTTCTTTGTAGGACTATAATTTATATCATGTTATAATAAGAAGGCATGTACCTTTCTCTGAAGAGGAGATACAGAAGTTTATGTTCCAAATACTGCAAGGGTTTGTGTATATGCATAATAATAGACATTTTCATCATGACCTAAGACCTGGTAATTTGGTCTTGGCTAAAATATAACCAGACTTTTGTTGCAGAAAGTTTGTTGGTAACAGACGGTGTTGTTAAAATTGCTAAATTTGGGCTGGTGAGATAAGTATGTTACTTTGTTGATGACAAAGTTCTTTATGTCAGGTGATGAGATACGGTGAAAGTCGCAGGCATGCATTTCTTATCGTCAACCAGAATCAGTCTTGCACTTGGAAGCAGACAAATTCCAGTGTTTCAGTGTCAATGCAAGATTCACGTTTCTCCCTTTTGAAATGTTGTAGGTCAAGCAGCTGGATACTTTATGGATACCCAAGCGTGGTGGGTTCTTAGGTGAGAGATTGACACTGAACCTCAATCTTCATTCCTGTTTGCTTCTTACACTTGTAGCCCAATAACTGTGATTTGCTAAAAAAACACAAGCACAAACACGAGCCATGAATAGATTGTGATATCTCACAATGCTTGGAAATTAAACATTGCTCACATTTGTAAAATATATTGTTGCACTTATATGCCAAAATACATTGTTGCCTTCGCCCTTTTGGTCGTTACCTACACTTGGCTGTTAGATAATTTCAAATTATTTTCCTCAGTATGCTTGCTCAACTATTTATTTATTTCCAGGGTGCAGTACCACATATTTTGTAAGTCAGTTCTGCACACAAATTACCAACGAAGGTGCAGTGCTGGAGATAACGCTAGAGCGACTGGAGATGGGATATGTTGAGACGTCGCAGCAGCTATATATATGTACAACACATACATTGGAATATCTTTCGACTATGTGTGGATGTAGTGAATTAGGGCTTAGAATTGGGTTTAGGAATTAGATAGTGTCAATTCGTTTGTTTGGTTGGCCAGGAATTAAGGCTTGGAAACTGGACCCATGTGAGAACCGGAACTTAACATTCCGACCCCCCTGTGTTACTCGTCAATCGCAAGATCAAGTTGACGACACAGCGAAATGAATATCATTGCAGAACGTGCAAAGAGTAATAATTATTACAAAGTTTGAGCCACATAGTGAAATGTCTTATGACATTTATTACAACCAGAAAGCACAACGGATAATAAAATGCGAAGTAACTCCATCTCAGCCACAGGCAGTCGATGTAGTCCACGAGGCCTCACTGCTCAGCGCCATCGTAGTCGCCATAGTCTTCACCATCTTCATAGTACTCTGAATATCAACAAAAGTTTTGCCATGAGTACATTTCGTACTCAACATGCCCCCTCGACGCAAGACCTAATATATCTACATGAGGCTTCAAAGGAAGGCTGTAGGTTCTTTTGCATAAAAGCCAATTTTATTTGCAATATATTTGATAAAAGCAGTTTTAGACGAAAAAATGTTTTATAATGAGTGTAATATTTCTCATCAATGTGGTTGTCCTCGACAACTCACGTATCTCATAGGATTCAGATTCCAGGGGAAAGAAGGAGGAAAGGAGAGAGAGAGGCAAAGAGGGAAATAGCAAGACAGGTTCCTGTATGTCAAGAAAGATTCATGTGTCGTCCATGACCGTGGACACGGCTATTCGAATAGTTTTATCTCTGTAGAGGTTGTACACTTTGCCCACACGACACAACCCCGTCTTGTTGCCCACCAGTGGCCGCTGGTTTAGTACACACCAATCGGTGTACCGGCAGAGGGATTGTGACAAGGTCTTTTAGCTAGATCCCCCAAAGATGTGACATGCCCACCGGGTCTGGCGCACGGTACTGAGAGTACGTCCCCAAACCGGTCCCCCCATCTGTGCCGAAGGTTCTCCCGTAGGCAGCAACCTCATCTGCGGTACGGCGACATCAACACCTAAGGCTGACTAACTTACTTAACCAGGCCAGTGCCCATATAGCATGTGGTTATACGGTTGTCACAATCTTCAAATTCAAGACTTATTAGGACCCTTATGTGGCACAGACAACGGATTGCCCCCTCCAGCTAGTGAAGGGCAGCCAATCGCTCCTTCAACATTTGATTCAGCTGTCGCCTGCGCCATGTTTAGATGGTAAATTTCACCCAGAGTAGAAGAGAGAGTAGATGAAGCAACGACGGCTAATCAGCCTAGCTCAACGAGCTCAACAACTTTCAAAAGTGTATGTTTGACCCGAAGGTCGATCAATTCCTCCAAAGAGGCAATAAGAAGTATCCTAATGATTATTTAGCGTGCTAAGCATCTCTACTCTATCAGGATTATTATATAATGTCTACTCAGGGTATCAAGTAAGAGGCGACAAGCGAATCAATGTTGGTGTGTCAATCGACACGCTAGCTACTGAAATAAAATAGCACATATATTTGTAAAACATAAAATAGAATGCAATTTGTGAAACTGGGATCAATATGATGAGAGGGCATGCCTTCGTTATCAAACTCTTGCCCTTCACCTCCTTGGTCGTGATCGTACCACTCTCCGTTTCCCCCTAATCGTCGTATCAAAGCAATAACAATACAAATGAATACAAGCAATACGACGAATAAGATGCAAATGAAAAGTGAATAAAATCCAAATGAAAAGATCCAAATAAGAGGTATGTGTCGGTCGTTCGGCTTACAAAGAGTACACGAAAAAGACCGGAATGACTCGTACGGGATTTGGGTTATCTAAGGCATACGGCGTGGGGATCGCTCTATATTGGATGACAAACTATTTTAGAAAACATATTGAACGGATCTCGTGTATAGATGGCACAGTTTTAATATGCAATGCGCACGCAAGTACACACTAGCTATACACCCAAGCATGCAAGTGAATAATCTAAGATTACAAAAAATTATACGTGCGACAAGAGCAACATCTAATATAAGCAATATTAACAGGCAACGTGGCACTAATGCAACAATAAGCAGGGTCATGCTAATGAAGAATTACATGTTACACTAATCTTCTCGGTGAGTTACATGTAACTAAATAAATCATATGATTGCTCTAGTCTACACATGATGGATTTACAACAATATAACATGTTCTACTGATAAAAACTGACCTTTGCTATTTAACACTAGATGTACGTACACCATTAGTCAAAACCACAAATTATACGTATGGCTACTACATGGCTAGAATATGCAAACTAGCAAATGGGTTCATAGTGGTACAACGCATTGAAATTGAAAATAGACAAACATGAAAACACGGTTAGCTAGCAAGAGCAACATCAGATACTACACAACTATACGTATGTCTATGTCTGACTGTCTGTATACCCATAGTAAAGCAATACATTCAAACACTTTACAAAGATAATCTGATAAACATCACAGATATCCGTAACTAAGGACACTACCGGGTTCCTAAAATCAGATGGCATGTTTTCTATGTCGGGCTCGATATCAGTAGACATGTGGAAGATAGGCTACCAAGCTGATGCCATCCGGTGGCATTCGGTTCACCGGCGACTCGACAAACTGTAAAACTACGACTGGAAACCATGTCTAGGAGGTAGCTCTATGGATGGGGATCGCGTTCCGAGCAAAAAAAAACGGTTGATTCTCACCGAGTTCGTCGCAGTTTGAGGTAGACGTCGGCGGCCGGAGTCGATCACGTTGCCGGAGGTGTCGTGGATGATCAACGATTTCCCTTCTCCTTCCGTGGGTTGGATTCCTTGCTCCTGGTGACCTCCCTGGCGCAGCAGCTCCTCCTCTCGTGGCCTGGGTCGTCGGGAATGACGGCGGCGTTCGGTGGCGTTCTCGCGAGTTTGGCTTGCTGTGTGCGTCTATGGCTCCAGGGATGGTATGGTATGAAAGAGGAGAGTGGGGGCGTCGGTCTGAGGCTGTGTAGGAGGAGAACGGATGTTTTAAGGAACATGTTCAAAGAGAGATTGGTGGCTAGGTAAATGGCAGCAGTTTGCGCTAGTGCGAGTTTATGGCGTTGATGCCGGCGTTTCGCGTGTGTGCATGCAGACGAAGAAGAAATGGTGCGTCGCCTCCTTCTGTTTGTTGGGCTGGCTGTGCTGAGCAAGGGCGCTTGCTCATGAGAGGCAAGGGATCGCTCGGCTGACTAGGTGTGCTGTGCTTGATCGGACTCGTGCGTGCGTTTCAGCTGCTGTACGTGTTGTGCACGGACTGCTCGCGTGCAAGCTGTGCGGGTCGAGCGTCTATCTTCCTAGAGGCTCCTACCTGGGCTGATCATGGTTTTGGTAAACTACTGGAGCGATGCGACGCTGCAGCTGGACAAGGGATTGGGCTGCTAGATGGATCGCTGCACGCTGCACGCTGGACAAGGGATTGTGCACGCTGCAACTACAGGAATTGCACGCTGCACCTACGGCCGGCGGCCCTCGGCGTACCACCTCCTAGCCCTCGGCGTACAGTACGCCGACGGGGATCCTCGGCATAGCTTCTCGGGGAAGATCCGCCTCGGCAGAAGACAGGTGGCCCTCGGCGTAGAGGAGACCGTCGGCGTAGACGGCGAGGGCCGAGGGTGAGTCCCACCCGTCGGCGTACTACCCCTCGGCGTAGCACGCTAACGGGCGACGTCGGCCTGACGGACGTTACCACTACGCCGAGGGTGCGGCCGTCGGCGTACACCGCCACGCGGCGGGCCCTGGCGAGCCGTGGCGCACGCTACGCCGAGCGTCTGGCCGTCGGCGTAGCCGACCACGTGGCGCTTCCTGGACGCTCCCCGGCGCACGCTACGCCGAGCGCCTGCCCGTCGGCGTAGTCGACCACGTGGCGCATCCTGGGCTTCCCGCTGCATGCTACGCCGAGCGTTTGGCCGTCGGCGTACCCCTGACCATATGGTCCAGGTCGACACTATGCCGAGGGGTAGCCCGTCGGCGTAGCACTGACCATATTTTTCTTTTTTTTGCTGGTTTGGTTGTTTCCCAGGATTAGCAGCACATTAAATCACAAAATAATTCACACGAAATAGAGTAAGTGCAAATAGACATAGCACGAAGTTCAAGTCTCATAACATAGTTGCGGATACATAGTCGTAGTCTCATAACATAGGTACAAGTGTCATAGTGTCATAGTGCGGATACATAAGTAGGTCCTATGGGACTACTAGAGGAGCTCGTCGCCGCTAAACACCGGCCCGGGCCGATTCCTTCCGGTAGAAGCTGCGGAAGAACCACCGGGAGAAGGACCGGGAGAAGTACCGGGAGAAGTACCGGGTGTAGCACCGGGAGAAGGACCACCATGATGAACCGGTGTCATGTCCCTCCCACCACCCTGGTTTCCGGAACATCCCGTTCCCTACACACATGTTCCCGAGATGTTAGCAATTTGCGAGGCAAAGGAAAGCCGTAGTATTCGGTTTGGCGAAGAACTTACCGTTGTTCTCCCATAGTACTCCGCAGCGAAATTTTCCTTCGATGGCATGTTTGGCGCCGGCCCCGGAAAGGGAGGCATCGGCCCTAAATCCGCTGTCTGTCCAGTTTGATTGCCCACAAACGACGCCTGCAAGATAGTTTACATGTCAGTCTTTGCAGAAATGAAGCATCAAACTAGGGGAAAGTGGGACTTGTCATCATTTGCGAAAACAAAGGTTGGAACTTACATGTATATATGCCATGTACTCCATGAACTGCTGCTGGTGCTGGTTGAAGGCCACCTGATATTCTTGATGAGCGGCCACGTAGGCCGCCTCGAAGTCAGGCTACAATTTCACAAATTCATGTCTCGTTAGCACTTAGCAATGTATGAACGAAAGTCGGAAAGAGGATGGAAATGAGAGAAACTTACGTCGTATGCGGGTTGCCGAGCCCGACGACGAGGCGGGAGAGGGGGGCTGTCCTTGGTGAGGCCCGCCTTGAGACGCGTGAAGGTCGTGGTGAGGGTATGCTTGACGGCCTTGTTCATCATGGCGAGACGGCCATGCGGCAACCCTCCGGACGACAGGACCAACGACTCCTCGTCGACCTCCGCGCTCATGGGGTCATCCACCTCCGGGTGACGATGCCTCACCATCGCGCAGTAGTTGTCGACGTCCTCGGCGTAGGTGCCGAAGTACTCAGGGAGCGAGGGCTGAGGCTGCGAGAGATCGGGCTTCTTAAGCCGCATCTTGTTGTATATCTCGAGGTCAGACATCTCCTCCTCGGGTCCTAACGCGGCCCTCTGCATCGCGAAAGGAAATGTTGTGAGTACCAACTTTGAACCTGACGGAAAATAAAATGTATACATACCGTCTTCCCCTTGTAGCGCTCGTAGCTGAGGTTTCCCCCACAGTGTGTGCCACCGTCGCCTCGGTTCTCCGCGTTCCGCCTCGCCACGGCTGCAAAGTCCTCGTCCATCTTGAGCCACCTCGTCCTAACCATCTCCTCCCATGCCTCGGCATGCGGCTCGGCCCAATCGGGGATAACCTGAAAATGCAATACTCAACTCAATCTAATGCAATTGCAACTTAGTAGCAATGTAGAATCTCATTGACATTTTACTCACCGACATGTAGTCCTCCACCGTCATCTCGTACTCGGCCTTAGCATTCTTACCGACAATGTCCGGCTTCTGGACCCTCTCGCCTCTCTGTGCCCAGAAGTGACCCGCGGACGTGATCCTTTGGTTGTACCACACCTGCGGTGTCAACCTCTCACAAGTCGCCCGCAAAGTCATGTTCGCGGCCGTCTCCTCAACCTCGGGCGCCACACGATAAAAACACTTCAATCATGCAAAAAAACAATTGTGAGAGTCATGAGTTAGAACATTGGGGTCATCAAATATGAACGAAGTTCGAGAAAATATGTCTTACCCAAAACTTTCTCATCACGGCCTCAGCAGCCGTCGGGAAGCCTACGCCAGGGGCACTCTCGTAGTCCGTCCAAGTAGTGGCTAGCTTCTTCTCGCCAGCTGGGACAGTGCCGAGGGGATAGTACTTGCCCGGCCAGAACTTCCTAAGCAAAGCTCCAATCATGCTGCTAGGCTGGCGCCCCTTGACCCCCGGAGGAAATGTCCAATTGCTGCACATGAAAATCAAACATTAGCACATGAAAATCAAACATTAGTACATGAAGATCGAAATTGCCAAATTAGTACACTTACTCAGGGCCAGCAGGAATAATAAGGGTCTTCGCCTCATGGGTCTTAGGCTCCTTCCTCTCGTCGAGGACTCTCGCTTCCCCACGAATCTTCAGTGGCTTCGGCCGCCCATCCTCCTCCGGAGTCTCAAACCCGCGGCTAGAGTCCTCCTCGGCTCTAGACTCCGTCTCCGCCTCCTCTGTAGACGGCCCCTCCAAAAAGAACCCGGAAGCAACGTCGCCTGAAGCCGAGGGTGGTGGCTCAAAGTCCGGTCCTCCCCAGCCACCTCCACCTCCACCTCCACCTCCAGCTCCTCCCAAGCCACCTCCACCTCCAGCTCGACCTCCAGCTCCACCACCTCGTCCCCGTCCTCGTCCTCGTCCTCCTCCTCCTCCCGCGCCGTCCTCGTAACGCGGATTGCGACGCGGTTCCCTCTCACTCCTTCTAACATTGTTCTTGCGCTGTTGCATCTTCTTAAGCAAGCTCGACGAGTCCTCCTTGCCGCCGCTCATATTGTTCAATCACCTGCATTGAGAAAGAGAAAACAATTAAGAAGCATGTTGAAAAATATATAAATAGTAAGCATAAAGACACTAAACAATTAAGAAGCATGTTGAAAAATATATAAATACTAAGCATAAAGACACTATGCAATTAAGAAGCATGTTGAAAAATATATAAATACTAAGCATAAAGACACTAAACAATTATTAAGCATGTTGAAAAATATATAAGAAGCATAAACACATAAAAGACCCTCACCAGCCGTCATCAATCTCATTGACAATCTCATTTTCTTTCTCCTTGTCACTATCACTATCACTATCTTTTGAGTAGTAAGTTGGAGCCTGATAGATGGGTGGAGGCTCATCATCGCTATCATCTTCCACTTGTAACTTCTCGAGCATATCTATGTCCTTTAGATCCACCACTGACTCACCACGAGGTTCTGCGTCGTTCTCGTTCCTGAGGTCCTCTTCAAGAACACATTCTAACTCAAAGTGCCCGAAGTCCTCTTCCTCTTGATAGAAAATTCCCTCATATGTTACAGGGTCAATGTTGTTGTAATCGTCCTCGGAGGGAATCGGTAGGTTACCATGTGGCGATACCTGGAACACGACTTCCCAGCCGTTGAGTGCCGCTTTCTGGCATGGGTACGGCAAATAATAAACTTGCTTGGCTTGGTGAGCAACAATATAGACATCGGCTCCGGTATAGGTGGTGGAAGGCTTAACTTCTACTAACCCAATGGACTTGGTAACTCTCTGTCCACCTCTTGGGTCGAACCAATGACACTTGAACACAACGAGATTGAGTTGTTTGTTTGTACGATTGAAGGTTAGCTCGTATACATTCTCTAACCTCCCGTAGTAATCAAAGGTATCGGATCCTCTAGTGAAGACACCAGTATTTATCGTTTTTGGATTCGCCCGGCCCTTCTGGTGTGTCTCTGTATGGAAGCGAAACCCATTCACGTCATACTTTTCATACTTCATGACGTCACGGTTACAACCTTGGGATACACATCTCAACTCATCTGTCATCTCAACGTTTGCATCAGCTCCCTACAAGCACGGTTCAAATTTGTTGTGTGCATTAGTTACATGGAATAACAGGGACAAGTCACATATTGGTAGGTAAGAGGGACAGCTTAGACATTACTTTTTTCATGAACCAAGACACAAAGTTTATTTTTACTCCGGGAGCACCCTCTTTCAGTAGAGTGTCCAACTCCGCACCCGTGGGATCTGTCGTTCGCCACCACTGTTCATCCGTGAATTCGCTGAAAGGATACAATAAGCATTAGACCGAGACCACGTAGGAGATCGAAACTAGGTACAAAGTAATTTGTACACCATGTTACCTAATAAAATCGTGACCGCCATCGTCGTCGTCCCCCCCACCACTTCCTTCATGTTCATAAGCACATAGAGCATTATGCAATCCTTCTCTTCCCTCTCCAATCTATATTTTTGTCCTTTACCAGCCTTGCCACCAGGACATTGGAATAGTTGAAGCTTGGGGTCATTCATGGGCACGTCGACATTGTAACGAGAGACCGGGTTATGCAGAGTGGGAACTTCATCAGGATAGTACGTTGTTGCGGCATCTGCCATCTCCCGAAGGCACGTTGCCTCAGCTATGCATGCTTCAATCTTGGCTTTGTTTCCGGTTATCTTCCGAATATACTTGAACTCTCTCTCAATACAAAACTGCCACCGAAACTGCACTGGGCCACCCAAGAGTGCCTCGTTTGCGAGGTGCACAATGAGATGTGCCATCGGAGTAAAGAAGCCTGGCGGAAAGATCATCTCCAAATTGCATAGCAACTCCGGCACTTGAACTTGCAGCTTCTCAATAACCATAGGACATATCTGCTTAGCACAGAGCGTGCGGAAGAAATGGCTCAACTCCGCGAGCACTCGCCATATTTTCTCGGGGAGATACCCTCGAAGCATCACCGGCATCAGCCGCTCAATCCATATATGATAGTCGTGACTCTTGAGCCCGGTGACTTTTCCCGTCGAAAGATTGACTCCCTTGCTCATATTCGAACAATAACCATCAGGGAACATCACGACGTATTTTAGCCACCTGAATGCCTCCTTCTTTTGGATGGAATCAAGGCAGAAGTCGGCGTGCGGCTTGAACCAATTCTTTCGACGGCCAGTAGGACGCTGCATGTGTAATTTCTTCCTATCACAGAGCTTCTCAACATCGACTCTAGCCTTGACATTATCCTTTGACTTCCCGGGAATGTTTAGGCACGTGTGAAATAAGGACTCCGCGACATTCTTTACGGTGTGCATCACATCGATGTTATGGGGAAGTTCGAGGTCCTTGTAATACTCGAGCTTCGTTAAGGCTGCCTCGTGAGTCCAGTTGTGCGTTACACCATATCCCTCAAATTGATGGCCAGCTTCCGATGCCGCTGGCACGAGAGCACGTAGCTCGGCATCAACAGCTATACCATCGAACTTTGGCACCTCTGTTACTTCATGCACAACTTTGCCTTTCTTGAAGTTCTTTTTGTCTTCTCTGAACGGATGCCTCCGTTTGAGGTACTGCCGATTCGTGTCAAACGCAACATACTTGCGACCCTTATTTAGCCAAAGGAACTCAAGTCGATGCCTGCACACTGGGCATGGCCATTTACCAGCTGTACACCAACCGCATGTTAGGGCGTACCCGGGCATGTCATGCATGGTATACTGCAACCAAACTTTCATGTAGAAGTTTGTCTTCGATGCTCGGTCGTACGTCAACGTCCCGTGGTGCCAAGAGTGGTTCAAATCATCCACAATTGGCTGCATGTAGACACTCAAGTTCTTCCCCGGGTAATCGGGCCCTGGAATGATCAGCGACAGAAACATGGTCTTCCTCGTCATTAGGACTCCGGGAGGGAGATTGAGCGGAATTACAAACACGGGCCAGCAACTGTAATTGGCAGTCGACATACCATATGGATTGAAGCCATCTGTAGCTATTGCAATTCTGACATTCCGAGCATCTGCTGCCCTTTGGGGGTATTTTCTATCAAAATTCTTCCATGCATTGCCATCAGATGGATGTCCCATCTTCGTCCGGCTCTGATTGTCCTTTATTCGAGTCCCCATCTTGTGCCACGTCATCTGTTTGGCGGTCTCCTCAGTCAAGTAAAGCCGCTGGATTCTTTTTATGAATGGGAGATACCGAAGAATCGACTTTGCGATTTTTGACTGCCTCACCTGACCATCCTTTCCCGTTACCTCTTCATACCTAGAGGCCTTACAAATGGGACAGTACTTGTCCTCCGCAAACTGTTTCCAGAAGAGAACGCAGCCTTTTGGACAACAGTCTATCCTTTGATAATCCATGTTGAGCGCCGACATGAGTTGCCTCGTCTCGTGCAGGCTTTTAGGCAGACAATGCCCCTTGGGCAACATGTTACCAGTTGTTCTCAGACTTGCTTCGAATCCGTCACGGGTGGTGTTGTACCGGGTCTTGTCGGCTAGACATTGGGAGATGGCATCGAGCTGAGAAATCGCGGCGCCATCGTACAGAGGCGTCTTAGCAGCGCGAATCATATCATAGAAGGCCTTCGCGGCTGGCTCTGGTTCCTCCGGTTCTGGAGGTTCCTCCGGCTCTGGCGGTTCCTCCCGTGAAGGTGGCGACTCTGGCATGTGGGCATCGACAAGATCATCTAGAAAGTCTCTAACCCCATCATACTCATTGCCATTGAGCCGCTGCCGCATCACCTCACCTCTGTCACGTTCGTGCTCATCAAAGTCGATCTGCGTGACGTAACGAGGCATATACCCATATTGCAGAAGGTGTTTAAACATGTCATCCTTTCCACGACGGTGATGCTTCAAGCAACGATTGCACGGGCAAAGTGGCTGAACCTTCTGTTTTGTACCACGCGCCAACTCCTTCACTAAATGCCAAGTCTTCCTTATCCACTCATCTGTTTTATTAGTCGCACTAACACGGCCGGTGTACATCCATCCATTATCAGCCATCCTCTGCTCTATTGGAAGCCAAACGACAAGCATAGCATTTATATCAAATAGGAAAATAAATGCATCATATTTTAATTTTTTTACCAGGCAAAATGAATGCATCAACCTACATCTCTACTAGGTGGGCTCCTAGCAGCCGCCGGATCCGTAGATTGAGTACGTTCTCCATGCTCTACCCCGGTCCGAGTTTTGGCAGCACCTCCCCGCTGCTCTCCCGATACACGTCTCGCCAAAAAGACAAGAGGATGTGCATCCGGAGAACAACGGTGAGGCGCTGCCGAAATCCTGACTCGGACCGGAGCAGAGCATGGAGAACGTACCCAACTACGGATCCGCCGACTGTCCCGTAAATGCCGCAAGCGTTACGGTTGAAAATATGCCGACCACTAATGCATATTTATCCGCGTAACGCTTGAGGACGGGAAGTGACACCTAGGTTACGCAACTTGACTTGGAAAATGAATCTATGACATAAATAAAATGCGGAGAAGAAGTTGGAAATTTTGCTCACCCTCGGCTGTAGAGGAAGTAGTCGAACAACCGACTGTCGATGTCGGCGACCGTCGAGAAGCGCGTCAAGATCCGGGATCGTCACGCCGGGGTGCTCAAGACGAGGCGGTCACGGCATGGCCTATTACAAATACATATTATTAGAAGAAATTCACATTTGCATTTCTATTTCGATTATTAAACATATCATTTCAATTTCAACTACACATTTCTATTTCTTTCCAAATGTCCACTATTCTATTTCTATTACTATTTCAACTAGATTGATGGTGATAAAACTTTCTTTTTGAGAGCTTTCCAAGTATTCTATTTCCTAGTTGCTCCATCTCCATCTCGTCGGGCCATTCACCCCACAGCCACCAACGGAGCATCTCCTCTCGCCCCCAGTGCCCCTCCCATCCCCCTCGTCGCCGCCCGAGGGACTTTTCTCCCCCTCGCGCGGTGGCGGCGGCGCGGTCGGCGAGGGCGCAGCGCTGGCGTAGGGCGCGCCGGCTTCGCGGTGGTTCCATGGCGCCCTCCTTCGCCGGCCGGTCAAAGCGACATTTGCATTTGTGAAAACTGATTAAACTACACATTTTATTTAGAAAAATAAAAGCGTATTTATCGTGGTAACGAGCTAATTTGCTGTGCCTAATTCATTTGTTTGAGAAAGTGTAGACAACTTAAAAGTCCTAAACAAAAATCTGCATTTGAAATATGTGTACATGTACAGTTGTTTTTACTTAATTTTTTACACACTAAAAAAAACGTGTTTGGGCTCTAGGCTATCGCTGCCCCTGCACTGTCGCAAATCCCCCGTTGCCCGCCGGTCAAATCTCCGAGCTCGAGCTGTCACTTCCTCTCTCCTTCGTCGTCCAGGGGGCCACCCACGGCGGATTTTTGCACAGCTTTTTTTCCCCACGGCGGAGGAAGAAGCGCAACCGGCGAAATGCGAGGAGCAGTAGATTAATCTGCCGCGCTCTCGAGCCCATCTAATCTACCGAGAAATCGGCGGAAGCAGCATAAACAGGAACAAGCAGGTGGGTAGCGAGCGCGTGCAGGAAGAGATGGAGGGGAAGCAGCAGGGGGGGGAGGGGGTTCTCACCAGATCGACGGCTTCATTCCTGATCTCCTCGAGGCCACCCATGGCTGGCGGCGGCGGCGGGTGTTGGCGGCGGGGCACCGAATCAGCAGCACCAGAAGCGGCGGGTGTTGGCTGGCGGCGGCGGCGGGTGTTGGCGGAGGGGCGGTGGGTGGGAGCCGGAGCCTGAGAGAGGATGAGGGAGCTGTGCACGGCGCCTCTAGACAAGGGGGGCGGTGATACGCGTAGATGCACACGTCCGTTGGGAACCCCAAGTGGAAGGTATGATGCGTATAGAAGCAAGTTTCCCTCAGTATGAAACCAAGGTTTAATCGAACCAGTAGGAGCCAAGAAGCACGTTGAAGGTTGATGGTCGCGAAATGTGATGCGGCGCAACACCAGGGATTCCGGCGCCAACGCGGAACCTGCACAACACAACCCAAGTACTTTGTCCCAACGAAACAGTGAGGTTGTCAATCTCACCGGCTTGCTGTAACAAAGGATTAAACGTATCGAGTGGAAGATGTTTGCAAAGAAAACAGTAAAACAAGTAGATTGTATGCTATGTAAAGAATAGGACCGGGGTCCACAGTTCACTAGAGGTGTCTCTCCCATAAGATAAAAGCATGTTGGGTGAACAAATTACAGTCGGGCAATTGACAAATAGAGAAAGGCATAACAATGCATATACATGACATGGTAAATATAGTGAGATTTAATCCGGGCATTACGACAAAGAACATAGACCGCCATCCAACCGCATCTATGCCTAAAAAGTCCACCTTCAGGTTATCGTCCGAACCCCTCCAGTATTAAGTTGCAAAGCAACAGACAATTGCATTAAGTATGGTGCGTAATGTAATCAACAACTACATCCTTAGACATAGCATCAATGTTTTATCCCTAGTGGCAACAGCACATCACAACCTTAGAACCTTCTGTCACGATCCCAGATTCAATGAAGGCATGAACCCACTATCGAGCATAAATACTCCCTCTTGGAGTTAAGAGCAAAAACTTGGCCAGAGCCTCTACTAATAACGGAGAGCATGCAAGATCATAAACAACACATAAACAATAGATTGATAATCACCATAATCATAGTACTCTCTATCCATCGGATCCCGACAAACACAACATATAGTATTACGATAGATGATCTTGATCATGTTAGGCAGCTCACAAGATCCAACAATGAAGCACAACAAGGAGAAGACGACCATCTAGCTACTGCTATGGACCCATGGTCCAGGGGTGAACTACTCACTCATCACTCCGGAGGCGACCATGGCGGTGTAGAGTCCTCCGGGAGATGAATCCCCTCTCCGGCAGGCCGGAGGCGATCTCCGAATCCCCCGAGATGGGATTCGGCGGCGGCGTCTCGTAAGGTTTTCCGTATCGTGGCTCTCGACCGGGGGTTCGCGACGGGCTTTAAGTAGGCGGAGGGTCAACGCGAGGGGCCACACGAGGGGCCGGGGATAGGTCGGCGCGGCCAGGGCTTGGGCCGCGCCGGCCACCCCCTGGCCTCCTCGTGGCCCCACTTCGTTAGGTCTTCGGTCTTCTGGAAGCTTCGTGCAAAAATAGGACCCTGGGCGAAAGTTTCGTCCAATTCCGAGAATATTTCTTTACTAGGATTTCTGAAACCAAAAACAGCGAAAAAAGCAACGGCTCTTCGGCATCTTGTTAATAGGTTAGTTCCAAAATGCATAAATATGACATATAATGTGCATAAAACATGTAGGTATCATCAATAAAGTAGCATGGAACATAAGAAATTATCGATACGTTGGAGACGTATCAGCATCCCCAAGCTTAGTTCTGCTCGTCCCGAGCAGGTAAAACGATAACAAAGATAATTTCTGAAGTGACATGCCATCATAATCTTGATCATACTATTTGTAAACATATGTAATGAATGCAGCGATCAAAGCAAAGGTAATGACATGAGTAACCAACTGAATCATAACGCGAAGACTTTTCATGAATAGTACTTCAAGACAAGCATCAATAAGTCTTGCATAAGAGTTAACTCATAAAGCAATAAATCAAAGTAAAGGTGTTGAAGCAACACATAAGAAGATTAAGTTTCAGCAGCTTTCAACTTGTAACATGTATATCTCATGGATATTGTCAACATAAAGTAATATAACAAGTGCAATATGCAAGTATGTAGGAATCAATGCACAGTTCACACAAGTGTTTGCTTCTTAAGGTGGAAGGAGATAGGTAAACTGACTCAACAATAAAAGTAAAAGAATGGTCCTTCAATGAGGAAAGCATCGATTGCTATTTGTGCTAGAGCTTTTATTTTGAAAACATGAAACAATTTTGTCAACGGTAGTAATAAAGCATATGAGTTATGAAAATTATATCTTACAAGTTGCAAGCCTCACGCATAGTATACTAATAGTGCCCGCACCTCGTCCTACTTAACTTGGACTACCGGGTCTTTGCATGCCATGTTTCAACCAAGTGTCACAAAGGGGTACCTCATGCCGCCTAAAAGGTCTAAGGAGATGCTCGCATTTGGATTTCTCGCTTTTGATTATTCTCAACTTAGACATCCATACCGGGACAACATGGACAACAGATAATGGACTCCTCTTAAATGCATAAGCATGTAGCAAAGTTATTGTTCTCATATGAGATTGAGGATATACGTCCAAAACTGAAACTTCCACCATGGTTCATGGCTTTAGTTAGCGGCCCAATGTTCTTCTCTAACAATTTTGCATGCTCCAACCACTAAAATGATAGACCTTCAGACAAGACGGACATGCATAGCAACTCACATGATATTCAACAATAGTTGAAGGCGTTCCCCAGAAGCATGGTTATCGCACAACAGCAACTTAATAAAATATAAAGTGCATAAGTACATATTCAATACTACGATAGTTTTTAAGGCTATTTTGTCCCATGAGCTATATATTGCAAAGGTGAATGATGGAATTTTAAAGGTAGCACTCAAGCAATTTACTTTGGAATGGCGGAGAAATACCATGTAGTAGGTAGGTATGGTGGACACAAATGGCATAGTAGTTGGCTCAAGGATTTTGGATGCATGAGAAGTATTCCCTCTCGATACAAGGTTTAGGCTAGCAAGGTTATTTGAAGCAAACTCAAGGATGAACAAGCGCAGCAAAACTCACATAAAAGACATATTGTAAACATTATAAGACTCTACACTGTCTTCCTTGTTGTTCAAAACTCAATACTAGATATTATCTAGACCTTAGAGAGACCAAATATGCAAATCAAATTTTAGCAAGCTCTATGTATTTCTTCATTAATGGGTGCAAAGCATATGATGCAAGAGCTTAAACATGAGCACAACAATTGCAAAGTATCACATTATCCAAGACATTTTAGAATTACTACATGTAGCATTTTCCAATTCCATCCATATAACAATTTAACGAAGAAGAAACTTCGCCATGAACATTATGAGTAAAGCCTAAGGACACATGTGTCCATATGCAACAGCGGAGCGTGTCTCTCTCCCACAAAGTGAATGCTAGGATCCATCTTATTCAAACAAAAACAAAAACGAAAACAAACCGACGCTCCAAGTAAAGAACACAAGATGTGATTGAATAAAAATATAGTTTCAGGGGAGGAACCTGATGATTTTGTCGATGAAGAAGGGGATGCCTTGGGCATCCCCAAGCTTAGACGCTTGAGTCTTCTTAAAATATGCAGGGGTGAACCACGGGGGCATCCCCAAGCTTAGAGCTTTCACTCCTCTTGATCATAGTATATCATTCTCCTCTCTTGACCCTTGAAAACTTCCTTCACACCAAACTTCAAGCAAACTCATTAGAGGGTTAGTGCATCATTAATAATTCACTCATTCAGAGGTGACACAATCATTATTTTCACTTCTGGACATTGCATAATGCTACTGGACATTAGTGGATCAAAGAAATAAATCCAACATAGCAAAAGAGGCAATGCGAAATAAAAGGCAGAATCTGTCAAAAACAGAACAGTCCGTAAAGACGAATTTATAAATGGCACCAGACTTGCTCAAATGGAAAAACTCAAAACTAATGAAAGTTGCGTACATATCTGAGGATCACTCTCGTAAATTGGCAGATTTTTTAGAATTTTCTACAGAGAATTATGCCCAGATTCGTGACAGACAGCAATGCTGTTTCTGCGCAGCAATCCCAAATATAACATCAACTTTGACATAGAAACTTTACTTGGCACAAAAACATGATAAGGAGAGGTTGCTACAGTAGTAAACAACTTCCAAGACTCAACAAAACAAAAAAATTGCTGTAGGTAAAAACATGGGTTGTCTCCCATAAGCGCTTTTCTTTAACGCCTTTCAGCTAGGCGCAGAAAGTGCAAATCAAGTAACATCGAATGAAGAAGCATCACCATCATGACCAGGGGTATTGGGAGTTTTCTCAACCAAGCATAATATATTGGATACATAAGTTTTAGCGTCTCCCTTTTCATTAGTCTTGGGCTTGCTACTCTCATCGAACAAATTTTCAGGAACAAGCCAAGCATAGTTATTTTTTAATGCATCATTCATAGCTAGGAGTTTACATGGTATTGGTGCTTTGATTTCCCCACCATCATTAATGTTATTAGTGTACCTTATTCTATCCATTTCCATTTTTTCAAGGAGACCAATAAAATTGGTATGAGAACCTAGCATGTTAAATTTAGCAAAAACCTTTCTAGCCTCTTTTGCTAGACCACCAAATTCTCTAAGAAGGGTTTCTAAAACAAAATCTTTCTTTTCCCCTTCTTCCATATCACCAAGTGTAAGAAACATGTGTTGGATTATAGGATTGAGATTAACAAATTTAGTTTCCAACATGCGAACTAAAGCAGCAGCAGCAATTTCATAGGTAGGTGCAAGTTCTACCAAGTGTCTATCTTCAAAATCTTCAGTGATACTAACATGATTGAAAAATTCTTCTATATTATTTCTCCCAACTATGGACCCACGTCCTACCGGTATGTCTTTTGTGGTAAAATTAAAAGGAAACATGATGCAATAGGCAAAAAGTAAACTAGGCAAACAAAGTAAAGACAAGTAGCTAATTTTTTTGTGTTTTTGATATAGAGAGTAAGACAGTAAATAAAGTAAAACTAGCAACTAATTTTTTTGTGTTTTGATTTAGTGCAGCAAACAAAGTAGTAAATAAAATAAAGCAAGACAAAAACAAAGTAAAGAGATTGAGAAGTGGAGACTCCCCGTGTCTTGATCTCCCGGCAACGGCGCCAGAAATTTAGCTTGATACGCGTAGATGCACACATCCGTTGGGAACCCCAAGTGGAAGGTATGATGCGTATAGAAGCAAGTTTCCCTCAGTATGAAACCAAGGTTTAATCGAACCAGTAGGAGCCAAGAAGCACGTTGAAGGTTGATGGTCGCGAAATGTGATGCGGCGCAACACCGGGATTCCGGCGCCAACGCGGAACCGCACAACACAACCCAAGTACTTTGTCCCAACGAAACAGTGAGGTTGTCAATCTCACCGGCTTGCTGTAACAAAGGATTAAACGTATCGAGTGGAAGATGTTTGCAAAGAAAACAGTAAAACAAGTAGATTGTATGCTATGTAAAGAATAGGACCGGGGTCCACAGTTCACTAGAGGTGTCTCTCCCATAAGATAAAAGCATGTTGGGTGAACAAATTACAGTCGGGCAATTGACAAATAGAGAAAGGCATAACAATGCATATACATGACATGGTAAATATAATGAGATTTAATCCGGGCATTACGACAAAGAACATAGACCGTCATCCAACTGCATCTATGCCTAAAAAGTCCACCTTCAGGTTATCGTCCGAACCCCTCCAGTATTAAGTTGCAAAGCAACAGACAATTGCATTAAGTATGGTGCGTAATGTAATCAACAACTACATCCTTAGACATAGCATCAATGTTTTATCCCTAGTGGCAACAGCACATCACAACCTTAGAACCTTCTGTCACGATCCCAGATTCAATGAAGGCATGAACCCACTATCGAGCATAAATACTCCCTCTTGGAGTTAAGAGCAAAAACTTGGCCAGAGCCTCTACTAATAACGGAGAGCATGCAAGATCATAAACAACACATAAACAATAGATTGATAATCACCATAATCATAGTACTCTCTATCCATCGGATCCCGACAAACACAACATATAGTATTACGATAGATGATCTTGATCATGTTAGGCAGCTCACAAGATCCAACAATGAAGCACAACAAGGAGAAGACGACCATCTAGCTACTGCTATGGACCCATGGTCCAGGGGTGAACTACTCACTCATCACTCCGGAGGCAACCATGGCGGTGTAGAGTCCTCCGGGAGATGAATCCCCTCTCCGGCAGGGTGCCGGAGGCGATCTCCGTAATCCCCCGAGATGGGATTCGCGGCGGCGTCTCTGTAAGGTTTTCCGTATCGTGGCTCTCGGACGGGGGTTTCGCGACGGAAGCTTTAAGTAGGCGGAGGGTCAACGCGAGGGGCCACACGAGGGGCCCAGGGATAGGTCGGCGCGGCCAGGGCTTGGCCGCGCCGGCCACCCCCTGGCCTCCTCGTGGCCCCACTTCGTTAGGTCTTCGGTCTTCCGGAAGCTTCGTGCAAAAATAGGACCCCGGGCGAAAGTTTCGTCCAATTCCGAGAATATTTCTTTACTAGGATTTCTGAAACCAAAACAGCAGAAAACAGCAACTGGCTCTTCGGCATCTTGTTAATAGGTTAGTTCCAGAAAATGCATAAATATGACATATAATGTGCATAAAACATGTAGGTATCATCAATAAAGTAGCATGGAACATAAGAAATTATCGATACGTTGGAGACGTATCAGGCGGCGGAAGAGGGGGGCGGCGGCGGCTCGATTTTGCGGGAGATGGAAAACGCGATGGGGATTTGGGATCGAGCGCGAGCCTGGCCGACCAGGTGAAAACGCGATGGGGATCTACGCCGAGGGCCACCCTCGGCTTACACAGAAACTCACGTACGCCGAGGGCCACCCTCGGCTTAGCCGTCGAGCCGGGCCGACCAGGTGGACCCTGGGTTAAAAACCCTAGCTACACCGAGGGCTACAGATACGCCTAGGGCAGCCCTCGGCATAGTGTAGTTTTTTTGTTAATTTTTTTTGTTTGATTCTATTTTCTAACTATAATATACTAGTATATATTATATTAGGTCCAGATTACCTTTTTTACCATGTCGACATTAAATTGAGTGCGCGGTCTACCCTTTGACCGACCTCCATCGGCGGTGCCCCCGTGACTTTACTCTGCCTTTTTATGACACATAAAATGACGCCACGCGGATCCGCTCGAATTTTTGGCTCCGTTTACTTTGCCAGCTGTGCAAAACGGGGCCGCCGGGACATGCGGTATGGCCGTACCGGGCGCGCGCGTGCACCCGTCCGCCAACGCGCGAAACGGAAAACATTTAGCACATAAAATGACGCGTCCTAGACCTAAAAACATTTTTCCCTCCATTTATTGAGCGAAGGAAAGTGTCGCCCCAAATCCGGTCGTTTCGGATTCGCGGGGCACCGCAGAAGCGGGTGGGATTCCCGATGGCTTCCGCGCGCATATGGCATGTGATAGGTGGTGCGTAGGAGGTATCCTACCGCCGCGCGGAGGTCCCGCGCGATACGAAATGCGCACCATGCACGCTTCACAAAAAAGCCCTCCGGCACCCCGAAAATGGAAAAACCGTCGCCCGTGGTTCGGATTGGAAATCCGCGACCGGGGCCTTGCTTCCCATCCTAAGGCCCACGCACGTGCCAAATATGGCCTCGTTCCGACAAACTATGTGGTGAAACGGGCCGTTTCCTACTCATTTCCCCTAAAAGCCATAGAACTCCGGACGAGATAGCCCTGTTCGTGAAGGGTTCTCCAAGATAATTGCCGTATCCCAGTTCCGTCTTTTGCAGTGGTTACTAGGACACATAAAATGACGCCACGCGGCTCCGCTCGATTTTTTGGCTCCGTTTGCTTTGCCAACTGCGCAAAACGGGGCCGCCGGGACATGCGGTATGGCCGTACCGGGCGCGCGCGTGCACCCGTCCGCCAACGCGCGAAACGGAAAACATTTAGCACATAAAATGACGCGTCCTAGATCTAAAAACATTTTTCCTCCATTTATTGGGCGAAGGTCGCCCAGTTCAAATCCGTTTCCGGATTCGGCGGGGCACCGCAGGAAGCGGGTGGGATTCCCAGATGGCTTCCGCGCGCATATGGCATGTGATAGGTGGTGCGTAGGAGGTATCCTACCGCCGCGCGAGGTCCCGCGCGATACTGAAATGCGCACCATGCAGTGCTTTCACAAAAAAGCCCTCCCGCACCCCGAAAATGGAAAAACCGTCGCCCGTGGTTCGGATTGGAAATCCGCGACCGGGCCTTGCTTCCCATCCTAAGGCCCACGCACGTGCCAAATATGGCCTCGTTCCGACAAACTATGTGGTGAAACGGGCCGTTTCCTACTCATTTCCCCTAAAAGCCATAGAACTCCGGACGAGATAGCCCTGTTCGTGAAGGGTTCTCCAAGATAATTGCCGTATCCCAGTTCCGTCTTTTGCAGTGGTTACTAGGACACATAAAATGACGCCACGCGGCTCCGCTCGATTTTTTGGCTCCGTTTGCTTTGCCAACTGCGCAAAACGGGGCCGCCGGGACATGCGGTATGGCCGTACCGGGCGCGCGCGTGCACCCGTCCGCCAACGCGCGAAACGGAAAACATTTAGCACATAAAATGACGCGTCCTAGACCTAAAAACATTTTTCCCTCCATTTATTGAGCGAAGGAAAGTGTCGCCCCGTTCAAATCCGGTCGGTTTCCGGATTCGGCGGGGCACCGCAGAAGCGGGTGGGATTCCCGATGGCTTCCGCGCGCATATGGCATGTGATAGGTGGTGCGTAGGAGGTATCCTACCGCCGCGCGGAGGTCCCGCGCGATACTGAAATGCGCACCATGCAGCTGCTTCACAAAAAAAGCCCTCCCGGCACCCCGAAAATGGAAAAACCGTCGCCCGTGGTTCGGATTGGAAATCCGCGTCCGGGGCCTTGCTTCCCATCCTAAGGCCCACGCACGTGCCAAATATGGCCTCGTTCCGACAAACTATGTGGTGAAACGAGCCGTTTCCTACTCATTTCCCCTAAAAGCCATAGAACTCCGGACGACATAGCCCTGTTCGTGAAGGGTTTTCCAAGATAATTGCCGTATCCCAGTTCCGTCTTTTGCAGTGGTTACTAGGACACATAAAATGACGCCACGCGGCTCCGCTCGATTTTTTGGCTCCGTTTGCTTTGCCAACTGCGCAAAACGGGGCCGCCGGGACATGCGGTATGGCCGTACCGGGCGCGCGCGTGCACCCGTCCGCCAACGCGCGAAACGGAAAACATTTAGCACATAAAATGACGCGTCCTAGACCTAAAAACATTTTTCCTCCATTTATTGAGCGAAGGAAAGTGTCGCCCCCAACCGGTCGGTTTCGGATTCGGGGCACCGCAGAAGCGGGTGGGATTCCCGATGGCTTCCGCGCATATGGCATGTGATAGGTGGTGCGTAGGAGGTATCCTACCGCTGTGCGGAGGTCCCGCGCGATACTGAAATGCGCACCATGCAGCTGCTTCACAAAAAAAGCCCTCCCGGCACCCCGAAAATGGAAAAATGCAAGTATTCCAGCGATTCCGGGTACATGCAAGGTTAGACAAACCTTACATCACACTTGTACACATATGTTAGGGACAAATGCAAGTTTTCCAGCGATTCCGACGCTCCAGTGATCTGTATCTTGGGAAACCCTAGGGCGGGGACCCTGGAGATCTACCCCTATAGCTTTTTCCGTGCGAGGGTTTACCAATGGATTTTTTTATTTTCTTTGCTTTGTTTAGGACATATGCACATGGAAACCATGGGTTTGGAATGAAATAGGCCACAGATGAGCCGTAGCAGGAGTTTCCACATACATATCCTGGATTTTTCCAAGTGCGGGCCCATGTATGCGGAAATCATCAACGCCGGGTACATGCAAGGTTAGACAAACCTTACATCACACTTGTACACATATGTTAGGGACAAATGCAAGTTTTCCAACGATTCCGACGCTCCAGTGATCTGTATCTTGGGAAACCCTAGGGCGGGGACCCTGGAGATCTACCCCTATAGCTTTTTCCGTGCGAGGGTTTACCAATGGATTTTTTTATTTTCTTTGCTTTGTTTAGGACATATGCACATGGAAACCATAGGTTTGGAATAAAATAGGCCACAGATGAGCCGTAGCAGGAGTTTTCACATACAGATCCTGGATTTTACCAAGTGCGGGCCAATGTATGCGGAAATCGTCAACGCCGGATACATGCAAGGTTAGACAAACCTTACATCACAATTGTACACATATGTTAGGGACAAATGCAAGTTTTCAAGCGATTCCGACGCTCCGGTGATCTGTATCTTGGGAAACCCTAGGCCGGGGACCTTGCAGATCTACCCCTATAGCTTTTTTCGTGCGAGGGTTCACCAATGGATTTTTTTAATTTCTTTGCTTTGTTTAGGACATATGCACATGGAAACCATAGGTTTGGAATGAAATAGGCCCCGGATGAGCCGTAGCAGGAGTTTCCAGCGATTCGGACGCTCCGGTGGTTTGTATCTAGGGAAACCCTAGGGGGCGGGGACCCCGCAAATCTACCCCTAGGGTTAGGGTTAGGGTTAAAGTTAGGGTTAGCAATGGACTTTTTTCCTTTGTTTTAGGACATATGTACATCGATAGCAGATGTTGGGCCTACTGGATCCCGTCGACCCGTCTACGAAGAGCGTCACTCGTGGGATCTACATAAGCCATCTACCATTTTTTTCTTTAAAAAAGTAACTATTTTTACATAATTCATACTAGTACATAAATAAAACAAACATAATATAAAGTTAATGACCGAGAAGAAAAAAAGAAAAAAAATGTGTATGCCGAGGGTGGCCGTCGGCATAGGTGGGTGATGCCCTATGCCGAGGGTGGCCCTCGGCGCCTCGCTGACGCCGTGACCGGGCCGTCACGGCCGGAGCGGGACCGGAGCACATGCTACTGATACGCCGACGGTCTTTACTATGCCGAGGGTGGCCGTCGGTAGCTCTCTCTACGCCGAGGGTATGTCTACGCCGAGGGGCTCGATGGGCCGCTGCCATGGACCGGACGTACGCCGACGGCCCCGACATTTGGCCGTCGGCGTACGCCACGGCCGTCGGCGCAGCGAGCCATTCCTGTAGATGGGAAAGAAGAGAATAGACAACAATAGACAAGAGAATAATAACGTACACTAGTAGTATACGTGCATGAGTAAGACTAGGAACGGTAGCACAATGTGTTGGTGCAGTACATGCACGTGCATGTGAAAAACCAATGGAAGATGCAAATTGAAAAATGAAACTCAGATCCAATTGCACTACGAGCTTAAACTATTAAACCACTTATTAATTTAATTCCAATAGTTTGAAATTAATTCTGCAACTCCAAACAAAAAAAATATTTTTATTCGACCGTGTTGCAACATCCCTTGCTTTAAAAAAATTCAGCCCATAAAATTCGGGATGTTACAATTCTACCCCCCTTACAAGGAATCTCGACCCCGAGATTTGGCCTAAGAGAAAAGATTTGGAAACTCCACCCGGAGGGCATCTTCCCGCTCCCATGTCGCTTCTTCCTCGCTATGGTTGCTCCATTGAACTTTGCAGAACTTGATCGCATTCCTTCTAGTTGTCCTCAACTGTTCATCGAGAATTTTAACGGGGTACTCTTCGTAAGTCAAATCATTTTGTACTTCTATGTCATCCAAAGATGTTTTCCGAGCCTCTTCCTCCAGCTTATCAAAACATTTCTTCAGCTGAGACACATGAAACACATTGTGCACTTTCAATAGCTTCTCGGGTAGTGCTAACTCATAAGCAACTTCTCCACGTCGGGCGGTGATTGTAAAAGGTCCAATGTATCGAGGTGCTAACTTCCCCTTGAGTCCAAAATGTCGCATCCCGCGAAGTGGGGATACCTTCAAATACACCTCGTCACCTTTTTCAAAAGATAACTCATGTCGACGTCTATTGGCATAGACCTTTTGTCTAGACTGGGCAGCCAGTAGCCTTTCCTGGATCATCTTCACTTGTTTGTCTGCCTCCTCTAGAGTATCGGGTCCATTCAACACTTGGTTCTCTCCCACTTCATGCCAATTGAGTGGGGTACGACACTTCCGTCCATATAAGGCTTCCAACGGAGACATCTGCAAGCTTGCTTGAAAGCTATTGTTGTAAGAGAATTCTGCGTATGGCAAACTCTTGTCCCAAGTGCGCTGGCATGTTAGAGCACATGCTCGAAGCATGTCTTCCAAGATTTGGTTCACTCGCTCGGTTTGTCCATCAGTCCGCGGATGGTAAGCGGTACTAAAATTCAACTGTGTGCCTAGAACTTCATGTATCTTCTTCCAAAACCTCGAGGTGAACTGAGTACCTCGATCAGATACAATCTTTTTAGGAACTCCGTGTAGGCAAACAATTCTAGCCATGTATAATTCGGCCAATTTCTCCCCCTTAAAAGTCGTCTTCACCGGGATAAAGTGAGCTGACTTGGTCAATCTATCTACGATGACCCAAATAGAATCATATCCGGAAGATGTCATTGGAAGGCCAGTAATGAAGTCCATCCCTATTTCTTCTCATTTTCACTCAGGGACCTTGAGTGGTTGAAGTAATCCAGCAGGCTTCTGATGCTCAGCCTTGACCCTTCGGCATACATCACATCATGAAACATACTCGGCAATCTCACGTTTCATGCTTGACCACCAGAAACTATCTCTAAGATCATGATACATCTTCGTACTTCCAGGGTGTATGGAGTACGCTGATTCGTGTGCTTCCTTCATCATTGAATCCTTGAGATCCTTTTGGTCTGTGATACGTCCAAAACGTATCTACTTTCCCGAACACTTTTGCTATTGTTTTGCCTCTAATTTGTGTATTTTGGATACAACTAACACGGACTAACGCTGTTTTCAGCAGAATTGCTCTGTGTCTCGTTTTTGTGCAGAAATCCAACTTTCAGAAAAACCTTGGAATTTATACGAAGGCCCTATTTTTCCGAAGACTCACGGAGCCAGGGGCAGTGTGGGGCACGAGGGCTCCACACACTAGGCCGGCGCGGCGGGGGGGCCGTGGCCCTGTGTGGCCCCCTCGGCTGGCCCCCGCCTCCTTCGGACTACTTATCGCCCTCGACCTAAAAACGCACGGGGAGAAGTCGAAGTCGCCGAAACCCTCCAGAGAGCCGCCACATCGCGAAACTCCGTCTCGGAGCCAGAGTCTCCGTTCCGGCACTCCGGGACGGGGAATTGGAGAAGATCATCGCCGCCATCACCACCAACGCCTCTCCATCGACCAGCCATGTTTCCCCCATCCATGTGTGAGTAATTCCCCCGCTGTAGGCTGAAGGGGATGGTAGGGATTGGATGAGATTGGTCATGTAATAGTCATAAGATTGTTAGGGCATAGTGCCTAGTATCCGTAGATGTCACTTTTATGATATTGTTGCAACTTGTTATGCTTAATGCTTGTCACTAGGGCCCGAGTGCCATGATCTCAGATCTGAACATGTTATTGATTCATGAAGATATTCGTTGTTTATGATCTTACCTGCAAGTTGTATACACATGTCGCTGAACCAATGGCCCCGAAGTGACAGAAATCGGGACAACCGGAGGGAATGGTAGTGATGTGAGGATCACATGTGTTCACGGAGTGTTAATGCTTTGCTCCGGTACTCTATTAAAAGGAGTACCTTAATTTCCAGTAGTTTCCCTAGAGGCCCGGCTGCCACCGGCTGGTAGGACAAAAGATGTTGTGCAAGTTTCTCATTGCGAGCACGTACGACTAAATATGGAACACATGCCTATTGATTGATTAGTACTTGGATACCGTTTTATTATTATCTGCAAATGCCCCTGCTTTGATTGTTATATGAGTTTCTCTCATCCATGCAACGCCCGTTAATCCGTCCCGTGCCTACAGTATTTTAATCCTGCTGTTTACTATAATCATTACTGCTGTCTTTATTTCACCGCTGCTGCTATTTCACTATTCCTACTGCTATAAAACTGTTACTACTGATAAACTCTTGCGAGCAAGTCTGTTTCCAGGTGCAGCTGAATTGACAACTCCGTTGTTAAGGCTTACAAGTATTCTTTGTCTCCCCTTGTGTCGAATCAATAAATTGGGTAATACTTCCCTCGAAGACTGTTGCGATCCCCTATACTTGTGGGTCATCAAGACTATTTTCTGGCGCCGTTGCCGGGGAGCATAGCTTTATTTGGAAGTTCACTTGGATTGATATTGTTCGCTGCAATTCTCCATCATGGGTAAACCTCGCGATACTAAGATCTCCATATTACCATCCACTACAAGAAAAGGTACAACTCTTAGTACCTCTGCTGCTCTTGATTCACCATCTGTGATAAGTAAACTTGTTTCACCACCACAAGCTTCAAATGTTGGTACTTCTACTGAATCTGAAAATTCCTCTTATAATTGTGATGATGCTTATGCTGTGCTTGATAATGATGGTTTGTTAGGATCTTTTCTAGATGCTACAATTGCTAGGTCTAGGCAAATTGAAAATACTGAAACTCCTAATGAAAATGCTGCTACACCTGTTAATTCACCTGAGTCTGTTGAATATTCTAGTGATGATCTTGATGAAGATTATGTAGAGCTTGATGATGATTTTATTGAAAAATGCAATGCTACTACTGATGCAAGAAAAATTAAAAAGTTGCTTGCAGAACATGCTGTTAGATATAAACTATCTCCTGATCCTAAATTTGCCACATCTCCTATAAACATTAGGGATAAAGATTATGATTTTTCTCTTGATCTATCTCATATATCTATTGTTGAGAAAACACCCTTTTGTGGTACTGAAAAAGAAAGTGCTGTTGAACACATGATTGAGTTATCTACTCTGAGTAGCGTGTTTTCTGATGATGTCAAGATGCGTACTTATTTTGTCGCTAAATTTTTTCCTTTCTCATTAAAGGATGATGCTAAAACTTGGTATAATAATTTGCCTCCTGGTTCTATTAAAAGTCCAAAAGAATTTCTTGATGTTTTCTTCCGGAAATACTTTCCTGCTAGTGCTCAACATATTGCTTTGCAGAGAATTTATAATTTTGACCAGGAAGATGGAGAGAAATTGCCCGAGGCTTGGGCGAGATTTTGTTCTCTTATTAGAGCTCGGCCTGATCATGATTTGGAAAAGCATGATTTACTTGATATATTTTATAGTGGACTAACCATTGAGTCTAGGGCATACCTGGATAGTTGTGCTGGTTGTGTTTTCAGGAAAAGAACTCCAGACGACGCTGAAGAATTATTGGCTAAAATAGGCCGGAATCATGATGATTGGTCTACACCTGAACCAACCCCGACACCGATAGTGAAGAAGAGAGGTATGATTAAATTAAATGATGAAGATATGAGGGAAGCCAAGAAGTCTCTTAAAGAGAAGGGTATTAAACCCGAAGATGTGAAGAATTTACCTCCTATAGAAGATTTATGTGAGATAACTCCCCCTTCATCCATGATTGAGGTACACTCTCTTCAACGCTTCACTAGGGAAGATATTCCGTATTCAAAACCTCCTGCTCAATGCTTAGATGAGTTTGATAATTATATTGTTAAGCAAGAAAACTTTAATATTAGAGTAGAGAATCATTTAATGGAAAATTCTCGAGCTATTAGTGAATTGCATGATATTGTGGAGAGAACCTCCAATGATGTTAAGATACTTGTTAAACATTTTCATATGGTTCAAACTCAAATTGATCAACTTACTAAAGTGCAAAATGACTTGTTGGGAAATAATTCTAAAGAAAAACATGCTTATGAAGTAACAACTAGAGGTGGTGTTTCTACCCAGGATCCTCTATATCCTGAAGGGCATCCCAAAAGAGTTGAACAAGATTCTCAACTAACTAAAACTAGTGTTCCATCTAAGAAAAATAAAAAGAAACATAAGAATGTTGTAGAATCCTCTGAACCTGTTAATGATCCTAATAGTATTTCTATTTCTGATGCTGAAACTGAAAGTGGTAATGAACATGATAAAGATAATGATAAGGATGATACTCCTGATAAAGAAGAAGTTGAAGAAGAACCTAAAAAGCATGCTAAAAATAAAAAGTACACTAAAGAAGATTTTATTGCTGAGAAACATGGTAATGAAAGAGAACCTTGGGTTCAAAAGCAAATGCCTTTTCCTGCTAAGAAACTAAAATCAAAGGAGGAGGAACATTATAATAAATTTTGTGATTGGATGAAACCTTTATTTTTGCAAATCCCTTTGACTGATGCTATTAAATTGCCTCCTTATTCAAAGTATATGAAAGATATTGTCTCTAACAAAAGGAAAATTCCCAATGAGGAGATTTCCACTATGCTCGCTAATTACTCCTTCAATGGTAAGATTCCAAAGAAGCTTGGAGACCCAGGTATACTGACTATTCCTTGTTCCATTAAGAATAATTATGTTAGAACTGCTCTATGTGATTTGGGAGCGGGAGTTAGTGTAATGCCTTTTTCTCTTTATAAGAGACTTGATTTAGATAAGTTAATACCAACTGATATATCTTTGCAAATGGCTGATAAATCTACCGCTATTCCTGTTGGTGTATGTGAAAATGTTCCTGTTCAAGTTACTCAACAGTGCTTGATATTAACTGATTTTGTTGTGTTAGAAATGCCTGAAGATGATAATATGTCCATTATTCTCGGAAGACCCTTTCTTAATACTGCAGGGGCTGTTATTGATTGCAATAAAGGCATGGTTACTTTCAATGTCGATGATAAGGAACATACTGTCTATTTTCCAAGAGGATTGATAAAGTATATGGAGTTAATACAATTTTTAATGTGAAAACTATCAAAGTGGGATCCATTGATTGTCCTATATATGAGCCTAAAGAAGAATATCAAACTCTTGTGATTGGATCCATATCAATTCAATATAAGGTAACATGATTGATTTGAGGTTTATTTCTTCTTATGTCATATAAAATTTATTTGGTATCAAGACTTGATCAACCTTGTTAACAAGTATATTTTAATGCATAAGAGAGCTAAACAACATTTATTTCTTTCTTTATCCCTCCATTTATTTTACTTGCTGTAGCACATTTTGTTTTGCAATATGCTTTAGTTGTTTAAGATTTTGGAAATTATTTTCCTGCGCAGTAATAATTAATTTAACACCCAGAAATGTGCATTTTTCGAAGTTCTCTAAAAATTACAAAAATTATACTGGTAGTCCTATTTTTCGAAGAGGCACCTGGGAGCACAGGGCTGACCAGTGGGGCACCCGGGTGGCACCCCACGCCGGCCGGCAAGGGGCGCGCCACCCTGTGTGTGGGCCCCCTTTGCCCCACTTCAGCATCTCTTCCTCCCATGCTCTTCTCTCTCCCGAAAAAAACTCGCACCAAGTTCCTCTCACTCGCGTTTTTGCTCAAGAACTCGCGATTTTTCGATCTCTTTGCTCAGACCAGATTTCTGTCTGAAATTTGGCACATTTGCTCCTTGGTATGTGACTCCTTTGATTGTCCAATTAAAATTTTGTTTGGTTGAGTATATCTTAAATATTTTGCTGCTGTAGATAACATGTTTAGTGAGCTTGCATGCTTGTTCTAAGTGGTAGAAGCTAGTTTTGATGCATGTTTAGTACTCTAGCAAGTTCCTATAGTAGTTCCCCTCAATTATATACCTTGAAATCAAATTTTATAATGGTTGTTGAAAATTTCAGAAAATGGAAGGAAGTAGGCACCAACTAAACCAACAAGAATTGGAGGTGCAGCAAGTCATGAGAGTTCATCGTGAAGAGGGAGTATACCCCTCTTATTACCCATGCACGGATTTTATGCGGAATGCAGGAATCCTGCAAGATGTTCAAAAACTGATTTCCAATGCAGGGTTGGAAGGTTTTACTGTTGGTGAACCTCACCAATATGCTAAACTAACGGTGTCGGTTGTGCAGGATTTCGAATTTCATCGGTCTCAAACTAACCCCATGGTCCGGTACAAGATTTATAACAAAACTATCAACTTGCCTTTCAGTGATTTTTGTGCAGCAATTAGAGTGCCGCGGTGGGGATCCTGCGAGAAGGTCAGGGGAACGCCGCGGGAGCTCTCGAATCTTTATACCATGATTTGTAATGGGAGGAGCTTCTCCGATGATGGTGGTAAGATTAGTAGCATTCAACAACCAGCTATCCGCTACTTCGCTTACTTCGTTACAAAGTGTGTTCTTGCTAGAAGGAATGCGAGTAAGTTGTCTGTTCAAGATATGGTTTTCTTAGCTGCCGCTTTGCAACAGGATAGGACCTATAATTTGGGTGCTTTAATAGCTTGTAGACTTGCTACTAACCGTGAGAAAGGAGGAATTTGTGGAGGTCTTATCGCCTCTCGCTTATTAGCTATGCATGGTGTAGGACCTCACCATCTAGATATTCCACTTTCTATAGAGAAACTTGATGTTGTTTCCATGATTAAACATGAGTTTATTTCAGATGCATCTAATTTGAACAACCTGTATTATAGGATAACTTTGTATAAGAAAAATTGGAGAATAACTAAGAAAATTAAAAAATTAGTACGATTGCCTGCACCTGCTCTGCTTAACCTTGATGCCAGGAAAGGGTGGTCGATCACAGAAAATGAGCTAAACGCATACATAGAAAGGGAAAGCCATCGTGCAAGGGAAGGCATGGAGGAGGCCGAGGATCACCCCGACTCTTCATCCGATGCAGCGAGCTCCTCATATCAACATTATGGTCATGTGGAACCTCCACGACATTCTTCTGCGCAGGGGCCCTATTATCACTCCATGTATGATCCACCGGCGTGGAACTCCGACCCTCGTTGGGAATGAACTCCACTTAGGCCAAAAGCCTAAGCTTGGGGGGAGGTATACCGGCATCACTCATTCTTTGCATATTATGGTTGCTGGATACTTGTACATACTTGTTTAGTTTCTTAGAGTGATTTTCTAATGAGAGGGAGATGATATTTGGGGAAGTGCTGTCCAAAAACAGATTCTGGGCTGTTACCAAAAAAATTCGTACGCACAGCCAGAACGTTATTTTGAGTTGCCAATTTTTGAGCACGTGCCCCAGGTTGTTATCTAACTTTCATTAGTTGAACACTTTTTGAGCTGAGCAATGGAAGATTTTTGTTAATTTCGATTTCTGTACTGTTGTCAGGTTTTGGCAGATTTCTGTCATCCTGCTTTTCTGTGTTTCTGTTAGTTTGCATTCTTTTGTTTTCGCTTTGTTTCTCTCCTAAAACACAAAAAGACCAAAAATATTTCTGTTGTTTCTCTTCACCATTTGTTTATTTGGTTCTTTGCTCTTAGTTTACTTTATTTGCTATCGTTGGTTTGCTATAAGAAAACCCAAAAATATTTTGCTTTGTTTGTTTGTTTCTTTTGTTCTTGTTTCCAATTCGAAAACACCAAAAATATTTGCTGTTCTTCTTTGGTTTGTAAAGTTCATCATGAGTTCAATGGTCTTCGGTGGCTGGAGCGTGGTTTTCATTTCATATTATCCAAGCTACACAAGTGAAAGGCAATAATGACGATCTACAACAATTGGATTGTGGTGAGAGGCTGGTATGAACTCTATTTGTTTTCATTTTTGTACATATACTCATCCATGTGAGCATGCTTAGTTGGTTCATGTGAGGTATATGTTATTTGAGAAAGTCTAGTAGTTCATGATCTCTCATGTTTAGCTCCAATTTATTAATATGAGTAGCATGTCATGGATGTTCGCTTGCATTGTTTTATTCATAAGCAGTAAGTATGGCATTGTGGTATCCCCCTCTGAATAATTCATTTATATCGACTTGACACATGCTCACGCATGCATATGACTGAACAAAAAGTCAATTAAGCCTCGATGATTTATATTGCTCCAGAGTTCTTGTATCACTTTTATGCCTCCATTAATTTATTTTGCCGCAAGCATGATTATGACAGTTACTGCTCTCTTGATTTGTCGCTCCCTAGTATTTTGCTAGCCTTCACTTGTACTGAGCGGGAACACCGCTCGTGCTTCCAAACACCTGAAAACCAAGTTGTTCCAAAGTGTCCACCATAAATACCTATGCATGGCATTTCAAACCATTCCAAGTAAATTCTCATGCGCTACCTTTAAAACTTTCAAAATGCTTCTCAATTTGTGTTAATGTTTCATAGCTCATGAGGAAGTATGTGGTGTTTAGCTTTCAACCTTGTCATTTACTTTTGACGGACTCTCATATGGACTAGTGGCACATCCGCTTATCCAATAATTTTGCAAAAAGAGCTGGCAATGGGATTCCCAGTCCCAAATTAATTAACTTAAATAGACACTCCTCCATGGTTTGTGATTGTTGGACGGCACCCGAAGGATTCGGTAAGCCATGGCTTGTGTAAGCAAAGGTTGGGGGGAGTGTCATCATCATAATAAAACTTAAATAAAAAGGCACTCCTTCATGGTATGTGATTGTTGGCAGGCACCCGAGGATTCGGTTAGCCATGGTTTGTGTAAGAAGGTTGGAAGGAGTGCCACATAAACATGCAAATAATTCATGGGAGCCGCTCTTGGGAGTCCGGTTGATGAGGTAGTTAGTGTACCCATTACCATTCGTTGACAACAACAAGCACTTCTCAAAAT
Source organism: Lolium multiflorum (assembly GCA_030979885.1). Classification (NCBI taxonomy): domain Eukaryota; kingdom Viridiplantae; phylum Streptophyta; class Magnoliopsida; order Poales; family Poaceae; genus Lolium; species Lolium multiflorum. Next base: position 116,373,818 of record CM061747.1, on the reverse strand, counting down.
AATTTTACTCATGTTCTAAAAATGAAAAGCTCTAGCGCATGTTAATCCCTGCTTCCCTCTGCGAAGGGTCAATCTTTTACTTTTATGTTGTGTCTCCATTCTTTCTTTGAGCACCATCTTGAGAGCACAACTGTCATTCTTAGTATAATATGCTTGTCTCAAAATATGATTGATTGTGGTATAACTTTGATGCTTTTATCTTTGACAATCACTACTTCTAGTCTTTCTATGAACTCTAGAGGTGCCTCGGCATTTATGTTTTTCCGATCAAATACGGGCAAGCGAGATACCACTTTATCATATTCTCTTATGAACATTGCAATCCTGCTTATATACATGATTCATGATGCTTATTATTAATTGTTGGTACCTCTCCATGATTGACATAGCTGTTGGATGATCTTATTTGCATGTATCTCATTATGAACTGCTTGAGTATTAGCCATAGCATGAGAATATATACATCATATGAGCAAATATGTTCGTGAAAGTTCTTTTATCGCTCAGTTGTTAACTGAATTGCTTGAGGACAAGCAATAAGCTAAGGGGGAGTTGATACGTCCAAAACGTATCTACTTTCCCGAACACTTTTGCTATTGTTTTGCCTCTAATTTGTGTATTTTGGATACAACTAACACGGACTAACGCTGTTTTCAGCAGCTCGGTGTCTCGTTTTGTGCAGAAATCCAACTTTCAGAAAAACCTCGGAATTTATACAGAAGGCCCTATTTTTCCGAAGACTCACGGCCGAGGGCAAGCCGTGGGGCACGAGGGCCCACACACTAGGCCGGTGCGGCCCAGGGGGCCCGCGCGGCCCTAGTGTGTGGCCCGGCTGGCCCCGACGCCCTCCTTCGGACTACTTATCGCCCTCGACCTAAAAACGCACGGGGAGAAGTCGAAGTCGCCAGAAACCCTCCAGAGCCGCCACATCGCGAAACTCCGTCTCGGGAGCCAGAAGTATCCGTTCACTCCGCCGGGACGGGGAATTGGAGGAGATCATCGCCGCCATCACCACCAACGCCTCTCCATCGACCAGCCATGTTTCCCCCATCCATGTGTGAGTAATTCCCCCGCTGTAGGCTGAAGGGGATGGTAGGGATTGGATGAGATTGGTCATGTAATAGTCATAAGATTGTTAGGGCATAGTGCCTAGTATCCGTAGATGTCACTTTTATGATATTGTTGCAACTTGTTATGCTTAATGCTTGTCACTAGGGCCCGAGTGCCATGATCTCAGATCTGAACATGTTATTGATTCATGAAGATATTCGTTGTTTATGATCTTACCTGCAAGTTGTATACACATGTCGCTGTCCGGAACCAATGGCCCCGAAGTGACAGAAATCGGGACAACCGGAGGGAATGGTAGTGATGTGAGGATCACATGTGTTCACGGAGTGTTAATGCTTTGCTCCGGTACTCTATTAAAAGGAGTACCTTAATTTCCAGTAGTTTCCCTAGAGGCCCGGCTGCCACCGGCTGGTAGGACAAAAGATGTTGTGCAAGTTTCTCATTGGGAGCACGTACGACTAAATATGGAACATATGCCTATTGATTGATTAGTACTTGGATACCATTTTATTATTATCTGCAAATGCCCCTGCTTTGATTGTTATATGAGTTTCTCTCATCCATGCAACGCCCGTTAATCCGTCCCTGTGCCTACAGTATTTTAATCCTGCTGTTTACTATAATCATTACTGCTGTCTTTATTTCACCGCTGCTGCTATTTCACTATTCCTACTGCTATAAAACTGTTACTACTGATAAACTCTTGCGAGCAAGTTTGTTTCCAGGTGCAGATGAATTGACAACTCCGCTGTTAAGGCTTACAAGTATTCTTTGTCTCCCCTTGTGTCGAATCAATAAATTGGGTAATACTTCCCTCGAAGACTGTTGCGATCCCCTATACTTGTGGGTCATCAGTCTGGCACCAATAAACGATCTCGGAACCAAATATTTCCCTTTTCATCCTCCTTATACTCAAGTGCTTCTCCCAACTTGATCTTTTCTCGAATCTCTTCGATTCCCTTATCATTTTTCTGAGCTTCTCTAACTTGATCCTCTAGAGTGAACTTGACTTCTAGTACATCCTCATTCTCAGCGAGGCTCACATTCAAGTTTAACTTCCTGAATTCCTCATGAAGTTCTGGTTGAGCTTCTTGAATCATCAAGTTATTACAATAAACCTTTCTGCTCAACGCATCAGCTACGACATTCGCTTTACCGAGGTGGTAATTCACGCCAATATTGTAGTCCTTAATTAATTCTAGCCATCACCTTTGTCTGAGGTTCAAATCTGGTTGAGTGAAAATATACTTCAAACTTTTGTGATCCGTATATATTTCACAACGGTTACCAATAAGGTAGTGCCTCCAAATCTTCAAAGCATGTACCACGGCAGCCAATTCCAAATCATGGGTAGGATAGTTCACTTCATGGGAACGTAATTGTCTTGATGCATAGGCTACAACCTTGCCTTGTTGCATGAGCACACAACCCAATCCTTGTTTAGAAGCATCACAATAGACTTCAAAGTCCTTTCGAATATCCGGCAGTATTAACACTGGAGCAGATGTCAATCTTCTCTTGAGTTCTTGGAAACTCGTTTCGCAAGCTGGTGGACACTCATACTTGTTATCCTTCTTGATCAATTGTGTCATCGGCCTTGCAATCCTTGAGAAATCTTCTATGAAGCGGCGGTAGTATCCTGCAAGTCCGAGGAAACTGCGTATCTCTGACACATTCTTTGGTTGTTTCCAGCTAAGTACTGACTCCACTTTAGCTGGATCCACTGCTACTCCTTCAGCTGAGATAACATGACCAAGAAAGTCCACTTGCTTCAACCAAAACTCGCACTTACTAAACTTCGCATAGAGTTGATGTTCTCTAAGCCTTTCCAAAACAATTCGAAGGTGTTTCTCATGCTCTTCTTCATTACGGGAGTAGATCAATACATCATCAATAAACACAACGACAAATTTATCCAAGCAATCCATGAACACTTTGTTCATGAGATTCATGAAGTAAGCTGGTGCATTTGTGAGTCCAAATGACATCACCAGAAACTCATACAGACCATACCGAGTAACAAAGGCTGTCTTGGGTATGTCTTCTGGTCGGATCTTCAACTGATGGTATCCTGACCTGAGATCTATCTTTGAGAAGACAGAAGCTCCTTTCAACTGATCAAACAAATCATCGATCCTTGGCAAAGGATATTTGTTCTTGATGGTTACTTCATTTAGGGCACGATAATCCACACACATTCGCATGGTACCGTCCTTCTTCTTCACAAACAACACGGGTGCTTCCCAAGGTGAGGTGCTCGGTCTAATATATCCCTTCTCTATAAGCTCCTGAATTTGCTTCTTCATCTCAGCTAGCTCATTTGCTGGCATTCTATATGGTCTCTTTGCTATAGGAGCAGTGCTTGGGACTAACTCGATGGCAAACTCTATCTCACGGTCTGGTGCTAGACCTGGTAACTCATCCGGAAAAACATCTGGGTATTCCTTAACCACTCTAACTTCTGACACAACCATCTCCTTCAAGCTGTTCAAAGCTGTCAGCTATAGTATGGGGTGCTAATGCATCTTGTAGTACACAATGTTGCCTCCATCTTAAGTGTTAGCATCACTACCATGGACTTCACCCTCAACAAGTTTATCTTCAAAAGTTGGTCCACATCCATGTCCACTTTTGTGTCCTCCTCCTTTGTGATCACAACCTCGATTGGCATTTATTATGGTGTTGCTTGGGGTTAGGATAGACGAGAGGGAAATAAACTAATGCATAACCACCATATAAGAAAGTAAGCATGGAAAATCCAAATAAAAACTTCAAGAAAATTATTTTGGAAAATAAGGTTTTAGTATGACTACATAAAACAACAAACAAATGTAGTCGATACTCATAATTTTTTTTAACATCATAGTACCTATCTAAAGGGTTCTACAAAAACTCACCCTATAAGTTTGTCTTCTCTTGGCATCTTCAGCCTTGAAGAATGAAGTGCTTGATATAAGACTCTTGTATCCATGCATTCTTGAGATGACTTCTCCTATATAGGATATGGTATACTAAAGAAGTAGCTAGGGAAGAAGAATCAAAACACAATTGCGAATAAGGTGAGACAAGGAATAGCAATAGTCAAGAATTAGACTACGAGGATTTTCATAAATAAATATGTTTTTTTAATTGTCCTAAAGGTTTTCCATTCTAAGGCCACGTGACTAGGTCGACGTCGGCTCTGATACCACTTCTGTGAGAACCGGAACTTAACATTCCGACCCCCCTGTGTTACTCGTCAATCCCAAGATCAAGTTGACGACACAACGAAATGAATATCATTGCAGAACGTGCAAAGAGTAATAATTATTACAAAGTTTGAGCCACATAGTGAAATGTCTTATGACATTTATTACAACCAGAAAGCACAGCGGATAATAAAATGCGAAGTAACTCCATCTCAGCCACAGGCAGTCGATGTAGTCCACGAGGCCTCACCTCAGCGCATCGTAGTCGCCATAGTCTTCACCATCTTCATAGTACTCTGAATATCAACAAAAGTTTTGCCATGAGTACATTTCGTACTCAACATGCCCCCTCGATGCAAGACCTAATATATCTACATGAGGCTTCAAAGGAAGGCTGTAGGTTCTTTTGCATAAAAGCCAATTTTATTTGCAATATATTTGATAAAAGCAGTTTTAGACGAAAACATGTTTTATAATGAGTGTAATATTTCTCATCAATGTGGTTGTCCTCGACAATTCACGTATCTCATAGGATTCAGATTCCAGGGGAAAGAAGAAGGAAAGGAGAGAGAGAGAGAGGCAAAGAGGGAAATAGCAAGACAGGTTCCTATATGTCAAGAAAGATTCATGTGTCGTCCATGACCGTGGACACGGCTATTCGAATAGTTTTATCTCTGCAGAGGTTGTACACTTTGCCCACATGACACAACCCCGTCTTGTTGCCCACCAGTGGCCGCTGGTTTAGTACACACCAATCGGTGTACCGGCAGAGGGATTGTGACAAGGTCTTTTAGCTAGATCCCCCAAAGATGTGACATGCCCACCGGGTCTGGCGCACGGTACTGAGAGTACGTCCCCAAACCGGTCCCCCCATCTGTGCCGAAGGTTCTCCCGTAGGCAGCAACCTCATCTGCGGTACGACGACATCAACACCTAAGGCTGACTAACTTACTTAACCAGGCCAGTGCCCATATAGCATGTGGTTATACGGTTGTCACAATCTTCAAATCCAAGACTTATTAGGACCCTTATGTGGCACAGACGACGGATTGCCCCCTCCAGCTAGTGAAGGGCAGCCAATCGCTCCTTCAACATTTGATTCAGCTGTCGCCTGCGCCATGTTTAGATGGTAAATTTCACCCAGAGTAGAAGAGAGAGTAGATGAAGCAACGACGGCTAATCAGCCTAGCTCAACGAGCTCAACAACTTTCAAAAGTGTATGTTTGACCCGAAGGTCGATCAATTCCTCCAAAGAGGCAATAAGAAGTATCCTAATGATTATTTAGCGTGCTAAGCATCTCTACTCTATCAGGATTATTATATAATGTCTACTCAGGGTATCAAGTAAGAGGCGACAAGCGAATCAATGTTGGTGTGTCAATCGACACGCTAGCTACTGAAATAAAATAGCACATATATTTGTAAAACATAAAATAGAATGCAATTTGTAAAACTGGGATCAATATGATGAGAGGGCATGCCTTCGTTATCAAACTCTTGCCCTTCACCTCCTTGGTCGTGATCGTACCACTCTCCGTTTCCCCCTAATCGTCGTATCAAAGCAATAACAATACAAATGAATACAAGCAATACGACGAATAAGATGCAAATGAAAAGTGAATAAAATCCAAATGAAAAGATCCAAATAAGAGGTATGTGTCGGTCGTTCGGCTTACAAAGAGTACACGAAAAAGACCGGAATGACTCGTACGGGATTTGGGTTATCTAAGGCATACGGCGTGGGGATCGCTCTATATTGGATGACAAACTATTTTAGAAAACATATTGAACGGATCTCGTGTATAGATGGCACAGTTTTAATACGCAATGCGCACGCAAGTACACACTAGCTATACACCCAAGCATGCAAGTGAATAATCTAAGATTACAAAAAATTATACGTGCGACAAGAGCAACATCTAATATAAGCAATATTAACAGGCAACGTGGCACTAATGCAACAATAAGCAGGGTCATGCTAATGAAGAATTACATGTTACACTAATCTTCTCGGTGAGTTACATGTAACTAAATAAATCATATGATTGCTCTAGTCTACACATGATGGATTTACAACAATATAACATGTTCTACTGATAAAAACTGACCTTTGCTATTTAACACTAGATGTACGTACACCATTAGTCAAAACCACAAATTATACGTATGGCTACTACATGGCTAGAATATGCAAACTAGCAGATGGGTTCATAGTGGTACAACGCATTGAAATTGAAAATAGACAAACATGAAAACACGGTTAGCTAGCAAGAGCAACATCAGATACTACACAACTATACGTATGTCTATGTCTGACTCTCTGTATTGGGAGCGGTGTTTTGGAACATGGGTGCATATGCTCCCCATATTTTAAAATGCATCTTATAAGTATTTTAAATTTCAAAAAAAATGGAAACCAAAAATTTGCACGTACATCTTCACGTGCTACGTGCTTACAAAGTCGTTTCATAAACAACCGACTTATTATGTGACGTGTGTAAAAAAGATAAAATTATGTGCTGAAAATAATGCTTGTCGCAAGATAAAGTTTCTCCTTTTTACATAGACCACAAAAATTATTGGTTTTTCGTGAAACTTGACGAACACACTTATATTATGGATATGTACACGTAGGATTTTTTGTCTAAATTTTGTGACATTACGAAAAATGATTTTTTGCTAGAGGGAGCATACGCACCCGGGAGCCGAATTGAATTTCCGGTCTGTATACCCATAGTAAAGGAATACATTCAAACACTTTACAAAGATAATCTGATAAACATCACAGATATCCGTAACTAAGGACACTACCGGGTTCCTAAAGTCAGATGGCATGTTTTCTATATCGGGCTCGATATCAGTAGACATGTGGAAGATAGGCTACCAAGCTGATGCCATCCGGTGGCATTCGGTTCACCGGCGACTCGACAAACTGTAAAACTACGGCTGGAAACCATGTCTAGGAGGTAGCTCTATGGATGGGGATCGCGTTCGGAAAAAAAACGGTTGATTCTCACCGAGTTCGTCGCAGTTTGAGGTAGACGTCGGCGGCCGGAGTCGATCGCGTTGCCGGAGGTGTCGTGGATGATCAACGATTTCCCTTCTCCTTCCGTGGGTTGGATTCCTTGCTCCTGGTGACCTCCCTGGCGCAGCAGCTCCTCCTCTCGTGGCCTGGGTCGTCGGGAATGACGGTGGCGTTCGGCGGCGTTCTCGCGAGTTTGGCTTGCTGTGTGCGTCTATGGCTTCAGGGATGGTATGGTATGAAAGAGGAGAGTGGGGGCGTCGGTCTGAGGCTGTGTAGGAGGAGAACGGATGTTTTAAGGAACGTGTTCAAAGAGAGATTGATGGTTAGGTAAATGGCAGCAGTTTGCGCTAGTGCGAGTTTATGGCGTTGATGCCGGCGTTTCGCGTGTGTGCATGCAGACGAAGAAGAAATGGTGCATCGCCTCCTTCTGTTTGTTGGGCTGGCTGTGCTGAGCAAGGGCGCTTGCTCATGAGAGGCGAGGGATCGCTCGGCTGACTAGGTGTGCTGTGCTTGATCGGACTCGTGCGTGCGTTTCAGCTGCTGTACGTGTTGTGCACGGACTGCTCGCGTGCAAGCTGTGCGGGTCGAGCGTCTATCTTCCTAGAGGCTCCTACCTGCACTACGGGAACCCGCCGAGGGGCCGACGGCCGGCGGCCGTCGGCACAACCTGCTTCGCCGTCGGCCCACGCCTGTGCCGACGGCCACCGTCGGCACCTTGCCGTCGGCACAATCTGGCCTCGGCACAGCCTGCCTCGCCGTCGGCACAGGTCTGGCCGTCGGCACAGTAGCTAGCCCGACGGTGGAACGTTGCCGTCGGCACAGTTGCCGTCGGCCCCTTCGTCGTGGGTCCCACGATGCCCAAACGGCCGTTAGCCCAGCCCATCCGCTGTGCCGACGGCCAAGCCGTCGGCATAGCCGCCTCGCTCAGACAGCCAGAACCTGCCACGCGTCCCCCGTCCAGCTTCTGTGCCGACGGCCAAGCCGTCGGCCCAGCCTCGTCAGCCCCAGCCGCGTCGCAGCATCGCCGCCCAGCTGGAGGCCGTCCCCTTCCTGTGCCGACGGCATAGCCGTCGGCACAGCTCCTGCCATTTGGCACGTCCTGGGGCTGTGCCGACGGCTATGCCGTCGGCACAGACCATACCATTTGGTATCCCGCTGCATTTCCTGGCCCAGCACAGCACGCACAGCATATATAGCAGTAATATATATTCAAATGCATCACAAATGTTGCACAACACATAATCATCATCAAATGTAGCAACCACATCATCGTGATACAAATATGTGTCATGTAGCACACACAATCATCATACATCGTCGACACATGGCACACACGATCGACGCACACCCGCTAGACACCTAGCTAAGGGAAACTAAGATCAGGGGGTCCAACCAAGTTCCCGACTCGTACATTCAGGCGTCCGGCCTTTGTCGAGGTAGACCGAAGTAGAACCATGGCCTGAACCATCGCCAGCAGGTGAAAACCCTGAAGCACCGGGAGAATGGCGGCCGGGGTGCATCGGTGTGCCCTCGCGCGATGAACCAGGAGAGGGTCGGTTCCGCGAACTTCCCGTGCCCTACATGTTTGACAAGAGTTAGCATCTTACACATGGGAAAGGAAAGCGGTGAGAACTGGTTAGGCACAGGACTTACCGGAGTCCGTGCGTAGTATGTGGCCGCGAAAGCTTCCCTCGATGGGCACACTGGAGTCGGCCCCGGCCTAGGTGGCTCCTCTTCCGGAAGTGCGATCCTCTCTCCAGTCTGGAAGAACGTCCTGACCGCCTGCAAGATAGTTTAGATGTCAAGCGCCGCAGATATAAAAAAGGGGAGGTGGGACTTGTCATGTCTTCGAGCCATAAAAGATTGGAACTTACACGACTCGTCGCCTCCTGGTACTCTTCCCAAGCCGCTCTCTTGAGGTCCCACTCTGCTACAACCGTCAAATACTTCTCATAAGCGGCCGCGTAGGCGGCCTCAAAGTGAGCCTACAATTTCCAAGAAAAGGAGTCATGTCAATTTAGCCATTCAGGGATGAATGTTGGAAAGAAGATGGAAATGAGAAAACTTACATCCGTACGACGGTGTCGAGGAGGCGCGACCGGTGGGTCGCCGGTGGTGAGGGTAGACCTGATCTGCGTGAGGGTCCTCTGCGGCTTGATCACCCCACTAAGAAGCTTCGTGCGGCCATGCTCCGAGCCGCTCCCCGCCACCATAATCGCCGTCAAGTCGGTCTCCTGCTCAATAGGATCATCCACCTCCGGATGAAGACCCTTGAACACCGAGCAGTACTTCTCCAACTCCTCTTCGGCAAAGCCGAAGTACTCGGGCAGCGAGGGCTGAGGCTGGCTCAGATCGGGCTGCTTCAGCTTCATCTTCTGCCACCCTCCCACCTCGGTGAGAGGCTCCCCGAGTTCCGCCTCCTGCACAGCAAGATAAATGTTATGTGTATCAAGTAGTAATAGGAGGGGAAATAAATGCAAGTTGTTCCATGTATATATGTACCTTGTGCTTCCTGTAGCGCTCAGTGCTGCGGCTTCCCGCACTGTGTGTTCCTCCAGTGCCCCGGTTTGCCTTGTTGCGCGCGCTCTTGGCGTTGAAGTCGGCGTCTTCGCCAACCCACCTCGCTACCAAGGCCTCAAATGCGTCTTCCTTATTCTCGCACCATAGGGGCATAACCTGAAAAACCAAAACTCATTTGAAGAACACATAATGCAATCCCAACTATGCAGCAACATAGAGTCTCATTGAATATTTACTTACCTTGAAGTAATCTTCCTTTGTCAGCTGAGGATCGTCCCTGATATTGTCAGCTTTCTTGACCCTCGTGCCCTGCTCAGCCTTGAAGTGCCCAATGCAGGTATGCTTCTGATTGTACCACTGTTGCCTTGTCAACCTCTGACAAGCCCTAGTCAGTACCGCCTTCCCTTGCTCAACCATCTCATCAGGCACCTTATAATGGGTCTGCAATCATGCATAAGAATAATTGTGAGAGAGACATGAGTTAGCATAGTGTGGTCATCAACTATGAAGTAAACTCGAGAAGCATGCTTTACCCAAAACTTGGTGTACACGGCGTCAGCAGCTGTCCCAAAGCCCGGGCAAGGAGCTGCCTCATAGTCCGCCCAAGTCTCGGCTAGCTTCTTCTCGCCGCCGGGGACCGGAGTGTAAAAGCCCGGCCAGTACTGCCTAATAAGAGCTCCAATCATGCTCGACGGCTGGCGAACCCCCTTGTCATATGTCCAATTGCTGCACAATAATCAAAACATTAGTATGCCAATCAGTTATGCACAATAATGAAAACATTAGTACATAGCAAAATGAATCTAAATGTTCAAAATTAAACTTACTCTTTTTCGTTTGGTATGATGAGGGCTTTCGCATCCTGGCTAGTAGGCTCCCTCCTCTCATCAGGGACTTGCGCTTCACCACGAATGCGCAACTTCTTCGGCGCCATCTCCCTCTCCGCCTCCTCGTCCTGCCCCTCCACCTCCATCTCCACCTCCATCTCCACCTCCATCTCCCCCTCAGTAGACTGTGTGTGAGCGGACTGGGAAGCCACGTCGCCAGAAGCAGAGGGTATGTCACCAAGGAAAGGTCCACCTCCACCTCGTCCTCGTCCTCCACCTCCACCTCGTCCTCGTCCTCCACCTCCGCCTCCGCCTCGTCCTCCAGCTCGTCCTCCACCTCCACCTCGTCCTCCACCTCCACCACGTCCTCCACCTCCACCTACACCTCCACCTCCACCACGTCCTCCACCTCCACCTACACCTACACCTCCACCTCCAACTCCACCCGTGTCATCGTCCGCGTAACGCGAGCTGGCACGCGTTGGTCTTCCACTTCTAGTGGTCCCGGTGAACTTCTGGGTCCTCATGGTCTTCAGCAGGGAGTTCATGGATTCCTTGCTTCCGCTCATATTGATCAATCACCTGCATTGACAAAGAGTAAACAAGTAAGCATTCATGCCTTAATAAAATGTAGACACTAAGCAAAAAAAAACATATGGCGAAGCATGTTGAAAAATAGATACTAAGCATAAGAAGCATATTGAAAAATAGATACTAAGCATAAGAAGCATATTGAAAAATAAATACTAAGCATAAGAAGCATATGGAAAAATAGATACTAAGCATAAAGGCATAAAGGACCCTCACCTCGAATCATCACTATCATAATGAGGCATTGGGTTCTCATTTTCACTATCACTATCAGTATCATGTGAGTAATGAGGTTGGGTGGGAATGTCCGGTGGAGGCTCATCATTGAACCCATTGCCCTCATGTAACTTGGTGAGCATTTGTATGTCCTTTAGGTCCACCACTGTTTCACCATGAAGATGTGCCTCGTTCTCGAGGTCCTCAAGACCAATTTCTATTTCGAAATCCCCAAAGTTCTCTTGCTCTTGATAAAAAATTCCCTCGTATGTTACAGGGTCAATGTTGTTGTAATCCTCGTCGGAGGGCATGGGTAGCTTACCATGTGGTGATACCTTGAACACGACTTCCCAGCCTTTGAGGTACTCCTTTTGACATGGGTAGGGCAAATAATAAACTTGCTTGGCTTGGTGAGCCACAACAAAGACATCGGCTCCGCTATAGCAGGTTGAAGGCCTAACTTCAACTAACCCAATGGAAGGAGTGCTTCTCTGTCCAACTTGTGGGTCGAACCAGTGGCATTTGAACACAACAAGATTGAGTTGTATGTTTGTCCTATTGAATGTCAGCTCGTATACATTCTCTAACCTTCCGTAGTATTCTATGTCATCGGATCCTTTGGTGAAGACCCCAGTATTTATAGTTTTTGGGTTAGGCCGATTCTTCTGGTGATACTCTGTATGGAAGCGATACCCATTCACATCGTACTTCTCATACATTGAGATTCTACGGTTGCAACCCTGGGAAACACATCTCAGCTCATCCGTCATCTCAACGTTGGGATCACCTCCCTACAAATTCAGTTCAAATTGTTTCTTTGCATTAGTTACGTGTAATAAGAGGGACAAGTCACGGATTGCAAAAGTATTGGCTAAAAGGGACTTGTTAGAAATTACTTTTTCGTAGAACCAATCCAGGAATTTTTTCTTTCCGGGACGACTCTCTTTCAAAAGAATCTCCATCTCCGCATCAGAGGGATCCGTCGATCTCGTCCAATATTCATCCTTGTATTGGCTAAAAGGGAGAAAAAACGTATTAGACCAAAATCGAGTTACTAATTGCAAAGTAATTTGTTCACCATTTTACCTTATGAATTTGAGCACTTCTTGCATGTTCGTAACCACATAAAACATTATGCAATCTTTCTCTTCCTTTGTCAAGATGCCCTTTTTAGAGGCACCAGCCTTGCCACCGTGACATTTGAAGAGGAGGAGCTTGGGGTCATGCTTGGGCTCGTCGATATTGTACCGAGATATCGGGTTATGCATAGTGGGAACATCATCCGCATAGTACGTTGTCGTGGCGTCTGCCATCTCCCGGAGGATAGTTGCCTCAGCTATGCATGCTTCAATCTTATTTTTGTTGCCACATTTGTTTCGAATATACTTGAACTCTCTCTCAATACAAAACTGCCAACGATACTGCACCGGTCCACCCAAGAGTGCCTCGTTCGCAAGATGCACAATGAGATGTAACATCGGAGTAAAGAAACCTGGTGGAAAGATCATCTCTAACTTGCATAACAACTCCGGCACTTGATCATGCAACTTCGCAATCACCGACTCACATATCTGCTTAGCACAGACCGTGCGGAAGAAATGGCTCAACTCCGCAAGCACTCGCCAGACATGCTCGGGGAGATACCCTCGAACCATCACCGGCATCAGCCTCAATCCATATATGATAGTCGTGACTCTTGAGCCCGTTTACTTTTCCTGTTGTAAGATTGACTCCCTTACTCATATTCGAACAATAGCCATCTGGGAACATAACGGCGTATTTCAGCCACATCATTGCCTCCTTCTTCTGGAGACTATCAAGCACGTAGTTGGCATGCGGCTTGACCCAATTTTTTCTATTGCCCTCAGGAGGATGCATGTGTAGTCTTTGCCTGTCACACAGATTCTCAACATCGACTCTAGCCTTGACATTATCCTTTGTCTTGTCAGGAATGTTCAGGACGGTGTTAAAAACGGACTCCCCCACATTCTTTTCGGTGTGCATCATATCGATGTTATGGGGAAGTTCGAGATCCTTGTAATACTCGAGCTGCGTTAAGCCTGGCACGTGAGTCCAGTTGTGTGTCTCACCATATCCCACATATGTTTTGCCGGGTTCTTTACTACGCTGGAGAGCACGTAGCTCACCATCAACAGTTTCACCATTGAACTTTGGTATCGTTTCTTCTTCACGCACAACTTTGCCCTTTGTGAAGTTCTTTTTGTCTCCTCTGAACCGATGCCCTCTTTTGAGGTACTTTCGATGTAGAACATGGGAGACAAACAACAAATAGTACCATGAAATTAAATGCATCATATTTTTATTTATTTTACCGGGCGAAACGCATGCATCAACCTACATCTCTACTAGGTGGGCTCCTAGCAGCCGCCGGATCCGTAGTTGGCTACGTTCTCCATGCTACCCCGGTCCAAGTCAGAATTTCAGCACCTCCCCGCTGCTCTCCCGATACACGTCTCGGCAAAAAGCCGAGAGGATGTGCATCCGGAGAACAACGGGGAGGCGCCGCCGAAATCCTGACTCGGACCGGAGTAGAACATGGAAAACGTAGACAACTACGCATCCGCCGACTGTCCCGTAAATGCCGCAAGCGTTACGGTTGAAAATATGCCGACCACTAATGCATATTTATCCGTGTAACGCTCGCGGACGGGAAGTGACACCTAGGTTACGCAACTTTACTTGAAAAATGAATCTAGTGATGTAAAAATATGGAGGAGGTGGAGTTTTAGCTCACCCTCGGCGATGTCGGCGACCGTCTCGAATCGCGTCAAGCAGCAGGGACCCGGGGTCGTCACGCCATCGGCCTAGTTTAGACAACAACAAATTCAAATTGTTATTTTCCTATTTTCAATTTTTCATTTCTATTTGCTATTTGCTATTTTCCTATTTTCAATTTTTCATTTCTATTTGCTATTTGCTATTTTCCTATTTTCAATTTTTCATTTCTATTTGCTATTTGTTATTTTCCTATTTTCAATTTTTCATTTCTATTTGCTATTTGTTATTTTCCTATTTTCAATTTTTCATTTCTATTTTCTATTTGCTATTTTCCTATTTTCAATTTTTCATTTCTATTTGCTATTTGCTATTTTCCTATTTTCAATTTTTCATTTCTATTTGCTATTTGATATTTTCCATCTTTGTTTCTATGTGCTATTTTCCATTTTTGTTTCTATTTGCTATTTTCAAATTGCAACAATTACTATTACTAAAATGAAAAATAAAATTACCTAGTGGAGGAGCAGGGGAGGCGCGGGCGCGGCCGACAAGCAGCAGCCGGTGGAGGAGCAGGGGCGGAGGCGGCCGGGGAGGAGGGAGTTCCGGCGGCCGAGGGAGGAGGGGCTGTCGGCGGCCGGGAGGAGCGGCAGGGAGGCGGCGGCGGAGGAGCAGCAGGTGGCGGCAGCGCGGTGGCCGGGGAGAGGGGCTGTCGGTGGCGGGAGGAGCGGCAGGGGAGGCGGCGGCGGAGGGCAGCGTGGCGGCGCGGCGGCGGCTGGGGCAGGAGGGGGTGGCGGCTCGGGTGGAGGAGGGTGGCGGCGCGCGGGGATGGCACGAGGAGGATGGCGCGGGGGGGTGGTCTGTGAGCCGGACTTGGTCCGGTTGGACCAGTTAACCAACCCTACCTGTGCCGACGGCTAGTTTTTTTCATTTTTTTATTTTTTTTATTTCTATTTCTATTTTTATTTTTCTTTCTATTTTTATTTTTATTTTTCTTTTTTCCTTTTTATTTCTTTATTTACTTTTGCAGTGGTTGCTAGGAGCTGAGCGCGCGGGGTGGAGGAGCTGAGGGTGGCGACACATAAAATGACGCCACGCGGTTATTTCTATTTATATTTTTCTATTTTTATTTTCAAGATAATTGCCGTATCCCAGTTCCGTCTTTTCAGTGGTTGCTAGGACACATAAAATGACGCCACGCGGCTCCGCGCGATATTATGACTTCGTTTACTTTGCCAACTGTGCAAAACGGGGCCGCGGGGACATGCGGTATGGCCGCACCGCGCGCGGTTGCACCCGTCCGCCAACGCGCGAAACGGAAAACATTTAGCACATAAAATGACGCGTCATAGACCTAAAAACATTTTTCCTCCATTTATTGAGCGAAGGAAAGTGTCGTCCCAGTTCAAATCCGGTCGGTTTCAGATTCGGGACACCGCAGGAAGTGGGAGGGATTCCCAGATGGCTACCGCGCGCATATGGCATGTGATAGGTGGTGTGTAGGAGGTATCCTACCGCTGCGCGGAGGTCCCGCGCACTACTGAAATGCACACCATGTAGCTGCTTCACAAAAAAAAGCCCTTCCGGCACCCCAAAAATGGAAAAACCGTCGCCCGTGGTTCAGATTGGAAATCCGCGACCGGGGCCTTGCTTCCCATCCTAGGGCCCACGCACGTGCCAAATATGGCCTCGTTCCGACAAACTATGTGGTGAAACGGGCCGTTTCCTACTTGTTTCCCCTAAAAGCCATAGAACTCCGAACGTGATAGCCCTGTTCGTGAAGGGTTTTTCAAGATAACTGCCGTATCCCAGTTCCGTCTTTTGCAGTGGTTGCTAGGAAACATAAAATGACGCCACGCGGCTCCGCGCGATTTTATGACTTCGTTTACTTCGCCAACTGTGCAAAACGGGGCCGACATGCGGTATGGCCGTACGGCGCGCGGTTGCACCCGTCCGCCAACGCGCGAAACGGAAAACATTTAGCACATAAAATGACGCGTCATGGACCTAAAACCATTTTTCCCTCCATTTATTGAGGGAAGGAAAGTGTCGCCCAGTTCAAATCCGGTCGGTTTCAAATTCGGCGGGACACCGCAGGAAGCGGGAGGGATTCCCAGATGGCTACCGCGCGCATATGGCATGTGATAGGTGGTGCGTAGGAGGTATCCTACCGCTGCGCGGAGGTCCCACGCAATACTGAAATGCGCACCATGTAGCTGCTTCACAAAAAAAGCCCTTCCGGCACCCAAAATGGAAAAACCGTCGCCCGTGGTTCGGATTGGAAATCCGCGACCGGGGCCTTGCTTCCCATCCTAGGGCCCACGCACGTGCCAAATATGGCCTCGTTTCGACAAACTATGTGGTGAAACGGGCCGTTTCCTACTCATTTCCCCTAAAAGCCATAGAACTCCGGATAGCCCTGTTCGTGAAGGGTTTTTCAAGATAAGTGCCGTATCCCAGTTCCGTCTTTTGCAGTGGTTGCTAGGACACATAAAATGACGCCACGCGTCGCCCGATTTTTGGCTCCGTTTGCTTCGCCAACTGCGCAAAACGGGGCCGCCGGACATGCGGTATGGCCGTACGGCGCGCGCGTGCACCCGTCCGCCAACGCGTGAAACGGAAAACATTTAGCACATAAAATGACGCGTCATGGACCTAAAACCATTTTTCCCTCCATTTATTGAGCGAAGGAAAGTGTCGCCCGTTCAAATCCGGTCGGTTTCCAGGATTCGGCGGGCACCGCAGAAGCGGGAGGGATTCCCAGATGGCTACCGCGCGCATATGGCATGTGATAGGTGGTGCGTAGGAGGTATCCTACCGCTGCGCGGAGGTCCCGCGCGATACTGAAATGCGCACCATGTAGCTGCTTCACAAAAAAGCCCTTCCGGCACCCCGAAAATGGAAAAACCGTCGCCCGTGGTTCGGATTGGAAATCCGCGACCGGGGCCTTGCTTCCCATCCTAAGGCCCACGCACGTGCCAAATATGGCCTCGTTCCGACAAACTATGTGGTGAAACGGGCCGTTTCCTACTCATTTCCCTAAAAGCCATAGAACTCCGGACGAGATAGCCCTGTTCGTGAAGGGTTCTCCAAGATAATTGCCGTATCCCGTTCCGTCTTTTGCAGTGGTTGCTAGGACACATAAAATGACGCCACGCGCTCCGCTCGATTTGGCTCCGTTGCTTCGCCAACTGCGCAAAACGGGGCCGCGGACATGCGGTATGGCCGTACCGGGCGCGCGGTTGCACCCGTCCGCCAACGCGCGAAACGGAAAACATTTAGCACATAAAATGACGCGTCATGGACCTAAAACCATTTTCCCTCCATTTATTGAGCGAAGTAAAGTGTCGCCCCAGTTCAAATCCGGTCGGTTTCCAGGATTCGGCGGGCACCGCAGGAAGCGGGTGGGATTCCCAAATGGCTTCCGCGCGCATATGGCATGTGATAGGTGGTGCGTAGGAGGTATCCTACCGCTGCGCGGAGGTCCCGCGCGATACTGAAATGCGCACCATGTAGCTGCTTCACAAAAAAAGCCCTTCCGGCACCCCGAAAATGGAAAAACCGTCGCCCGTGGTTCGGATTGGAAATCCGCGACCGGGGCCTTGCTTCCCATCCTAAGGCCCACGCACGTGCCAAATATGGCCTCGTTCCGACAAACTATGTGGTGAAACGGGCCGTTTCCTACTCATTTCCCCTAAAAGCCATAGAACTCCGGACGAGATAGCCCTGTTCGTGAAGGGTTCTCCAAGATAATTGCCGTATCCCAGTTCCGTCTTTTGCAGTGGTTGCTAGGACACATAAAATGACGCCACGCGGCTCCGCTCGATTTTTGGCTCCGTTTGCTTCGCCAACTGCGCAAAACAGGGCCGCCGGGACATGCGGTATGGCCGTACCGGGCGCGCGGTTTTAACCCGTCCGCCAACGCGCGAAACGGAAAACATTTAGCACATAAAATGACGCGTCATGGACCTAAAACCATTTTTCCTCCATTTATTGAGCGAAGGAAAGTGTCGCCCGTTCAAATCCGGTCGTTTCAGCGGATTCGGCGGGCACCGCAGAAGCGGGTGGGATTCCCAAATGGCTTCCGCGCATATGGCATGTGATAGGTGGTGCGTAGGAGGTATCCTACCGCTGCGCGGAGGTCCCGCGCGATACTGAAATGCGCACCATGTAGCTGCTTCACAAAAAAGCCCTTCCGGCACCCCGAAAATGGAAAAACCGTCGCCCGTGGTTCGGATTGGAAATCCGCGACCGGGGCCTTGCTTCCCATCCTAAGGCCCACGCACGTGCCAAATATGGCCTCGTTCCGACAAACTATGTGGTGAAACGGGCCGTTTCCTACTCATTTCCCTAAAAGCCATAGAACTCCGGACGAGATAGCCCTGTTCGTGAAGGGTTCTCCAAGATAATTGCCGTATCCCAGTTCCGTCTTTTGCAGTGGTTGCTAGGACACATAAAATGACGCCACGCGGCTCCGCGAGATTTTTTGGCTCCGTTTGCTTCGCCAACTGTGCAAAACGGGGCCGCCGGGACATGCGGTATGGCCGTACCGGGCGCGCGGTTGCACCCGTCCGCCAATGCGCGAAACGGAAAACATTTAGCACATAAAATGACGCGTCATGGACCTAAAACCATTTTTCCTCCATTTATTGAGCGAAGGAAAGTGTCGCCCCGTTCAAATCCGGTCGTTTCCGGATTCGGCGGGGCACCGCAGGAAGCGGGTGGGATTCCCAAATGGCTTCCGCGCGCATATGGCATGTGATAGGTGGTGCGTAGGAGGTATCCTACCGCTGCGGAGGTCCCGCGCGATACTGAAATGCGCACCATGTAGCTGCTTCACAAAAAAGCCCTTCCGGCACCCCGAAAATGGAAAAACCGTCGCCCGTGGTTCGGATTGGAAATCCGCGACCGGGGCCTTGCTTCCCATCCTAAGGCCCACGCACGTGCCAAATATGGCCTCGTTCCGACAAACTATGTGGTGAAACGGGCCGTTTCCTACTCATTTCCCCTAAAAGCCATAGAACTCCGGACGAGATAGCCCTGTTCGTGAAGGGTTCTCCAAGATAATTGCCGTATCCCAGTTCCGTCTTTTGCAGTGGTTGCTAGGACACATAAAATGACGCCACGTGGCTCCGCTCGATTTTTGCACATACAGATCCTGGATTTTCACCAAGTGCTGGCCCATGTCTGCGAAAATCGTCAACGCCGGGTACATGCAAGATTAGCCAAACCCTACATCACACTTGTGCACATATGCTAGGGACATATGCAATTTTTTAAGCGGTTCCGACGCTCCGCTGATCTGTATCTTCGGAAACCCTAGGGCGGGGACCCCGCAGATCTACCCCTATAGCTTTCTCCGTGTGACGGTGTAACAATGGATTTTTTTATTTGCTTTGGTTTGTTTAGCACATATGTACATGGGAAACCATAGGTTGGGCTTACTTTACCATAAAATAGGCTCCATTTTAGCCGTACCAGGAGTTTGCACATACAGATCCTGGATTTTCACCAAGTGCTGGCCCATGTCTGCGAAAATCGTCAACGCCGGGTACATGCAAGGTTAGCCAAACCCTACATCACACTTGTGCACATATGCTAGGGACATATGCAATTTTTTAAGCGGTTCCGACGCTCCGCTGATCTGTATCTTCGGAAACCCTAGGGCGGGGACCCCGCAGATCTACCCCTATAGCTTTCTCCGTGTGACGGTGTAACAATGGATTTTTTTATTTGCTTTGGTTTGTTTAGGACATATGTACATGGGAAACCATAGGTTGGGCTTACTTTACCATAAAATAGGCTCCATTTTAGCCGTACCAGGAGTTTGCACATACAGATCCTGGATTTTCACCAAGTGCTGGCCCATGTGCGAAAATCGTCAACGCCGGGTACATGCAAGGTTAGCCAAACCCTACATCACACTTGTGCACATATGCTAGGGACATATGCAAGTTTTTAAGCGGTTCCGACGCTCCGCTGATCTGTATCTTCGGAAACCCTAGGGCGGGGACCCCGCAGATCTACCCCTATAGCTTTCTCCGTGTGACGGTGTAACAATGGATTTTTTTATTTGCTTTGGTTTGTTTAGGACATATGTACATGGGAAACCATAGGTTGGGCTTACTTTACCATAAAATAGGCTCCATTTTAGCCGTACCAGGAGTTTGCACATACAGATCCTGGATTTTCACCAAGTGCTGGCCCATGTCTGCGAAAATCGTCAACGCCGGGTACATGCAAGGTTAGCCAAACCCTACATCACACTTGTGCACATATGCTAGGGACATATGCAAGTTTTTAAGCGGTTCCGACGCTCCGCTGATCTGTATCTTCGGAAACCCTAGGGCGGGGACCCCGCAGATCTACCCCTATAGCTTTCTCCGTGTGACGGTGTAACAATGGATTTTTTTATTTGCTTTGGTTTGTTTAGGACATATGTACATGGGAAACCATAGGTTGGGCTTACTTTACCATAAAATAGGCTCCATTTTAGCCGTACCAGGAGTTTGCACATACAGATCCTGGATTTTCACCAAGTGCTGGCCCATGTCTGCGAAAATCGTCAACGCCGGGTACATGCAAGGTTAGCCAAACCCTACATCACACTTGTGCACATATGCTAGGGACATATGCAAGTTTTTAAGCGGTTCCGACGCTCCGCTGATCTGTATCTTCGGAAACCCTAGGGCGGGGACCCCGCAGATCTACCCCTATAGCTTTCTCCGTGTGACGGTGTAACAATGGATTTTTTTATTTGCTTTGGTTTGTTTAGGACATATGTACATGGGAAACCATAGGTTGGGCTTACCAGGAGTTTCCACATACAGATCCTGGATTTTACCCCTACAGTCTATAATCTGCCTGAGTTTTGGGACCATTCCCACCCTCCGATGCTCGATTTCTGACGACACACAATAATGATACACTTAAGAACTTGAGACCCACACACGTTACAAAGCACTTAAATAACTAGACCCACACACAAACCAAAACACTTAAAGAACTAGACCACACACAAACCAAAGCACTTAAAGAACTACACCCACACACGAAGCAAAGCACTTAAAAAGTACACTACTAACACACAAACCAAAACACTTAAAAAACTAAAGCCACACATGAACAAAGCACTTAACACTGGGTCGACACATGACCCGTTAGACACACGGACTCGACACACACACATACTAATCAGTTCTCGAAATCTTCGTCCTCGCTAGGGGTGTCCTCTGAAGCGGTACTTGAGAGGTACGAAAACCACCGTTCATCATTTTCCCCCCATGTCGACGCCTCTCCTTTGGCGTACTCCGCGTCATATTCGGCCCTCCTCTGCCGCTTTCCCGCCCTCCTCTCTCTCTGTGTTCTCCTTCCAGAATGCGCGCGTGGCCGCGACGTCTCCGGGATGGTCTCTGCGCCACTGTGCCATGAACTGCTCGTCCGCCTCGGTGGTATCAATCCGCCGCTGGCCATCCCTGAACCGCTGCGCTTCACCCTCTGAGCGAAGTAGCGGCTCAGTAGAGAGACTCTCGGCTTCCGTCAGAGACCTGACCTCCGGGAAGTTCAATTCGTGGCGCGACCGGCCAAACCTCCAAGCCGCAACGTCGTATGCGCGGGCAGCAGCCTCCTTCGTGTAGAAGGTGCCGAGCCACACACGCACACCACCGGCGGAGATTTCGGACGCGAAATGGCCCGCAGCCCGCTGGCGAACGCCGATGAAGCCCGTGTTGCTACGGCGACGAGGAGCCATCTCGACGGCAGCTGAGCTCAGAGGATTCTGTGGTGTTTTTTGGATGAGAGAGTTGATGAGGAGAGAAATGTTGCTGCTGATGTTAGTGTTGAGAAAACAAGGCTATATATAGGACGACGAGGGCTGAAACGGCGGGAATAATTGGCGGGAGAGAATGGGCGCGAGAAGAATGGCGGGAGGGAAGGAGGGGAGAAAAATGGCGGGAACCTGTGCCGACGGCCTGGCCGTCGGCCTACATAGGAAAGTGGCGCGAAAAAATGGCGGGAGGGAGGAAAATTTGGCGGGAATCTGTGCCGACGGCCTGGCCGTCGGCCCACATCACGCCGTTTGCCACCTGCTGACGCCGTTGTCGGTGGCTCTCTGCGGCCCCACCATATGTCCATGTGCCGACGGCTAGGCTGCGTGCCGTCGGCACAGACTTGGTTTGTGCCGACGGCCAAATTGTGCCGACGGCGGCCGTCGGCTCTGGTGGTTCTGTGCCGACGGCCAAGCTGTGCCGACGGCTACTTTGCTGGGCTGACGGCGAGCGAGGCTGTGCCGACGGCGGCCGTCGGCACAGATTCTGGCCGTCGGCACGTCGGCGGGTTCCCGTAGTGCTGGGCTGATCATGGTTTTGGTAAACTGCTGGAGCGATGCGACGCTGCAGCTGGACAAGGGATTGGGCTGCTAGATGGATCGATGGGAAAGAAGAGAATAGACAACAATAGACAAGAGAAAAATAACGTACACTAGTATACGTGCATGAGTAAGACTAGGAACGGTAGCACAATGTGTTGGTGCAGTACATGCACGTGCATGTGAAAAATCAATGGAAGATGCAAATTGAAAAAATGAAACTCAGATCCAATTACACTACGAGCTTAAACTATTAAACCACTTATTAATTTAATTCCAATAGTTTGAAATTAATTCTGCAACTCCAAACAAAAAATTTATTTTTATTCGACCGTGTTGCAACATCCCTTGCTTTTAAAAAAAAAAATTCAGCCCATAAAATTCGGGATGTTACAACCCAATTCCACACCCACTCCCCCAGCGCGAGTCCGCTCTGGCTAGCGACATTCTGAGGTGGTGAGCTCGGAAACTTCTTGGAATCATACAAAGTGAAGTGGTACGCTTCGTCTAACAAAACTAGCGAGCGAGACCTATCCAGGTTGGCCACCATGTGTGAAGTGGACCCTGGTTGCGGCGCGGGTAAGGCTTCGCTTCCCACCCTCCCTTCCGTGAAACCTCCCCTCCATGGTATCCCTCATGCCCTCCCGTCCCTGGACATAGTCCCCATGGATGTTACCTCCCTGCCCGATCCTAACACTAGATTGTGGGCAGGACCAGAATGGCAGCAGGAGGGTGAACGTCGATGGCGGCGAGGTGCTAGGTCATCCTCTTCTCCACTAAACCCTTTCGTTCCAGCAACCATACAAAGCTATTTTTGGTTGAATTGTTTTTGATCTATTTAATTGCAGATTCGAACATGTAAAACATTGAATTCTATGGTTTGTACGTACAAATAAGAATTGAAATTGTGCGCCAGGCTTTGATTTTAACAACAAATATCATGCACGTCCTAACGAAAGAATTGAAATTGGAGGCCATTTCATTTCCATCTTGGTTTTGGTATTCCATTCGAATTCGATTCCAAAGCCCAATCTTGTGCATCCAAACATGGCGAATTGATTGAGATATGTTCAAATTTATGAATTCTTTTGTGTCTAAACTTTTGCATCGGTTGATATGGAATTTTGTTTCTTCATTGTGATTTTGGATCTGTTGCTAATCTGGCCTGCTGGTGTTGCAGCATTCTAAGGCCCGCTGGTGTTGTAGCATTCTATCAACAGATGCTATTTTAATTATATATGAGATGTTCTTTTGCCACATTTTTTTTGTTTCCTATTAGATTATCAATTGGGAGGGATCTCATCGAGGAGACATTTGCCTATGAAAGGAGCAATATTTGTACCGACAAAGACTAAAAACCAAAGTCTATCACTTGGATGTTTAGCTGAGACGGTAATGAATGAGATGGTCCTGCAAATGAAATTGGGTGTGCTGCCTGATGCTTATATGTTTATTGTTTTATCCCGTAGCAACGCACGGGCATTATACTAGTATTTAAAAAAACCTGAATTATGTATCTGACACGAAGTTCAATAGGTCATGTAATATTTGAGCAAGCAAGTAAATTAAGCCCATCTGATGCCCACAATATAGATGAACAAAATAATAAGAAAAATAAAGGAAACTTCCTTATTAGTCTGTGGAATTCTATGATGAAAAGGACAATTTCTAGTTGCGTAATAACATAACAACACTAATGAAGTGGAAACATTTACTGCACTGTTGCACCAACATACACACTGACATATGCCCAACAACAAGACATCAAATGTGAATTTGATCCTTCCATCATATCCAGGTCTATCTATAGTGGCAATGAAAAATCCAGGCTTCAGTCATACTGAACATTAATCCGACATCGATTATGTTGAAATCCATATGTGGGTTCCCCAAGCGGAAAGTAAGAACGAAACCGCACGAGAAAAAGGTAAAATCAATTCCTTACTTTCCTGGAAATATTTGGAGCAAATATATCATCACCAATATTGCAACTGTCTGCAGCCATACTTTTCCCATATGATATCCTAACATATCACTGGTAAGAAATTTGTTGATCAAAATCAGCAAACTTATCTGTCAGTGATGCAGTATAAAATAAACTTTGGGACAGCTACACAACCCATGTTTCAAAAATTAGTGCTCTGCCTTCGGAATTATGTACTGACATGAATTAGTGACAAGCAGGTTAAGAAGACGGAAAAGAGCATTAGAAAGCTGAAATAGGGCGTTAGGTTTCGCATACACACACAATGTTTCCTACACTTGATGGGAAGGTAGAAGGTTGGTCCAAAAATGGTACTAGACAACATGAATATACCCAAGAAAGTTCTTAGAAATAGAGGGTACCTTCAGATGATGATATGTATCTGAGCCCATGTACATTGCTTCTTCATTGATCATCCAGACCGTTTGTTTCATTTGTTCCAAGCTCCTTTCCATTGCACAGAACCTACATAGAAAGTCAAAACATAAAAAACCATTTGCTCACTTATTCATAGGAAACCAAGCTTAAGTACATCAAGATGAACTGCTAGCGAAAAAGATCCGCCACTACCATGTAAAATCAAACATCAACCCAAATAGTGCACATGCTGTATCAATAAAAACTAATTAGAAAAAAATCCTATAAGAGACTACATATCAACTTGTTCTAACCTCTGTATTATGGTCTCCTAGAAATATTACAGATAAGATTTGTATGGTTCTAACTGAACCCATGTTGATGCATCCACTTAATGGAGTGCCCTCGGATCAGGACTCCCCAACACATCTTGATCATTCGTTCGCGGTCACATTTTTTTACTGCCTAGTATAGTCATTTAGGAAACCAATTTTTAATCTTCATCATGTTGTCCAATCCAGAGAAGGGTGTTGTTGTCACAGATGAGTTCGTTCTTGGTCTCACAGCCGTTGTTCAGCACCAGGTCATGCTGAGTGGCAGCAGCCCCGTGCTTCCCACCAGAGGCAAGAGATTGGCAGCAGCATGTGCTCTCCCTTCATGTGCTCTCTTCACTACATTTATTATCGTCCTAAGTTTACCGATAGGCAACATTCTCCTTTTACAACCTGAAGCTAACGAAATCTAGAAAAACAACGAAGCGGTGTAGACAAAATGTTCCGCGTCCTTACCGCTACTCAACCGAAAAGTAATCCTGGTAACTATCTATCTTATGTAAGCAACTCTTTTCAACTCGAATACATTTAAACATTAGTGGACTGGCAGTAACAAAACCTCTCGCTCGATAATATATATTAGTACACAAAGAAGATAAATTTCTATCTCTCTCTGAAGCCAACAAAGGGGTCGACGGCCTCTACCTCACCGGCAGAAACTGAACCCTCCATGTCCTTGATGGTACTGTACCAAAAAATCTTATGTAAACTACTCTTCTCAAGCTAAATTGAGAGGAGCTAATCATGTTTTATTTTGACGTTTGGTTTCAGAGGAAGCGATGTGAAGCTATATATTATAATATTGGGACATGTCTTTAGTGTGAAGTTAGTCGCGGAGAATGTCATGGAAGCCGAGATCTGATGACTGGTAATAGTGGTTCGAGTCTTGGTGGTGATGAGGTTTTGGCTTGGTGATTCGTGACTTGAAGTTGCGGCATCGAAAAGTGAGGGCAACAACACATGAGAAATTCATGGTCTAAACTTGCAGGGTGAAAACCCAAGGTCTGGCCTTAAATGGTTGTGCCTGGTAATGGTCTTGTTGAAGGTATTGCTTTGTGAGTGTGGACTTTCTCCTAGGTGAAAACCTATTATCTATGATGAGGCCTTAAACTTGCAGTGTGGAATTTCGTCGTGTTCCTTCTTGGAGGTGCCACCAAATGCCCCTCCTTTCTTGTAGCTGGATCATGCCACCGTGTTCAACTTGCACGCTTCTCCGGTGGGGCAAGGTTCCCTTCTTTGTCTTTAGACACACCATCTTCACCTTCTTTGAGCTTGTCGCCGCCATTGAACCCATGGCTCCTTTTATACGGTGTTCTGCCCGGTTTGGGCGGCCTCCCAAATACCCAAGGGTGGTTTCTCTGGCTGGCGTCATGCCACGGGCGGTGCTGGTGATGTCTTCCTTATGCCGCGGGTCCATTGTGGGTCGTTGGATAAGTGTCAAGGTTGTGTCTTTTGGGGTGGTGGTTGGGCTAGGGCGAAATCTATGCAAGGCCTCGGCCGGTGCGGGTGACGACGACGCCCTTGGGCGCCGCTCTCCTCCTTGGAGGTGTCTCTATATATATAGTCACCTCCCTCAATATATCGAGGCATGAAGATAGCTACGCTTGGCCGGTCATGGGTGCGCTCTGCTTTGGCATGGGAGGTCTGTTGGTTCGGGTCAGCTTAGGCACCGTGCCTTTACAACAGAGGACAATGTTTCCATCGACGAGCTCAAGCTATCTGCCTAGTGTAGCTAGTGTAGTGTAGCTTTGCTTTTTCTTCTTCTCTGTTACTTCCTGTTGCTCCCATGTAAGCTAGTATCCCCAGCAACTTGTTATGTTTTGTTGTTGTTGTTGTTATCACTGTACTCCTGGCTGGTTGATGGCTTTGTGAATTCAAAGTCGAGCTTTCGAGCCTTATGTTCAAAAAAAATAATGAGAACGATGACGGTGCTTGTGCACTGTTCCTTTCTTGTAGGCGTCGATTTTGGAGAAGATGGATTTCTAGTGTGATCTTGATGGTGTTTGATCCGCCACAACAAGGAATGGATCATTGTAGAGAGACTTTTTTTTTCTTTAATTCTTCTTTCTTTTTTACATGTGTGCATCCGTATTGCCATTGCGGCACTGTGTTGTTGCAGAGGTTGAATGTAATTGATATCTTTGCCATATTAATATATTCCCTTATCATTTTTTTAATTATTCTACTTTTTTGTTGGCATATCAACAAGTTAAAACGGTATTCCTAGATATAAATGTTGTGGCCGAAAATGTGATAGAAGTGATGAAGTTTTGCAGGAGAGTGCAAGTGCAACTTCCAAATATGTCGTGAGGTATCCACAGGTTCTCCCAATCTTAATATGTGCATCTTCTCCAACTCTCCATGATCTCTTCTTTCAGCAACATAATTCCTTTAAGATCTCTTATTTCAACAACTTAATTCCTTGAAGAATACAATCTTAAGTTGTCTTCCAGGAAGTACTAGACCTAGAGAGATTCACGTGCTTGTAGGATCCATCATCGATCCTTACTTTTCTTAGTTTCTAGCTTGGCGAGGTTAGAGCATCTCCAGCTGTTGGGTCTCCTCAGGTCGAAATCTGGCGCTATTTAGGGTCGGATGGATATAAAGTTTGATCTTGGGAGGCCCATTTTCCCAGCGGCAAGCCAGGATGGATGAATTTTTCTTGGCAAATAACGGAAAATTCACACAAAACAAGACGAAATTCGTGCAAACATAGGCGAAATTTAAAGATATTTAACATATATAGACGAGTTCATACATATATATAGGCCGAATTCGTAATATATTTGAATTCGGCCACAGAGAAACAAAAACTAAAATTAATAAGGGCGATCTACATGCCAAAATGGCGGTAGAAGACCGTGTAGTCGCCGCCGTCGTTGTCGTCGCTCGAGTTGTCGGCGTCGCCAGCCAGCAGCGCCTCGTACCAACGGCTTGAACCCTGGCCAGGGTCGCCGTGTGGCGGCGTCGGCCGATAGAGATCATCGTCGCTGCTCTCCTCGAGCTTGATGAGCAGCACGGGCACGGGCGCGACGGTCGGTGCGGCAGCACGGACGGCGCGTTGCTGCACGGCAGCCAAGTCCAGCAGTCGCCTCTGCTGCTCTGCCTCCTGCCGCTCCCAGTCCTGCCTGGACCAGTCGAGCGCGGCGTCCATGGGGAGCGTGTTGTCGGCGGGGACGAGGTCGTTGAGCGACCTGGCGATCGCTTCCGCCACCGCGGCGTCCTCGGCACGCTTGGCCTCCTCCTCGGCGAGCTGGGACGCGGCGGCGGCTGCTGCGGCCTCCTTCTCCGAGGTCTTCCTCTTGCGGCCGCGCGAGGGAGACGACGGCTGGTCGCGGATGACGAGGGCGCCGCTGCTGCACCCTCTGGTCGGCGATGGAGATGTCGGCTCCTTCTTGACGACGACCGGCATCGCAGGTGGAGGAGCCAATCCGCCGGACCTCGACGCTGACCTCGACCCAGACGATGAGGAGGACGACGCTATCCTTCGCGGCGTCTAGGAGCTACCGTGTAGGCGTGACACGGTAGGCGCCACCGGCGACGGCATCCCCAGAACGGGGGAATTGCCACCCTTGATGTGCGCGAGCACGATCTCGAGGGTGCGTCCAGGCCCGCTCCACCATCGGCGGCGGCCGGCGGCGTTGTTTTGCGCGGGAGGAGGGGAAGGCCGTCGTAGGCGGCGAGTTCGCGCTCGTACCTCTGCCCGAAGAATTGCGTCCAGGCCTCGTAGTTGTCGGGGAAGAACCTCTCCTACGCGCGCTGCTCATCGCTGAGGGTGACGAGCACCGCGTCGATCTCCGCCTCCAGGGCGGCGCATCCGATTGGCGGCGGCGGGATCGAGACGCCGCCCGCGCTTAGTCGCCAGCCTGCGGGCGCGCGAAAGTCCGGCGGCAAGGGTAGCCCGCCGC
This sequence comes from Lolium multiflorum, assembly GCA_030979885.1. Taxonomy (NCBI): domain Eukaryota; kingdom Viridiplantae; phylum Streptophyta; class Magnoliopsida; order Poales; family Poaceae; genus Lolium; species Lolium multiflorum. The sequence continues at coordinate 116,344,698 of CM061747.1, read as the reverse complement.
GTGCAGGAGCCTCCCCTCCCATTGGTGGAGAGAGCGACGGCCGAAGCCGTTGTTCGCCGCGCCGTCATTCGCCATTGATCGCTAGCTCGTTCGATGAGATTGGGGAAGAGAGGAGGTGAATAGGGAGATGCGTGGTGAATGCGGCCAGACGCGGTAGTTCCGCGATAAATAGAGGGCGACGCGCGTGAAACCGAGGCGACGACATTAACTCGCAGCGTGGAAGCTACGCATCCGGCGAAGACTGACCGGCGGCAGGCTTTTACAGCGCACGGAAGACGATGCGATGAGGACAACGATCGGCCTTTCTCGCCGATAAGTCGGGGTCACCAGCCGCGCGGGAAGTTTTCTCGGTGTTTCCCGCGCTTTCGTTTTGTCCGGACTCTCCGAGCGCTCCCCAGAGGGCCGAGGATGACCTGGGCTCCCCGGATGGATGAAAGCTAAAATCTAGACGAAAATGAGAATTCGGAGGCACGACTAAACCGTTTTTATCCATCCGGACGAAAAAAAGGGATCCTGAGAGCCTTCCCGGAAAGATCCCGGCTGGAGATGCTCTTAAAGGAGTGGAGGCCTCGTAAGCCCAAGCCGATATCATTATTGCCAAGGGCCATTTTATTCACCACGCCTAGTGCATGACGTGTTCTTTATCATTCTGCGGCACCAAATCAAAAGCACAAATCAAAGCACACCATCACGTATGTGCGATTGTGAGTATAGCTTGGGTGGCCACCTTGATTAAACTGTTTACACTGAGCTTTTATAAACACCACTCCTTCCAACCATGTATCCTTTTTCAGATTTTGTCTTTCACGTACTTGAATCACTGTACTTAACTAGTGGAATGCCCGTGCTTCGCCACGGCTCCCTATCTTATTTCTAGTGTCACTTGTTATATGTATAAACAATTCACACAGTGAATTATGCGAAGTAAACTAACAAATATTTTAAATATTATGTAGGTTTTTCTATATACATAAATATTTCTTACTACATGAATAACTACTATATTAAAGCGTAACTGCTTCCTTTTTTCTTAGAGTTTTGGGGAGGGTTGGGAATTAGCACGGTTGCCTCACGTGTTGTATCAACTGATTATTCTTATGTGTGCACTTTAGGGACTCTGTAAGAATTTCTAGAGAAGCTAGGAGTTTGTTCAATACCAACACGAATGCAATGTTCTTTTCCTCCCTACGTAGTGCTTTGGTTCTGGGCTTTGTTTTGGTGTCGCCGTAGTGTTTTTGTACTTGGTCAAAGCGGTGCCCACCTTCCAAGCTGGAAAGAGCCAAATTTCCACCGCTGCGATCTGCCATTTTGCGCCCTCCTCACATCTCCCATCTCTCTTTCATCTCCACGTCCGCCGCCGCCGCACAGCGCCGCTCCTCCGCCGCGCCTCCGCCGCCTCCTCATCTTCTGTTTCCCAGCGACCACAGTGATTTGCCGAGCCCTTATCGCGCGGGCCTGCGAACCGTAGCCGCGCCATGGGCTGGTCGCCGTCACTGCTCCGACGCCGCCGCACCTCCGACTCCTCCTCACCGAGTTTGACTTCCTCTATGTCGCCTGCACCTCCCCCTCGACCTCCCAGAGCTCCAGCTCCACTACATCGACCCCGACGACCACCTCCTGGAACCCTGCCTCGACCATGTCATTCGCTGCTTGGGCGACGAGGTAGAGGCAGCGGGGAACGTCGGCCTCTGTCGAGGTCGGCCGAAGCTTCACCGGTGGGGAACGTCGGCCTCTGCTGGTGGGGTGCAGTCAGCGCGGACACGTTGGTGGCCGCCGCGGGAGTCAGGCGGCCGCGCGGCACCTCCCCATTCCAAGACTGAGGGCCTCCTCTCTCCACGGGCCGCCTTGCTCTTCACTATATGAGATCCACCCTGTCTAGGTTGTCGCCATGGCGGTACCACCAAGGCTCTCGAATTGTGCAGCTATCCCCATGTTCAATGCTCTCTCTCAAGTGGAGGACATGTGCGTGGTCGCCGGTCGAGCGGACGGACTGGAGTGGGGGCGGAGCTGCAGCCTCCTCTCATGGCACGGGCGCCCTCCTCTCTCTCTCTCTCTGGCTGGCTGTCGTGGGAGCCCCTGCCAGACCGGAAGCGGGAAGGAGGTAGGTGATGATGGAAATTTTCTGATGATTAGGTGCTCTGCTTTGTGATTTTGGTGCGTAAGAAGTGTTTGTCGTTATTCCTACAAGAACTTAATCAGCGTATTTTCAGATTCTTATTTAGTTTTTGTGGGATAAAGCAATTTATTCAACTGATAACCCATATGCTTAGCATGCAGTGCATCCGAGATTTCTTCTTGCTAGCCTTGATATCTTATGCCTATTGGGAGTGGTCCGATGATCTGAATTTTTGGTTGTCACATTCTGCAATTAGATGTTGGAGCTCAGCATGGACGCAATAGAATGATTCAATCATCTTGAACTGTATTTTTTCTTGATGGCAACAGTTGACATATGCATTGCAGAGGATGTTCGAGGTATGATGCCGTGAAGATTTTTCTCCATTTTTTCTCACTATACTATTTAGGTTATTTGCAACAAATGGGCCGCGAAGATTTTTTTCCATATGTTTTTTTTCTCACTGCACTATTTATGTTATTTGCAACAAGTGGTTGGCTATATGTACAGTGGGTTTATTCCTATAGATTTTCCTCACTGCACTATTCAACACGGACCAGGTCCATGGCACATATAGAAATTTAATGGTTAATTTTGATGATGATTGATGGTTGATATTTTCTGTTGCTTTTCCAGGAACTTAATATTCAAATTAACATGCATTTGTTAAGGTACTGACATTAGTCCAACACACTTGACACATCAGTTCTTTCAGTTTCAAGGCGTTTCTTTGAAGGTATTACGGTTTCTCCTTGATTAGCTTTAGGATGAGTCCATAAACGACAAGCTTTGCATAGTAATTTTTATCAGGCGTTGCATTGTTGGTTCAGCTTTATTGCTGAATTTTAATTCCAGTCACAAAGTGAGTAGCTAAATTACTGATAATTTTGGGGTTTATGTAGGTATCTGCAAGTTCTAAATTCATATGTTGATTGTACGACATGCTGGTGAAGCTTTTTCCTGGCCGGCGGCATGGTGTGGGTTAGGTCATCCAAAGTCATGGTCCATGCTGACACGCTCCAGCCATCCCCACTCAGGTTTTCCCACCGCAACTCCTCACCTCGATGGTGACCCTGCCGCATGTTCAGCTGGGTGGGCGCTCAATGACAAGCAATGCTTGCGCCTGCTCAGGATCAGGTTGCATGCATTACCGAGAAACGGCCACGACGCCACCCGGGACGACCATGATACAGATGACAAGGCAGGGCAATGAGGACCGTAGCGGCCTAGGGAACTCGCAGGAACACCTGGTATCTTAAGATGGTCTTTCTCACTCTGTTGTTCTAGCATAGATTAGTAGCAGCAGAGCATGCTTTGGTGTTTTTAGAAGCACCTGTTCCTTATATGTTGTGCATTCTGTTCATTCACGAGAAATATTTATTTACCTGTATGTAATATGCAAAAAAAAAAACCTTTTTGATCAACTCTATTTTGATATATTCTAATCATCCTTTCACAACAGACTTTGTTTGATGGTAACTCATGTATTAGTAACTGATTAATCTCACCCTCTGTTTTGTTTGTCCTTTGTTTTCATGTACATATTCAACTATCTTACTTCTTTGTGCCTGTTAAGGTCCTCCTTTTACAAAAGTTACCACTTCCCTGATGTCCATGCATTTACCATTCTAATTTGCATCCCATTTATCATGCCAATTTTGTATACTTTGGTTGATATATTATGCTAAAATGTAATATACTTCCTTTTTTATTCAGATTCTAAAGATGACATTTCACAACTGATGAAACATTTGGAGGTAGCCGTGTTCTTGCTACGAAGTTTGGATCGTCATATGTGTTCCTCCGCTTTTTTGTCTGCCCATGCAACATGTTTGACTGGGAATTATATTGCGTAATGTATAACACTCATTTATTTGTGCATGTTGGAGAAAAAACAGGGCAATGGAGTAACCCTTCTGAAAGATTTATCCTGCTGCTGGAAATTACTTGTGCAGCGAACCAGGATCTGGGAATTCAGAAGGGATGGACCGTCAGGTAAACACTATACTGTAGCCATAGAATTAGGCCGAGTTCCTCCTGTTGTACTCCACATTATGAAATCATAGGTATAACAAAGGAGTCATGTAAATAACTAGACTATTTTTCAAGTATGGTTATTTCATTGCGCTACCATCAACGTCCAATTTTTTTTTTCATGACCAACATGTCTTGCTCACATGAGAAGCTAGCTGTGTGCTGTACACAGATTGTTAACTTGTTGTTTTGTTCCTCCTATGATTCCAGGTTAAAATATGGTTTGACACTTTTCAGAACTTTCTTGTGACTGCATGATGGTACACTGTAGGGTCTATTACCAGGAAATCGAGTGGATATGTGGGATCCGTATTGCCCAGGCACAAGGCTTTGCTATGTTTGTCAACAATGCATTTTGTTTTTTTCTGCTACAAGCCTGTGTTCTGGTGCTTTGTAGTACTATTTAGTATTTACAATTAGACAAAGCATTGTCGTAGTATAAATCACTAAGTATATTTTCTCTTTCCGTCATGTCATTTCCATAACAGCGAACAATTATATTAACCTTTGATAGACTAATAGTCTAAATTAGGCTGGGTCGGCAATTTAAGCCTACTATCTTTCTTGAGCATTTTAGTCTTATTATTTCTTTCTCCTATTCTGTTCCTTATATATTGCTAAGTCAGTTCAGTGTACTATCTTTCTTGAAAATTTTGGCCTTATATCCTTTTATTTCTTCTATTCAGTTACTTATGTACTGCTAAGTTATCAAATAAGCTATTAATGTTTAGGGCTAGGAGGTTACATTTTTTGAAACCAATATAGCTTCTCATTTCATCTAATACCGTCCTAACCCTTCTCAGTTTCTCAATTTCGAATTGACAACCTGGTAGTCTGGTACACAGGGACATGAATGCAATTGCATTTACCTTCTTCTCAACATATTTCAGGTTTGGTTTCCTTGATATCATCCTTAGCTTCATGGAAGAGTCATCAGCCAGACACATCGTTTCTGAAGTGATGATGGCTGATGAAAGTTCTGGTTAGCGTGATGAAGCCACATGGAAAGCTTGAGGTGACCATGGTGCTATTGGCATATATTTGGTCATCAACCCGTCTCATTTAACATCTATAAATTATGTGTGAAATATTTTAGAAGAAATGCATGTTTTTATTGTTTCCATGATATTGAATTATTGCAGTTTGGTTAATTAATAACTTTTAAGAAACACACACTTCTGAATCTTCAACTGTCATATTATTTTGAAGATTTGAAGAAACAGCCTTATCTATTCAATCTGTATATTCCGCAAACTTAGCATTGCATTGGTGCTTTGTGGAGTCCCACCCAACAAACTCCTTGGTGACCTGGGATTTTTTTTTCACCTGGAAGTTCTCTAGATTCCTATAATGTGATTGATTATATTACTTGAACTTCTGACTTCTGACGTGGAATTGCAGAAAAGTTTAAACATAACCCGATCTTAATCTAGGCAGTAGGTTTATTTGGGAGTAAGCATAACCTGAAATGTCCTTAATTTTTGGATTGATTATATGAGCGAGAACCTACTGTTCTATTTATTTATCTATACATGTAGAGCATGACTTCAGAATATAAGAAATAAACCCTTTCTAGCATTTCAACTTCACTTATGTGATCTTTTAAGATAATTTAATTAATGCACCACTTGTACATTCAGTTGCGGCTCGCTTTGGAATAGTTTGTTCTTGATGATGTGTTTACATTGAGAGAGTTATGGTCTCATAGTTGAGTTTGATATATCCCTGTAAGCTGTCACATGTAGTTAAGATCTTTCATTAAATATTGTCCTACTTGATGCAAATAGGTTCAGAAACACTCATTCCTCATGTCAGGTGCACTTCTGTTGAAAAGGAGTCCAGAATTAGCCTACTGGAGTTTTGCATAGCCCATAGTTTTCCTTCTATTTATTCAATATGTTTGAGATAAGGTTACCATATAGAGAATCAATTCAGTAAGTTCTCCTTGCACAGTGTGTTATCATAACTGTTTAGGATGTAGCTTATCAAGCTTCATTTTGAGGATCCAATGGTCAACCGAAACTGAATAGAGATTAGAAGAACTGTATAAGGTATTGAAATATTATGTGTGGTTTGAAGTTAATACCTAGCAAACATTTACCTCTAGATGTATGCTCTCTAATATTTAACTATCTTCCAAATTGCCTGAAAAAATATTTCTATTTTTAGGTAGAAAGTGAGCTGATTTTTTCACACCAAGATTTCTTTTCTTGGTCATGATGGCTTTCCCATGCTCTATAGTCCTGTGGCCCTGACTCGCTCTTCATGTGCTTGCATCCACTTGGCTAACAAAACGAAGTTAGCAAAAGTCCTTTATGTTGAATTTGTTCTCCATGCAGTCCAAGCTTCTAAGTTCCATCTTCTTGAACCATCACACTACACTATAGTTCTAGATTGTTAAAATTAAAGTTTCTAATTGCAAATCGTACATTCATTAATTAGACTGGTGAGTTCTTCATTGAATCATTATACTGCATTAGCTCTATTGTTAGTCCAAACTTTCAAGTTTGATCTTCTTTTGAGTCATAGAACACATCAAGGGAATCACCGAGGAGGCCATCTGGTCCAAACATGCCAGGGAAGTGGCATGGGCTCTCTACATCTCCAACCAGATGGCGATCGGAAGTCTCCTCGGGCGATATGGTAATTGTTTTACCGACGGTGATGAGGCATGATCCCCCTCCGGGAGAATATGAGCCACACCAGCCCGTGGTCCCTCTGTCAGCAATCGGTGATATCCCTACGCCAAGGAAAAAGAAGGCACTTACCCTAACTTAGTATTTGGTTGTTTTCTTTGAGTTTTAGCTACTAGATGTGATTTATCGGTGATTTCCTTATTTGGTTGCCTTCATTTAAAATGTAGTAGATTTATCTAAATTAAGTGTACCTCATTCCATTACCTTCAAATGTGGTCTTATATGTTACACTCATGTTACTGGAGGAAAATAAACGGCTCAAGACTTAGGACTTGTGCGAACGCCTACTCTAGGAAGTGTTGTAGATGGCAGTGCCATCCATATATGGCGCTCCACGTGTGTTCACAGTTTTTTGTACTTACGGTGTTTCTGTTCTTATGTAAAATTCTCCTTACGATCCATATTTGTTCTCATGTGAGATACTGTTTAACTTGCAGACTTTAATGTATATAACCTTTTCTTATTGTATTTCATATGATCAGTGTCCGTTACTCTGTTAGGTTCATGGTAAACTAGAGCGTACTTGCAACAATTAAATGGCCCATTCCGAATGCAAATAATATTCTACTGATTTCTGAATGTAGGAACATTGCTTATCCCTTGTTTTTATCACATCTATAGCAGCTTAACATAGAAAAGTCATTTGTTCTTCAATTCCTGACTTGAGCATGCCATCATCACCGTTGTAATTTAACATGGAATTATCATTTATTTTTCAACTCCTAACTACCTTAATGGCGCGGCGTGCCGCCGCGCCTTTCCTTGCTAGTGCACATTATAGTCTGTCTTAAGTGACACTCGTCAAACCAAAAAACAAAAGCTTCTTAAGTGACACTATATATGAATGTAAATTACAGACTGTATTACAATATTATACTTCCGAATCAGTTCACAACAAATAGTTCTGGATATAGTCCATTACAAAACGTGTAGGCCAGGTCATATGTATTGTGGAAGGAACTCCTTACAATAGAAACAAATACACATCACAAAAGATACAAATATATATGGAGTTAAGGCCGGGAGGAGGCGGCGGCGGTGCCTGACGGTGGCTGCGGCGGGAAGGAGGTGGCGGCGCTCGATGCTGGCCGCAACAGTGAGGAGACGATGAGCCTGACCCTGGCTGTACATAGAGGAGTGGAAGCGTCCGACGGTGGCCTGCAAGGAGGAGGAGCAGCGGCGTGCGGCGTTGTCCGGGACGACGTAAGGAGGTGGCGGCGGCGCCCTGCTCAATGGGACAGGGGAGTAGAGAGGCGTGGGTTGCGATGATGGGGCCGTGGTCTTTTTTCTCTCCTTGGGAACCATAGGGAATTGGGTCGTGGCTTTCTTTTACAGACTTACAGTACCTTTTCTTTAGGGTGCCTAACTTTTTACCTGGGTCGTGGCCGTGGGTGGTGGGCTTAGGTAGTTTTTTTTTAAAATTCCCTTCTATGCTATTTTATTATGATGCATTCTTATGTATTTAGTGTACTTACTAATAAAAGGTGAGATATGCATGTATACATTGTTGGGAATTCGTCGACGAAAGCCTCAACATCGCCGGTGTTAGAGCGGATGATCAAATGATTGAGATGGTTTTGCGACACAACTCACCAATGAGTAGTTACTTTTGTGTTTGTATATCGCATTGGTTTTTTTAATCTTACATTACAACACAGGGGGTATATTTTCTAATTAAATCACGAGAGTGTTTAGAGAGGATGGAAGGTTCCGCCGCAACGGGCGGGCATTTTCCTAGTTCTTTCCTAAAAGTATTGACTAACTCGCCACACAAATAAAAAAAAGTAAAGAATTAAAAAACAGAAAATAAAGTTAAATGTGTGTTCACAGTCACTGGTATGCATAATCTCTCCAAACTACTGACTACATCCCTTTCTCTTCATCACCTAGTGGTCACGCTTATAATTTTGGCAAGCCAAATAGCTGAATTAGGTTCATCTTAAGTATATCCATATGGATCAGAAGAGCATATGCTAAATCAAACAATCATACAACAATATAGATCTTTCTCTTGCTATGGTACTCATAAGAACCTAATTACAATAAATAAATAAAATAGGTCTTTCACAAAATCTACATAAATAAAACTTCCAACAACACAATTGCATATCGGCTCCCACTCATCTCCTCATATCCAACAGTATAATTCATAACACACCACATCCCTACAAATTCTCGAAATAAAAAAACAGAGCTTGATAGACGAGCTGCCGCGCAGCGAGCGTCGTCTCTTCGACAGTTGGGTGGCGACCTTCCAGTCATCTATAAAATGGAAGGACAAGCTATTGGTCGTCTTCAGGGGCACGACGAGATCACCCCTGCCAGAACCAGCACGAATGACACCCCCCTCTCTAGTGGATACGGAACTCAGAAAAAGCATGCTGCCAGACAACAGTTGATGAGCTGCACCATAATAAAACTAAACCATAATAAAACTAAACCGGTAATGATAATGAAAAAAATTAACATAAATTGCTACCAATGTCATGTAAATAATAGTCAAATGCTTCAAGATACCAGTCTTTGACTACTTTCGAGTATTTAATTGCCAAGCCACCTGGTCCTTATGGACACGCATAGGGGCTTAGCACTGCAACTTCTTTATCCATGACAGTAACCTCTCACTTCATCTTTTTAGTCTCCACATAAATTTCAGAGGCTGGCAGTGCTCCCATTTCGGAAAAAAAACATCCATTTTCTTTGGTAGCATCTGCAGGACAAAAAGTATAATGCCTAGCTACGTGCCCCACACAAATTGAGTAAGATTAAGAAATAGTTGCATACCTCAATGGTGTCATATTTGTACGACTTTGATCTTTCTGGTGGCATGCTTTCCTCAGAGAAACAACATCATTCTGCAGCACTCATTTGAACTGTTATTGGCAGTTTCCTTTCCAGCTATCATTAGGGGTACAGAAATCGTAAATTAGCAGCAACAATGTTTGTCTCTGAACTTCACACACTATCTATCTAAACTGAACTTCCATTACACGTAGAGGCCACACACTGAACTCTGAACTTCTGTCACAGCTCTAATGGAGCAGCTCGAGCACATATATAGAAACATGGTGCAGGCTTAGCCTTGCTAGCTACTCCCTCCATTCCCATTTAATCGGCGCGAGTGATGGGCAATCTAGCATGCAATCACATTGTGCCCTGCGTTGATTAAATAGGAACAGAGGTAGTTGTTGTTTTGATTCGATTGGACTATGTACATACCAAGGAGCCCAGGCTGGTTAGGTTGATTTCTTTAGATCGGTCGATCTCCGCTCGTACGAACCAAGGAGCCCTGGCTATCTAGGCCATTTTGATTCCATCGGACTCTGCTCGTGTGTATCAAGGTGGGCTGCCCGGAAGGCGGACGATGAACGGGGATGATACGGAGCCGGTTCCGGCCATGGCAGCAGCAGCTCTGCTAGGAATACCTTGAGCGTAGACTCTGGCCAAACCTGACGACAGCGAGCTCTGGCGACTGCCACCCATAGCGGTAGGAGGAGGAGGCCGGTGCAAGGGATGGGGGATTTTGACCTCGGTGATGTGGTGGATGGTCCGTGATAGCCCTGCCGGCTCATGCGTGATCTTAAAGCCCTTGTCTCGCCCTTGACTTTGTCGCGTGGACTTTGCTTCCATCCATCCTGGAAAGGCACTCAGTGATCAAACTCACAGAAATGCCTGCCAGAAATGACCGGATTCCGATCGACCAACAACGGCTCGCTAGAGGTGGATCTGGCGTGTAGGCTACCGGTGCGGCCGGAGTGGCATGTGGCGATTGGCGGGAAGGCGACATCGCCGTGACGTAGGAAGCACGTGGCGAGTCGGCGGCACAACGAAACCTCCTCTCCTTCCATCTGCATGGTTGATACGTCTCCAACGTATCTATAATTTCTGATGTTCCATGCTTGTTTTATGACAATACCTACATGTTCTGTTCACACTTTATGATGTTTTGATGCGTTTTCCTGAACTAACCTATTGACGAGGTGCCGAAGTGCCAGTTCTGTTTTTGGTTTGGTTTCAGAAATCCTAGTAAGGAAATATTCTCGGAATCGACGAAATCAACGCCTAGAGTCTTAAAATTCCACGAAGCTTCCAACACCCGAGCGGAGGGGGCCACAGGCCCACACATGGTGGCTGCGCGGCCGGGGGACGCCCTATTGTCTGGCCCCACCAGGGCCCCTCCGAGGCTCCCCTGTCGCCTATATAAGCTCCTGACCTAAAACCCCGAGACGAATAAGCCACGGTATGAGAAACCTTCCGAGCCGCCGCCATCGCGAAGCCAAGATCGGGGACAGGAATCTGTTCCGGCATGCCGCCGGGACGGGGAAGTGCCCCGAAGGCTTCTCCATCGACACCACCGCCATCTTCATCACCGCCTGTCTCCCATGAGGAGGAGTAGTTCTCCATCGAGGCTAAGGGCTGTACCGGTAGCTATGTGGTTAATCTCTCTATGTACTTCAATACAATAATCTCATGAGCTGCCTTACATGATTGAGATTCATATGATGATGCTTGTAATCTAGATGTCATTATGCTAGTCAAGTGGATTTTACTTATGTGATCTCCGGAGACTCCTTGTCCCACGTGTGTAAAGGTGACAGTGTGTGCACCGTGTGGGTCTCTTAGGCTATATTTCACAGAATACTTATTCACTGTTATGAATAGCATATTGAAGTGCTTATTTATATCCCTTTATGATTGCAATGTGCTTTGTATCGCTATTAGTTTATGTGCTACTCATGTGATGTTATTAAAGTAGTCTATTCCTCCTGCATGGTGTAATGGTGACAGTGTGTGCATTGTGTGGTTCTTGTCGTAGATTATGATCATAATCTCTTGTAGGTTATGGAGTTGATTATCGCTATGATAGTATTGATGTGATCTATTCCCCCTTTCATAGTGTAATGGTGACAGTGTGTATGCTATGTTAGTACTCGGTTTATTTTGCAAAGATCTATTATGCTCTAAGGTTACTTAAACATGAATATCGAATGTTGTGGAGCTTGTTAACTCCGGCATTGAGGGTTCGTGTAATCCTACGCAACGAATGGTTTTCATTATCAAACAAGAGTATATGTAGCACATATGAGAAGAAGTTATTTATTATGCGATCAATGTTGAGAGTGTCCACTAGTGAAAGTATGATCCCTAGGCCTTGTTTCCAATACTGAAAACACCATTTATTTACTGTTCTATTGCATGTTTACTCGCTGCCATATTTTATTCAGATTGCTATTACCACTCATATACATCCATACTACTTGTATTTCACTATCTCTTCGCCGAACTAGTGCACCTATACATCTGACAAGTGTATTAGGTGTGTTGGGGACACAAGAGACTTCTTGTATCGTGATTGCAGGGTTGCTTGAGAGGGATATCTTTGACCTCTTCCTCCCTAAATTCGATTAACCTTGGGTGATCCACTTAAGGGAAAACTTGCTGCTGTTCTACAAACCTCTGCCCTTGGAGGCCCAACACTGTCTACAAGAATAGAAGCACCCGTAGACATCAAGCTATTTTCTGGCGTCGTTGGGGGAAAGGTAAAAGGCACTCATACTCCGGTCCCGGGTAACTAAGTTATTTTCTGTTGCCGTTGTAAGTGCTCGAAGCTATTTCCTTTAGATCCTGCAATTGCATCTTTTGGTTTCTTGTTTACACTAGTTAGGCATAATGGAAAGCAACATGAGCTTCTTATTCTATTTCCTGAGTTAAGACATGGATTGTTTGCTGCGAAAATTAAAAAACCTATGGAATCTTATTTGCATGCTAGTAGCAATGATATTAGTATGAACGCTTTGAACACCATTGTTGCTAATGATATGGAAAATTCTAAGCTTGGGGAAGCTGGTTTTGATGAGCATGATATTTTTAGTCCCCCAAGCATTGAGGAGAAAATTTTCTTTGATGATACTTTGCCTCCTATTTATGATGATTATAATGATAGTGGTCTTTTGGTGCCGCCTACTATGGAGAGTAAATTTTATTATGATTATACTATGCCTCCTACACTTGATGAGAATAATAATGATAGCTACTTTGTTGGATTTGCTCCCACTACAACTAATAAAATTGATTATGCTTATGTGGAGAGTAATAATTTTATGCATGTGGCTCATGACAAGAATGTTTCATGTGATACTTATATTGTTGAGTTTGTTCATGATGCTACTGAAAGATGTTATGAGAGAGGGAAACATGGTTATATGCATCTTAATAATATTAAGTTTCCCCTCTTTATGTTGAGAATCTTGAAATTGTGCTTGTGTTGGTTTTCTATGATTGCCACTTTGTTCTTCATGAATTTATTTGTGTACAAGATTCCTTTTCATAGGAAGTGGGTTAGGCTTAAATGAGTTTTGAATTTGTTTCTTGATGCTCTCTTTTGCTTCAACTCTTATTTCTTGCGAGAGTATCATTAAAATTGCTGAGCCCATCTTAATGGCTATAAAGAAAGAACTTCTTGGGAGATAACCCATGTCTTTATTTTACTACAGCACTTTTGTTTTATATTTGAGTCTTGGAAGTTGTTTACTACTGTAGCAACCTCTCCTTATCATGTTTTTGTGCTAAGTAAAGTCTCTATGGTAAGGTTGGTACTAGATTTGGATTACTGCGCAGAAACAGATTTGCTGTCTGTCATGAATTCGCGCAGAAGTCTCTGTAGGTAACTCAGAAAAATCTGCAAATTTACGTCTGTGATCCTCATATATGTACGCAACTTTCATTAGTTTTGAGTTTTTCCATTTGAGCAAGTTAAGTGCCCCTGCCAGATTCGTCTTTACGAACTGTTCTGTTTTTGACAGATTCTGCCTTTTATTTCGCATTGCCGCTTTTGCTATGTTGATTGGGTTTCTTTGTTCCTCTAACTTTCAGAAGTTTTGTGCAATGTCCATAAGTGTTAAAAATGATTGTGTCACCTCTGAACATGTGAATTTTTGATTATGCACTAACCCTCTAATGAGTTTGCTTAAAGTTTGGTGTGGAGGAAGTTTTCAAGGGTCAATAGAAGAGGGTGATATAATGTGATCAAGAAGAGTGAAAGGTCTAAGCTTGGGGATGCCCCGATGGTTCATCCCTGCATATTTTAAGAAGACTCAATCATCTAAGCTTGGGGATGCCCAAGGCATCCCCTTCTTCATCGACAACTTATCAGGTCACTTCTAGTGAAACTATATTTTTATTCAGTCACATCTTATGTACTTTACTTAGAGCGTCTATGTGCTTTTATTTTCGTTTTGTTATTTTCATTCTCTGAATAAGTTCATCCTTATGTGGGAGAGAGACACGCTCCGCTTTTTCATATGAACACTAGTGTTCTTCATTTTTGCTTTTAATGTTCAAGGGCGAAAGTTGATCGCTTCACTTGTTGCTATTTGGTTGGAATCAGAAAATGCTTCATATGGTCTTGAATAATTTGATACTTGGCAATTGTTTTGAGCTCTCATAAATCATGTTTAAGCTCTTGCATCATGTAGTTTAAATCTAGTAGTGGAGAACTACTGTAGAGCTTGTTGAAATTTGGTTTGCATGATTGGTCTCTCTAAGGTCTAGATATTTTCTGGTAAAATGTTTGAGCAACAAGGAAGACAGTGTAGAGTCTTATAATGCTTGCAATATGTTCTTATGTAAGTTTTGCAGTACTGATTCATACTTGTGTTTGCTTCAAACAACCTTGCTAGCCAAAGCCTTGTACTGAGAGGAAATGCTTCTCGTGCATCAAAACACCTTGAGCCAAAACCCATGCCATTTGTGTCCACCATATCTACCTACTATGTGGTATTTTTCTGCCATTCCAAGTAAATACTTCATGTGCTACCTATAAACAATTCAAAAGCTATTATCTCTTATTTGTGTCAATGTTTTATAGCTCATGAGGAAGTATGTGGTGTTTTATCTTTCGATCTTGTCATTTACTTTTGACAGACTTTCACAATGGACTAGTGGCTTCATCCGCTTATCCAATAATTTTGCAACAAGAGCTGGCAATGGGGTTCCCAGCCCCAATTAATTAACTTGCATTAATAATTCTCTTCACATGTTTTGCTCCGATCTATCAGTAAGCAATTTAATTTTGCAAATAGACACTCCTCCATGGTATGTGAATGTTGGAAGGCACCCGAGGATTCGGTTAGCCATGGCTTGTGTAAGCAAAGGTTGGGGGAGTGTCATCTAATAAATAAAACTAAAGTACATGTGTAAACAAAATAGAAGAGGGATGATCTACCTTGCTGGTAGAGATAACGTCCTTCATGGGAGCCGCTCTTGAAAGTCTGGTTGATAAGGTAGTTAGAGTACCCATTACCATTCGTTGACAACAACAAACACGTCTCAAAATTTTACTTTTATGCTCTCTATATGATTTCAAAACTTGAAAAGCTCTAGCACATGATTTAATCCCTGCTTCCCTCTGCGAAGGGCCTATCTTTTACTTTATTGTTGAGTCAGTTTACCCATTTCCTTCCATCTTAGAAGCAAACACTTGTGTCAACTGTGCATTGATTCTTACATACTTGCTTATTTGCATTCATCATATTACTCTGTGTTGACAATTATCCATGAGATATGCATGTTGAAAGTTGAAAGCAACTGCTGAAACTTATATCTTCCTTTGTGTTGCTTCGATGCCTTTACTTTGAATTTATTGCTTTATGAGTTATCTCTTATGCAGGACTTGTTGATACTTGTCTTGAAAGTACTATTCATGAAAAGTTTTGCTATATGTTATCTATTTGTTAGCAAACTATAGATCATTGCTTTGAATCACTCCATTCATGTCACATGCTTTACAATAATGTTGATCAAGATTATGATGGTAGCATGTCACTTCAGAAATTATTTGTTGTTATCGTTTACCTACTCGAGTAGGAACTAAGCTTGGGGATGCTGATACGTCTCCAACATATCTATAATTTCTGATGTTCCATGCTTGTTTTATAACAATACCTACATGTTTTGTTCACACTTTATGATGTTTTGATGCGTTTTCCGGAACTAACCTATTGACGAGATGCCGAAGTGCCAGTCCTGTTTTCTGCTGTTTTTGGTTTCGAAATCCTAGTAAGGAAATATTCTCGGAATCGGACAAAATCAACGCCCAGTCTTAAAATTCCACGAAGCTTCCAACTCCCGAGCCGCCGAGGGGGCCACAGGCCACCACACATGGTGGCGGCGCGGCCCAGGCCTGTTGTCTGGCCCCACCAGGGCTCCTCCGAGGCTCCCCTTTCGCCTATATAAGCTCCCTGACCTAAAACCCCGAGACGAATAAGCCATGGTACGAGAAACCTTCCAGAGCCGCCGCCATCGTGAAGCCAAGATCGGGGACAGTCTCTGTTCCGGCACGCCACCGGGACGGGGAAGTTCCCCCGGAAGGCTTCTCCATCGACACCACCGCCATCTTCATCACCGCTGCTGTCTCCCATGAGGAGGGAGTAGTTCTCCATCGAGGCTAAGGGTTGTACCGGTAGCTATGTGGTTAATCTCTCTATGTACTTCAATACAATAATCTCATGAGCTGCCTTACATGATTGAGATTCATATGATGATGCTTGTAATCTAGATGTCATTATGCTAGTCAAGTGGATTTTACTTATGTGATCTCCGGAGACTCCTTGTCCCACGTGTGTAAAGGTGATAGTGTGTGCACCGTGTGGGTCTCTTAGGCTATATTTCACAGAATACTTATTCACTATTATGAATAGCATATTGAAGTGCTTATTTATATCCCTTTATGATTGCAATGTGCTTTGTATCCCTATTAGTTTATGTGCTACTCATGTGATGTTATTAAAGTAGTCTATTCCTCCTGCATGGTGTAATGGTGACAGTGTGTGCATCGTGTGGTTCTTGTCGTAGATTATGATCATAATCTCTTGTAGGTTATGGAGTTGATTATCGCTATGATAGTATTGATGTGATCTATTTCCCCTTTCATAGTGTAATGGTGACAGTGTGTATGCTATGTTATTACTCGGTTTATTTTGCAAAGATCTATTATGCTCTAAGGTTACTTAAACATGAATATCAAATGTTGTGGAGCTTGTTAACTCCGGCATTGAGGGTTCGTGTAATCCTACGCAACGAATGGTGTTTGATACGTCGCAAACGTATCTATAATTTCTTATGTTCCATGCTACTTTTATTACAATACTTGAATGTTTTATACATACTTTACAACATTATTATACATTTTCCGGCACTAACCTATTAACAAGATGCCGAAGTGCCAGTTGCTGTTTTCTGTTTTTGGTTTCAGAAATCCTAGTAAGGAAATATTCTCGGAATTGGACGAAATCAACGCCCAGGGGCCTATTTTTACACGAAGCTTCCAGAAGACCGAAAGGGAGACGAAGTGGGGCCATGATACGTCGCAAACGTATCTATAATTTCTTATGTTCCATGCTACTTTTATTACAATACTTGAGTGTTTTACACATACTTTACAGCGTTATTTTACATTTTCCGGCACTAACCTATTAACAAGATGCCGAAGTGCCGTTCTGTTTTCTGCTGTTTTTGGTTTCAGAAATCCTAGTAAGGAAATATTCTCGGAATGGACGAAATCAACGCCCAGGGGCCTATTTTTGCACGAGCTTCCAGAAGTCCGAAGAGGAGACGAAGTGGGGTCACGAGGTGGCGACACACCAGGGTGGCGCAGCCTGGCCCCTCGCCGCGCGGCCCTGTAGTGTTGGCCCCTCGTGACGCCCTTTGACCTACCCTTCCGCCTACTTAAAGCCTCCGTCGCGAAACCCCCTGTACCGAGAGCCACGATACGGAAAACATTACGAGAGGCCGCCGCCGCCAATCCCATCGGGGATTCAGGAGATCGCCTCGGCACCCTGCCGGAGAGGGGAATCATCACCGGAGGGGCTCTACATCATCATGCCCGCCTCCGGATTGATGCGTGAGTAGTTCATCCTTGGACTATGGGTCCATAGCAGTAGCTAGATGGTTGTCTTCTCCGCTTGTGCTTTCATTGTTATAGATCTTGTGAGCTGCCTAACATGATCAAGATCATCTATTTGTAATGCTACATGTTGTGTTTGGTGAGATCCGATGAATAGAGAATACTATGTTAAGTTGATTATCAATCTATCATATATGTGTTGTTTATGTTCTTGCATGCTCTCCATTGCTAGTAGAGGCTCTCGCCAAGTTGATACTTGTAACTCCAAGAGGGGTAATTATGCTCGATAGTGGGTTCATGCCTCCATTAAATCTGGGACAGTGACAGAAAGTTCTAAGGTTGTGGATGTGTTGTTGCTACTAGGGATAAAACATTGATGCTTTGTCTAAGGATATTTGTGTTGATTACATTACGCGCCATACTTAATGCAATTATCTGTTGTTCGCAACTTAATACTGGAAGGGGTTCGGATGATAACCTGAAGGTGGATTATTTAGGCATAGATGCATGCTGGATAGCGGTCTATGTACTTTGTCGTAATGCCCTGATTAAATCACATAGTAATCATCGTTGATATGTATTGAATCTTTATTTGTCAATTGCTGCCTGTAATTTGTTCACCCAGCATGTTAGTTATCTTATTGGAGAGACACCACTAGTGAACTGTGGACCCCGGTCCATTCTTTTACATCTGAATACATTCTACTGTTTATTGTTCTTTGCAAACAACCACCATCTTCCACTCGATACGCTTAATCCTTTGTTTTCAGCAAGCCGGTGAGATTGACAACCTCACTGTTACGTTGGGGCAAAGTACTTTGATTGTGTTGTGCAGGTTCCACGTTGGCGCTGGTTTCACTGGTGTTGCGCCGCACTACATTCCTCCACCAACAACCTTCACGTGCTTCTTGGCTCCTACTGGTTCGATAACCTTGGTTTCTTTCTGAGGAAAACTTGCTGCGCATCACACCTTCCTCTTGGGGTTCCCAACGGACGTGTACATCTACGCGCATCAAGCTATTTTTCTGGCGCCGTTGCCGGGAGATCAAGACACGCTGCAAGGGGAGTCTCCACTTCCAATCTCTTTACTTTGTTTTTGTCTTGCTTTATTTTATTTTCTACTTTGTTTGCTGCACTTAAACAAAACACAAAAAAATTAGTTGCTAGCTTTACTTGATTTACTGTCTTGTTCTCTATATCAAAAACACAAAAAAATTTAGTTACTTGCCTTTGTTTTACTTGTTTAGTTTACGCTTTGCTTATTTCATCATGTTTCCTCCTAAGTACATTCTAAAAGACATACCGGTAGGCCGAGGGTCAATAATTGGAAGAGATAATATAGAAGATTTTTTCACTCATGTTAGTATAGCTGAAGATTTTGAAGATAGACACTTGGTAGAACTTGCTCCTACTTATGAAATTGATGTTGCTTCTCTAGTACACATGTTGGAAATTAAATTTGTTAATCTCAATCCTATAATTCAGCATATGTTTCTTACACTCTCTGATATGGAGGAAGGAGAAAAGAAAGATTTTGTCTTAGAAACTCTTCTAAAAGAATTTGGTGATGTAGCAAGAGAGGCTAGAAAAGTCTTTACTAAATATAAAATGCTTGGTTCTTACACCAACTTTGCTAGTACCCTTGAAAAAATGGATATTGATAGGATGAAATACACTAATAATGTTAATGATGGAGGGGACATTAAGACATCAATACCTTGCAAGCTTGTAGGAATGTTCGAGGCACTAGAAAAGAATTATGATTGGATTGTTCCCGAAAATTTATTTGATGAGAATAGCAAGCCTAAGAGTAATGAAAAGGGAGCCTCTGAAACTTACATAGATAAGATAGCATGCATTGTAGAGGAAACTCCCAACGCCCAAAATAATGATGTTGATGCTTCGTCTCTTGATGTTACTTGATTTGCACTTTCTGCGCCTAGCTGAAAGGCGTTAAAGAAAAGCACTTCTTGGGAGATAACCCATGTGTTTATTTTACTAAGGCAATTTTTGTTTTGTTGAGTCTTGGAAGTTGTTTACTACTGTAGCAACCTCTCCTTATCATGTTTTTGTGCCAAGTAAAGTTTCTATGTTAAAGTTGATGTTATATTTGGGATCGCTGCGCAGAAACAGCATTGCTGTCTGTCACGAATTCAGGCATAAGTCTCTGAAAAAAATTCGAAAAATCTGCAAATTTGAGCGTGATCCTCAGATATGTACTCAACTTTCATTAGTTTTGAGTTTTTCCATTTGAGCAAGTTAAGTGCCCAGTCCAGATGCATCTTTACGGACTGTTCTGTTTTGACAGATTCTGTCTTTTATTTCGCATTGCCGCTTTTGCTATGTTGAATGAGTTTCTTTGTTCCATTAACTTTCAGAAGCTTTGTGCAATGTCCAGAAGTGTTAAGAATGATTGTGTCACCTCTGAATATGTGAATTTTGGTTATGCACTAACCCTCTCATGAGTTTGCTTGGAGTTTGTGTGAAGGAAGTTTTCAAGGGTCAAGAGAAGAGGATGATATACTATGATCAAGAAGAGTGAAAGGTCTAAGCTTGGGGATGCCCCGGTGGTTCATCCCTGCATATTTTAAGAAGACTCAAGCATCTAAGCTTGGGGATGCATCCCCTTCTTCATCGACAACATTATCAGGTCACTTCTAGTGAAACTATATTTTTATTCCGTCACATTCTTATGTTCTTTACTTGGAGCGTCGGTTTGTTTTTATTTTTGTTTTGTTTTGAATAAAGTTGGATCTCGCCATTCTTATATTGGAGATATTACGCTCCGCTTTTTCTTATGGAACACTTGTGTTCTTAATTGTGCTTTAATGTTCGAAAGCTTATTGCTTCGTTAAATTGTTATTTGGTTGGAATTGGAAAGTGCTGCATATGGTTTGGTAAATTTGGCAATTGTTTGAGCTCTCATAGATCATGTTTAAGCTCTTGCATCATGTAGTTTAATCTATTAATGAAGAACTACTGTAGAGCTTGTTTAATTTGGTTTGCATGATTGATCTCTCTAAGTCTAGATATTTTCGGGTAAAATGTTTGAACAACGAGGAAGACAGTGTAGAGCCTTATAATGCTTGCAATATGTTCTTGTGTGAGTTTTGCTGTACCTGTTCATACTTGTGTTTGCTTCAAACAACCTTACTAGCCCAAACCTTGTACTGAGAGGAAATGCTTCTCGTGCATCCAAACACCTTGAGCCAAAAACCATGCCATTTGTGTCCACCATATCTACCTATTATGTGGTATTTTTCTGCCATTCCAAAGTAAATTACTTGAGTGCTACCTTTAAATTTCATTCCTCTACCTTTACAATATATAGCTCATGGGACAAATAGCTTAAAAACTATTGTGGTGATGAATATGTAGTTGTGTGTCTTAATTCTTATAAGTTGCTTGTTGAGCGGTAACCATGTTTCTGGGGACGCCATCAACTTTACCTTTGTTGGATATCATGTGAGATGCTATGCATGTTCGTCTTGTCTGAAGTAGTGGACTTCACGATCAAATGGTTTGAGTATGCATATGTTAGAGAAGAACATTGGGCCGCTAACTAAAGCCATGTATCATGGTGGAAGTTTCAGTTTGGACATACAACCTCAATCTCTTATGAGAATATTAACTATTGTTGAATGCTTAAGCATGAAAAAGAGGAGTCCATTATCTGTCTATATTTGTCCCGGTATGGATGTCTAAGTTGAGAATAATCAAAAGCGAGAAATCCAATGCGTGCTTTCTCCTTAGACACTTGTACAGGGCATAGAGGTACCCCTTTGTGACACTTGGTTGAAGCATATGTTATGCGATGAGAATCCGTGTTTCCGAGATAGTAGGACAAGGTGCGAGCACTATTGGTACTCTATGCATGAGACATGCAACTTGTAGGAAGTATTATGCATAGCACATATGAATTATTACTACCGTTGACAAAATTGTTTCTATGTTTTCAAAACAAAAGCTCTAGCACAAAAATAGTAATCAATGCTTCCCTCTGCGAAGGGCCAATCTTTTACTTTATTGTTGAGTCAGTTTACCCATTCACTTCTATCTTAGAAGCAAACACTTGTGTTAACTGCGTGCATTAATTATTACATGTTTACTTATTGCACCTGTTATATTACTCTATGTTGACAAATATTCATGAGATATACATGTTACAAGTTGAAAGCAATTGCTGAAACTTAATCATCCTTTGTGTTGCTTCAATGCATTCTACTATAAATTTATTGCTTATGAGTTACCTCTTATGCAAGTCTTATTGATACTTGTCTTGAAAGTATTATTCATGAAAAGTTTTGCTATATGATTCATTTGCTTAGTCAATATCTTTGTTAGCAATCTTTTGTTCAGATCACTCCATTCATCTCATATGCTTTACAATAATGTTGATCAAGATTATGTTGGTAGCATGTCACTTCAGAAATTATTTGTGTTATCGTTTACCTACTAGAGGACGAGTAGGAACTAAGCTTGGGGATGCTTGATACGTCGCAAACGTATCTATAATTTCTTATGTTCCATGCTACTTTTATTACAATACTTGAGTGTTTTGCACATACTTTACAGCGTTATTTTACATTTTCCGGCACTAACCTATTAACAAGATGCCGAAGTGCCAGTTCCTGTTTTTATGCTGTTTTTGGTTTCAGAAATCCTAGTAAGGAAATATTCTCGGAACTGGACGAAATCAACGCCCAGGGGCCTATTTTTGCACGAAGCTTCCAGAAGTCCGAAGAGGAGACGAAGTGGGGCCACGAGGTGGCGACACACCAGGCGCGCGGCCTGGCCCCTGGCCGCGCGACCCTGAAGTGTGGGCCCCTCGTGATGCCCTTACCTACCCTTCCGCCTACTTAAGCCTCCGTCGCGAAACCCCCTGGAGAGCACGATACGGAAAACATTCTGAGAGGCCGCCGCCGCTAATCCCATCTCGGGGGATTCGGTCGCCTCGGCACCCTGCCGGAGAGGGGAATCATCACCGGAGGGGCTCTACATCATCATGCCCGCCTCCGGATTGATGCGTGAGTAGTTCATCCTTGGACTATGGGTCCATAGCATAGCTAGATGGTTGTCTTCTCCGCTTGTGCTTTCATTGTTATAGATCTTGTGAGCTGCCTAACATGATCAAGATCATCTATTTGTAATGCTACATGTTGTGTTTGGTGAGATCCGATGAATAGAGATACTATGTTAAGTTGATTATCAATCTATCATATATGTGTTGTTTATGTTCTTGCATGCTCTCCGTTGCTAGTAGAGGCTCTGGCCAAGTTGATACTTGTAACTCCAAGAGGGGGTAATTATGCTCGATAGTGGGTTCATGCCTCCATTAAATGGGACAGTGTGAAAGTTCTAAGGTTGTGGATGTGTTGTTGCTACTAGGGCTAAAACATTGATGCTTTGTCTAAGGATATTTGTGTTGATTACATTACGCGCCATACTTAATGCAATTATCTGTTGTTCGCAACTTAATACCGGAAGGGGTTCGGATGATAACCGAAGGTGGATTATTTAGGCATAGATGCATGCTGGATAGCGGTCTATGTACTTTGTCGTAATGCCCTGATTAAATCACATAGTAATCATCGTTGATATGTATTGAATCTTTATTTGTCAATTGCTCGCCTGTAATTTGTTCACCCACCATGTTAGTTATCTTATTGGAGAGACACCACTAGTGACTGTGGACCCCGGTCCATTCTTTTACATCTGAATACATTCTACTTTTTTTTTACTGTACTTTGCAAACAACCACCATCTTCCACTCGATACGCTTAATCCTTTGTTTTCAGCAAGCCGGTGAGATTGACAACCTCACTGTTACGTTGGGGCAAAGTACTTTGATTGTGCTGTGCAGGTTCCACGTTGGCGCTGGTTTCACTGGTGTTGCGCCGCACTACATTCCTCCACCAACAACCTTCACGTGCTTCTTGGCTCCTACCGTTCGATAACCTTGGTTTCTTTCTGAGGGAAAACTTGCTGCTGTGCGCATCACACCTTCCTCTTGGGGTTCCCAACGGACGTGTACATCTACGCGCATCAGGCCACGAGGTGGCCAGACACCAGGGCGGCGCGGCCCAGGCCCTGGCCGCGCGGCTCTGTTGTCTGGGCCCCTCACGTGCCCCCTGACCTACCCTTCCGCCTACAAATAGCCTTCGTCGTGAAACCCCTGTGCAGAGAGCCACGATACGGAAAACCTTCCGAGACGCCGCCGTCGCGAATCCCATCTCGGGGATTCGGGAGATCGCCTCGGCACCCTGCAGAGGGGAATCATCACCGGAGGGGCTCTACATCATCATGCCCGCCTCCAGATTGATGCGTGAGTAGTTCATCCTTGGACTATGGGTCCATAGCAGTGATACGCGTAGATGCACACGTCCGTTGGGAACCCCAAGTGGAAGGTATGATGCGTATAGAAGCAAGTTTCCCTCAGTATGAAACCAAGGTTTAATCGAACCAGTAGGAGCCAAGAAGCACGTTGAAGGTTGATGGTGGCGAAATGTGATGCGGCGCAACAACAGGGATTCCGGCGCCAACGTGGAATCTGCACAACAAAACCAAAGTACTTTGCCCCAACGAAACAGTGAGGTTGTCAATCTCACGGCTTGTAACAAAGGATTAAACGTATCGAGTGGAAGATGTTTGCAAAGAAAACAGTAAACACAATTGCAGTAGATTGTATGCTATGTAAAGAATAGGACCGGGGTCCACAGTTCACTAGAGGTGTCTCTCCCATAAGATAAAAGCATGTTGGGTGAACAAATTACAGTCGGGCAATTGACAAATAGAGAAGGGCATAACAATGCATATACATGATATGATAAATATAGTGAGATTTAATTGGGCATTACGACAAAGTACATAGACCGCCATCCAACTGCATCTATGCCTAAAGTCCACCTTCAGTTATCATCCGAACCCCATTCAGTATTAAGTTGCTAAGCAACGACAATTGCATTAAGTATGGTGCGTAATGTAATCGACAACTACATCCTTAGACATAGAATCAATGTTTTATCCCTAGTGGCAACACATCATCACAACCTTAGAACTTTGTCACTGTCCCAGGTCAATGAAGGCATGAATCCACTATCGAGCATAATACTCTCCTCTTGGAGTGAAGAGCAAAAACTTGGCCAGAGCCTCTACTAATAACGGAGAGCATGCAAGATCATAAACAACACATAAACAATAGATTGATAATCACCATAACATAGTATTCTCTATCCATCGGATCCCGACAAACACAACATATAGTATTACAGATAGATGATCTTGATCATGTTAGGCAGCTCACAAGATCCAACAATGAAGCACAACAAGGAGAAGACGACCATCTAGCTCTTATGGACCCATGGTCCAGGGTGAACTACTCACTCATCACTCGGAGGCGATCATGGCGATGAAGAGTCCTCCGGGAGATGAATCCCCTCTCCGGCAGGGTGCCGGAGGCGATCTCTGAATCCCCGAGATGGGATTCGCGGCGGCGGCGTCTCCGGAAGGTTTTCCGTATCGTGGCTCTCGTAGGGGCGGACGGCTTTAAGTAGGCGGAAGGGCAACGTGGGGGCCACACGAGGGCCCCACACCCCGGTCGGCGCGGCCAGGGCACAGGCCGCCGCCCTGTCGGCGCCTCGTGGCCCCACTTCCTTCCCTCTTCGGTCGTCTGGAAGCTTCGTGCAAAATAGGACCCTGGCGATTTCGTCCAATTCCGAGAATATTTCCTTACTAGGATTTCTGAAACCAAAACAGCAGAAAAAGCAACTTGCTCTTCGCATCTTGTTAATAGGTTAATTCCAGAAAATGCGTAAATACGACATATAATGTGCATAAAACATGTAGGTATCATCAATAAAGTGGCATGGAACATAAGAAATTATCGATACGTCGGAGACGTATCAGCATCCCCAAGCTTAGTTCTGCTCGTCCCGAGCAGGTAAAACGATAACAAAGATAATTTCTGAAGTGACATGCCATCATAATCTTGATCATACTATTTGTAAACATATGCAATGAATGCAGCGATCAAAACAAAGGTAATGACATGAGTAAACAAGTGAATCATATGACAAAGACTTTTCATGAATAGTACTTCAAGACAAGCATCAATAAGTCTTGCATAAGAGTTAACTCATAAAGCAATAAATCAAAGTAAAGGTGTTGAAGCAACACAAAGGAAGATTAAGTTTCAGCGGTTGCTTTCAACTTATAACATGTATATCTCATGGATATTGTCAACATAAAGTAATATAACAAGTGCAATATGCAAGTATGTAGGAATCAATGCACTGTTCACACAAGTGTTTGCTTCTTAAGGTGGAAGGAGATAGGTAAACTGACTCAACAATAAAAGTAAAAGAAAGGTCCTTCAAGAGGAAAGCATCGATTGTTGTATTTGTGCTAGAGCTTTTATTTTGAAAACATGAAGCAATTTTGTCAACGGTAGTAATAAAGCATATGAGTTATGTAAATTATATCTTACAAGTTGCAAGCCTCATGCATAGTATACTAATAGTCCGCACCTCGTCCTACTTAGCTTGGACTACCGGGTCTTTGCATGCCATGTTTCAACCAAGTGTCACAAAGGGGTACCTCCATGCCGCCTGTACAAAGGTCTAAGGAGAATGCTCGCATTTTGGATTTCTCGCTTTTGATTATTCTCAACTTAGACATCCATACCGGACAACATGGACAACAGATAATGGACTCCTCTTAAATGCATAAGCATGTAGCAATGATTATTATTCTCATACGAGATTGAGGATATATGTCCAAAACTGAAACTTCAACCATGATTCATGGCTTTAGTTAGCGGCCCAATGTTCTTCTCTAACAATTTTGCATGCTCCAACCACTAAAGTGATAGATCCTTCTGACAAGACGGACATGCATAGCAACTCACATGATATTCAACAATAGTTGATGGCGTTCCCAGAAGCATGGTTATCGCACAACAGGCAACTTAATAAAATATAAAGTGCATAAGTACATATTCAATACTACGATAGTTTTTAAGGCTATTTTGTCCCATGAGCTATATATTGCAAAGGTGAATGATGGAATTTTAAAGGTAGCACTCAAAATTTACTTTGGAATGGCGGAGAAATACCATGTAGTAGGTAGGTATGGTGGACACAAATGGCATAGTAGTTGGCTCAAGGATTTTGGATGCATGAGAAGTATTCCCTCTCGATACAAGGTTTAGGCTAGCAAGGTTATTTGAAGCAAACTCAAGGATGAACAGGTGCAGCAAAACTCACATAAAAGACATATTGTAAACATTATAAGACTCTACACCGTCTTCCTTGTTGTTCAAAACTTAATACTAGATATTATCTAGACCTTAGAGAGACCAAATATGCAAATCAAATTTTAGCAAGCTCTATGTATTTCTTCATTAATGGGTGCAAAGCATATGATGCAAGAGCTTAAACATGAGCACAACAATTGCAAAGTATCACATTATCCAAGACCTTTTTAGAGTTACTACATGCAGCATTTTCCAATTCCAACCATATAACAATTTAACAAAGAAGAAACTTCGCCTTGATGAGTAAAGCCTAAGGACATATGTGTCCATATGCAACAGCGGAGCGTGTCTCTCTCCGCAAAGTGAATGCTAGGATCCATTTTATTCAAACAAAAACGAAAACAAAAACAAACCGACGCTCCAAGTAAAGAACACAAGATGTGATTGAATAAAAATATAGTTTCAGGGAGGAACCTGATGATGTTGTCGATGAAGAAGGGGATTGGGCATCCCCAAGCTTAGACGCTTGAGTCTTCTTAAAATATGCAGGGGTGATCCACGGGGGCATCCCCAAGCTTAGAGCTTTCACTCCTCTTGATCATAGTATATCATTCTCCTCTCTTGACCCTTGAAAACTTCCTTCACACCAAACTTCAAGCAAACTCATTAGAGGGTTAGTGCACAATTAATAATTCACACATTCAGAGGTGGCACAATCATTCTTTACACTTCTGGACATTGCATAAAGCTACTGGACATTAATGGATCAAAGAAATGAATCCAACATAGCCAAAGAGGCAATGCGAAATAAAAGGCAGAATCTGTCAAAAACAGAACAGTCCGTAAAGACGAATTTAAAGCTGGCACCAGACTTGCTCAAATGGAAAAACTCAGAACTAATAAAAGTTGCGTACATATCTGAGGATCACGCTCGTAAATTGGCAGATTTTTTCGATTTTCTACAGAGGACTGTGCCCAGATTCGTGACAGACAGCAATGCTGTTTCTGCGCAGCGATCCCAAATATAACATCAACTTTGACATAGAAACTTTACTTGGCACAAAAACATGATAAGGAGAGGTTGCTACAGTAGTAAACAACTTCCAAGACTCAACAAAACAAAAAATTGCTGTAGTAAAAACATGGGTTGTCTCCCATAAGCGCTTTTCTTTAACGCCTTTCAGCTAGGCGCAGAAAGTGCAAATCAAGTAACATCGAGTAGAAGCATCAACATCATAACTTGTTCTAATAATAGAATCAAAAGGCAACTTCATTCTCTTTCTAGGGTGTTCCATACCTTTCTTGAGAGGAAATTGATATTTAATATTACCTTCCCTCATATCAATAACAGCACCAACGGATCGAAGAAAAGGTCTTCCCAACACAATAGGACAAGATGCATTGCATTCGATATCCATGACAACAAAATCAACGGGGAAAAGGTTATTGTTAACCGTAATATGCACATTATCAATCCTCCCCAAAGGTTTCTTTTTAACATTATCGGCAAGATTAACATCCAAATAACAATTCTTCAATGGTGGCAAGTCAAGCATATCATAAATCTTTTTAGGCATAACAGAAATACTTGCACCAAGATCACATAAAGCATTACATTCAAAGTCATTGAATTTCATTTTAATGATGGGCTCCCAACCATCTTCTAACTTTCTAGGAATAGAAGTTTCAAGTTTTAGTTTCTCTTCTCTAGCTTTTATGAGAGCATTTGTAATATGTTTTGTAAAGGCTAAATTTATAGCACTAGGACTTTTAGCAAGTTTTTGTAAGAACTTTATAACTTCAGAGATGTGGCAATCATCAAAATCTAAATCATTATGAGCTACAGCAATTGGATCATTGTTCCCAAGGTTGGAAAAAATTTCAGCAGTTTTATCACAAGCAGTTTCAGCAGTTTTAGCAATTTCAGGCAGTTTTGTACGCTTTGCACTAGGAGTAGAAACATTGCCAACACCAATTATTTTACCATTGATAGTAGGAGGTGCAGCAACATGTGAAGAATTAACATTACTAGTGGTGGTAATAGTCCAAACTTTAGCTACATTATTCTCTTTAGCTAGTTTTTCATTTTCTTCTCTATCCCACCTAGCACGCAGTTCAGCCATTAATCTTATATTCTCATTAATTCTAACTTGGATGGCATTTGCTGTAGTAGTAATCTTATTATCAATATCATTATTAGGCATAACTTTCAATTTTAAAAGATTAACATCAGAGGCAAGTCTATCAACTCTAGAAGCAATAGTATCAATTTTATCAAGCTTATCCTCAACAGATTTGTTAAAAGCAGTTTGTGTACTAATAAATTCTTTAAGCATAGCTTCAAGACCAGGGGGTACACTCCTATTATTGTTGTAAGAATTCCCATAAGAATTACCATAACCATTACCATTAGCAGAAGGATATGGCCTATAGTTATTACCAGTTGTTCCTATAAGCATTGTTGTTGAAATTATTATTTTTAATGAAATTCTCATCAACATTTTCTTCTTGAGCAACCAATGAAGCTAGAGGAACATTATTTGGATCTACATTAGATCTACCATTCACAAGCATAGACATAATCACATCAATCTTATCACTCAAGGAAGAGGTTTCTTCAACAGAATTTACCTTCTTACCTTGTGGAGCTCTTTCCGTGTGCCATTCAGAGTAATTTATCATCATATCATCAAGAAGTTTTGTAGCCGCCCCAATGTGATGGACATAAAGGTACCTCCAGCAGCTGAATCCAATAAATTCCGCGAAGAAAAATTTAGTCCTGCATAGAAGGTTTGGATGATCATCCAAGTAGTCAGTCCATGGGTTGGGTAATTCTTTACCAAAGTTTTCATTCTCTCCCATGCTTGAGCAACATGTTCAGTATCTAATTGCTTAAAATTCATTATGCTACTTCTCAAAGATATAATTTTAGCGGGAGGATAATATCTACCAATAAAAGCATCCTTGCATTTAGTCCATAAATCAATACTATTCTTAGGCAAAGATAGCAACCAATCTTTAGCTCTTCCTCTTAATGAGAAAGGAAAAACTTTCAATTTAATAATATCACCATCTACATCCTTATACTTTTGCATTTCACAAAGTTCAACAAAATTATTGAGATGGGCAGCAGCATCATCAGAACTAACACCAGAAAATTGATCTCTCATGACAAGATTTAGTAAAGCAGGTTTAATTTCAAAGAATTCTGCTGTAGTAGCAGGTGGAGCAATAGGTGTGCATAGGAAATCATTATTATTTGCATTTGTGAAGTCACACAACTTAGTATTTTCAGGGGTATTCATTTTAGCAACAGTAAATAAAACAAACTAGATAAAGTAAATGCAAGTAACTAATTTTTTGTGTTTTTGATATGGAGAGCAAGACAGTAAATAAAGTAAAACTAGCAACTAATTTTTTTGTATTTTGATTTAGTGCAGCAAACAAAGTAGTAAATAAAATAAAGCAAGACAAAAACAAAGTAAAGAGATTGAGAAGTGGAGACTCCCTTGCAGCGTGTCTTGATCTCCCCGGCAACGGCGCCAGAAATTTAGCTTGATACGCGTAGATGCACACGTCCGTTGGGAACCCCAAGTGGAAGGTATGATGCGTATAGAAGCAAGTTGCCCTCAGTATGAAACCAAGGTTTAATCGAACCAGTAGGAGCCAAGAAGCACGTTGAAGGTTGATGATGGCGAAATGTGATGCGGCGCAACAACAGGGATTCCGGCGCCAACGTGGAATCTGCACAACAAAACCAAAGTACTTTGCCCCAACGAAACAGTGAGGTTGTCAATCTCACCGGCTTGCTGTAACAAAGGATTAAACATATCGAGTGGAAGATGTTTGCAAAGAAAACAGTAAACACAATTAGATTATATGCTATGTAAAGAATAGGACCGGGGTCCACAGTTCACTAGAGGTGTCTCTCCCATAAGATAAAAGCATGTTGGGTGAACAAATTACAGTCGGGCAATTGACAAATAGAGAAGGGCATAACAATGCATATACATGATATGATAAATATAGTGAGATTTAATTGGGCATTACGACAAAGTACATAGACCGCCATCCAACTGCATCTATGCCTAAAAAGTCCACCTTCAGGTTATCATCCGAACCCCATTCAGTATTAAGTTGCTAAGCAACAGACAATTGCATTAAGTATGGTGCGTAATGTAATCGACAACTACATCCTTAGACATAGAATCAATGTTTTATCCCTAGTGGCAACAACACATCACAACCTTAGAACTTTCTGTCACTGTCCCAGGTGTCAATGAAGGCATGAACCCACTATCGAGCATAAATACTCCCTCTTGGAGTTAAGAGCAAAAACTTGGCCAGAGCCTCTACTAATAACGGAGAGCATGCAAGATCATAAACAACACATAAACAATAGATTGATAATCACCATAACCTAGTATTCTCTATCCATCGGATCCCGACAAACACAACATATAGTATTACAGATAGATGATCTTGATCATGTTAGGCAGCTCACAAGATCCAACAATGAAGCACAACAAGGAGAAGATGACCATCTAGCTACTTCTATGGACCCATGGTCCAGGGGTGAACTACTCACTCATCACTCGGAGGCGATCATGGCGATGAAGAGTCCTCCGGGAGATGAATCCCCTCTCCGGCAGGGTCGGAGGCGATCTCCTGAATCCCCGAGATGGGATTCGCGGCGGCGGCTCTCTGGAAGATTTTCCGTATCGTGGCTCTCGGGGGTTTCGCGACGGAGGCTTTAAGTAGGCGGAAGGGCAACGTGGGGGCCACAGGGCCCCACACCCTAGGTCGGCGCCAGGGCACTGGGCCGCGCCGCCCTATGGTGTCGGCGCCTCGTGGCCCCACTTCCTTCCCTCTTCGGTCTTCCGGAAGCTTCGTGCAAAAATAGGACCCGGCGAAGATTTCGTCCAATTCCGAGAATATTTCCTTACTAGGATTTCTGAAACCAAAAACAGCAAAAAACAGAACTGGCTTCGGCATCTTGTTAATAGGTTAGTTCCAGAAAATGCGTAAATACGACATATAATGTGCATAAAACATGTAGGTATCATCAATAAAGTGGCATGGAACATAAGAAATTATCGATACGTCGGAGACGTATCAGCAGTAGCTAGATGGTTGTCTTCTCCGCTTGTGCTATCATTGTTTAGATCTTGTGAGCTGCCTAACATGATCAAGATCATCTATTTGTAATGCTACATGTTGTGTTTGGCGGGATCCGATGAATATAGAATATTATGTTAAGTTGATTATCAATCTATCATATATGTGTTGTTTATGTTCTTGCATGCTCTCCGTTGCTAGTAGAGGCTTGGCCAAGTTGATACTTGTAACTCCAAGAGGGAGTAATTATGCTCGATAGTGGGTTCATGCCTCCATTTAATCTGGGACAGTGACAGAAAGTTCTAAGGTTGTGGATGTGCTGTGCTACTAGGGATAAAACATTGATGCTTTATCTAAGGATATTTGTGTTGATTACATTACGCACCATACTTAATGCAATTATCTGTTGTTTACAACTTAATACGGAAGGGGTTCGGATGATAACCTGAAGGTGGATTATTTAGGCATAGATGCATGCTTGGATAGCGGTCTATGTACTTTGTCGTAATGCCCTGATTAAATCACATAGTAATCATTGTTGATATGTATTGAATCTTTATTTGTCAATTGCCCGCCTGTAATTTGTTCACCCAGCATGTTAGTTATCTTATTGGAGAGACACCACTAGTGAACTGTGGACCCCGGTCCATTCTTTTACATCTGAATACATTCTCTGTTTTTGTTCTTTGCAAACAACCACCATCTTCCACTCGATACGCTTAATTCTTTGTTTTCAGCAAGCCGGTGAGATTGACAACCTCACCTTACGTTGGGGCAAAGTACTTTGATTGTGTTGTGCAGGTTCCACGTTGGCGCCGGTTTCACTGGTGTTGCGCCGCACTACATTCCTCCACCAACAACCTTCACGTGCTTCTTGGCTCCTACTGGTTCGATAACCTTGGTTTCTTACTGAGGGAAAACTTGCTGTTGTGCGCATCACACCTTCCTCTTGGGGTTCCCAACGGACGTGTACATCTACGCGCATCAGTGTTCATTATCAAACAAGAGTATATGTAGCACATATGAGAAGAAGTTATTTATTATGCGATCAATGTTGAGAGTGTCCACTAGTGAAAGTATGATCCCTAGGCCTTGTTTCCAATACTGAAAACACCGTTTATTTACTGTTCTATTGCATGTTTACTCGCTGCCATATTTTATTCAGATTGCTATTACCACTCATATACATCCATACTACTTGTATTTCACTATCTCTTCGCCGAACTAGTGCACCTATACATCCGACAAGTGTATTAGGTGTGTTGGGGACACAAGAGACTTCTTGTATCGTCAGGGTTGCTTGAGAGGGATATCTTTGACCTCTTCCTCCCTGAGTTCGATAAACCTTGGGTGATCCACTTAAGGAAAAACTTGCTGCTGTTCTACAAACCTCTGCTCTTGGAGGCCCAACACAGTCTACAAGAATAGAAGCACCCGTAGACATCAATGGTACACGCAAAAAAACAGAGAAAGACAGAGACATATGGGTAGAAACAAGATGGAAGAAGGGAGGAGAGTCAATGCCCTACGACGGTGAGCACGAGCAGGATGTAGGCAAGGGAGGCAGCAGGAGCGACGGAGGCAGAATCAAAATTTGGGGCTGCCACTGCGGAGGGCGTATCCCTTTGAGGGTGAGAAGGAGGCCGGCGAGTTGGGAGGTTTGGGTGGCGGTGCGTTAATTTTCTGGGGTCGGCGTACCAATGAGACTCGTGGGCGTCAATGGATGAGTGTGCGTGAGTCTCCGCTTTTTTTTCTCCTTCTGTTCCTGCATTCTCGTGACGCGGGGATCACTTATCAACAGAATTCCGATTTTTTTTGTTAGTTAAGATCAGGACGTGGGAGGGCATTTTTGTCTTTAAATGAAAATGTGACACCGAACATTGACCAGTTTGCTCTTAATAGTAAAGATTAGTACGATCGATATAAGTTGGGAAGCCAAGGAATTTTTCGTCATGGAAGTATGGAACTCAATGCTCAGATCATAAACAGTCAAAAGAACCTGACTGGTGTTTCTCTTTGCGTTATTATTGAACATAATAGAGGTTTTGATATTTGAGTATACCAAAAAAATACTTTTTTACAGAAAATAAAAATATTTTTTTGGTCCACCAACTATGGCCTAGGAACAATTTTATTTATGGAACATGACACTGAAATTGCTGTAAATATGAAATTAATACTTTGAATTTTCAAGCAACCATCGGGACTGAAAATAATTTTTCACAAAAGCGAGCTTTTCTGTTTTGGTAAAGAGAAGGAGATGGAACATCAATATAGACAAATTTTTGGATGTAAGTCCGGATCTTTACCCTTTAGGTACCTTGGAATGCCTATTCACCATAGAAAACTTCACAACTCTGAATGGAACAGTTGAGAGCAGCTTTGGTGCAAAGCTAGGATGTTCGCGTATCAAGTTACTCTCTTACAGAGACCATTTAGTTTTAATATATCCCGTATTGACTAGTTTACCAATATTTATGCTTTCCTTCATTGAAATTCCAGTAGGAGTGACAAAACTTTTGGATTTCTTCCGCTCGAGTTTCTTCTAGCAAACGGATGATACAAAGAGAAAATGTAGATTAACAAGGTGGAATATGGTTTGTAGACAAACATACCAAGGGAGGTTAGAAATTGAGGTGCTAGAACTGAAAAAACAGATGTTTGCTTAGTAAGCGGTTGTTTAAACTACTCACGGAGGAGGGAATGTGGCAACAATTTTTGCATAATGAATATTTGAATAATAATATTGTATCTCCTCCTCGAAATAGGCTTTCACCCCGCTGTATTAATATAGCAACAACCCGGTACAACTTGCTGAGACATCAGCACAAGCACGCCCAAGAGAAAACACAAAAGAAAGAAAAGAGAAAGAATGTCGACATGGTTGGATCAACGAAAAATGGAGATGTCTCGCAGCCGTTGCGCCCTCCGGAAATTTCCACCACGCTCCTAGCATTCTGGTACGCCGCGTACCAAGCAGCACTTCCAGGAAGGGATGCGACGATAACGACGCTGCTGCCCGGACGAATCCTAGGGTTTCCCTCGGTACGCGCAGTTGTAGGGGAGGAAGGCATCACCCAACGCCCTTCAGGGTAGGGTGGCACCCTGATGACCCACAAGTATAGGGGGTGTATCGTAGTATCTTCGATAAGTAAGAATGTCGATCCCAACGAGGAGCAGAAGGTGTTGGCAGCAGTTTCGATGGAGGATTCACTGTAAACAGACAAGTATTCAGGGGGTTTTGATATTGCAGATAAATAAAGTACAAGTAAATAAAATGCGAGAGAAATAATTGCAGCGAGTGGCCCAATCCTTTTTAGCACAAAGGACAAGCCGGTTTGTTTACTTATAATGACCAAACGTTCCGAGGACACACGGGGATTTTAGTCTAGTACTTTCGCTTCATGTGGTTTAGTAATCTTCATTGTTTTGATAAGTGTTGTGTGGGTGAACCTATGCTAATGCACCGCCCTTCCTAGGACTAATACATACTTGTGATTATACCCCTTGCAAGCATCCGCAACTACAAGAAAGTAATTAAGATAAATCTAACCACAGCCTTAAACTCTGAGATCCTGCGATCCCTCCTGCATCGATATACTAACGGGGGCTCAGGTTTCTGTCACTCCGGCAACCCCGCAATTAGCAACCGAATACAAGATGCACTCCCCTAGGCCCATAAATGGTGAAGTGTCGTGTAGTCGATTCACACGACACCACTAGAAGAATGACACCACAACTTAAATATCATAACATTGAATATTACTCAACCATAATTCACTACTAGCATTTAGACTTCACCCATGTCCTCAAGAACTAAACGAACTACTCACGAGACATCATATGGAATACAATCAGAGGTGATATGATGATGAATAACAATCTGAACATAAACCTTGGTTCAATGGTTTCACTCAATAGCATCTACAACAAGTATAGAATAACACCGGGAGAGTTTCCCCTATCAAACAATCAAGATTTAACCCGAATTGTTACAGCGGTGACGAGGTGCAGCGGTGGTGATGGCGGTGTAGATGGTGGAGATGATGATGATGATGATGGAGATGATGTCCCGCTCGATGACGATGGCGATGGCGTCGATTTCCCCCTCCGGGAGGGAATTTCCCCGGCGGATTCCTGCCCGCCGGAGAGCTCTTTTCTCTCTGGTGTTCTCCGCCCCGCAGAGGCGGCTGTAACCCCTCGTGAGGTCCTCTCTGTGGCTTAGGTTTTCGGGACGAAGGAGTACGCGAAGAAAAGGAGGCGAAAGAGGCTGTGGGGCCCCCAGAGCATAGGGTGGCGCGGCCAGGCCATGGGCCGCGCCGCCCTATGGTCTGGGCCCACAGTGGCTCCTCTCTTCTTCCCCCTGGCTCCCTCCGTCATTTGGAAAAATAGGAATTTACGTGAAATTCCCTTCCACAGTTGATCTTCCGAAATATTGCGTTCTGACGGTGCTTTTTCCAGCAGAATCCTGGCTCCGGTGCTTGATCCTCCAATGATGATGAAACATGCAAAATAGATGAAATAACATAAGTATTGTGTCCCAATATGAAATATATCAATGAATAACAGCAAATTATGATACAAAATAGTGATGCAAATTGGACGTATCAACTCCCCCCAAGCTTAGACCTCGCTTGTCCCCAAGCGAAACTGAGCTCGATAAACAAGACCACATGTTTATGGAGTGAAGAGTCGATAAATAAAATACGGACAAGAAGCATCATATTCATTCACACAAGACATTCTAGTAAACAACTTCCTCATATAACTCATCTTGAAATAGGTAAAGAGAAATCACAAGTAAAGGTGCATAAGAAATCATAGTTGGTGATGGCAAACTTTGTTCTTGGTCAGAGAACTACTAACGGATTGTACTTCTAAGCAAAGCTTTCATATTAGATTTTATAGCTGAGCCTTCATATTTAAGCATAACAATCTCCTCATAATCATTGATAACTTCAAAGTCATATTCATTCAGATAAAATTGGTACTAAACAAGAAAGTATAAGAGACATGATTAACTGAATCATAGCATAAATGATTGGTTCACAACAACTCAATTGCTTGCTTGAGATAGAGAGAAATAGGTTTACTGACTCAACATAAAAGTAAAAGACAGGCCCTTCGCAGAGGGAAGCAGGGATTAAATCATGTGCTAGAGCTTTTCAAGTTTTGAAATCATATAAAGAGCATAAAAGTAAGATTTTGAGAGGTGTTTGTTGTTGTCAACGAATGGTAGCGGGTATTCTAACCCCCTTGCCAAGAACCTTCAAAGAGCGGCTCCCATGAGGGACGGCATCTCTACCAGCAAGGTAGATCATCCCCCTTCTCTTTTGTTTACACATGTATTTTAGTTTTATTAAGGATGACACTCCTCCCAACCTTGGCTTTCTCAATCCATGGCTAACCGAATCCTCGGGTGCCTTCCAACATTCACATACCATGGAGGAGTGTCTATTGCAAAATTAAGTTGCTTACTGATAAATCAGAGCAAAACATGTGAAGAGAATTATTAATGAAAGTTATAATTAATTGGGGCTGGGAACCCCGTTGCCAGCTCTTATTGCAAAATTATTGGATAAGCGGATGTGCCGCTAGTCCATTGGTGAAAGTCCGCCCAACAAGATTGAAAGATGAAACACCACATACTTCCTCATGAGCTATAAAACATTGACACAAATAAGGAGTAGTAGTTTGAATAATTTAAAGGTAGCACATGAAGTATTTACTTGGAATGGCAGAAAATACCATGTAGTAGGTAGGTATGGTGGACACAAATGGCATAGGTTTGGTCTAAGGTTATGGATGTATGAGAAGCATTCCCTCTCGATACAGGTCTTTGGCTAGCAAGGTTTGATAGCAAGCATAAAGGTTGAGGGAAACAAACAAATATACATATGATAGAAACAATCATGCATCTTTCTCATAAGCACAAGCAATTTTAACTTCAGAATACTAAGCATAGAGATAATAGTAATATATCTAAGTGTATTTCTCTCTTTTATTAAACATCAAGATGTTGTTGCTATTGACCAATGCTAAGTTTGCCAAAACCAAATAGATTTACTTGATGCTCCCAAAGTGATATCAATACTCATGTCAAGAGTAATCATATAATGGAGATTGCAAACTAAAATAAGGTGTGCAAAAAGTAAATGATAAGACTTCTCATTAATATTCCATAACGATAACTCACACCAACGGATACATAGATAACCAACTAAGAGAGATACTTCCACATTGCATACTATTCCATATGATAACTTCCCTATTCATGATATGACACTACTTGATAGTAAAAGATAAAGGTAATGATGATGTGATACCGCGGCACTCCCCCAAGCTTGGAACAAACCAAGGGGATGCCAATACCGATGATGAATTACTCCTTCGGTGATGATGGTGATGGATTCCTCTCGCGCTTCATAAGGATCTCCTTCAGCTTCAGCTTCTCAATTTTGCAATTCTGCACCAAAACCTGAAGAGACTCATTGTTACCCGAGTGTGGTGGTGACGGCCTTGTGCTGGGATTTGAGTAATATTCCAGCATTCTGCGAAGTCGCTGGTTCTCCTCCTGAAGTATCTCCACTTCCCTTCTTAGAGCACGATATTGATCACAAAATTCATCAGCAACCCGTATTGCTTCCTCCACACAAGGGAAAGAGTCGAGGTCCAGAGCAGGCGGAAGAGCTCCCTGCAAGTTATGAGAAAAAGAACGCCCAGTATTAACCGATCCCACCAAAATTGGCTTACTCCTCGTAGTTTCCCACTCTCCTTTTGCTGATGCTATCTTCTCCTTCTCCTTATTGATCCTCTCATCCATCTCTTCCCTCCAAGGCCCCTTGTCTTTGTTGTTGGAGACCATGGTGCTTCTAGATCAAAACAAATCTGGCAGAAAACAGCTCGAAACAAAACACGACGAGAAAACGATATTACGGACCTCCAGGGGTCCGGGGGATTATATAGCAAATATTTTTACGACAAAAGGAAGGTTCCAGGCCGAAAACGAGTGGAAACGGGACGCCGAGGGGCTGTCACCATAGGTCGGCGCGGCCAGGGTGGGGCCCGCGCCGGCCTGTGGTGACGGGCCCTCGCGCGTCTTTTCCACTCCGTTTCGATTCCGTAATTTTTCATATTTTCTAAAAACAGCAGAAATAATGTTCGGAAAGGTAAACGCGGACTTTTTATTACCTGTACTGTTACCTATTCAAAGTCCAGTTCTGGCGGACTGTCAATTTGTCCTTTGATGAAAGCCTCCGGTGTTTCCACTTGAATAATATCAACATCAACATTATAAGAATCACCCGAGATATAATGCTTGAGTCTTTGTCCATTCACCACTTGTGTGGCATTGCCTTGGAGAGAGCTAATTTTAATTGCTCCTGAACGATACACCTCCTCAACAACATATGGTCCTTCCCACTTCGAGAGTAATTTCCCTGCAAAGAATCTGAGACGAGACCGATACAATAGAACTTTATCTCCAACATTAAATTCTCTTTTGATGATCCTTCTATCATGCCATTTCTTAACTTTTTCTTTAAAGAGTTTAGCATTTTCATAAGCTTCACTTCTCCATTCATCTAGAGAACTTAATTGCAACAACCTCTTATTACCGGCTAATTTAGGATCTTTATTTAGTTCTCTAACAGCCCAATAAGCTTTGTGCTCTAGTTCTAAAGGTAAATGACAAGCTTTTCCATAAACCATTTTATAAGGTGACATTCCCATAGGATTTTTATAAGCAGTTCTATAAGCCCATAGTGCTTCTTTCAATTTGCTAGCCCAATTCTTTCTAGATTTATTAACAGTCTTACCCAAGATAGATTTAATCTCTCTATTTGATAATTCTACTTGACCACTAGTTTGAGGGTGATAAGCAGAAGCAATTCTATGATTAATACCATACTTAGCAAGAGTTTTTCTAAAACCTCCATGAATAAAATGAGAACCTCCATCAGTCATAATATATCTAGGTACTCCAAATCTAGGAAATATAACATCTACAAGCATTTTTATAGAGGTCTCACCATCAGCACTTTTTGTAGGTATAGCTTCTACCCATTTAGTAACATAATCAACAGCGACAAGTATATGAGTGTTACCATCTGAAGAAGGGAAAGGACCCATGAAGTCGAATCCCCAACAATCGAATGGTTCAATAACAAGAGTATAATTCATAGGCATTTCATTGCGTCTGGAGATATTACCAACTCTTTGACATTCATCACAAGATAAAATAAATTTCCTTGCATCTTTGAAAAGTGTTGGCCAATAAAAACCTGATTGTAGAACCTTTTGCGCGGTTCTATCTCCAGCGTGATGTCCTCCATAAACACTTCCATGACATTTATTCAATATCTCCTGTTGTTCATATTCAGGAACACATCTTCGCATAATACCATCTACTCCTTCTTTATATAAGTGTTGGTCATCCCAAAAATAATGCCTCAAGTCATAAAAGAATTTCCTCCTTTGCTGAGCTGAAAAGGTTGGAGGCAAATACTTCGAAACAATAAAGTTAGCATAATCTGCATACCAAGGGCTCTCTCGCGAGCTCACCTTTATTACAGCCAATTGTTCATTTGGAAAACTATCATTAACAGGAACAGGATCATAAGCAATATTTTCCAATCTAGACAAATTATCAGCAACAGGATTATCAGCACCTTTCCTATCTATAATATGTAAATCAAATTCTTGCAACAGAAGTACCCATCTAATAAGCCTTGGCTTAGCATCTTTCTTTGTCATAAGATATCTAATTGCAGCATGATCAGTATGAATTGTAACTTTCGAAATCAACAATATAGGGTCTAAACTTATCACAAGCAAAGACTACAGCTAACAATTCCTTTTCAGTTGTAGCATAATTTCTTTGAGCAGCATCAAGAGTCTTACTAGCATAATGAATAACATTTAATTTTTTATCTACCCGCTGTCCAAGAACAGCGCCTACAGCAAAATCACTAGCATCACACATAATTTCAAAAGGCAAATTCCAATCAGGAGGTTCAACTACAGGAGCAGTTGTTAAGGCTTTCTTTAGAGTTTCAAAAGCTTCCTTACAATCATCATCAAAAACAAAAGGTACATCTTTTTGAAGAAGATTAGTAAGAGGCTTTGAAATTTTAGAGAAATCTTTAATAAATGTCCTATAAAACCCAGCATGACCAAGAACACTACGAATACCTTTAACATCCCTTGGATAGGGCATCTTCTCAATTGCTTCAACTTTAGCTCTATCAACTTCAATACCTCTCTCGGAAATTTTATGTCCCAATACAATTCCTTCATTAACCATAAAGTGGCATTTCTCCCAATTAAGAACAAGGTTAGTTTCTTCACATCTCTGCAAAACTTTATCGAGGTTTCGCAAGCAATTATCAAAAGAATTCCCATAGACAGAAAAATCATCCATGAACACCTCTACAATACTTTCGCAGAAACCATGAAAAATAGCAGACATGCATCTTTGAAAAGTAGCAGGAGCATTACATAAACCAAAAGGCATACGCCTATAAGCATAAGTTCCATAAGGACAAGTAAACGTGGTTTTCTCTTGATCTTTAGCTTTAACAGCAATTTGTGAAAACCCAGAATAACCATCAAGAAAGCAAAAATGAGTATTTTTAGATAACCTTTCTAGCATTTGATCAATAAAGGGTAAAGGGTAATGATCTTTCTTAGTAACTTTATTAACTTTTCGAAAATCAATGCACATTCTATAACCTACCACTATTCTTTGAGGAATAAGCTCATCATTATCATTAGGCACAACAGTCATTCCTCCTTTCTTAGGAACACAATGCACAGGACTAACCCATCTACTATCAGCAATAGGATATATAATACCAGCTTCAAGAAGTTTTAATACCTCGTTCCTTACCACCTCTTTCATCTTCGGAATTAGACGACGTTGATGTTCAACAACAGGCTTCGCATCTTCTTCCATATTAATAGCATGTTGGCAAATAGAAGGAGAAATCCCTTTCAAATCATCAAGAGTATAGCCAATAGCTCCTCGGTGTTTCTTCAATATTTCCAATAACCTTTCTTCCTCAATCTCTGAAAGCTTAGAACTAATAATAACAGGATATATTTTCTTATCATCAATATGAGCATATTTAAGATTATCAGGTAAAGGCTTTAAATCAAAAACAGGATCTTCCTTTGGTGGCGGTGTTGTACCCAAATCTTCCACCGGTAAATCATGCTTGAGAATAGGTTGGCGAAGAAAAATTTCCTCAAGCTCATCTCTTTCTTTCCTAAAAGATTCACTTTCACTATTCTCCAAATGTTGCTGCAAATGATTATTAGGAACAAGGACAATAGATGCACACTGCTCCATTTTAAAATCATTACTAGGCAAGTCAGTTTATAAGGAGTTTTGGTAAATTTAGAAAAGTTAAATTCATAAGGTTCACCAGCAAATCTAGTCAAAATTTTCTCTTTCTTACAATCTATAATAGCTCCACAAGTATTTAGAAAAGGTCTACCAAAAATGATAGGACAATGATCACTAGCAGCAGAACCAAGTACCAAAAAGTCAGCAGGATATTTAATCTTACCACATAGAACTTCCACATCTCGAACAATACCAATTGGAGAAATAGTTTCTCTATTAGCCAGATGAATAACCACATCAATATCTTCAAGTTCACAAGAACCAATTTCGTGCATAATCTCCGTGTAAAGCTCATAAGGAATAGCACTAACACTTGCACCAATATCACATAAACCATAATAGCAATGATCACCAATTCTAACAGATAGCATAGGAACACTAACTTGTTTGGATTTATTAGGATGTGAAACAATATTAGAAGCATCTTCACAGAAAATAATATGACCATCCTCCATATTTTCAGTCACAAGATCTTTAACTATTGCAACAGCAGTTCAATTTTAATTTGTTCTTCAGGTTCTTTAGGTTTCTTTTCACTTTTATTGACCGCACTAGATATGACAGAGTACTCCTTCATTTTAGCAGGAAAGGAGTTTTTTCAATATAAGCTTCAGAATAACATTATCAACAGTTTCAATCACTACACATTTGTTTACAGATGAATCAACTTTATCTTTATACGGTTCATGATACTTATCAAAATTCTTCTTAGGCAATTCATAATGAGAGGCAAAAGCTTTATAAAGATTTGCAACAACTTGGGAATCAAGACCATATGTAGCACTCATATTACGAAATTTATCAGTATCCATAAAAGCTTCAATGCATTTATAATCATAAATTATACCTGATTCTCTATCTTTGTCGTTCTCCCATCCTTCAGTATTTTCTTGGATCCGATCAA
This sequence comes from Lolium multiflorum, assembly GCA_030979885.1. Taxonomy (NCBI): domain Eukaryota; kingdom Viridiplantae; phylum Streptophyta; class Magnoliopsida; order Poales; family Poaceae; genus Lolium; species Lolium multiflorum. The sequence goes on along the minus strand of CM061747.1, from coordinate 116,301,266 downwards.
GAAGGTCCCTTTTAAACTCTTCATTCTTGCGTGTAAATGATCCAGAACAAGAAGTATCCAGCAAGGTCTTGTCTTGAAAAGAAAGTCTTGCATAGAAATTATCAATAATAACATTACCAGGAAGCTCATGAATGGGGCATTTGAGCATTAAAGACTTCAATCTCCCCCAAGCTTGGGCAATACTCTCTCCATCATGAGGCCAGAAATTATATATGCGGTTCCGATCTTTGTGAATTTCACTTGGAGGATAGAATTTGGAATAAAATAAAGGCACAATGTCCTCCCAATCAATAGAATCACCATTCTTCAGCAATTTATACCAGTGCGCCGCTTTACCAGACAGCGATATAGTGAATAGTTTCTTCCTAACTTCATTCATAGAAATACCTGCACATTTGAATAACCCGCATAATTCATGCAAAAACAATAAATGATCACCAGGATGAACAGTTCCATCCCCTTCATAGCGGTTATCCATAACAGGTTCAATAATTTTCATAGGTATTTTATATGGTACTACTTCCTCACCTGGCGCTTCATCCACTACCGTTGCAGTAGTAGTAGATTTCCCAAATAGAAATTGAAGAGAAGATCTCTCCATAATGATTTATAGCAGCAGGCAGAAATAAAATCAGCACAAACAGTAAATTTCCTTACCAATTCTGCTTACCAATAGCGCTTCACTCCCCGGCAACGGCGCCAGAAAATAGTCTTGATGACCCACAAGTATAGGGGGTGTATCGTAGTATCTTCGATAAGTAAGAATGTCGATCCCAACGAGGAGCAGAAGGTGTTGGCAGCAGTTTCGATGGAGGATTCACTGTAAATGCTCACAGACAAGTATTCAGGGGGTTTTGATATTGCAGATAAATAAAGTACAAGTAAATAAAATGTGAGAGAAATAATTGCAGCGAGTGGCCCAATCCTTTTTAGCACAAAGGACAAGCCGGTTTGTTTACTTATAATGACCAAACGTTCCCGAGGACACACGGGGATTTTAGTCTAGTACTTTCGCTTCATGTGGTTTAGTAATCTTCATTGTTTTGATAAGTGTTGTGTGGGTGAACCTATGCTAATGCACCGCCCTTCCTAGGACTAATACATACTTGTGATTATACCCCTTGCAAGCATCCGCAACTACAAGAAAGTAATTAAGATAAATCTAACCACAGCCTTAAACTCTGAGATCCTGCGATCCCTCCTGCATCGATATACTAACGGGGGCTCAGGTTTCTGTCACTCCGGCAACCCCGCAATTAGCAACCGAATACAAGATGCACTCCCCTAGGCCCATAAATGGTGAAGTGTCGTGTAGTCGACGTTCACACGACACCACTAGAAGAATGACACCACAACTTAAATATCATAACATTGAATATTACTCAACCATAATTCACTACTAGCATTTAGACTTCACCCATGTCCTCAAGAACTAAACGAACTACTCACGAGACATCATATGGAATACAATCAGAGGTGATATGATGATGAATAACAATCTGAACATAAACCTTGGTTCAACGGTTTCACTCAATAGCATCTACAACAAGTATAGAATAACACCGGGAGAGTTTCCCCTATCAAACAATCAAGATTTAACCCGAATTGTTACAGCGGTGACGAGCTGCAGCGGTGGTGATGGCGGTGTAGATGGTGGAGATGATGATGATGATGATGGAGATGATGTCCCGCTCGATGACGATGGCGATGGCGTCGATTTCCCCCTCCGGGAGGGAATTTCCCCGGCGGATTCCTGCCCGCCGGAGAGCTCTTTCTCTCTGGTGTTCTCCGCCCCGCAGAGGCGGCTGTAACCCTCGTGAGGTCCTCTGTGGCTTAGGTTTTCGAGACGAAGGAGTACGCGAAGAAAAGGAGGCGAAAGAGGCTGTGGGGCCCCAGAGCATAGGGTGGCGCGGCCAGGCCATGGGCCGCGTCGCCCTATGGTCTGGGCCCACATGGCCTCTCTTCTCCCCTTCGGCTCCCTCCGTCATTTGGAAAAATAGGAATTTACGTGAAATTCCCTTCCACAGTTGATCTTCTGAAATATTGCGTTCGACGGTGCTTTTTCCAGCAGAATCCTGGCTCCGGTTGATCCTCCAATGATGATGAAACATGCAAAATAGATGAAATAACATAAGTATTGTGTCCCAATATGAAATATATCAATGAATAACAGCAAATTATGATACAAAATAGTGATGCAAATTGGACGTATCACACCCTCGGGCGGGATGCGTCTCAAACGTATCTATAATTTTTAATGATCCATGTTTGTTTAACACCAATTTATATATGATTTGATCATACTTCGTTGCACTTTTATACATTTTCCGGCACTAACCTATTAACAAGATGTCACAGTGCCAGTCCCTGTTTTCTGCTGTTTTGTATTTCAGAAAAGCTGTAAAGGAAATATTCTCGGAATTGGACGAAACAAAAGCCGAAGTCAATATTTTACCGTAACGAAGACGAAGTCCTGAGGGGGGGGGGTTGAAGAAAGGCAGCAGGCAGCCAGACCAGCCCTAGGCGCGGCCTGGCCCTGGCCCACGCCTATGGGTGGTGTGGGCCCCCCGGGGTCCACCGACATTGCCCCTCCGCCTATTTATTCATGATATCGGGAAAAACCTAAATACCCGAGCCTCCATCCATAAAAAGTTCCGTCGCGGCTGCCATTGCAGACCCTAGCTCGGGAGGGTTCTGAAGTTCTTCCCGGCACCCTGCCGGAGGGGAAAATCATCACCGGAGGCATCTACATCGCCATGCCCGCCTCCGAAGTGATGCGCGAGTAGTTCATCCCTGGACTATGGGTCCATAGCAGTAGTTAGATGGTTGTCTTCTCCAATTTATGCCTCATGTTTAGATCTTGTGAGCTGCCGTACATGATCCAGATCATCCTGATGTAATGCTACATGTTGTATGTGCTGGAATCCGATGAATATTGAATACTATGCTGAGATTGATTATATATTTTTGTCATATATTATTTGTGATCTTGCATGCTCTTCGTTGATAGTAGATAGTCTGGCCAAGTAGATGCTTGTGACTCCAAGAGGGGGTATTTATGCTCGATAGTAGGTTCATGTCTCTAGTTTTCTGGAAGAGTAGATGTGTTGTTGCTACTAGAGAGAAAACAATAATGTTTTATCCGAGGGTAATTTTATTGTTTACTTTACATACATTGCTTAATGCGGTAATCTGTTGCTTGCAACTTAATACTGGAAGGGGATTCGGACAATAACCGGAAGGTAGATTATTAGTTATAGACGCAGTTGGATTACAGTCTATATATTATGTTGTAATGGCCAAACGAATCTCATAGTAATCATCTTGTCATGTATGGTTGGTATTCTGTCAATTGCCCAGCTGTAATTTATTCACGTAACATGTTATTTATCTTTATGGAGAGACACCTCTAGTGAACTGTGAACCCCGGTCCTTTCCTTTACACTGATAAATTCATCCACTGCAATCCTGCTCTGTTTACTTACTGCAAGCGTTGTTCTCTTTAATTACTGCAAACATCTCCTTCCACTCGATACATTTAATCCTTTGCGTTCAACAAAACCGGTGAGATTGACAACCTCACTATAAGTTGGGGCAAAGTATTTTGGTTGTGTTGTGTGCAGGTTCCATGTTATTGCTGACGCCGGTAGTGCGTCCTGTCAATAGTCAGCTAGCAACACCTTGAAAAGTCACGCCTTTCTCCTACTGGTCAATTAAACCTTGGTTTCTTACTGAGGGAAAACTTCCTGTTATGCTCATCATACCTTCCTCTTGGGGTTCCCCAACGGTGTGCAATCTGCGCTCATCAGGGCGTCACCGCGTCGGTGCCAGCCAAGCCGACAGGGATTTCCCCTGACCCTCGCAACGTCACCCCGGACGCGCCATCGTGCTCCACCATACTTGCCGCTCACCACCATGCGCCACCACGGCCTTGCAGAACCCATCGTCGTGTCACCGTGGCAAACAAAACGGGACCAAGAGGATCAAGGAGTGCCAGCCGAGAACGAGAGGCAGCAGTTCAGCAGACACGCTGGAGGGACCCGCCTCCACCGCCACCTGCGAGCACCGGCCGCACGCATCGACAGGAGCAAACCAGGCCCTCCTGGCCCGGGCTTCACGAAGGGGTTCGTGAAGCTCCGTCTTCGCTCTGCAGTACACGTGCGGCCAACACCGCTACACCCAGCCCAGGCCGTCCCCTCTCACCACCGGAAGCAGCAGAGCCACGACCCGTCCCGCTCGGACCTAGATGGGCCCCGAAGGGCCCAGATATAGGCCAGGCAGGCGCCAACCCTAGCCATCACGCAACCCCGCAACCAAGCGGTTGCGCCGCCGTCACCCCGCCACCCGACGTCGCGCCTCCCCGGGATGTGCCGCCGCGCCACCCAGGAAGACCCGCCACCGCCGGAACCGACGCCAACATGTGTGCACCGCCACCGGTCGAGGAGACCCCGCGCCTCCCCTCCACGCGCGCGGGGAAAGGCTGCTCCGCCGGCGCCAGCACCGTGCGAGCTTCGCCTAGCGGCCTGCGCCGACGGGGAAGGAGGAGGGAGGGTGCGGCTGGGGTGGGGTTTTCGGTCGCCTGCCCGTCGGCCGCGGGGAGCGACCAAGGCAGGCCGAAACATTTTTCGCAATATTGTATCTCAAGTGGAACTTAAGCCAAATGACTTCCCATTTTGGAAGGGCCTCATGTGTGTTAAAAATGAATTTTTCCGTAGAGTTTTTTTTTATAATTGGGAATGGAGCACCGGTACGATTTTGGGAGGATATTTGGGTAGAAGATTCCTCCCTAGCGCATCAATACTAGTCTTTGTACTAGAAGGACCCTGCGCGCGTTGCTGCGTCGCAGATATTTTAAAGACAATTGTTTATCCATCGCTTTAAAAATATTAAACAAATTTACAACCTCATATCAGAGATTCTGACTGAACATATATTTAAAATTATTAATTGAAATCAAATATAAAGAAACTCATAATATAAATAATTATAACCACGGGCACTCCCACACCATGCCACCGAGTGGACAAATAATTGTTTGCTGCCTGCACCCCGCTGGAAGCTAAATTTTGGCATGACGGGTGGGTACAGGGAAGGGCACATTGTGATATTGCCCGTCAAGTTTACAACCTAGCTTGGAGGAAGAATAACAATGTTAGGAAAAGGACCAGATGGCAGGAGGATGAGTAGAATCAACTCTGAAGAGAAGCTTGATGAGTTTATTCAGCTCTGGGAAATGATCCAGTCAATTGAGCTAAATGAGGAGGATGATTCCAAATGTTGGAACCTCACAACAGATGGTGCTTACAGTGCTAAGTCCGCATATGAATGCCAATTTTACGGAAGAATTAAGTAGCCCATGTTGGAGAATGTGTGGAAGATCAGGGCGGAAGGAAAAGTGAAAATTTATATCTGGCTTTTACTGTAGTACAAAAACTGGACAGCTGATCGTCTACGGGCGAGAAACTGGAATCATGATGACTCATGTTGCTTGTACGATCAAGAGATTGAGGCTGCTAAACATATTCTCCTAGATTGCACATATGGTAAAGAAATTCGGAAATTCTCCTTTCCTGATATTGTTGTAAGTCTTCTACTGCTATCTCAATAAAAGATTGGTGGACCAAGACAGGGAGAGGACCTGACAAAATTGTTCAAAGAAAGGAAAAATCGTTTGCTGCGTCGTTGTGTGGCACATCTGAAAAGAAAGGGGAAGAAAAATCTTCGATAACAAATCTGTTCAGCCAGCTCGTTACTCTAGTTGATTCGAGACGATTTTACCTCCTTTGTTACACGGAGCTATAATGTCTCACACTGATCTGTAGTCATGTAAGCTAAACCAAGCGATAGGCCTTTGCCTATCCGACACCTTTCTTTTCTTTTGCTTTCCAGGTTAAGCCTCTGTAACCGTTTCTTTATATCTTATTTCCTTCTACTTTTAAAACATTACTAATAAATGAAAAGGTGAAACGGTGGTTAAGGTGGTCAATGTTGTCGCAAACGTTGGAATGGTGGTTAAGGTGGTCAGATACACTTGTTCTGGCAAATAAAAAATGTAGATATACATCTTGCATGTGGGCCTATCATATGTGTGGAAGTGTTCGTAGAAGGTATAATACACCAAATGATGCAACACATGTCTCCCCGGTGTGACCCTAACCATAAATCGTAACCCTAACCCAATACTTGTGTGTGTCCACATGGTGTGTGTACACTAGTGTGGTGGGGTGTTGTTGTATCCAATGTTGAACCCCGGATGCGTCCGGCTACACGCACATGCGCTGACGGTACTTAGCCATGTTCTAGACGTATGTGGAACTCCCGGGAGGGGCTAACCCTGAGAGCATATGGGGTGGTCCTTGTCACCACTACATGCCCCTGTGAGCTAACCAAGCTCAAATGGAAGCATAAGTCCACCGGGGAGGCGACGTCGGTGCTCAGTCAATGATGTAGACCGCGCGATCAACATAATCAGGGTTTCTCCAAAAATCTACCTTCGAAGGGTGGGAATACCCACACTGTGTGTACAATACTATGGTGGAGTGTTATTGTATCCAATGTTGAACCCCCGGTTGCGTCTAGCTACATGCACATGCGCCGACGGCACTTAGCCATGTTCTAGACGTATGAGAGGAACTTCTGGGAGACGCTAACCCTGGGAGCGTATGGGGTGTTTTAGCTGGAGAATGACCGCCGGAGCACTGGAATCCTAAAAAATCTTGCATGTGGGCCTAGTAAGTGCCGTGGAAGGTATAATTCACCAGATGGTGCAAGACATGTCTCCCCCGGTGTGACCCTAAGCCTAGGCCTAACCCTAAACCGTAACCCTAACCCTAAACCCTAACCCAAAACTTGTGTGTGTCCACATGGTGTGTGTACACTAGTGTGGTGGAGTGTTGTTGTATCCAATGTTGAACCCCCGGGTGCGTCCGGTTACACGCACATGCGCTGACGACACTTAGCCATGTTCGTATGTGAGGAACTCCCGGGAGGGGCTAACCCTGAGAGCATGGGTGGTCCTTGTCACCACTTGCCCCTATGACCTAGCAAAGCTTAAATGGAGGCATAAGTCCACCAGGGAGGCGACGCCGGTGCCCAGACAATGATGTAGACCGCGTGATCAACAGAATCAGGGTTTTTCCGAAAATCTACCTTTGGAGGGTGGGATACCCACATGGTGTGTACACTAGTGTGCTGGAGTGTTGTTGTATCCAATGTTGAACCCCCGAGTGCGTCCGGCTACACGCACATGCGCTGACGACACTTAGCCATGTTCTGGACGTATGAGAGGAACTCACGGGAGGCGCTAACCCTAAGGGCCTATGGGGTGTTTTAGCTGGAGAATGACCGCCGGAGCACCGAAATCTCAACAAATCTTGCATGTGGGCCTAGTAAGTGTCGTTGAAGGTATACTTCACCAAATTGCGCAACACATGTCAACCCGGTGTGACCCTAACCCTAACCGTAAGCCTAACCCTAAACCGTAACCGTAACCCTAAATTTGTGTGTGTCCACATGGTGTGTGTACACTAGTGTGGTGGAGTGTTCTTGTATCCAATGTTGAACTCTCGGGTGCGTCCGGCTACACGCACATGCGCTGACGACACTTAGCCATGTTTGGTACGTTGATACGTCTCCAACGTATCGATAATTTCTTATGTTCCATGCTACTTTATTGATGATACCTACATGTTTTATGCACATTATATGTCGTATTTACGCATTTTCTGGAACTAACCTATTAACAAGTTGCCGAAGAGCCATTCTTTTTTTTTTTTTTTCAGAAATCCTAGTAAGGAAATATTCTCGGAATTGGACGAAATCACCGCCCAGGGTCCTATTTTTGCACGGAGCTTCCGAAGACCGAAGGGGAGTCGAAGTGGGGCCACGAGGTGGCCAGTGACAGCGGCGCGGCAGGCCCTGCCGCGCCACCCTGTCCCCGGCCCCTCGTGCCGCCTCTGACCTGCCCTTCCGCCTACAAATAGCCTCCGTCGCGAAACCCCACCGAGAGCCACGATACGGAAAACCTTCCAGAGACGCCGCCGCGAATCCCATCTCGGGGATTCAGAGATCGCCTCCGGCACTGCCGGAGAGGGGATTCATCTCCCGGAGACTCTTCATCGCCATGATCGCCTCCGGAGTGATGAGTGAGTAGTTCACCCTGGACTATGGATCCATAGCAGTAGCTAGATGGTCGTCTTCTCCTAATTGTGCTTCATTGTTGGATCTTGTGAGCTACCTAACATGATCAAGATCATCTATCTGTAATACTATATGTTGTGTTTGTCGGGATCCGATGGATAGAGAATACTATGTTATGATGATTATCAATCTATTGTTTATGTGTTTTTTATGATCTTGCATGCTCTCCGTTATTAGTAGAGGCTCTGGCCAAGTTTTTACTCTTAATTCCAAGAGGGAGTATTTATGCTCGATAGTGGGTTCATGCCTTCATTGACACCTGGGACAGGACAGTGAAAAGTTCTAAGGTTGTGATGTGTTGCCACTAGGGATAAAACATTGATTCTATGTCTAAGGATGTAGTTGTCGATTACATTACGCACCATACTTAATGCAATTGTCTGTTGCTTTGCAACTTAATACTGAATGGGGTTCGGATGATAACCTGAAGGTGGACTTTTTAGGCATAGATGTAGTTGGATGGCGGTCTATGTACTTTGTCGTAATGCCCGGATTAAATCTCACTATATTTATCATATCATGTATATGCATTGTTATGCCCTTCTCTATTTGTCAATTGCCCGACTGTAATTTGTTCACCCAACATGCTTTTATCTTATGGGAGAGACACCTCTAGTGAACTGTGGACCCCGGTCCTATTCTTTACATAGCATACAATCTACTGCAATACTTGTTTTACTGTTTTCTTGCAAACAATCATCTTCCACACAATACGGTTAATCCTTTGTTACAGCAAGCCGGTGAGATTGACAACTTCACTGTTTCGTTGGGGCAAAGTACTTGGGTTGTGTTGTGCAGGTTCCACGTTGGCGCCGGAATCCCTGTTGTTGCGCCGCATCACATTTCGCCACCATCAACCTTCAACGTGCTTCTTGGCTCCTACTGGTCCGATTAAACCTTGGTTTCTTTCGAGGGAAACTTGCCACCGTGCGCATCATACCTTCCTCTTGGGGTTCCCAACGGACGTGTACATTTACGCGCATCAAGCCTTTTCGCCGTTGTCGGAGAAGAAAAGTTACACCCAGAGATCTCTAACTCCCACGTCAACTACACGCCAGAATGTTTGGCGCCGTTGCCGGGAGATCAAGACACGGGAAGTCTCCACTTCTCAATCTCTTTACTTTGTTTTTGTCTTGCTTTATTTTATTTACTACTTTGTTTGCTGCACCTAAACAAAACACAAAAAAATTAATTGCTAGTTTTACTTTATTTACTGTCTTGCTCTCTATATCAAAAACACAAAAAATTAGTTACTTGTCTTTACTTTGTTTGCCTAGTTTACTTTATTGCTACTAAAATGAGTAATCCTGAAGTTGAAGTTCGTTCTTTTAAGCAACAAGGTGGAGAAAGTTTTAAAGATGCTTGGTATAGAATTAGTAATGCTCATCATAGGTGCATTAAGAAACACTCCACCACTATCCTTCTTAGGAATTTTTATGTTGGTTTATCTAGTTGGAATAGGTATGTTCTTGATGCTCTTTCGGGAGGTAATTTCCTAGGTACTCCCGCTTAGAAGCTAGTTGCATCATTGAGAGTCTAGTTGGAATACCACCTGTTAATGAAGTTAAAATTGAAATCTCTCTTGAGGATGTTATGAAAAAATTGGAAACCATAGAGAAAAATTTTCCAAGTATTGAAACTAAATTGGAAATGTTATTGGATAAAACTGATGAACTTGATAAATTCCTAGGAGGAATTGATGAAAGAATTAGTGTCCTAGGAACTTGTGTTGTTCACGATAATCAAACCAATAGGATTGATGAACTTGAAAAAGCCATGGGAACCTTGGGTTCAACCTTTTCTTCTCTCAAGTATAATGAGAAAGCTTATGTGGGTAAAGAGCAAAAATTTATGTATGTCTCTAAAGTGCCTAAACAAAAGAATTATTATAGGCCTAAAATTGCTAAAACCCCTAGCACCACCATAGAAAATTTAGATAATGGAGCACCTAAAGTACCCTCTGCAACAAGTTGTGTTTGCATGAAAAATAATGATGACGATGCTTCTACTCTTGATAATACTTGATTTGCACTTTAGCTGAAAGGCGTTAAAAAAGCGCTTATGGGAGACAACCCAAGTTTTTACTACAACAATTTTTGTTTTGTTGAGTCTTGGAAGTTGTTTACTACTGTAGCAACCTCTCCTTATCATGTTTTTGTGCCAAGTAAAGTTTCTATGTCAAAGTTGATGTTATATTTAGGATCGCTGCGCAGAAACAGCATTGCTGTCTGTCACGAATCTGGGCACAAGTCTCTGTAGAAAATTCGACAAAATCTGCCAATTTACGAGCGTGATCCTCAGATATGTACGCAACTTTCATTAGTTTTGAGTTTTTTCATTTGAGCAAGTCTGGTGCCATTTTAAAATTCGTCTTTACGGACTGTTCTGTTTTTGACAGATTCTGCCTTTTATTTCGCATTGCCTCTTTTGCTATGTTGGATGAATTTCTTTGATCCATTAATGTCCAGTAGCTTTATGCAATGTCCAGAAGTGTAAAGAATGATTGTGTCACTTCTGAATGTGAGAATTATTAATTGTGCACTAACCCTCTAATGAGTTTGCTTGAAGTTTGGTGTGAAGGAAGTTTTCAAGGGTCAAGAGAGGAGTATGATATACTATGATCAAGAGGAGTGAAAGCTCTAAGCTTGGGGATGCCCCCGTGGTTCATCCCTGCATATTCTAAGAAGACTCAAGCGTCTAAGCTTGGGGATGCCCAAGGCATCCCCTTCTTCATCGACAACATCATCAGGTTCCTCCCGAAACTATATTTTTATTCAGTCACATCTTGTGTTCTTTACTTGGAGCGTCGGTTTGTTTTTGTTTTTGTTTTTGTTTGAATAAAATGGATCCTAGCATTCACTTTGTGGGAGAGAGACACGCTCCGCTGTTGCATATAGACAAATATGTCCTTAGGCTTTACTCATAATGTTCAAGGCGAAGTTTCTTCTTCGTTAAATTGTTATATGGTTGGAATTGGAAAATGCTACATGTAGTAATTCTAAAATGTCTTGGATAATGTGATACTTTGCAATTGTTGTGCTCATGTTTAAGCTCTTGTGTCATATACTTTGCACCCATTAATGAAGAAATACATAGAGCTTGCTAAAATTTGATTTGCATATTTGGTCTCTCTAAGGTCTAGATAATATCTAGTATTGAGTTTTGAACAACAAGGAAGACGGTGTAGAGTCTTATAATGTTTACAATATGTCTTTTATGTGAGTTTTGCTGCACCGGTTCATCCTTGAGTTTGCTTCAAATAACCTTGCTAGCCTAAACCTTGTATCGAGAGGGAATACTTCTCATGCATCCAAAATCCTTGAGCCAACTACTATGCCATTTGTGTCCACTATACCTACCTACTACATGGTATTTCTCCGCCATTCCAAAGTAAATTTCTTGAGTGCTACCTTTAAAATTCCATCATTCACCTTTGCAATATATAGCTCATGGGACAAAATAGCCTTAAAAACTATCGTAGTATTGAATATGTACTTATGCACTTTATCTTTTATTAAGTTGCTTGTTGTGCGATAACCATGCTTCTGGGGAACGCCATCAACTATTGTTGAATATCATGTGAGTTGCTATGCATGTCCGTCTTGTCTGAAGGATCTATCACCTTAATGATTGGAGCATGCAAATTGTTAGAGAAGAACATTGGGCCGCTAACTAAAGCCATGAATCATGGTTGAAGTTTCAGTTTTGGACATATATCCTCAATCTCATATGAGAATAATAATTGTTGCTACATGCTTATGCATTTAAGAGGAGTCCATTATCTGTTGTCCATGTTGTCCCGGTATGGATGTCTAAGTTGAGAATAATCAAAAGCGAGAAATCCAAAATGCGAGATTTCTCCTTAGACCTTTGTACAGGCGGCATGGAGGTACCCCTTTGTGACACTTGGTTGAAACATGGCATTGCAAAGATCCGGTAGTCCAAGCTAAGTAGGACAAGGTGCGGGCACTATTAGTATACTATGCATGAGGCTTGCAACTTGTAAGATATAATTTACATAACTCATATGCTTTATTACTACCGTTGACAAAATTGTTTCATGTTTTCAAAATAAAAGCTCTAGCACAAATACAACAATCGATGCTTTCCTCTTTGAAGGACCTTTCTTTTACTTTTATTGTTGAGTCAGTTTACCTATCTCCCTCCACCTTAAGAAGCAAACACTTGTGTGAACTGATTCCCACATACTTGCATATTGCACTTGTTATATTACTTTATGTTGACAATATCCATGAGATACACATGTTATAAGTTGAAAGCAACCGCTGAAACTTAATCTTCCTTTGTGTTGCTTCAACACCTTTACTTTGATTTATTGCTTTATGAGTTAACTCTTATGCAAGACTTATTGATGCTTGTCTTGAAGTACTATTCATGAAAAGTCTTTGCTTTATGATTCACTTGTTTACTCATGTCATTACCATTGTTTTGATCGCTGCATTCATTACATATGTTTACAAATAGTATGATCAAGATTATGATGGCATGTCACTTCAGAAATTATCTTTGTTATCGTTTTACCTGCTCGGGACGAGCAGAACTAAGCTTGGGGATGCTGATACGTCTCCAACGTATCGATAATTTCTTATGTTCCATGCTACTTTATTGATGATACCTACATGTTTTATGCACATTATATGTCGTATTTACGCATTTTCTGGAACTAACCTATTAACAAGATGCCGAAGAGCCAGTTGTTGTTTTTGCTGTTTTTGGTTTCAGAAATCCTAGTAAGGAAATATTCTTGGAATTGGACGAAATCACCCAGGGTCCTATTTTTGCACGGAGCTTCCAGAAGACCGAGGGGAGTCGAAGTGGGCCACGAGGTGGCCAGGTGACAGCGCGGCGGCCCGGCCGCGCCACCCTGTCCCTGGGCCCTCGTGCCGCCTCTTGACCTGCCCTTCCGCCTACAAATAGCCTCCGTCGCAAACCCCCACCGAGAGCCACGATACGGAAAACCTTCCGACGCCGCCGCCGCGAATCCCATCTCGGGGGATTCGGAGATCGCCTCCGGCACCCTGCCGGAGAGGGGATTCATCTCCCGGAGGACTCTTCATCGCCATGATCGCCTCCGGAGTGATGAGTGAGTAGTTCACCCCTGGACTATGGGTCCATAGCAGTAGCTAGATGGTCGTCTTCTCCTAATTGTGCTTCATTGTTGGATCTTGTGAGCTGCCTAACATGATCAAGATCATCCATCTGTAATACTATATGTTGTGTTTGTCGGGATCCGATGGATAGAGAATACTATGTTATGGTGATTATCAATCTATTGTTTATGTGTTGTTTATGATCTTGCATGCTCTCCGTTATTAGTAGAGGCTCTGGTTTTTACTCTTAACTCCAAGAGGGAGTATTTATGCTCGATAGTGGGTTCATGCCTTCATTGACACCTGGGACAGTGACAAAGTTCTAAGGTTGTGATGTGCTGTTGCCACTAGGGATAAAACATTGATTCTATGTCTAAGGATGTAGTTGTCGATTACATTACGCACCATACTTAATGCAATTGTCTGTTGCTTTGCAACTTAATACTGAATGGGGTTCGGATGATAACCTGAAGGTGGACTTTTTAGGCATAAATGCAGTTGGATGGCGGTCTATGTACTTTGTCGTAATGCCCGGATTAAATCTCACTATATTTATCATATCATGTATATGCATTGTTATGCCCTTCTCTATTTGTCAATTGCCCGACTGTAATTTGTTCACCCAAAATGCTTTTATCTTATGGGAGAGACACCTCTAGTGAACTGTGGACCCCGGTCCTATTCTTTACATAGCATACAATCTACTGCAATACTTGTTTTACTGTTTTCTTGCAAACAATCATCTTCCACACAATACGGTTAATCCTTTGTTACAGCAAGCCGGTGAGATTGACAACCTCACTGTTTCGTTGGGGCAAAGTACTTGGGTTGTGTTGTGCAGGTTCCACGTTGGCGCCGGAATCCCTGTTGTTGCGCCGCATCACATTTCGCCACCATCAACCTTCAACGTGCTTCTTGGCTCCTACTGGTCCGATTAAACCTTGGTTTCTTTCTGAGGGAAAACTTGCCACTGTGCGCATCATACCTTCCTCTTGGGGTTCCCAACGGACGTGTACATTTACGCGCATCAGACGTATGTGAGGAACTCCAGAGAGGGGCTAATCTCGAGAGCATATGGGGTGGTCCTTGTCACCACATGCTCGTATGACCTAGCCAAGCTCAAATGGAGGCATAAGTCCACCAGGGAGGCGACGCCGGTGCCCAGTCAATAATGTAGACACCGTGGTCAGCCGAATTAGGGTTTGTCCGAAAATCTACCTTTGGAGGGTGGGAATGCCCACATGGTGTGTATAATCAACTGGGTGGTAGAGGTGGGCCCTGCCTGGCGGTATGCCGTGTATTTTCTTTGCCGTGGGCCTTTTCTGGGCTTTGTGGTGAGTATTTCTTTGCCGTGCGTTGTTTGTAGTCTTTGCCGTGCCATTTTTCTTTGCCGTGCGTTGTCTCTGGGCTTTTGCCGTGCAATGCTTCTTTGTCGTGTGCTCTAATTTGTTTTGCTGTGGTTGCCTTCTTTGCCGTGCAACCTTGCACGGCAAAGGATTCTTTGCCATGAAGCAGCGCACGGCAAAGGTGCAACGCACGGCAGTGATGAATTTTCCTGTAGTGCCTTAATGCAAACACAGAGCTTCTGCGGTTCTTCTAAAAAAATTATGAAGAAAAGAAGGTATATACAATTATTTGATGACATTGGTCCTATGAATTTACTAAGCAAAATCAGAAAGTTAAGTATGCGGAACTGCATTTTTTTTGAAAGTGGAAGTGTATTAATCATTCAACATTGTATGGTTTACAATCGTTCAAAGCTGAGCTCGACACGCAGGTCGGCACCGAACTTTGCAACACACCCCCACACAACTCTCTATGGGCTAACTGACATAAATCATGAGAAACAACATTACAGTTTCTACTAATTTTTGCCAAGATTACTTGACAATCAGGAGGGTTTTTTTTTGTCTGAACTCTCTACCAATCATGCATACTTCAGATCTATCCATGCTTCCTTCCTTAAAGGCCTCAACAATGGATGCACAATCAGTCTCAATGACTACGTTTTGGTCTGAACTGTCCAGGGCTAAAATTAGACCTTGTAAACAGGCAATCGCCTCCCCCATAGCTGCACTTTGTAAATGTATATGCAAAGAGAATTGTTTACACATATTCAATAGTTATGCTTATTCAGACGGAATGCCATGAAAGAAAAACTAAGTGTTCAGGTATGCACACTATAAATATTTTCGTTGCGGGCCTCTCCAGGAACAAACATCTACTCCCGTTGTTCCTAAATATAAGATGTTTTTGTAAGTAAAAGTAACTTTCCAAAACACCTTATATTTAGGAACGGAGGGAGGAGTATTGAACATAGTTGAACAGAACCGTGATCATGTTTTGTAGCATGCATAAGCTCTGATACATCATAAAAGGATTATATTGCGATTGCAAACAAATATATTCTGGAGCGTGCAACTGACATGATGAAGAAGACTGACATCAACAACTTGGAATGGATTAAAAACCCCAACCCGTGAGGGAAGCATTACAATCAATTAGTAACAAACCAATGCAGTTTTATCTCTTTATATGCAACCCATACTCCAAAAGCTAGAAAACATATACATTAAAATATTATCTGAGCAGACTAAGAATGATCTTGACCCCAATTATTATTCCAGGATTTTCTGCAGGCTGTTTTGACGAAACGGACATGAGCAAGGATTACCTCATTAGGTTGGGGAGAAGGACGTTGAGTTGCTTCTGTAGGTGGAAGGATGTCAAAGAAAACAGGCGCTCATCCATACACATTTCAGGCAAGAAAACATATGCCGCATCTGGGCTGAATGGAAGCTGGCGTAGAACAGAGCGAGCACACGCTGAGGGTTGTTGGTAACTGGTAAAGTTGATTTGACTCTCATAGGGGCAGTAGGGGGCCGGCAAGGAGTGATGCCGCCTCAGCTCTACAACCATGGTGCTGCAGCGCCTCAGATGTACCGCGCCTGCATCGATCGCATCATACAAGCCGTCCCAGCTCCCAGACGCGACGACGCTAGCTAGTCTTCTCTCTTCTTCCCTTCCCTTAACTTTGACTCTGGATACCGCGTCGTGTCAGCAGTATCCTTTCTCGCCGGGATTAGCCACGCAACCATTCGTCAGGGCATCTCCAGCGGCGCGACGCATTTCGGACGCCCAAAAGTGGTCGCCAGCGTCCGTCGCCCAGCGGACATATTTTGACCGCGCGTCCGTTTGCGTCTGGGTGTGCTCCCACCGGGACGACCCATTTTTGAATTGCAACATAGTTTGATCTTCAATTCGTTTGGTTTTCTACCACGAGCGATTGATTGCATATGAAAACCAAACATAGAAAGTAATACATAAAAATTATACAAGACCTAGACTACTTGCTTCCTTACGGGCCGGCACCGTCGTTGCATCGCTCCGTGGCCTGCTTCTCCGCCGCCTCCCGCGCGGCCGCTATGGCTCGGTGCGCCGCCGCGTCCTCTTGCAGTGCCTGCTCCAGCCTCGCGTTGGCGGCCTCGTCCTTGAACGTCTCGAAAGACTCGACGAGGGCCCGCTGCTCCGCCGCCTTCTCCTCCGGCGTGGCGCATCAGGGTCATCGGATGACCATGAAATCTCCGAGTCATCGAGTCCTCGGCTGCAGCGGCGGCCGCCAGCCTGCGCTGTTCCAGCTCGGCGTCGACGCCGCATGGGCCGCCCGCTCCTCTCGCTTCTTCCTCCGCGAGAGCCAGATCCGGCGTCCCGACCGGGTGGAGGAGGTCGGTGCTGTCATCGGAGTCGAACCCGTCGTCGGAGCTCGAGGCCGGGAGGTGGAGTGGGAGGTGAAGGTGGAGGTGGAGGCACGGCAGCCGGCCGCGTCCGGCGCTGCTCATGGTGGATCTACCGCGCTACGGCGGAGGCTAGGGTTTAGTGCGGAGGAGATGAGATGCCGCCCCTGTTTATATAGGTCGGAGGCGGGGCGATGGCCGCGCCACGCGGGGCATCGCCATTACTACGCGCGCACGCGAGGCGCCGGGCCGACGACGCCTCGCCGCCGATCGCGGAGAAGACGCATCGACGCGTCGCTGGCTGCACACTCGCGGAAGACGAGGCACGCCATTAACGCGGCCCTGCAAAGGCTGCGGCGCGCCGCCCGCAAGTAATGCCGCGGAAGACGAAGCGTTGTGCGCCGGGCGGGCCCGTGCCAGGACCAAGCGGTCACTTTGCGCGTCCGCGCAGCGTCCGAGCAAACCGGCGCATATTTGGGCCAGGTTTGCGTCTCTGCGGACGGCTCACTTTGCGTCGCGCCGCTGGAGCAGGGCCGACGCATTTCTCACGGCGCGTCGCCGGCCACCTTTGCGTCGCGCCGCTGGAGATGCCCTCAGGCCAGACAACTGAAGAGCAGCCCCCGCCTCCACTGGACCTCTGCCACACCATACCTCACCAGCCCCTCCATCGTCGGCGAGCGCTTGTCACCACTTCTTTCAGTCCCAAGCCACCGCCACACCGGACGCTCGTATAACGCGATCACTGACAAAAGGGGACATACAGATCCAGCTCGTGGAGGAGAGGCATCAGGTGCTGGGGGAAGGGAGGGGGTGCGGCGGCAGCTGCTGCAATCGCGACCTGCGGTGAAGGGAGTAATTATCCGGAGATCGCGTCTCCGTCGGTTCACACGAACCGACCTGAAACGGCCTGAGCCAAAAACTGCCACAAGAAGACGTAATTGAACCGACGACAAATCAATAAATCACTGCAAATAGACCCTACGACAGCGACCTTCCGATCGCTCCCAGGGTTGGGGCTTAGAGCTCTTTAGAGATGGACATGTGCTCTGAACCTGAACTAAGGGAAACACTTGAGCATTAAAATAACAGGTTGTAAGGGCATCTCCAACCGGGCGACCCAAACGGACGCGCTGGGCCGTCCGTTTTGGGCCGTTTGGTGGCCGAACGAACACCCGGACAGCGGCCCGCGTGTCCGTTTGGGTCGCACGCCCAACGCGCGGACGCATATGTAATAAAAAAACATAAATGAAAATGAAAAATAAAAACAGCACAAAATAAATATAAACTACTGGTTAGTTAAACTTAGCCCTATTTTGGGCAATTTTTACACAAAAGAAAGCCCTATATGGGCTTTAAACTAAAAAAAAAGAAACCCTAGACAGGGTTTGCGAGCATGGTGGCCGCCGGCAGTACTACCCCCACGGCATTGGGACGCCGGCGTCCCAGAACATCTGCGCCACCGCTACGGTGACGTAGATCCGCTCGCGTCTGGGCGTCGCCGGCCCCATGGCGAACGCGGCGCCGGCGCGGCCGGCTGCTGGCGGCCTCGTGGTCGTTGCGGATGGCGAGAACTCGCGCCGGGGCCATGGCGGCGCGGAAGCTTCGAGCTCGCGCGTGCGGCCGGAGTGGAAAGTGGGGACCGGATAGGGTCCCCTTCCCGCCACATTTAATAGGACGGGACACCGACAGTGGGCCAGCCACGCGGACGGCGGACACGCGAGGACGCCGCGTGCCATCCGCGGCCACGCAAACCCGGCCAAGATTTGGGCCGGGTTTGCGTCGTTCCCGGCCGTCCGCTTTTGCGGTGCGTCCCCGCGTTGGGCCGGGATTTTGTCCGGATCAACCCATCCGGACGCGCAGGCGCGGGATGGGTAGCCCGGTTGGAGATGCCCTAAGATTTTCTGGCAACAGACCATACCTAAAGAGAGTGGGTAAAACACCATGTGGAGAATTAAACAAATTCAATATGAATCATATGACATGGGAGCATGTTTTCACAGAAGATCAAGGCACTCGGCATTTTCTTCTTCTTTTCTTCCTTCATTATAACATAATCATCCAACATAGTATCACAAGTGAAGGACAGGCCGTGTTTCTCTTCCCAAGCCATCGTCTTGGCCTATTCTTACATAAGAAAAGCAAAATATGTAGTCACAAGTGGCAGACAATGATGTAGTCATCTAAGGCCAGAGGTGGAGCCAGTATTGGAGCAAGCTCTGGACCAAAAAGTAAGTGCGGAAACTATTAAAAACTCTTGTAATAGCATAGAAAAATTTGGTACTATAGCAAAGATGAACATATATTTTCAGATCCACTCTTAACGCTCTCAAGTTATCTGCAGCTGGTGACATCGATATGAACTCAATGAGGAGATACACCAAAGGAAAAATTATGAGTCTATCAGTCTGAACCATCTTCACAAGATTACCAAGGTCATGACAACTCACAAAGTCCGAACTACGTCTCACATCATCAATGACTATCTCAAGTTGGTTTCTAACAAGAAAAGAAATCTCATATATGGAGAAGTTATGGGCATACATCTCAGAAGTTTGTCTTCACCAAAATTAGAAAATGATTTAAGGACTGAGATTGGTTCAATGTTGAGATCAGTGGATGAAATCTCTTCATCTTCTGTTCCTAAAACATGAAATTTATTCCAACCACTCTTCACTCAACGTTTTACAAAACTGTGATAAAATCTTGTAAACAAACATGGCTGACAGGATGAGAAATTGAATGTAAATTAAGCACCTTAAGTTTAAAGGAACAACATTGAAAAGCTTGCAACCAAACATGTCTAGATTATTAATTTGGCACAGTGGGGATAAACACATGACCATCAGCCAATTCTCGATCCCAGTTCAACACCGCCAGGGCATATTAGGTGCATGGTGTGAATTCGTCAAAAATTGGCATGAATTACCTGGAGTCTGCGCCGGAGCCTTTGTATCATCTTGCACCTTAGCAGCATGTGCCTGAAGTGTCTGAGCAACCATGATGGCCTGGGCGGCCGCCATGGTAGCGGCGGATGGCGGCATGGGATCGTGCCCCAGCCTGCTCACGTTTGGGCAGCCATGAATGACATGAGCAGCTGCTACAACGGGTGGCTGAACCTGCCGTCGGCCCCTTGTGCATTTGCCGCTGATGTGCTCCCGACAAATCTCCCGAAGCGAGGCGCCAATGCTAGGCAGGATGACCCTACCAGACGCCAGTGGAGGAGCCAGGGATAAGGCCGAGCAGGCTGGGGAAGGCGCCCGAGCTTAAGGAACCTGTGTAATTGGGCATGGTCTGGGTGACCATGTTGGGTACGCGGAGGCGGAGGAGGTGACGGTGGGTAGGGCGATGTGGTGGTGGAGGAGGACTGGAGGCGGCGCTGAAGAAGATGGGGAAGGGGCTGCCCATGATGGGCGCGCCGTTGAGGTCGACGTAGACCATGTAGTTGTCGCGCCTGGGGACCACGCAGCTGACGGCGTAGGTGCCGTCGGAGTTGTCCGCGGGGCGGAGGCGGACACGCGCACGCCGCCGTAGGTGACCCGGCGCCCATCGCGGTCTTTACCGATGACGGCGGACGGCGAAGGTGGACGGTGCGGCCGCGGAGCCACCGACGATTGCCGGGCCGGGGGCCCAGGACTTGGCGGGGTCAAAGGGACCCAGCGGGGCGCGGGGACGGTTTGTCGTTCACGGAGGCAGCGTGAAGGGCGGGGAAGGAGGCTGGCTGGGCAGCGCAGGAGGAGGGCTCGGTGTCCTGGGGCGATTGGTCGGCGTGGGTGGACGCGGAGAGGGCGCGGAAGGTGGTCTTGGCGGCGGCAGCGGCGGCGTCGGCCTAGGACTTGAGCTTCGCCTCCTCGGCCTAGCGCACCCAGATGGGCTTCAGCACCGCCATGGTACGGAGGAGATCGGCGACGACGGCTGACGGTGGTGCTAAGGTGAGTTGGTTAGATTTGGCTTCAACAGAGAAGAAAGAGGGAAGCCCGGTCAAAACAATCCCAGATGGGCAAGGATACATACGCGCGTAGCACAACCGTATTTTTTTTCTACCGGTGGAGCTCATGAAAACGACGTGCAGAGCAACCAGGGACGCGCTCGACCCTGGGAGCTTAGTGCTCTTTAGAGATTACATTGTGCAACGAAAGGATCTTCTGGTCGCCAATGTCTTAGCTCAAACGCCACGGAACATTAGTTTTGGAAGGGTGTTGAATGATCATAAATGGAATCAGATGGTATACTTATGTCAACGTCTAATGACAGTAGAGCTTTCGAATGATCTAGAAAAAATTGTGTGGAAAGTTACACATCTGGGGATATCTACGATTAAATCTATGTATCTCAACTAAATAAATGGGCATACTAGATTTTTATGTAAATATCTCTAAAAATTGAAAATTCCTCTCAAAATTAAAATATTCATGTGATTTTTTAATAACAAAGTGCTGCTCACTAAGGATAATCTGGCCAAGCGTAATTGGAATGGTTGTTAAAAGTGTTGTTTTTGTGATTCTTTAGAAATTGTACAACACTTTTTTCTTTCATGTTCTTTTGCTAAAATTGTTCCGTGCATGATTTACTTCACTTATAATATTCCACCTCCTACAAATATTATTAATATGTTTGGTAGTTCGCTGAATGGGGTGGAAAAAATGATAGAGCTATAATACGTATTGGTGCATTAGCTTTATGTTGATCCATTCGGACGTGCAAGAGATATTATTTTTAATATACACAAGGGGACTAACTTTTTGCAGGTTATCCGACGAACTACGCAATGGATACAACAATGGGCCTACCTTCTCCTAGTGGATTAGCGGGAGCCATTTCCAGATTAGTGGATGGCGCCGTATTAGTAGGCTTCAAAATGGATAGCTTCATGTTGCTTTTCATTTTTAGTGGTTGATACATGTCTCAACCTTGTCCGATCCATGATCGTGAACTTTTGAATATTTGAAACACTTCAATAAATAAAAATGCCATGTGCATCTGATGCAGAGGCTGGGGCTTACCTCATTCCGAAAAAACAACTTTGCTACTTCAGTTGGAGTACAAGACAACATAAAGCATCAATGTTCTAAACCTGACAATTTTGGTCACTCTCCCAACCCAAAGCATTTCAATGTATGACATGAAAGTGGTAACTGTCCCAGTGATCAGAATCTTTACTATTATATTAGAGTTGGTCGTAGGTCGTATAACGTGTTTGGTGAAGGAGATTCGGAACATCCAGATCGTCCACCTAATATCAGTGTCTCCTCTTCGTTCGATTAAATTTCAAAACAAGTCAACGCTCACGGAGAAACATGATATCATCAATCAGAGTCATGCGACATTGATATTAGAAGATACCTTTCCTATTTTTAAGCCGGTGCTCCTCTTAGTAAAGATGCCTTTCATATCTCTATATCTCCTCGTCCAACCTCCGCACGCGTCGTCCTTCGTTTTTTTTTCATTTACTGCCTCCCAAATTCTCGTAACAGCCTCACATCCCCACGGTCGCTTATCTCCGCCTCCAACATCAGGGTATGTACAATGATGATGACTCAGCTGTCTGTAAGAGGTAGTTATGGGTGATTTTGATAATGTGGAGGAAAGAGAACGAGGAGAACAGTCAGTAGGCTTCTATACTCACATATAGCTATGACTAAAAATAAATAACTTACAGACATACTATTGTATACACTATCTATATCATTGTCTATAAATGACATGGAGTAGTATTACAGACACCATCCGTGTAAACCAATGTACATGCCCTCATCAAACCTCCTGCTTCGCCAGAGCCAGCGCCACCTCCATATCTGCAGCCATGGCCTCCTTTCTTCCTCTTCCCAGTCCCCTCCCCCAAGTCCCGCCTCGCTGGTCGTCGACATGGAGCACGGGCTGGGCGGCATCACGAAGGCACTCACCTACCTCCACGCCCGCGACACCGCATGCATCTCCGGTGTCCTCCACCTCCCGGAGGCCTGGTCCGTCTGGGAGAAGAAGGCGCTCGACCTTCACCCTGATTTTCGACATGGAGCACGTGCCGGTCGGGATCACAGAGGACCTCGCCTGCCTCCACGCCCTCAACTTCGCCCGCATCTCCAGCATCCTCCTTCCTCACAGATGCGCGGCCTTCGACTGTGCAGCTTATTGCAGCCCAAGCTCTGAAGCTGCCGAATAAAATATCCTTCGGTTACCCAATCTCTCCCCCCGCTGCATCCAAGGTTCTCGGGGTCAGGTCGCTAGCTGCTGCAGTGGTCGTGGATTACAATTGATCATTTCTTCTTTTGTGCAATAATAATACACATCTGGTTGGCTGAAGAGTTGATTCACCGTGGATTGATAGTAAAGTTTGATTACTCAATTCATTTGAAGGTTTTCCATGTGACGTTCTTTGATGAAATTTCTCACCTATAGAAGCTTTGATACTACATTATCACTAAGTTCAAAGATCTGAAACGTGGAGCCTGTTCATTCTTAATTGAAGAGTTTGTAGTCTGGATGCTAAGGTATTCCTGGATGTTCTGGCTAAGTTTACATACATGCTTTAGTTCTTAAATCACTTGCTCAGTTTAGGACAGGTTTTATCTATGAACAACTTCTCTCATCAAAGAATTGATAGAGAACATACAGATCACAGAGTTAGTACAGGTTGGTATTCTTGGACCAAATGTTGTTATACTATATAGTAATAATGTAGAAGCATGAGCAAAGTATTTGCATCAATTTCAAAAGTTTACGTATAAGTTCCAAGCTTTGTGAAGTGGGTTCAGCCATATGATTACATGTTTGAGTATTTCTATTTTCTTGTCAGTAAGTACTATATCTTATTTTCACCGTGCTCTGTGACTTCACAGCAAGAAAAAAGTTATACAACTTTTACTATGGTTGGAGAATTTAGGAGCCGTTCAAGCTATTTAATCCAACGGTGAAAAAATCAGTGGTACCTGAAAGTACTGGAAAGTACTAGAAAGTACTGAGATTTCTCCTTTATTTTAATAATTTTACAGAATGGTAGTTTCGTAACTTTGCATTTCTCCTCTGACTTAACCTTCCCCGCATGGCGGCCGCCGCCCTGTCGCCGTCCCGTGTCGCTGCTCTGACGACCGCCCTATCTTCTCCTCCCAGCACCACCCCCTCCCCGCCGGCATACTTCTTCGTTGCCCGTCGGCGCTTGCTCAGCAACGACATCCCCTAGCCCGTGCAAAGTTCGCTTCTCCGGCTCCTCTCCGGCGGCCACTCCAGCACTATGCTGGCCGCCGGTCACGCCTCGGGCCATCCCGTGCAGAACCGCACTCGGCCAAGCTCATGGCCGTCCAGGCTTTAATCGCCGATCTCGGCCTCGGCGCGTGCGCTCACCCCATCGTTAGCAACGCGTTCGTGTGCAGCGTGTCCGGCGGCGAGCGGAAGCGCGTGAGCATCGGGCACGAGCTGCTGGTGAACCCGAGCCTGTTGGTCCTCGATGAGCCACCTCCCACTCCACCGCCGCGTCCCGTCTCGTCTGCACGCTCTCGGCGCTGTCACGCAAGGGGTGCACGGTGTGAGCTCACATGAGCGAGGACGACGAGAACGAGCGCCGCCGGCGTGAGCTCCGATTGAAGGAGCAAAGACGCCGCGGTCGAGCGCCACAGCTGGGAGTGATGGCGGGGCCAACATGCGCGTACGCGGACTCGTGCAGTCCGGCTAGCTGAACGGCGCCCTGCACTCCGCGTTGGCTCTTGCAACCCGACAAGCTAGAAGGCGCCCTGCACCTTGTGGACTCCATCTCCGGCGCCAGAAAGCACCCCTGTCGGCTTTCCCTCCCGCACCTCGCCGAAGGGGTGGTGGCAGCGTCCGGCAAGTTCGAGGAACTGGTGCAGCCGAGCTGGGCCAACGACCATCCGTTTGCATCTGTTTATTATTTCCTAAAAAAATATAGATAGTTTGGATCTCGGTGCTTATCTATGTTTACGATTGTGCTTTTTAGTTTTGCCCACACATTGATTGGTCCACGCGCGCGGGAGAGGTGTCTGGCCATGGGCGCCATCGCTGCAGGAGCTCCACGGAAGGTCTTCGGCGGCGGCAGGGGAACGACCGCATGTGCTCCGCAGCAGGGCTTCGGCTACACGGGCTCCGCGGCCGCAGGTGATCGGCGGCAGCAGGGGATCGCCCATGAGGCAGAGGAGAGGATCGGGGGAAAGGCAGATGGAGCTACAGGTGTGGTGGTGCACTCATGCGATGTGGGGCAGTTGCCACTCGAATTTACCACTACGTTAAATTAAAATGCATCATTTAGTGGCTAGATCGGACGGTCAGAATAAATCATGGCGGTAGCACTGGGTAGTATTGGGTAGTACCGCCCAATCACCGTAACACAGCTCAAAAAGTTAACAGCTACCTTTTTAAAGTAATTCAGATCATCTGATGTAAGTATGTAAGATAATAGGGTGCTTTTTAGTTTTTGTTTTGCTTGGATGGTGGAAAGAGAGATATTTGAATTCTTTATTTCAAGGCTTTCCAGGAAACTCAGAAATCACTTTCAACATTTTCTTTATTTATAAAATTCACAATTATAGTTACAGTTTGATGTCTGCATTTGCAGAGTTTTAGTCCCAGATTTAATTTAAATCCCATGCTTATGCATTCTTTTGTACTTACTTTAAATTCAATACCGTACTTGTGTCAGATGAGTGGTTTCTTTCATGGAGCCGTGGGGATGGCAGATGTGCGGTGGCAGCGGTCTATATGCCGGATTGGTAGTCTGTTTTGGTGTTTATTCATTATTAAACAGAAGCCATGGAAGTTTATCCTCTTTTGGCATAAGTTATAAGGTACTATTTGTGGCACATTTACTTTCTTTTTGAATGCAACTGTAGCTTTCTAATGTCCAAACTGTATTTTCTTATAACAGAAGCTATCCAAATGGTTATCTTTTGATTGACTTCATGTTACAAAGTTAAGCCACTGAACGAACTTGATAAAAAGATGCCCTCATGCTTCAAACGTGTTGCATCTTGCTTGTACCTAATACTGAAAACTGCACTAAACTGGGAATCACACACTGAATCTTCAGTTAAATGTTCATCAATTGCAAAAGGATCAGGAAAGGAGAATTGAAGGAAGATCGGTAACGCAACAAGATGTCATTGCAACTATTGTGCCCACAGGGTTGAAATCTAAACACTTTTTTCAGAGTTCTTTATGTTTTTAACCTAGTTACATAACATTTCTCTTTGAAAAATTGTTAAACATTATGTTTGTATTGGATCTGAATGGTGTGAAACAAAACCTGCATGCTAAAATATTTTTTAGAAGCTGATGTCGCTTCAAATTTATACTCCTTATACAGAACGGTAATGTCCAAATTTCTCTGCATCTTATTTCGCACGAAAGGTGTATTGCCAGATTAATTGCAGGTCAGCTACATGATCGTAGGGTGACCTGACCCATCTTCTTCTGCATTTTTGGATCAGGGGATTGATCGACCTGACAAATTGTCTTATTTTTAATATCAGATGCTGAACTCTGTATTTGTTGGGATTGACGCCCAACACCCAGCAGGAAGTTTCCGCGGGACTGTGTTTTCGACGAGGGCGGTTTTGAGTATCCAAATGAAGGGCCGCAATGACTAAATTGATGATTATGTTCCATGGCAGACCTGCAACCTCTTCACCGAAGCACACTGTTGCATATGGTCCTAAGGTTTCTAAATTGATGATTTGGGTGGGTCGTCTTTCGCCTGTTGCATATGGTACTAATATGAAAGAATTGATGGTTTGGGTGGGTTGTCTTCGCCTGTTTCATATGGTCCTAAGGTTTCCGATCCCGCTCATTTTGATGCCCCTGCTGTGCTCGGTCCTGCTGTACTGATCCACTGTTTCATAGTTTGTGCATTTCTTTTGCTTCTGTTGTACATGTTTTAGTCTTATTAATTGGATGTGTACTGAATGCTCTTTGTTTTTTTGTTTTCAGTATCTGCTACTCATTTCACAACTTCTAACAGGTTGCTGCAAATCATCGGCGGCATTTGGATGTGCGTCTACAACTCTACATACTGCTTGCCGCAAAAAAAGAAACTAAGACAATGGCAGAAAGTTTGTTTAGAATCCAGACCACTATATTGTAATAGTTTCAAACATGTGGACATGACGGTTCAGTTGGTGACCGGCGTGGTCTTGCGCAGTACCCGAATGATCTTGAGCGGTACCTAATTTAGCTTATTTTTACAAACTGTCCAGATCAATGACGGCTATAGAGCCCTTCCAATCTACAACCACACAAACCATCGAATATGTGTTACGAGGCTCTTCCAACAGAAGATACAACTACAGAATATGAGCCTTGTACATAGTTTTCAGCTTATCCTGTTTTTGTTTTTTACTTGAGCTTATGCAGTTAAACTGTATACAACCTATGTTTCGAATTGATTATGAGAATGAAAACAGTTTACCTTTTGCATATTTTTCAGCTTTCCTCCTACAACAGGTATAGTCTTACAGATGTGAATTCCTGATTAAGTTATCTGCTTGGCCTCCACAATATAATATATTGTGCATATGTAATGTATTGTACATATATATGCTACTGCTACAACTGCATCGCTTTTGCCTATCATATTATCTGCCCCGTTCGCTTCAAACTTTGCAAAAAGATGAGCATACACACAACTCTGCCATCTCTCATAGTTCTGAAATAGAGTTCTTTTTTTATTTATTTTTTCTTTTTATAGTCACTGTTCAGATGACACGCCACGGGCGCGGCTAGCAAAAGCAATACAAAATAGAATTGTGTTGTGAAAGAGATCAAAAGTAACCCCCGCTAAGAGTTTTGTTGATGTTGAAATGCCGATTAATAAGGTCTCTTCCTTCACATATCACACTCATAATCTTTTTGTAAATTATATATTTTTTGAAATGGAGGAAAAAGCTTTGCCTCATTCCATAAATTAAGAAGAAAGTGCCCAATTTTTAGGAGAAAATCGGGCGAAAACCAACAACACACACTGAGCACCCCAGCCAACCTGGCTACCCACACAAATCACACACGCCATCGAGAAGAAAGCCATCGTTGAGGATGCCATCGAGCGTCATCGTCGTCACTCCTCCACGAGCCAGCGATTCCGACTTCACCTTAGACGACCACCACCGAGACCTTCGCCTCAAACGACATCGAAGCCCAAGTGAGCCTATGCCAAACAATCGACCCCCAAACATCTTTTTGTAAATTATGTTTAGGTGTGTAGTGAGAAAAAAATTTAAAGACCCGTAGCAACGCACGGGCATTCAACTAGTTTGTGAATTAGTTCAATTGATGATACATCTAGCAAATCACGCTAAAATACTCATGACTTCAGAGCACAGGTTGCAATAGTACGTGCAGCACTTGCCAAGGCATAGAGAGGGACAACGCGAGAAATTAGGGGATCCATGCTTCAAAAGAGCTCCTTCCATCTCAAAAGAAATAGATGGGAAGTGCCTTACACCAACTTATTGATATGTCAAATTAGAACAAGATCGACAGAACCAAGTCAAACATTCTCCTCTCGTTAAAGATGATTTTTCTCTCGTGGCTCCTTTAAGGTAGCCAATGGTCAAAATACCTGTTTTAGGGAAGACACTTGGTTAGGCAAACAACCTTTAGCTAAACAATACCATTCGTTATATAATATCATACGATGAAGAAACGTTCTAGTGGTGGATGTTTTAACGGGTAACCCTCTGAATATCGAATTTAGAAGAAATTTATCTGATAATAAATGGGACGTTTGGCTGCTACTATTTCAATTCCTAATCAGAGTTAACTTGACGGAATACTCGGATGTTTTTGTTTGGAATTTAACTAATTTGGGTGACTTTTCTCTCAAATCTATGTATGCGGATATGATGAATGGCCATACATTTTTTTCCGCAAATATATATAAAAAATAAAGGTACCACTCGATCTTCATGGTTTCTTTATATAAAAAGTGATTCTCACAAAAGACAACCTAGCTAAAAGAAACTGTAATTGTTGTAAGAAATTCGTTTTCTGTATTGCCAATGGAACTTTGAACCATTTATTTATTGATTGTCCTTTCCCTAAGCCTAGTTGGAGAATCATTCAATATATCTTTAATGTCCATCCACCAACCAATGTTACAAATATGTTTGGAAATTGGCTAAATGAAGTTGACAAAAAAAGTGAAATTGTCGTAATGATATTATATTTAATAAAAATACAAATAATTCTGTTTTACATGTTATTATCCATATGGTTACGGACTGGATCTACGAATGGTCGTATCTTCCACCGGAGACACAACGTGTACATATGAATACTGGATGCAGCCGTCTGGAGATAATTGCTCGGGGATATCTACAACCAGGATGAGTCGCAGCCTACTAGATGCAACATCCATACGAGTCATATCTTTATTATGTTCCGATGGTTAATTTTCATTTCCATCTTTCGTGACCCGTGAGGTGTATAAATTCTGAATATTGAAACCTTGCAATAGAACGAACTGTGTGCATCAATTAATGCAGATGTCGGGGCGTGGTTTCCTATTTCGAAAAAATAAGATTCCTTTGAGACCAACATACATGTAGCTAGCAAGACGTGTTGCATCATCCATGCATAAGGAAGTACTCCCAAATCATATAATCGTCAATATATATGCCTAAAAAAATTCACCTCTCAAACCCAGGTTAATATGTACTACACTATAGGTGAAGTGCCTCCTTTCTTCTTATCACTTTGTGGTGACACGTATCCCTTTTGATGGCTTGATTTTCATAGGGGCTATCTTTTGTGCAGTTTGGTCTATGTAGCGTTTTGGGGAAATTTTAGAGAAAATATAGGTGGTAAGCGATGAGGAAGTAGAGCGCAAAAAAAAAGGTCAACCTCTCGTGCATTGGACGATTCAGTGACTTAATTAGTTATTATTTTGTCTAGACGAAGGTAGATGCATATGTTGTTACCATGGTTTAGCATGTTATTATGTAGCATCATGTTGGAGAATTTCCTTTTTTCCTTTCTTGGCCCTTGGCCTTTTGGTTTCAACGATTTCTTATAAAAACTTTTCTTTATTAGTGGAAACAGTAAATCTTTTTCTCGTTTAAAAATGAAATTACATTTTAAGAGAGTTACACAATAGTACACGAGAACATACATATCTTGTATATCTCTATGCTAGACACTTGTAAACTCTTTTTTCATGTATTATACAGAACAATATATGACAAAATAAAAGGCTGCATGGCGATATATATACCTCTTATGTCTTTACCTAAAAAAACACTCTTATGTCTTTCATAGTTTTCATGTTGCTTGGACACAACGCAAAGTGAGCTTCGGGGATTGGACGAAAATATATAACCAAACCACAAAATAAATAAAGTTGGTTCACAAAACATGATCTGTGTTAATAACAAAACGACCAAAGACTAATGATTCAGCTTGGTTGCCTGGGCATTCTGTTAAAGTGTGGCTAGGACGACATCGCCTTTATTTTCTTTTCATAGTAATAATCGTAAAAAGTTACTGGCTTCCACACACCAGTGTTCTCCATGTTCTTAAGATGATGTTCGCCGGTTTTGGCTTCATTAGTTTAAAGCCCGAGTCCTCTCTAGCCATGATTGGATGACCCAAATATGGTGAAGTCTGCCTTCACAACGCAATTTGACTCAATAAGATAACCTCCGGACAGGTCCCTGAGTTTCTTGAGTGGAAAGAAGTTGGACCAACCCCATGAAGATGCAGCCGAGAACACCAAGAGACCTGCGACCATGGTACATCAGTTGTAATTATGAGTAGCTAACACTAGTTGAGACGATCTACAAACGACACTAATAGTTGCTAAGGAGGATTGAACCTGAAGTTCCACTGAAGTGTTTCCCGTTCTTTTGGTCCAGGATGGATATAGTCATTTCAACCACCATCCCGGACTCAGGAGGGAGATCGTCCGAAGCATGCAGGTGTAACGACAAGGAGAGACAATCGGTGCTGTACTTGTCACCACACGGATACATGGAGATATGCCTGTTGACAAACAGGTAAAGTGACACTCAAATATAAGTGAGAACCCAAGAAAATGTTTGGGTTATTTGGTAAGTTATTGAACTTAAAATATCCTGCTAAGTTTGTGTAAATATACTAAAAATAGATTTTTTTAAAAGTTCCATATGCCTAGAAATAAAGCTAACATGTCCAATTGGGATATCTAAGTGTCAAGGGACCATCGATAATCTCTGTTTTCATAAAACATTCAACAAAATATTCCGTCCACCACAAATTAGTAATTAAGTAACTAATTTTTTTTCTCGAAATGATTAAGTAACTAAATGTACATATAAGATAAAGGTCTGATAAATAATAACACATGCTTATCATTTATATATACAATATATAATGTAATTGATAGCCAATGATGAAATGAATACCATTTATGTCCTCCAACTTTAAATGAAGGAGAACAGACATAGTGCTTTGAGTCCAATTCAAGGAAGTTGTTCATTGTCCAGGTATATGTCCCTTTGATGAATCCCTTCTTCTGGACAAAGAGGTTCTGGACTGTGGCAGCCTTCTTCTGAACCACATCAAATTTCTTTTCAGGAGAAGAGACATCAAGTTTTAATATCTCCACACCAAAGACACAACTGTCATCAACTAGAAAATCAGATGATCTCAGTAGCTCCTGCAGAGGAATCAAGCATTCCATGTTCGACATGTAGTTCTTGAAATCAAAGCTGTGGCTGACTGCGTTTGTGTAAACGTTACACGATTAGAGAAAAAAGAACTTGCATGTAAGATCCAAATATCCAAATAATATATAACCAGCTGTGTCTCCCCTATTAAGCATGGAACTAGAGATCAAAGTAGCGAATTATGTCCAAATAAAGATTATCAAATTAAAATACAACATGTATACGTACTCTCGATTGTTGTTCGAATCAGAATAGTGTCAACTCTCGAGTTTGACATACAGAGACAAGCTTGTGTGGTAATGGTCGTATTAAAAAAGTTATTATAACTGTTGGCTCATATTGATGGAAATTATAGCTCAAACTTGTCATACAAAGAGCTATAGACTCCCAGCTGTAATAAGATAGATGTGTGTGAAACACTATAATTCACGAGATTACCTTTGGCTCCACAATACATTCCATCAGAATGGTTGTATATTGACAACTCAAACACTGCATGGACGGTGTGATCTTTCTCCATGCAAAGTTTTTTCTGCAGTAGAAGACCAAGAGCAACATATGGAGTTCCGCCGAAAGGTTTTGTATGCATTGGACTCACTTTTAGGCTCCTGGTAAATGAATTGACGGGCAGGAAGTAAAGTCAGTGTTTAACTCATCGCTGAAGTAAGAATGAAGCGTAGATTTCTTCAGTTCATGCATCCTATCAAGCTTCATCACATATCTGATAGTATTTATGCATCCTATGGGTAAAAGATAACTGTTGCTATATCTACTAAACGAAACCAGATGGTATTTATATATCTACAATATGTTGATTATGGTGACGTTCCATTATATAGCTTTATTATTATGCGTACCACTGATGCCCAGAGCAGTGAAAAGCACCAGATACTACTGACGCAGCTTTGGTGTCAACCAGGGCTGAGAAGTCATGAATCTTCCATTCAAAATCTGGAACATGCGTCTTTCCTAGCAGGGCAGGAGCTGAAAATTTGGAAAAAAATGCGCAACTCAAAGTTAATAACACATAAGAGAAGGGGAGAAAATGCTCTTGAGAGAATTTGTGCGCACGTGGCCGTTCCAAATTAACTACAGATTTTTTTACATGTTCTGATTATACGAAATCGGAATCTTGAATACAATGATCTGCGTGAGTCGACCATAAATGTATTAGACTAGTTAGTCCCAATCAGGGGTAAAAAAAGACAGAAGGATTGTTGTGAATCGATGGCATCTGGTTCTTGTATATAAGAGACATAATCTACACAACTCAAAGTTAATAACAGAGAATGTGCTCCAAGAAAATTTGTGTGCACGTGCTAGCTCCAAATTAACTGCAGAATTATTGTGTATATTGTGAATTATATGAAATCAAGATCTTGAATAGAATTATATGTGCGAATTGACCGCTAATGTGTTAGAGCAGTTAGCCATGTCACCAATCAGGGGTACAAAGGATAGAAGGATTGTTGTGAATTGCATTTGGCTTTTGTTTATCGGTTTTGCTATGTCTCAGTCAATTGAGATTTTTTTAAGTCTAAGTCATTTACAAAAAAGTGTTTCAGTTGCACTTTTCTGTTAAAAAAGTGCAATTGCACTTTTCTACCAGAAATGTGCAACTGGACTGAGTTGCATTTTTCTATGAACTGCAGTTGCACTTTTCTAAGGTGTCTGAGACTTAACAAAATCTCAGTCAACTCAGACATAGACACACCCTTTGTGTATATATATAAGAGACATATAATCTGCACTTCAGGATAGGCCAGGCAAACGCACCTCTACTTCCGGAGTTGCCCATAAGCTGTTTGTCTGCTTCTTCTCTCCTCCTCGCCCGCAAGTGAAATTACCAAGGATTTGTTGTGTTGCTTGAAACCTCCAGTCGGGAGGACAGAAACAGAAATCGGAGATTATCCAACTAGGCGCACTAATCGCCAGGATGAGGATTGAAGAGAGGAAAAATATGTGGATTTGGGCGCAGATCGAGCGGCGCCTCTCAAATCTCAATGACCGCGTTGGAGGCCTGGCGCTGTGAGCCGAGGAGGTTTTATTATGGAGGTTCTAGCTAGGGACGAAACTGTTTGCATATCCGTAACGAACTCGTGGATCGCGACGAGTGGTTTCCGGTAACCTCACGACACCACAACAACACCCGCCATCCCGCCTTGTGGCGTCCGCGTGCTACCCGCGCTGCTAATGGAGTAGTGCCCCGCCGCCGGCGACACAAGGAGCAGGAGGTGACATGGTGGATTGGGCGAGGCGTCTCCGCCTAGAACCGCCGCAGAGTCGCAGGTCTCGCACGGCAGGGAGGCGCCAGCCAAAATGCCACACGAAAATACTCATGCTTTCAGAGTTCAGGTGGCAATTATACATGCAGCACTTGCCAAGGTACAGAGGGACAAAGACGGAAATTAGGGGAGGCATGATTCCATGAAATAACACGATTCAAATAAACAGATGGAAAGTGCTTCTTGATACGTCAGATTGAATTGAACACCCAGTGCATAAGGAAGTGCTTCCCAAATCATATGTTCCGTCCATACATGTAGACCTAGAAATATATAGGAGTAGGTAAGATATGATGTCTCACTTCTCGAATCCAGGTCAATACTAATAATCCCACAAGTTCTTAGTACTTCTACCACAACATTGTCTTATATATAATAAGTCTAGATGAAAGGGCATTATGTCTTCAGCAGGCCATGAGCTAGATCTAGCCATCAGTGGATGACCCAACAATAGTGATATCTGCCTTGATAACGCAGTTCGAGCCTACAAGATATCCTCCAGACGGGTCCTTGAGTTTCTTGAGTCCAAGGAAGTCAGACCATCCCCAGCCGTATGTACACACCCAGAGACCTGTGGAGGCCGCAAAAGTAAGATCAACTGCAATCATGAGGTTAGAAATTCTGTCTTTCTTGATACACAGTTGCTAAGGAGAGCGAACCTGATGTTCTAGTCAAGTGTTTCCCATTCTTTTGGTCCAGGATCGAGAGAGTCATTACAGCCACATTATTAAATTCGAGAGGGAGCTTCTTCGAGGCATCCACGTACAAGAACAGAGAAAGGGAATCAGTGCTGAACTTGTCACCACGTGGATACATGCCGATGTACCTTCATTTTCAGAAAAATAGTACAGAGTAAGTGACTTCAAATGTAGGAGAATGGACGAAGTGCCCCAGAAAAAAATTTATTTCAAGAATGTGGTTAGTTATTGAAACAAAAAATGTACATCCATTAACTTTGGACACATTTTATTGCCAGTACAATTGTAACAAAAATCTAAACAAGATATGACTACAGTACAAGAGTATACAATGTTACACAAATGAACTGGAGAAAATGATGGATGGTATATTGGTATATCATACAGGAAGAACTGATCGTACCAAAATATGCCTTGAATTTTCAAAAAAAATTCTCCTAAAAAAACATATATGACCAAGAGATTTTATGTGTCAATAACTCAATATGGATTTTAGAAATACAATTTTTCGAATTTGTTTAGGAATTATTTGTGCACATTGCCTTGCACAAAGATCTGACCATCTGTACTGTCCGCTGGCATAACGCATTAAAGATAAGCTTCTGGCAACTATGACGTTAGTAATATAATTTGGGGTGTTAAGCAAAAAGGACACATGTAAGCTAAAAGGTTGGATAACATATCATATATTTATATGGATTATTTGCGATGCAACTAGTAGTAACAGGTGAATACCATTTAAGCCCGCCCACTTCAAATGTGGGAGAACGGACGAAGTGCTTAGAGTCCAACTCTGAGAAATTGTTTATGGTCCAGGTGTATGTCCCTTCGATGAATCCCTTGTTCTGGAGAAACATGTTCTGAACTGTGGTAGTCTTCTTCTGAACCACAACAGCCTTCTCTTCAGGAGACGAGACATCAACTTTTAATATCTCCACACCAAAGACACATATGTCATCAACTAGAAAAGTGGATGATTTCAGTAGCTCCTTAAGAGGAATCAAGCATCCCTTCTTTGAATAGAAATTCTTGAAATCGAAGTTGTAGTTAGCTGCGTTTAGGTAAAGGTGAGATGATTAAAGAAAAATAAATTGTATGTAAGATGCAAATAGAGCACCAAATCTCGCCCCAGCTAAGATGTAAGAAGAAATCAAAGTAGTGAATCACATTCCAGTAATGATTATCAAATTTAAAGAGAACATTTGATTTAGTCAAGTATATTGTTCCAATCAGAAGAGTCTCAAGGTTGTCACACAATGTACAAGGTCTGCAGACAAACTTATGGGAAATAAAATACAAAGCGACTTGCAGGAAATAATCAATCATATTACAAAATTTAAAGATAATTGACTCGTAATGATGGAATCTATAGCTGAAAATTAGGAATCATAGAGGAACATGGACTCCTAGCTGTAATAGGATGGATGTGCTTCAGAATACCTTGGCATCCACAATACATCCCTTTTGAATGGTTGTATATTGACAACTCAAACACAGCATGCACTGTGTCACCTCGCTTCAACTTTTTTCTTGATAGCAAAAGAAAAAGAGCAACATATGGAGTTCCAGAACCAGGATTTTCATGCATTGGATTCACATGCAAGTACCTGGTAAATGGAAGAATGAGTTAGAAATTCTAGGATCATAACTGGACCACGAACGAGGCCTAATTTCTTCGTTCATGCATCATAACAATCTTCAGAATCTTACTGCTTGTTTCTGAGATTGTGATTCCTAATTTATTTCATTGAAACATGATATGTGTGTAAACGATGTCCTAAATTAATATTATACGGATAACAGATAATTGGTTTTTATAGTAAAACAAAAAGCATGATTTTGTAATTACGGTCCATACCATTCAAACCCAGAGCAGTGAAAAGGAGCAGATGTTGCCGACTTAGCCCCCAAATCAAGTAGCACAGAGAAGTCCTGAATCTTCCATTCTAAATCTGGAACGTGGGTCTTAAATGGTAGCACACGAGCTGAAATTTGCACAAGTGCAATAACTCAAAATTACAAAACAAAGAAAAGAGAGAATGTGCCATGAGAAAATTCATGTGGAAGTTGCAGTTTCAAATAAACAGGCTACAATATCGACTACCGGGCTCCAGAAAAATAGAGAACAGCATGGAAGTTTTCTTTATTCTGATCATACGAATCAAAATCTTGTATACCTTTATTCGTGACAAGTAGTTAATTAGAATAGTTAGTCAAGTCATCCATCAGGGTTAGAACATGGCAGAAGATACTTATACTCCTCATCGATTAGACATGAAGACCAACAGTTGCTAAGGAGAGTGAACCTGATGTTCTAGTCAAGTGTTTCCCATTCTTTTGGTCCAGGATCGAGAGAGTCATTACAGCCACATTCTTAAATTCGAGAGGGAGCTTCTTCGAGGCATCCACGTACAAGAACAGAGAGAGGGAATCAGTGCTGAACTTGTCACCACGTGGATACATGCCGATGTACCTTCATTTTCAGAAAAATAGTACAGAGTAAGTGACTTCAAATGTAGGAGAATGGACGAAGTGCCCCGGAAAAAAATGTATTTCAAGAATGTGGTTAGTTATTGAAACAAAAAATGTACATCCATTAACTTTGGACACATTTTGTTGCCAGTACAATTGTAACAAAAAGCTAAACAAGACATGACTACAGTACAAGAATATACAATGTTACATAAATGAACTGGAGAAAATGATGGATGGTATATTGGTATGTCATACAGGAAGAACTGATCGTACCAAAATATGAAAATTCCTTGAATTTTCACTTTTTTGTTTCTCCTACAAAAACATATATGACCAAGAGATTTTATGTGTCAATATGGATTTTAGTAATACAATTTTTCGAATTTGCTTAGGAATTTTTTGTGCACATTGCCTTGCACAAAGATCTGACCATCTGTACTGTCCGCTGGCATAACGCATTAAAGATAAGCTTCTGGCAACTATGAAGTTAGTAATATAATTTGGGATGGTAAGCAAAAAGGATACATGTAAGCTAAAATGTTGGATAACATATCATATTATTTATATGGATTATTTGCGATGCAATTAGTAGTAACAGGTGAATACCATTTAAGCCCGCCCACTTCAAATGTAGGAGAACGGACGAAGTGCTTAGAGTCCAACTCTGAGAAATTGTTTATGGTCCAGGTGTATGTCCCTTCGATGAATCCCTTGTTCTGGAGAAACATGTTCTGAACTGTGGTAGTTTTCTTCTGAACTACAACAGCCTTCTCTTCAGGAGACGAGACATCAACTTTTAATATCTCCACACCAAAGACACATATGTCATCAACTAGAAAAGTGGATGATTTCAGTAGCTCCTTAAGAGGAATCAAGCATTCCTTCTTCGAATAGTCATTCTTGAAATCGAAGTTGTAGTTAGCTGCGTTTAGGTAAAGGTGAGATGATTAAAGAAAAAGAAATTGTATGTAAGATGCAAATAGAGCACCAAATCTCGCCCCAGCTAAGATGTAAGCAGAAATCAGAGTGGTGAATCACATTCCAGTAATGATTATCAAATTTAAAGAGAACATTTGATTTAGTCGAGTATATTGTTCCAATCAGAAGAGTCTCAAGGTTGTCACACAATGCAGAAGGTCTGCAGACAAACTTATGGGAAATAAAATACAAAGCGACTTGCTAATAATCGATCATATTACAAAATTTACAGATAATTGACTCGTAATGTTGGAATCTATAGCTGAAAATTAGGAAACATAGAGGAACATGGACTCCTAGCTGTAATAGGATGGATGTGCTTCAAATACCTTGGCATCCACAATATATTCCTTTTGAATGGTTGTATATTGACAACTCAAACACAGCATGCACTGTGTCACCTCGCTTCAACTTTTTTCTTGATAGCATAAGAAAAAGAGCAACATATGGAGTTCCAGAACCAGGATTTTCATGCATTGGATTCACATGCAAGTACCTGGTAAATGGAAGAATGAGTAGAAATTCTAGGATCATAACTGGAGCACGAATGAGGCCTAATTTCTTCAGTTCATGCATCATATCAATATTCAGAATCTGACTGCTTGTTTATGAGATTGTGATTCCTAATTTATTTCACCGAAACATGACATGTGTGTAAACAACAACAACATCAAATCCTTTTTCCCAAGCAAGTTGGGGTAGGCTATATGTGTGTAAACGATATCCAAAATTAATATTATATGGATAACAGATAATTGGTTTTCATAGTAAAAAAACAGCATGATTTTGCAATTAGTGTCCATACCATTCAAACCCAGAGCAGTGAAAAGCAGCAGATGTTGCTGACTTAGCCCCCAAATCAAGTAGCAATGAGAAGTCCTGAATCTTCCATTCTAAATCTGGAACGTGGGTCTTAAATGGTAGCACACGAGCTGAAATTTGCACAAGTGCAATAACTCAAAATTACAAAACAAAGAAAAGAGAGAATGTGCCATGAGAAAATCATGTGGAAGTTGCAGTTCCAAATAAACAGGCTACAATATCGACTACCGGGCACCAAAAAAATGGAGAACAGCATGGAAGTTTTCTTTATTCTGATCATACATATCAAAATCTTGTATACCTTTATTCGTGACAAGTAGTTAATTAGAATTGTTAGTCAAGTCATCCGTCAGGGTTAGAACATGGCAGAAGATACTTATAATCCTCATCGATTAGACACGAAGACAGTTTCAGTTTCTAGAAAAGGAGAGTGATATATTCAACACATGACAAACTAGACATCTTGCTGAGTCATCAACATGATGGTGAGGGCAAGTGCTTGTTCAATTCAGAGCTAGCATTTCATATTCTTACACTGACTTCTGCCAAAATGCATCTGAAACACAATCCGAACATCGGCCAGACAATACATACCCGTACTCTTGGAGTTGCCCATAGATCTGCCCTTTCCTCTTCTCTCCTCCTCTGCAAGTGAAATTAAATCACACCCTAACAAAAATTAGATCATGCATTTCAGAGAAAAGGAATGCATGTCATGTGAAATATTACTAATTACCAGGCAGGAAAAAAATGTAATTATCATGCCATAAGTGCAAAGAACATACAGAATCTTCAAAGATAGAGCCGATCTTGGTCTATATAATTACCACAGCTTATAAAAAATAATTACCGGCGAAAATAAAGGAGAGAACCAGAAGTAAAATCACACTCCACAAGCAGGTGGACTTGGAAGCTACGCGCTTTACCCCTCGATAGATTACGAAAGAAGGCCAAGAGCTTGCACCAGAAAACTCTGAAACCCTGTTTCGTGAAGAAAAAGAAAAAAAACCTGGGAGTCTGAAACCTACTCCAGAAAAGGAAGAAGTGAAGAACAGTAGCGAGGGAGAAGGTATTCTCCTACGCGATCCAAGGCAAAGCGACGGGATTTCCAACTAACAGGAAGAAGGCGAAGGCAGAGAGGGGCCTGGATTTGGTTGCAGACGGTGTACCTCACAATGTCTTCCTCTGTCGACGACGATTGGGGTCCCGGAGGTGCGAGCGGAATGGGTTTTTTGTCGAAGTAGAAGGCAAGAGCACCAGCCCCTCACAAAGAGCAAGGTTGCCTTTCTCAGTTTTCGTTTCTCTCCTCTCTCCTCCAATCACTTTATTTTTCTCCCCGTCTCTTCTCTCAGCTGCCATGTGCAAGGTTGCCATTCTCGTGCAAGGTTATTGCAGATTCCGGCGTTCACCATTTTTTACTTCCATCTTCTTTCCTTACCTCTCTCTACTTTATGTCACTTCTAAGAAGTTGCGTATGATCATATTGGACAAGGTGGCCTATTTTTTTTTTCTAAAGCAAAGTTGAAAATGCCGAA
Organism: Lolium multiflorum; assembly: GCA_030979885.1. NCBI lineage: Eukaryota > Viridiplantae > Streptophyta > Magnoliopsida > Poales > Poaceae > Lolium > Lolium multiflorum. The sequence goes on along the minus strand of CM061747.1, from coordinate 116,260,790 downwards.
AATCTCTTTTTTTTAGCAGCCTACCGAATATCTCCTTACTGTATCAAATTATTTTAAAGCGTCATGTTTAACAAATATAACGGCGTGATAATCCCTGCAATAATTAAGTGCGAGGGGGAAAAATTGGCCCTACAATACTTCTTTTCAGGTTTGGTAGTTCTCTAAAAAACTTAATAATAACCCAGAAAACCTCCATATATGTGGGCGATGCAGAGATTATTTACTGTACAAAAAAAAATTAACTTGTCGCAGCTAGCATCGTGTTTAGCGTCCTTGCAGAGTTAAGAGATAGAGGGTCTTAGCAAGCTTTCATAGGTTTGATTGTGGCCTCAAAAGTGGTGTTTTGAATGGGAAGGTAAGAAAAATGATGACATAAAAAATATCAAGTGACTAGAGAAATAGATCCAATCTTGGCCTAAATAATTATCAGGGCATACACAAATTATTACCCACGAAACTAAAGGGAGAGAACAAGAAGTAAAATCACAGCCCACAAAGAAGTCGATTTTGAAAGCTATGCGGTTTACCCCTCGATCGATTATGACAGAAAGCCAAGAACTTGGACCGGAAAACCTTGAAACCATATTTCATGAAGAGAAAGAAACCTGGAAGTCTGAAACCGGCCCTCTGCTCCAGAAAAAGAAGTGAAGAAAAGTAGTGCGCGATCTGTGGCAAAGAGACAGATCTCCGACTAACAGGAAGAAAGCTCAGGCAGAGAGAGACCTGGATTTGGTTGCAGATCGAGCGTACCTCGCAACTGCCTCCTCTGTCGGCGACGATTGGAGTTTCAGAGGTGCGAGCAGAATGGGGTTTTGTCGAAGTGGAAGGGGACGTTCGCCTCTCCACACACACCGACAGTCACAGCGGGAAGAGGGGCACAAAGAGCAAGAGCACCAGCCCCTCACCTTTTCTCTTCTCTCTCTGTGTGTAACTCTGTTTTCCTCCTATCTTCTCTCACATGCCATGTGCAAGGTTTGCCATTCTCGTGTAAGGTTACTGCAGATTGCCACGTCCACGAATTTTACTCCTCTCTTCTTTTCTCGTCAAGTCGATGTCAATTTTCAGAAGTGGCAGGATCAGGTTGGTGGACGGTGGGTGATAGCTCCTCCTTATTTAAAAGAAAACTGATATCACCATTTAAGAGCGCAATGCAAAATGTGTCGTACCATGCTATGCTTTGGTGGTGGCCTCAAGAGCATCAATTATTCCATTACAACGCCCAAAATCCATATATTAAAACTAGTTGAATGCCTATACGTTGCTACGGTCTTCAAAATTTGTTCATCTACACACTATTCACACGTGTAAACAAAAATTCACATAAAGTCTCGTGTGTACAAAAAAAATATTACTTTTTATTCACCTTGTTTGGCGTGTGTAAACTCTGGTGTTGTTTCAAAACGTCCACAGAATTCATCTTGATCATGCCCATGATCAACATAAGTGAAACATAATATATCAAAATAAAATTCATGCATGGTTATTTACACTTTAAAAACTAGGCCGATTCAGCGATTACTAGGCCGATTAATCTCTACTAGGGGCATGACTGTGTCGAATACCATTAATCATTTGTGTTAATCTTTTAGCCCGATTAATCATACCGAAAGTCCGATTACTAGGTATGTTTCCGATTAACTACTACACTTGGTCAAAAAAGTTACAAAATTTTCAATGCATATCTAGCTACCCCTCCCCAATAAAGTAGGTTTTGCGAAGCTCTCGCTTAATTGCAGCCTCCAGCAGCTCGATTTTCACTGTCGCCAACTAGGTACTTGCCCTCCTAGACCAGTTACTCGCAGTTGCCCAGACCTCAGATACAGGAGCTCGACCGCCTTGAGGAGCTCGTGTAGGAGCTCGAGGATTCCTTCAATAGGTTAGGTGGTTGAGGTGTAAGAGGGGTCTTACCCTAGGTAGGGCTGGGAGAAGATAAACTTCAGAGGTGAGAGGAGAAGAAGTGGAAGGAAGGAACACGACTTTGGCTAGTGGATCCTGATTCGCTCGTGACCTTGAAGATTAGGTTCTGGAGGAGAAGCGTACATGTTTTTCTATAATTTTAGGCTCTAAAGAAGTAGGGCCAGACATGTAAAGGCTCATATACTATTATTTTCTTATATAAACTATTTTTAAGTGCTAATTTGTGTATGTTGCACCGATTAATAGCCGACCGATTAAATCAGTTAATCGTCCGAATTCCGATTAATCGCTACTCCCAAGCCGACCCAGCAATTAACGGTTACCGATTTCCTTACCATTGGTTATTTATTTTTTACTCTTTCATGCATAGTTACTAGGGTGGCAACATGCAGCGGCCGCAAACAAAAGTTTAGTGCAAATAGACATAGAGATTGGATGAGATTTAAAGCGGTTGTAGAGAAAATCTGCACCTCACTACAGGAAAACGTATCTTTGCCATGTATATTTTCCTTTGCCGGGTGTATTTTCTCGGGTACACGGCAAAGTCTCTCTTCCCCGGGAGCCAAAAAGCAAGACGCGGCAAAGAAAATTTTGCCGAGTGTCAGCACCCGGCGAAGAAATATGACTTGACACAGTAGGTAAAATACACTCGGCAAAGAAAAACACCCGGCGAAGACACTCTTTGCCGAGTGTCTCATCGTTACACACGACGAAAAAAGTTGCCACGTAGCACATAACACGCATGGTTAGCGGGATAGTAACGGCGCGTTTCTTCGCCGGGTATCACCCGTTAGATACCCGGCAAAGAGAATCTTCGTCGGGTGTTTTCTGGCGGTACACGGCAAAGTAAAGTTTTCTGGGAGGCGAGCGTTTCCCCGCCTATGTTGTTCTTTGCCATGTGTATTCTAGGAAGCACAAGGCAGAGATTGTCTTCGCCGGGTGCAATCTGGAAAGTACACTGCAAAGACTCTGTTTGCCTTATATATTAAATCAAGACACTAGGCAAAGACGTCATGTTTTGCCACGTCGAGCGCGGCGGTGCTCCTGTTGGGAGACGTCCGAAACCGAAAAGGATGGCCACATAAAATGACATGTTCCAGAGCTAAGAACGATTTTTCTAGAAAATTAGGGGCGGGGAAAAGCGGGCGAGTAGCTCAAATTCGGCCCGTTTCCGGCGGCATCGACGAGAGGCAGAGAGGATCCTACGGCTTCACGGAGAACTAGAGCGCGGGGAGGGTGTGTTGAACACGTTGCGTAGGCGTTCTTCTATCCTTGTGCACGGGTTTCCCTCAACCTAGTTCGCTTAAAAAAAAATCCATTTCGGCACTCGGAAAATGGAAAATAAGTTTTTATAGACAAACTTTGACTATAAAAACTAAGCAACAAAATATTAATTATATTATATGTAATTAGTATCATTGGATTTCGTATTGAATAGAACTTTTTAATGATGCTAATTTCATACAAACAATTTTTATCTATTTGAAATAATTCTTGGTCAAACAAAAAACACATAAAACGAGGGCGCCTTATTCCTTGAAACGGAGATAGTATGTGTTGGTAATTAATAAAGTCCACAACTGGTCCTGCTTCCCTAAAAAAAGTGCCACCATTTGTGGATTAATTTTTCTATTTGTCCTATGCTCTTTTTTACATATTGAAGAGCTCTAGAAAAGTACAGTTAATTTATTTATATTGAAGAAATTATGAACTATAAAAATTATAAAGTTTCATCCAAATGTAGATGGCATAGTCATTCCCATGGGCCGACCGCGCCAACCGTGGTTAGAATGAACACGTGTCCAGGACATTACCGAGTGTCTTGCCAAGAAAACAATTGGCAGACGGCGAATATGTTACTCCCTCCGAGCCGAAAAACTGGGCGGGCGGGCATTTTAATTCAATTTTACAGAAAACTCCTTAGAATTTTAAAAACTTTTGCAATCAGGTCCTCCCATCGTGTTCCTCGCGTCCGCCCATCTCCGGCGGCTCGTCCTCCCGGTGACCGCGCGCTGCTGCTCCCCGGCGAGAGGGAGTCCGCGCCGCTGCCGTTCGTGGCTCCGCCCTTTACCGCGGCCGGACGCTTCCCCCACTACAAGGAAAAGGCCTATAGCTGAATCATGTATCGGTGGCGCACCAAATAAATGCTGCGCCGGCAATATTTGGCGCTGGCGCACCACTTGTTCGGCGCGCCGGTGATACACGGTTACCCCCGGCGCATCTTTATTTTCGTTCGCCTGTGGTAGATGCATGTCTGGTTATGGACCATGCGGCCACATACCATGTGATGTATCCTGGCGCACGAATATTTTTGCTTCGCCGGCGGTGTAATGTGCTGCAGATCCACTTTCTCTCTCTTCTCCCTCACCAAGCCCTGCCGCACCACTATCCCACTCCCTCTCCCCTACGCAACCGCACCCACACCCCCTCCTCCATTCCTCCCCATTTTCTCCACCACTCCACGCTCGGCCTCCTCCATTCCTCCCCAGATGGCCACGCCGCCAGCGCAGCCCGGAGACTAGCGCCTGGACGACCTCCGCGCGCTGCGGGCCTTCGCTGGGAGTCTCACCGCCGGCGGGGACGACCTCCTCCGCGCCGCGTGGTCCGGCGGCGGCGGCTCGTGCTTCGGCTGGGAGGGCGTGAGCTGCAACGGCGCCGGCGGCCGCGTGACTGCGCTTCGACTCCCCGGGCGGGGGTTCGCGGGGCCCATCTTGAGGTGCTTGACCTCAGCTGCAACGCCAGCATCAACTTCCTCTTGGGCGCGCTCGGGCCCGACCTCTGCGCCAGCGCTTCAGGTGCTCGACCTCTCCTGCAACAGCCTCGCCGGCGTGCTCCCCTCGTCCGCCGCCCCGCCGGCGCGCTCCCCTCGTCCGCCGCCCTACTTCTAGGATCCGATTGCTTTTCTAAATTCTTGTTAGGGTGCTTTGTGCAAAATTCATCGCTAGTTGTAATTTTATTTCTTTTGACTGGTGCTCTCTGTAAATGTAATGATGAAGGAAAAGGACAGGCAAGTGGTGGGGCGTTGGGACGGTGGTGGGTGGGCCTTTTTTTTTGTTCCCTAATCGTGCTACTGCCGGCGAACACAGCACATGCGCCGGTGTTATACGGATGTACTGCTGGCGAATTGTTTGCTGCGCCGGTGCTAGGCAAATATCACTGGCTTGTTCCCACCGGCGGGCGCATGTGCGCCGGCAATAAGCAATTTTGGTGCGCCAGCAGTAGCTGTTTTCCTAGTAGTGCCCTTTCCCTGCCCAGGACGCTTCCCTTTCCCTGCGCGGAGAGATCCCAGCGGACGGAAGGCTGGAGCAAGGCCTTGAGCAGCTCGCCGGTGGAGGGCGCCGGAGCGGGGTAGCAAGGCCGCAAGGACGCGACGGCCGCGCCGGTGAAGGACGAGCCGCCGGAGAACCGCAGCGCTTCCAACCTCGCCAGAGTATCCTCGTCGCTGCCGCCCCCAGGCAGGTGAGCTCGCCCTCTTCTTTGCCGGCACCTCTCTGTGATGTCTTCTGGCCAAGCATCTACCCTTGATCTGCAGTCAAGCACCTGCGCATCTCCCCAAGCCAACCGCCTGGTTGTGATCTTCTCTTCTCCTCCGGCCCTGCATGTCCGCATCGCTTCTGCATCTGCAATAGTAGTTCAAGTCTCAGTGGCTACCATGCATCAGAGATGGGGGATCATGTTTTTGTGCTAGTTTCAATTGCAAAGCCAGAATGGAATCTCTTCAAATTTTACTGAGAATGCAGATGGTTGCTGAAACTCATTTCATGTGCTTTAAATCTAACCTGAGACACTGCAATCTATTGAATATATCATAGCATACATGCAAACCTGAGACACTGCAATCTATTGAATATATCATAGCATACATGCAAACCTGAGACACTGCAATCTATTGAATATATCATAGCATACATGCAAACCTGAGACACTGCAATCTATTGAATATATCATAGCATACATGCCATTACCTTTAAATCAAACCTGAGACGTTATAAGCTTGTCTTCAGAAGTAGATATCTTAAGCTGAGGTCTCTGAAAATTTCAAGATCTTACTCCGTTTGTGAATAAAAGAGGGGGTTTAACCAATTATCCAGCAAGGTCAACAAGGGGGTTTATGCTGCATAAAGAATGTGCCGAGACTAACTTTTCTCTGGTTTACCAAATGATGGAATGGCATGTGCATAGAAGGGTTTACCAAATGATGGAATGGCATGGGCAATGAAGGAACTCATCTTCTTGCTGCATAAAGTACTGTTGATACACAGATTACTTCTTATTGATTACTGCCAAGCACCACTATAAATGTTCATCTTGTGTTCCCTAAAAGAAATGTTCAGTTCAGTTTTATTGTTATGCTGATCTGGTGATAATACTTGTGAAATGTTCAGTTCACATTCCTCACCTCTAAGCAATTGATAACAGCCAGCTGGTGCTCTTCTGCAATATCAGGATTTATTTTTATTAATCGTCCAAGAGCATCAATGCCCATATACTTAAGATTATGGCTATCACTCTGCAAACAACAACGGGGCAGGTAAGCGTTAGCTTACAGTTAAGTAACAAGCACACCAATCATGAAAGTCATTTATTTCGCCCTATAAAGATGCCAAACCTTCAGAAACAATCATGAAAGTGTACATATGACCACTCGCTTGCTTGTCACCGCTACCCAGTACAGCAAGTATTTTCAATACTCCAAGGAAATAAGATGATGCCAATTACACGCCTAACATAGCATCCTTGAACCAATTAATTCAAAAGTATAACTCACGGACCTGGATAAATGGTGCGGGCATTTGGTGGTAGTCGTAGGAAGTTGGAAGCCTCCTCTCTGCAACTTGTTTCAGAATGTTAACAGAGCTAACAACTAAATCCTTGTACGCATTTGGATCTTCCAAAACCAGGTCATAGAGTGGGCATAGAGTTGCACCCATCACCCCAGGATTATTATCACAGAGTTTCTGCAGAACAATAAGCAGCACTGTTGAGAATCCACTCGGAAACAATAATTATGCGTTTAAATTCGCTGACAGTTGGGTAGCCCGGGGATTCCTAGAATAGAAATGCAGTTTATTACACATGGTTTATTACCCATGGATGAAGCAGTTTTGTACATTTGACAAGCACATATATACAGAGTGACATTACTAACAAGCAGAAACAATAACATACCATATTATAAACGCTTTACAAGGTTAAGATGGCAGCTGCACCAAACAAACAATTTCAGAAGCTACAGGAAGCTTACCATCTTGTCTGTCATTTAGTCCTCCTCCTAGCCCTTGAAGAAAAACAATTGAGGGTTAGTTCAGCACACTCTGTTCTTATTCTTCTCCACTAACTGCTCCTCCTCAGACCTGAAGTGGAACAAGAAGATTAGATGAGCTTACACAATAATAACCATCAGTTTATAATGTTTTTGCGAGGTGAAATGCACTTTGACGGGATTATAAGCTAGTATGCTACAATCATGCTTATAATATGGAACATTGTAATGACATGGATTTTTTCTGCAGCTGGTCCATAATAGGCGAAAATGGTCCTGCTCATTGATATCAACTCAACTCCTCCAGAAGAGGAGGATGATGTAGGGAGGGTGATGTCTACTCACGCTTCTTTTCCTGTAGACAGTGTTGAGCCTCCAAGAGCAGAGGTTTGTAGAACAGCAGCAAGTTTCCCTTAAGTGAATCACCCAAGGTTTATCGAACTCAGGGAGGAAGAGGTCAAAGATACCCTCTCAAGCAACCCTGCAATCACGATACAAGAAGTCTCTTGTGTCCCCAACACACCTAATACACTTGTCAGATGTATAGGTGCACTAGTTCGGCGAAGAGATAGTGAAGTACAAGTAGTATGGATGTATATGAGTGGTAATAGTAATCTGAATAAAATATGGCAGCGAGTAAACATGCAGTAGAACAGTAAATAAGCGGTGTTTGCAGTATTGGAAACAAGGCCTAGGGATCATACTTTCACTAGTGGACACTCTCAACATTGATCGCATAATAAATAATAACTTCTCTCATTTGTGCTACATACACTCTTTTGTTGGATGACAAACACCATTCGTTGTGTAGGGCTACAAGAGCTCCCTCACCACAACATTCGGCATTCATATTTAAGTAACCTTAGAGCATAATAGATCTTTGCAAAATAAACCGAGAACTAACATAGCATACACACTGTCCACATTACGCTATGAAAGGAGGAATAGATCACATCAATACTATCATAATGATAATTAACTCCACAACCTACAAGAGATTATGATCATAGCCTACGACAAGAACCACACGGTGCGCTGATACGTCTCCAACGTATCGATAATTTCTTATGTTCCATGCCACATTATTGATGATATCTACATGTTTTATACACATTATATGTCGTATTTACGCATTTTCTGGAACTAACCTATTAACAAGATGCCGAAGAGCCTTCTGTTTTCTGCTGTTTTTCAGAAATCCTAGTAAGGAAAATTTTCTCGGAATTGGACGAAATCAACGCCCAGGTCCTATTTTTGCACGAAGCTTCCAAGACCGGAGGGACGAAGTGGGGCCACGGGCGCCGCCACACTAGGGCGGCGCGGCCTAGAGGGCCCGCGCGGCCCTAGCGTGTGGGGCCCCGTGACTCTCCCGACTCCGCCCTTCCGCCTCGAAAGCCTCCGTCGCAAACCCCCGCAGAGAGCCACGATACGGAAAACCTTCCGGAGACGCCGCCGCGAATCCCATCTCGGGGGATTCGGAGATCGCCTCCGGCACCCTGCCGGAGGGGAATCATCTCCCGAAGCACTCTTCATCGCCATGATCGCCTCCGGAGTGATGAGTGAGTAGTTCACCCCTGGACTATGGGTCCATAGCAGTAGCTAGATGGTCGTCTTCTCCTCATGTGCTTCATTGTTGGATCTTGTGAGCTGCCTAACATGATCAAGATCATCTATCTGTAATACTATATGTTGTGTTTGTCGGGATCCGATGGATAGAGAATACTATGTTATGGTGATTATCAATCTATTATTTATGTGTTGTTTATGATCTTGCATGCTCTCCGTTATTAGTAGAGGCTGGCCAAGTTTTTGCTCTTAACTCCAAGAGGGGGTATTTATGCTCGATAGTGGGTTCATGCCTCCATTGATACCGGACAGTGACAGAAAGTTCTAAGGTTGTGGATGTGCTGTTGCCACTAGGGATAAAACATTGATGCTATGTCTAAGGATGTAGTTGTTGATTACATTACGCACCATACTTAATGCAATTGTCTTGCTTGCAACTTAATACTGAAGGGGTTCGGATGATAACGAAGGTGGACTTTTTAGGCATAGATGCATGCTGGATGGCGGTCTATGTACTTTGTCGTAATGCCCGATTAAATCTCACTATATTTATCATATCATGCATATGCATTGTTATGCCCTCTTTATTTTCAATTGCCCACTGTAATTTGTTCACCCAACATGCTTTAATCTTATGGGAGAGACACCTCTAGTGAACCGTGGACCCCGGTCCTATTCTTTACATCGCATACAATCTCTGCAATACTTGTTTTGTTTTCTTCGCAAACAATCACCTTCCACACAATACGGTTAATCCTTTGTTACAACAAGCCGGTGAGATTGACAACCTCACTGTTTCGTTGGGGCAAAGTACTTTGGTTGTGTTGTGCAGGTTCCACGTTGGCGCCGGAATCCCTGGTGTTGCGCCGCATCACATTTCGCCACCATCAACCTTCAACGTGCTTCTTGGCTCCTCCTGGTTCGATAAACCTTGGTTTCTTTCTGAGGGAAAACTTGCTGCTGTGCGCATCATACCTTCCTCTTGGGATTCCCAACGAACGTGTGAGTTACACGCCATCAAGCTCTTTTTCGGCGCGTTTGGGAGATCAAGACACGCTTAAGTCTCCACTTCCCAATCTCTTTACTTTGTTTTTGTCTTGCTTTATTTTATTTACTACTTTTTTTGCTGCACCTAAACAAAACACACAAAAAATTAGTTGCTAGTTTTACTTTATTGTCTTGCTCTCTATATCAAAAACACAAAAAAATTAGTTACTTGCATTTACTTTGTCTAGTTTGCTTTATTTACCGTTGCTAAAATGAATACCCCTGAAAATACTAAGTTGTGTGACTTCACAAACACAAATAATAATGATTTCCTATGCACACCTATTGCTCCACCTGCTACTACAGCAGAGTTCTTTGAAATTAAACCCTTTCTGAACCTTGTTATGAGAGATCAATTTTCTAGTGTTAGTTCTGATGATGCTGCTGCCCATCTTAATAATTTTGTTGAACTTTGTGAAATGCAAAAATATAAGGATGTAGATGGTGATATTATTAAATTGAAATTGTTTCCTTTCTCATTAAGAGGAAGAGCTAAAGATTGGTTGCTATCTTTGCCTAAGAATAGTATTGATTCATGGACTAAATGTAAGGATGCTTTTATTGGTAGATATTATCCTCCCGCTAAAATTATATCTTTGAGAAGTAGCATAATGAATTTTAATCAATTAGATACTGAACATGTTGCTCAAGCATGGGAGAGAATGAAAACTTTGGTAAAGAATTGCCCAACCCATGGACTGACTACTTGGATGATCTTCCAAACCTTCTATGCAGGACTAAATTTTTCTTCGTGGAATTTATTGGATTCAGCTGCTGGAGGTACCTTTATGTCCATCACTTTGGGGCGGCTACAAAGCTTCTTGATGATATGATGGTAAATTACTCTGAATGGCACACGGAAAGAGCTCCACAAGGTAAGAAGGTAAATTCTGTTGAAGAAACCTCTTCCTTGAGTGATAAGATTGATGTGATTATGTCTATGCTTGTGAATGGTAGATCTAATGTTGATCCAAATAATGTTCCTTTAGCTTCATTGGTTGCTCAAGAAGAAAATGTTGATGTGAATTTCATTAAAAATAAGAATTTCAACAACAATGCTTATAGGAACAACTCTGGTAATAACTATAGGCCATATCCTTCTGCTAATGGTAATGGTTATGGTAATTCTTATGGGAATTCTTACAATAATAATAGGAGTGTACCCCTGGTCTTGAAGACATGCTTAAAGAATTTATTAGTACACAAACTGCTTTTAACAAATCTGTTGAGGAAAAGATTGATAAAATTGATATTATTGCTTCTAGAGTTGATAGACTTGCCTCCGATGTTGATTTATTAAAATTGAAAGTTATGCCTAATGATGATATTGATAATAAGATTACTACTACAGCAAATGCCATCCAAGTTAGAATTAATGAGAATATAAGATTAATGGCTGAATTGCGTGCTAGGTGGGATAGAGAAGAAAATGAAAAACTAGCTAAAGAGAATAATGTAGCTAAAGTTTGGACTATTACCACCATTAGTAATGATAATGATTCACATGTTGCTGCACCTCCTACTATCAATGGTAAAATAATTGGTGTTGGCAATGTTTCTACTCCTAGTGCAAAGCGAACAAAAGCTCTGAATTGCTAAAACTGAAACTGTGATAAAACTGCTGAAATTTTTTCCAACCTTGGGGACAATGATCCCATTGCTGTAGCTCATAATGATTTAGATTTTGATGATTGCCACATCTCTGAAGTTATAAAGTTCTTACAAAAACTTGCTAAAAGTCCTAATGCTAGTGCTATAAATTTGGCCTTTACAAAACATATTACAAATGCTCTCATAAAAGCTAGAGAAGAGAAACTAAAACTTGAAACTTCTATTTCTAGAAAGTTAGAAGATGGTTGGGAGCCCATCATTAAAATGAAATTCAATGACTTTGAATGTAATGCTTTATGTGATCTTGGTGCAAGTATTTCTGTTATGCCTAAAAAAATTTATGATATGCTTGACTTGCCACCATTGAAGAATTGTTATTTGGATGTTAATCTTGCCGATAATGTTAAAAAGAAACCTTTGGGGAGGATTGATAATGTGCATTACGGTTAACAATAACCTTGTCCCCGTTGATTTTGTTGTCTTGGATATCGAATGCAATGCATCATGTCCTATTGTGTTGGGAAGACCTTTTCTTCGAACCGTTGGTGCTGTTATTGATATGAGGGAAGGTAATATTAAATATCAATTTCCTCTCAAGAAAGGTATGGAACACTTCCCTAGAAAGAGAATGAAGTTGCCTTTTGATTCTATTATTAGAACAAGTTATGATGTTGATGCTTCTACTCTTGATGTTACTTGATTTACACTTTCTGCGCCTAGAGAAAAGCGCTTATGGGAGACAACCCATGTTTTTACTACAGTACTTTGTTTTATATTTGAGTCTTGGAAGTTGTTTACTACTGTAGCAACCTCTCCTTATCATGTTTTTGTGCCAAGTAAAGTTTCTATGCTAAAGTTGATGTTATATTTGGGATCGCTGCGTAGAAACAGCATTGCTGTCTGTCACGAATTCTGGCATAAGTCTCTGTAAAAAATTCGAAAAATCTGCAAAATTACGTGATCCTCAGATACGCAACTTTCATTAGTTTTGAGTTTTTCCATTTGAGCAAGTCTGGTGCACCTTTCAGGTTCGTATTTTCTGTTTTTGACAGATTCTGCCTTTTTTTCGCATTGCCGTATGTTGTTGGATTTTCTTTGATCCATTAATGTCCAGTAGCTTTGTGCAATGTCCAGAAGTGTTAAGAATGATTGTGTCACCTCTGAATATGTGAATTTTAATTGTGCACTAACTCTCTAATGAGTTTGCTTGAAGTTTGGTGTGAAGGAAGTTTTCAAGGGTCAAGAGAGGAGTATGATATACTATGATCAAGAGGAGTGAAAGCTCTAAGCTTGGGGATGCCCCGTGGTTCATCCCTGCATATTTTAAGAAGACTCAAGCGTCTAAGCTTGGGGATGCCCAAGGCATCCCCTTCTTCATCGACAACATCATCAGGTTCCTCCCTGAAACTATATTTTTATTCGGTCACATCTTGTGTTCTTTACTTGGAGCGTCGGTTTGTTTTTGTTTTTGTTTTTGTTTGAATAAAATGGATCCTAGCATTCACTTGTGTGGGAGAGAGACACGCTCCGCTGTTGCATATGGACAAATATGTCCTTAGGCTTTACTCATAATGTTCAAGGCGAAGGTTGAAACTTCTTCGTTAAATTGTTATATGGTTGGAATTGGGAAATGCTACATGTAGTAATTCTAAAATGTCTTGGATAATGTGATACTTGGCAATTGTTGTGCTCATGTTTAAGCTCTTGCATCATATACTTTGCACCCATTAATGAAGAAATACATAGAGCTTGCTAAAATTTGGTTTGCATATTTGGTCTCTCTAAGGTCTAGATAATTTCTAGTATTGAGTTTTGAACAACAAGGAAGACGGTGTAGAGTCTTATAATGTTTACAATATGTCTTTTATGTGAGTTTTGCTGCACCGGTTCATCCTTGAGTTTGCTTCAAATAACCTTGCTAGCCTAAACCTTGTATCGAGAGGGAATACTTCTCATGCATCCAAAATCCTTGAGCCAACCACTATGCCATTTGTGTCCACCATACCTACCTACTACATGGTATTTCTCCGCCATTCCAAAGTAAATTGCTTGAGTGCTACCTTTAAATTTCCATCATTCGCCTTTGCAATATATAGCTCATGGGACAAAATAGCCTTAAAAACTATTGTGGTATTAAATATGTACTTATGCACTTTATCTCTTATTAAGTTGCTTGTTGTGCGATAACCATGCTTCGGGGACGCCATCAACTATTCTTTGTTGAATATCATGTGAGTTGCTATGCATGTCCGTCTTGTCTGAAGTAAGAGAGATCTACCACCTTAATGGTTGGAGCATGCATATTGTTAGAGAAGAACATTGGGCCGCTAACTAAAGCCATGAATCATGGTGGAAGTTTCAGTTTTGGACATATATCCTCAATCTCATATGAGAACACTAATTGTTGCCACATGCTTATGCATTAAAGAGGAGTCCATTATCTGTTGTCCATGTTGTCCCGGTATGGATGTCTAAGTTGAGAATAATCAAAAGCGAGAAATCCAAATGCGAGCTTTCTCCTTAGACCTTTGTACAGGCGGCATGGAGGTACCCCTTTGTGACACTTGGTTGAAACATGTGTATTGTGATGATCCGGTAGTCCAAGCTAAGTAGGACAAGGTGCGGGCACTATTAGTACACTATGCATGAGGCTTGCAACTTGTAAGATATAATTTACATAACTCATATGCTTTATTACTACCGTTGACAAAATTGTTTCATGTTTTCAAAACCAAAGCTCTAGCACAAATATAGCAATCGATGCTTTCCTCTTTGAAGGACCTTTCTTTTACTTTTATTGTTGAGTCAGTTTACCTATCTCTCTCCACCTCAAGAAGCAAACACTTGTGTGAACTGTGCATTGATTCCTACATACTTGCATATTGCACTTGTTATATTACTCTATGTTGACACTATCCATGAGATATACATGTTATAAGTTGAAAGCAACCGCTGAAACTTAATCTTCCTTTGTGTTGCTTCAATACCTTTACTTTGATTTATTGCTTTATGAGTTAACTCTTATGCAAGACTTATTGATGCTTGTCTTGAAGTACTATTCATGAAAAGTCTTTGCTTTATGATTCATTTGTTTACTCATGTCATTACCATTGTTTTGATCGCTGCATTCATTACATATGTTTACAATAGTATGATCAAGATTATGATGGCATGTCACTCCAGAAATTATCCTTGTTATCGTTTGCTGCTCGGGACGACACAGAACTAAGCTTGGGGATGCTGATACGTCTCCAACGTATCGATAATTTCTTATATTTCATGCCACATTATTGATGATATCTACATGTTTTATACACATTATATGTCATATTTACGCATTTTCTGGAACTAACCTATTAACAAGATGCCGAAGAGCCAGTTGCTGTTTTCTGCTGTTTTTGGTTTCAGAAATCCTAGTAAGGAAATATTCTCGGAATTGGACGAAATCAACGCCTAGGGTCCTATTTTTGCACGAAGCTTCCGGAAGACCGGAGGAGACGAGTGGGGCCACGGGCGCCGCCACACTAGGCGGCGAAGAGGCCGCGCGGCCCTAGCGTGTGGGGCCCCCGTGACTCTCCGACTCCGCCCTTCCGCCTACTTAAAGCCTCCGTCGCGAAACCCCGTGCCGAGAGCCACGATACGGAAAACCTTCCAGAGACGCCGCCGCCGCGAATCCCATCTCGGGGATTCAGGAGATCGCCTCCGGCACCCTGCCGGAGAGAGGGAATCATCTCCCGGAGCACTCTTCATCGCCATGATTGCCTCCGAGTGATGAGTGAGTAGTTCACCCCTGGACTATGGGTCCATAGCAGTAGCTAGATGGTCGTCTTCTCCTCATGTGCTTCATTGTTGGATCTTGTGAGCTGCCTAACATGATCAAGATCATCTATCTGTAATACTATATGTTGTGTTTGTCGGGATCCGATGGATAGAGAATACTATGTTATGGTGATTATCAATCTATTATTTATGTGTTGTTTATGATCTTGCATGCTCTCCGTTATTAGTAGAGGCTCTGGCCAAGTTTTTGCTCTTAACTCCAAGAGGGGGTAGTTATGCTCGATAGTGGGTTCATGCCTCCATTGATACCTGGGACAGTGACAGAAAGTTCTAAGGTTGTAGATGTGCTGTTGCCACTAGGGATAAAACATTGATGCTATGTCTAAGGATGTAGTTGTTGATTACATTACGCACCATACTTAATGCAATTGTCTGTTGCTTGCAACTTAATACTGGAAGGGGTTCGGATGATAACCTGAAGGTGGACTTTTTAGGCATAGATGCATGCTGGATGGCGTTCTATGTACTTTGTCGTAATGCCCTGATTAAATCTCACTATATTTATCATATCATGTATATGCATTGTTATGCCCTTTTCTATTTGTCAATTGCCCGACTGTAATTTGTTCACCCAACATGCTTTAATCTTATGGGAGAGACACCTCTAGTGAACTGTGGACCCCGTCCTATTCTTTACATCGCATACAATCTACTGCAATACTTGTTTTACTGTTTTCTTCGCAAACAATCATCTTCCACACAATACGGTTAATCCTTTGTTACAGCAAGCCGGTGAGATTGACAACCTCACTTTCGTTGGGGCAAAGTACTTTGGTTGTGTTGTGCAGGTTCCACGTTGGCGCCGGAATCCCTGGTGTTGCGCACATTTCGCCACCATCAACCTTCAACGTGCTTCTTGGCTCCTCCTGGTTCGATAAACCTTGGTTTCTTTCTGAGGGAAAACTTGCTGCTGTGCGCATCATACCTTCCTCTTGGGTTCCCAACGAACGTGTGAGTTACACGCCATCATGCACACACTAGCACCTTTACACCATGCAGGAGGAATAGACTACTTTAATAACGTCACATGAGTAGCACATAGACTAGTAGCGATACAAAGCTCATCATATGGATCTCAATCATGCAAGCAATTCGTGAGATCATTATATTGGAGTACAGAGAGAGAGATTAACCACATAGCTACCGGTACAGCCCTCAGCCTCGAGGGAGAACTACTCCCTCCTCATCATGGGAGCAGCAGCGTTGATGGAGATGGCGGTGGTTGATGACCCACAAGTATAGGGGATCGCAACAGTCTTCGAGGGAAGTATTACCCAATTTATTGATTCGACACAAGGGGAGACAAAGAATACTTGTAAGCCTTAACAGCGGAGTTGTCAATTCAGCTACACCTGGAAACAGACTTGCTCGCAAGAGTTTATCAGTAGTAACAGTTTTATAGCAGAAGAAATAGTGAAATAACAGCAGCAATGAAATAAAGACAGCAGTAGTGATTATAGTAAACAGCAGGATTAAAATACTGTAGGCACAGGGACGGATTAACGGGCGTTGCATGGATGAGAGAAACTCATGTAACAATCAAAGCAGGGGCATTTGCAGATAATAATAAAACAGTATCCAAGTACTAATCAATCAATAGGCATGTGTTCCATATTTAGTCGTACGTGCTCGCAATGAGAAACTTGCACAACATCTTTTGTCCTACCAGCCGGTGGCAGCCGGGCCTCTAGGGAAACTACTGGAAATTAAGGTACTCCTTTTAATAGAGTACCGGAGCAAAGCATTAACACTCCGTGAACACATGTGATCCTCACATCACTACCATCCCCTCCGGTTGTCCCGATTTCTGTCGGGGCCATTGGTTCCGGACAGCGACATGTGTATACAACTTGCAGGTAAGATCATAAACAACGAATATCTTCATGAATCAATAACATGTTCAGATCTGAGATCATGGCACTCGGGCCCTAGTGACAAGCATTAAGCATAACAAGTTGCAACAATATCATAAAAGTGACATCTACGGATACTAGGCACTATGCCCTAACAATCTAATGACTATTACATGACCAATCTCATCCAATCCCTACCATCCCCTTCAGCCTACAGCGGGGGAATTACTCACACATGGATGGGGGAAACATGGCTGGTCGATGGAGAGGCGTTGGCGGTGATGGCGGTGAAGATCTCCTCCAATTCCCGTCCCGGGTGCCGAAACGGAGACTTCTGGCTCCGCGACGGAGTTTCGCGATGTGGCGGCTCTTGGAGGGTTTCTGCGATTTCGACTTCTCCCGTGCGTTTTTAGGTCGAACCCGATAAGTAGTCCGAAGGGGGCGTCGGAGGCCGGCCGAGGGGCCACACCATAGGGCCGCGCGGGCCCCTAGGCGCGCCGCCTTATGGTGTGGGGCCCTCGGGCCTCCACCTCACTTGTCCTTCGCTCTCGTATTCGGGAAAATAGGGCCTTCGCATAAATTCCGAGGATTTTCCCGAAAGTTGGATTTCTGCACAAAAACGAGACACCGAGCAATTCTGAAAACAGCGTTAGTCCGTGTTAGTTGTATCCAAAATACACAAATTAGAGGCAAAACAATAGCAAAAGTGTTCGGGAAAGTAGATACGTTTTGGATGTATCAACTCCCCCAAGCTTAGCTTATTGCTTGTCCTCAAGCAATTCAGTTAACAACTGAGCGATAAAAGAACTTTCACGAACACATTTGCTCATATGATGTATATATTCTCATGCTATGGCTAATACTTAAGCAGTTCATAATGAGACACATGCAAATAAGATCATCCAACAGCTATGTCAATCATGGAGAGGTACCAACAATTAATAATAAGCACCATGAATCATGTATATAAGCAGGATTGCAATGTTCATAAGAGAATATGATAAAGTGGTATCTCGCTTGCCCGTATTTGATCGGCAAAACATAAATGCCAGGCACCTCTGGAGTTCATAAAAAAACTAGAAGTAGTGATTGTCAAAGATAAAAGCATCAAAGTTATACCACAATCAATCATATTTTGAGACAAGCATATTATACTAAGAATGACAGTCGTGCTCTCAAGATAGTGCTCAAAGAAAGAATGGAGACACAACATAAAAGTAAAAGATTGACCCTTCGCAGAGGGAAGCAGGGATTAACATGCGCTAGAGCTTTTCATTTGTAAAGCAGGAGTAAAATTATTTTGAGAGGTGTTTGTTGTTGTCAACGAATGGTAATGGGTACACTAACTACCTCATCAACCGGACTCACAAGAGCGGCTCCCATGAATTATTTGCATGTTTATGTGGCACTCCTTCCAACCTTTCTTACACAAACCATGGCTAACCGAATCTCGGGTGCCTACAATCACATACCATGAAGGAGTGCCTTTTTATTTAAGTTTTATTATGATGATGACACTCCCCCAACCTTTGCTTACACAAGCCATGGCTAACCGAATCCTTCGGTGCCGTCCAACAATCACAAACCATGGAGGAGTATCTATTTAAGTTAATTAATTTGGGACTGGAATCCCATTGCCAGCTCTTTTTGCAAAATTATTGGATAAGCGGATGTGCCACTAGTCCATATGAGAGTCCGTCAAAAGTAAATGACAAGGTTGAAAGCTAAACACCACATACTTCCTCATGAGCTATGAAACATTAACACAAATTGAGAAGCATTTTGAAAGTTTTAAAGGTAGCGCATGAGAATTTACTTGGAATGGTTTGAAATGCCATGCATAGGTATTTATGGTGGACACTTTGGAATAACTTGGTTTTCATGTGTTTGGAAGCACGAGCAGCATTCCCGCTCAGTACAAGTGAAGGCTAGCAAAAGACTAGGGAGCGACAAATCAAGAGAGCAGTAACTATCATAATCATGCTTGCGGCAAAATAAGTTAACGGAGGCATAAAAGTGATGCAAGAACTCTGAAGCAATATAAATCATCGAGGCTTAATTGACTTTTGTTCAGTCATATGCATGCGTGAGCATGTGCCAAGTCGATATAAATGAATTATTCAGAGGAGGACACCACAATGCCATACTTACTTATGAATAAAACAATGCAAGCGAACATCCATGACATGCTACTCATATTAATAAATTGGAGCTAAACATGAGAGATCATGAACTACTAGACTTTCTCAAATAACATATACCTCACATGAACCAACTAAGCATGCTCACATGGATGAGTATATGTACAAAAATGAAAACAAATAGAGTTCATACCAGCCTCTCACCACAATCAGATTGTCGTAGATCGTCATTATTGCCTTTTCACTTGTGTAGCTTGGATAATATGAAATGAAAACCACGCTCCAGCCACCGAAAACCATTGGACTCATGATGAACTTTAAAAACCAAAGAAGAACAGCAAATATTTTTGGTGTTTTCGAATTAGAAACAAGAACAAAAGAAAACAAGAAAACAAAGCAAAATCTTTTTGGGTTTTCTCATAGCAAACCAACGATAACAAATAAAGTAAACTAAGAGCAAAGAACCAAATAAACAAATGGTGAAGAGAAACAACAGAAATATTTTTGGTCTTTTTTGTTTTAGGAAAGAAACAAAGCGAAAACAAAAGAATGCAAACTAACAAAACACAGAAAAGCAGGATGACAGAAATCTGCCAAATCCTGACAGCAGTACAGAAATAGAAATTAACAAAAATCTTCCATTGCTCAGACCAAAAAGTGTTAAACTAATGAAAGTTAGATAACAACCTGGGGAACATGCTCAAAAATTGGCAGCTCAAAATAACGTTCTGGCGATTTTTTTGGTAACAGCCCAGAATCTGTTTTTGGACAGCACTTCCCCAAATATCATCTCCCTCTCATTAGCAAACCACTCTAAGAAACTAAACAAGTATGTACAAGTATCCAGCAACCATATGTTGGAGATATGCCCAAGAGGCAATAATAAATGGTTATTATATATCTTTGTGTTTATGATAATGTTTACATACCATGCTATAATTGTATTAACCGAAACATTGATACATGTGTGATATGTAGACAAACAAGAAGTCCCTAGTATGCCTCTTAAACTAGCTTGTTGATTAATGGATGATTAGTTTCATAATCATGAACATTGGATGTTATTAATAACAAGGTTATGTCATTGTATGAATGATGTAATGGACACACCCAATTAAGCGTAGCATAAGATCTCGTCATTAAGTTATTTGCTATAAGCTTTCGGTACATAGTTACCTAGTCCTTATGACCATGAGATCATGTAAATCACTTATACCGGAAAGGTACTTTGATTACACCAAACACCACTGCGTAAATGGGTGGCTATAAAGGTAGGATTAAGTATCCGGAAAGTATGAGTTGAGGCATATGGATCAACAGTGGGATTTGTCCATCCGATGACGGATAGATATACTCTGGGCCCTCTCGGTGGAATGTCGTCTAATGTCTTGCAAGCATATGAATAAGTTCATAAGAGACCACATACCACGGTACGAGTAAAGAGTACTTGTCGGAGACGAGGTTGAACAAGGTATAGAGTGATACGAAGATCAAACCTCGGACAAGTAAAATATCGCGAGACAAAGGGAATTGGTATTGTATGTGAATGGTTCATTCGATCACTAAAGTCATCGTTGAATATGTGGGAGCCATTATGGATCTCCAGATCCCGCTATTGGTTATTGGTCGGAGTGAGTACTCAACCATGTCCGCATAGTTCACGAACCGTAGGGTGACACACTTAAAGTTGGATGTTGAAATGGTAGTACTTGAATATGGAATGGAGTTCGAATATTTGTTCGAAGTCCCGGATGAGATCCCGGACATCACGAGGAGTTCCGGAATGGTCCGGAGAATAAGATTCATATATAGGAAGTTATATTCCAAGTTTGGAAATGATCCGGTGCATTTATGGCAGGTTCTAGAAGGTTCTAGAAAAGTCCGGAAGAATGGCACTTTGGAAAGTGGAGTCCCGAAGAGACTCCACTTGCATTACCAGCCAACCCTAAAGGGGAGGAGTCCAAGGTGGACTCCCCTAGGGTGGCCGGCCACCCCCTCCCAAGGAAGGTGGGAATCCCACCTCTAGTGGGAGTCCTAGCTTGGGTAGGTTTCATGTGATATGGAAGGTTTTGTTTGGGGTCTTATTCGAAGACTTGTAGACCAACTCTTGGGTGTTCCACCTATATAATGAGGGCCAAGGGGAGGGGGCCGGCCACCACAAAAAGCCACAAGTTGGCCGCACCCCATTGAGGCCGGCCACCCCCTCTCCCCAAACCCTAGCGCCCCGCTCCTCCACCATATCCCGCACGCTTAGCGAAGCTCCGCCGGATTTCTCCACCGCCACCACCACGCCGTCGTGCTGTCGGATTCAAGAGGAGCTACTACTTCCGCTGCCCGCTGGAACGGGGAGGTGGACGTCGTCTTCATCAACAACCGAACGTGTGACCGAGTACGGAGGTGCTGCCCGTTCGTGGCGCCGGAACCGATCGTGATCAAGATCTTCTACGCGCTTTTGCAAGCGGCAAGTGATCGTCTACCGCAGCAATAAGAGCCTACTCTTATAGGCTTTGGAATCTCTTCAAGGGTTAGTCTTGATCATCCCCTCGTTGCTACCGTCTTCTAGATTGCATCTTGGCTTGGATTGCGTGTTCGCGATAGGAAAATTTTTGTTTTCTATGCTACGTTATCCTACAGTGGTATCGAGCCGTGTCTATGCATAGATGGTTGCACGAGTAGAACACAATGGTTTGTGGGCGTTGATGCTCTTGTTATCTTTAGTTGAGTACTTTGCATCTTTGTGGCATAGTGGGATGAAGCGGCTCGGGCTAACTTTACATGACCGCGTTCATGAGATTTGCTCCACGCTTGACATGCAACTTGTATTGCATAAGTGGCTTTGCGGGTGTCTGTCTCTCCTACTATAGTGAAGATTCAATTTACTCTTCTATTGAAAACACTAGTATCACCGTTGTGGTTCATGTTCGTAGGTAGATTGGATCTTACTCGAAAACCCTAAACCACGTAAAATATGCAAACCAAATTAGAGAACGTCTAACTTGTTTTTGCAGGGTTTGGTGATGTGATATGGCCATAATGTGATGATGAATATGTTTGAGATGATCATTATTGTATTGTGGCAACCGGCAGGAGCCTTATGGTTGTCTTTAAATTTCATGTTGAGTAGTATTTCAAAGTAGTTGTAATAGTTGCTACATGGAGGACGATCATCAAGACGGCGCCATTGACCTTGGTGCTTCGCCGACGATGATGGAGATCATGCCCGAAGATGATGGAGATCATGTCCGTGCTTTGGAGATGAAGATCAAAGGCGCAAAGACAAAAAGGGCCATATCATATCACATATGAACTGCATGTGATGTTAATCCTTTTATGCATCTTATTTTGCTTAGATCGCGACGGTAGCATTATAAGATGATCCCTCTCACTAAAATCTCAAGATAATAAAGTGTTCATCCTTAGTAGCACCGTTATCAAGTCTTGTCGTTTCGAAGCATCTCGTGATGATCGGGTGTGATAGATTCAATAAGTACATACAACGGGTGCAAGACAGTTTTGCACATGCGGATACTAAGGTGGCCTTGACGAGCCTAGCATGTACAGACATGGTCTCGGAACACGTGATACCGAAAGGTAGAGCATGAATCATATGATTGATATGATGAACACTTTGAGTGTTCGCCATTGAAATTACATCTTGTCTCGTGATGATCGGGCATAGGTGTGATGGATTTGGTTCGTGTGATCACTAAGACAATGCGAGGGATATTGTTTTGAGTGGGATTCACCTAGATTTTTAATTATGTAGAATTAAAATTTGAACTCAATTTGTCATAAACTTAGTCTGAGTAGTATTTTGAATTAATTTTGTAGTATTGGCATCCGTTTACTACTATGCGCTAGTCTTGTTATTGAGATAGAAATACTGTTAAAATCTGATAAGAAACTTTACGGATTAGTACCGTATTGTTAAAGAATCAAGAATTGATTAAGTCCTATTGCAAACTTTTAGTGAAACTCACTTTGTTGATTCAGAGAGCTATGGTTTCAATTAGTACCTAAAGTTATCTTGTCTCCGTGAAACTTGTAGTTCAAATCTGTTTGAAAAGTAAGGAGCTGAAAATTTAGTTTTCAGAAATAATCAAGGTATGAGATATATGTGATATCTAAGACCTTATTGCAAGATGATAGAATATAATTTGGTGAGACTACATAAACTCATAAGTTTTATGGGAATGTATGAAGGTTGAAGACGCCAGGCGTCACAATCCTCCAACTATTGGAGCACTAACGATATTCGCATATCCATGAAGTTATCATCCTTAGTATGCACCGTTGCTAAGACTCGTCGTATCGAAGCATCACGTGATGATCGGGTGTTATAGATTCTACGTGTGCTTACAACGGTGCAAGCCAGATTTGCACATGCGAATACTAAGGTTAAACTTTATGAGCCTAGCATGTACAGACATGGTCTCAAAAAGTTGTCATGAATTGATGGATAAAATTATGAGTGAAATTGTTCATCATAGTTACTAATAAGTGAAATCTAGAACACTTGTCATATGATGATCAACTTCAAAATAATAACCTCAAGGTTATTGGTATTAGACCAACAAACCTAGAAGTTATTAATGTTGAAGTGTTTTTCTGAATAATGAGGAAAGCTAAAAGAGAAACTGCAAAAGATATTTTGGCAAAAAGAAAAAACTAGAAAGTCTAGCTCAGGTGTATATAAATGATATACATGTTATGGTTGTATTCCTAGTTAAGTCACATAATGAAATTCTTGGGTATTAGTACCATATTGGTTGGTATGAAGTGTCATACAAAACAACGCAATACAAGAATACAAAGGCCTAAGTGACTGACAAGGAATATGATAGGAATGCACGTCTGGAACAAAAATAAAGAGTTATTATGTTCATCGTTGGCATTCTATCTAGCCCTTAGAATTTATAATAAAGAACTTAATAATTGTTATTTTGCTCTGGTCAAATGAAAACAATGAGTTGTTCAAATTATGACATTACTCCATGTATGATGGATAAGTTATTATAAATCTTAATGGTGAAACACACATACATAACACTGACGCTAAAATGCCATAAGGCAAATGATTTGAATTCCACTTATTTGTGGAACCGCCATTTAGGTCATGTTAGAAAGGAACGCATGAAGGAACTCCATGCAAATGGATTTTTGGAGTCATTTGATTTTTGAATCGTTTGGCGTTTGCAAATCTTTTCTAAAGAGAATGACTAAAATGCCGTTCATAGGCCAAGAGTTGAAACGGGCAACTAACTTAGTGGAAATATACATGATGATGTATGTAGTTCACTGGGCATAGTTGTGTGCGGGAGATTCTTCTACTTCATAAAAACTTCCAACAATGAATTGAGTATATATGTGGATATATTCAATAAGGAAGAAGTTTGAAACATTTGAATAGATTCAAATAAATTTCAGCATGAAGTGGAAATCATCGTAATAGAAAAGTCAAATATCTATGATTGGATCATGGTAGAAATATTTGAATTACGAGTTTTAGCGAACATCTAAGAGAGTTATGAAATTGTTCTACAACTCACATTTCTTGGACTATCATAATGATGATATAGTATCCAAGATATGTATCCAAACCTTGTTGGATTAATGATGAGATAAAATATTATGACGCCATTATATTTTTGTGGATTATGCTTTAGTGACTACCGCTTTTACACTGAATAGAGCATCATCATGATCCGTTGAAATGACACCATACGAGTTATGGTATGGGTATAAACCCTAATAGTCTTTCTTTAAATTTTGGTCTAAGAGTTTACAACCAAAATCGGATGAATGTCTTTGTTGGTTATCCCAGAGAATTAATTGGGAATTCTTCCCACGAGACAAAGACAAAAGTGTTTGTCAATGTTTCTTATTTCCGAGAAATTGTTTCTAGTGAAGTATTTGAGTGGGAGGACAATATAATTTGATAAGGTTTATGAACCTGAGCATAATGATCAGAGTAGCGCAGCATCGGAATTTGTTTCGGAAGCGGCCACGACGATCATGGCTCCCATGACTACAAAGTGTTTTAGCCATGGAGATTGAAGTACATTTTGAACCTTGTAGGTATGGTTTACTTTGTGATCAAATAAATGATTTGTGAACAAAGGATTGATTTTGAATAATGATAAACCAACTAAAAACAAAGAAGTTATGATGGGCCCTGACTCCGTTAAAATGGCTATACGCCATGAAATCCAAGATAGATAAATACTTTTTGAAAGTAAATGGATTTATAAAATTGATGGACTTGGATGGAATATCCTTAAAGAAGCTCGACTTGTCGAAAAATTGTTTACGACAAAGTTCAAAGAGTTGACTACGATAAGATTAGATCTTCCGTAGCAATGCTTATAGTCTATGTGGATTATTCTAGTAATCACTACATATTTCTTTTATGAGATATGCTAGTAGGATGGCAAAATACACTACTTAACAGAAGTGTATATTAAAGGTGTATACAAGATACAACCAAGAGTTTTGCTGGTCCGTGGAATACTAGATAGGTATACGAACTTCAATTGGATGAAGTAAGTATCACGGAGTTAGAATCTTCACCAGATGAAATAGTCAAAGAGTTTTTGATTTCATCAGAGACGATGAAGAGGCTTGCATTTGCAAGAAATTAAGTGGGAGCGCTAAGACACATTTATAATACTTTATGTAGGTGACATATAGTTGGTTATAAATGATGTAATTATATACTTGATTAAAAGGTTTCATTGAGAATTAACTTCAATGAAAGGATATGGACTGAAACAAATTTAGTGTCAAGATCTATGAAGATAGATTGAAACACATAAATAAGTTTAAGTCAAAGTACATATGATGGATATTGAAGTAGTTCAATATAGAAATATTAAGAAAATGTTCTTGTCATGTGAAGGTTTAACAAGACTTGAGTGTATCTGACACTCAATGAGTAAAAACACATGAGTGATTATAGATCACGAATAACATGTACACAATCAGATATCATGTGCTATAAAGTGTTATGAGCATATACCAGAATGATTCATATGATGATCATTGAACGACAGTAAGAATATCCTTAAGTACTTTAGAAGAACTAAGGATATATATATATATTTTTGTATGAAGAAATGACAAACAAATCGCTATAAGGTGTTACACCGATATTGGTTTTGTCACATATAAAATATAATTTCAAATCTCAAATTAGACTAAGTGTTGTTTAAAAGGTAGCACAATGAGCTAGAAGTTGTCTATGCTAGATTTAGAAGAGTTCTAAATATTGTGATGGATTCTACAAAAGAAGGCAGAATATGTCATTGTTTTGAAAATGACAAAGGATGTTAAGTCAGGAGGTTCTTTGAGAATTTGGTGTAGTTCCGACAAAGTCAGAACTTTGAAGCTATATTGTGTGTGACAATATTAGTGACATATTTCAGACCGCGGAATTAAGGTTCCAGAGGACTAAGCATATATGCCGACTCATTTGGAAAATGAGTGATGCGAGAGCATATGAATTGCAAAATACATACGTTTCTGAGCATGTCAGAACCGTTGACTAAAACCTCTCCCGTGAGCAAAACATGATAAAGCACCAGAGGGCCAAGGTGTTATATCTTTACATATGTAAACTAGATTATTGACTCTAGTGCAAGTGGGAGACTGTTGGAGATATGCCCAAGAGGCAATAATAAATGGTTATTATATATCTTTGTGTTTATGATAATGTTTACATACCATGCTATAATTGTATTAACCGAAACATTGATACATGTGTGATATGTAGACAAACAAGAAGTCCCTAGTATGCCTCTTAAACTAGCTTGTTGATTAATGGATGATTAGTTTCATAATCATGAACATTGGATGTTATTAATAACAAGGTTATGTCATTGTATGAATGATGTAATGGACACACCCAATTAAGCGTAGCATAAGATCTCGTCATTAAGTTATTTGCTATAAGCTTTCGGTACATAGTTACCTAGTCCTTATGACCATGAGATCATGTAAATCACTTATACCGGAAATGTACTTTGATTACACCAAACACCACTGCGTAAATGGGTGGCTATAAAGGTAGGATTAAGTATCCGGAAAGTATGAGTTGAGGCATATGGATCAACAGTGGGATTTGTCCATCCTGATGACGGATAGATATACTCTGGGCCCTCTCGGTGGAATGTCGTCTAATGTCTTGCAAGCATATGAATAAGTTCATAAGAGACCACATACCACGGTACGAGTAAAGAGTACTTGTCGGAGACGAGGTTGAACAAGGTATAGAGTGATACCGAAGATCAAACCTCGGACAAGTAAAATATCGCGAGACAAAGGGAATTGGTATTGTATGTGAATGGTTCATTCGATCACTAAAGTCATCGTTGAATATGTGGGAGCCATTATGGATCTCCAGATCCCGCTATTGGTTATTGGTCGGAGTGAGTACTCAACCATGTCCGCATAGTTCACGAACCGTAGGGTGACACACTTAAAGTTGGATGTTGAAATGGTAGTACTTGAATATGGAATGGAGTTCGAATATTTGTTCGAAGTCCCGGATGAGATCCCGGACATCACGAGGAGTTCCGGAATGGTCCGGAGAATAAGATTCATATATAGGAAGTTATATTCCAAGTTTGGAAATGATCCGGTGCATTTATGGCAGGTTCTAGAAGGTTCTAGAAAAGTCCGGAAGAATGGCACTTTGGAAAGTGGAGTCCCGAAGAGACTCCACTTGCATGACCAGCCAACCCTAAAGGGAGGAGTCCAAGGTGGACTCCCTAGGGTGGCCGGCCACCCCTCCCAAGGAAGGTGGGAATCCCACCTCTAGTGGGAGTCCTAGCTTGGGTAGGTTTCATGTGATATGGAAGGTTTTTGTTTGGGGTCTTATTCGAAGACTTGTAGACCAACTCTTGGGTGTTCCACCTATATAATGAGGGCCAAGGGGAGGGGGCCGGCCACCACAAAAAGCCACAAGTTGGCCGCACCCCATTGAGGCCGGCCACCCCTCTCCCCAAACCCTAGCGCCCCGCTCCTCCACCATATCCCGCACGCTTAAGCTCCGCCGTTTCTCCACCGCCACCGACACCACGCCGTCGTGCTGTCGGATTCAAGAGGAGCTACTACTTCCGCTGCCCGCTGGAACGGGAGGTGGACGTCGTCTTCATCAACAACCGAACGTGTGACCGAGTACGGAGGTGCTGCCCGTTCGTGGCGCCGGAACCGATCGTGATCAAGATCTTCTACGCGCTTTTGCAAGCGGCAAGTGATCGTCTACCGCAGCAATAAGAGCCTACTCTTATAGGCTTTGGAATCTCTTCAAGGGTTAGTCTTGATCATCCCCTCGTTGCTACCGTCTTCTAGATTGCATCTTGGCTTGGATTGCGTGTTCGCGATAGGAAAATTTTTGTTTTCTATGCTACGTTATCCTACACCATAATATGCAAAGAATGAGTGATGCCGGTATACCTCCCCCCAAGCTTAGGCTTTTGGCCTAAGTGGAGTTCATTCCCACGGTCCCCATGAAGTGGTGTCTCCGTAATACGAAGAACGACCCGGTTCCAGGTATGTGCTGGAGGAAACATCGGGGTATGTGACGGTGCAGTCGTAGGAGGGCTCGGCGTTCTCGGAGTCATGTTGCTGGTGGAATTCTTGTATCTTCATATGTTCCTCCACCTCCTCCTTAGTGAGCGACCATGATTGCCTGTCAATATTGAACAAACCTGGCTGGGGGAGGGATTTCCTTCTCATTCCCGTCAGCAAACAACATTCTATAGACCATATTATCTATAGTGGAATCAGTACTAACAAAATGATGACTCTTCATAGCAGCAATATCTAGTCTCCTAGGGGTTAATGGCACATCATTAGAATCAAGAGGAAGTCTTAAATGTGTTAAAATGCGCAGTGCAATAGTTCCTCCAAAAATAGGCCCCCTGCTAGACAGGCGGCGAGCAATAAGAGAACCAAGATGATAAGATGTCTCTCCAGTAAGTGCAGCATTCAA
Organism: Lolium multiflorum; assembly: GCA_030979885.1. Classification (NCBI taxonomy): domain Eukaryota; kingdom Viridiplantae; phylum Streptophyta; class Magnoliopsida; order Poales; family Poaceae; genus Lolium; species Lolium multiflorum. The sequence goes on along the minus strand of CM061747.1, from coordinate 116,231,558 downwards.
GAAGCAAGATGATAGCTAGAAATATTACTAGTATTTTCCCTACCAAGAATACTAGTAGCAATGTAATATGCAAAATATTTAATGGCGGGAAGTTGAATATTTCTTATCTTCCGCGCTGAATGGTGCGGCAATCATCTTCGGTGATCCCTCGATAGAGCTCCAACAGGTCCCGTGGGTTGTCATCAATCCTCCTTGCTGTACCTACAGGGACAATATCCAATGCACGACAAAATTCTTCCAATTCCATAGTAACAGGATTATCATAGATCTTGAATGCAACTGTCGGCTCATATTGTGTGTTGTGGAACTTGAAGCTCTCAACGAAAATTTTGGTGAGCCTGTAGTATTGCTCCCTTTCATCTCCCACGTAGGTGGCTAAGCCTGCCCTGTTGACAAGGGTGAAGAAGTCATCCAATATCCCTGCATTTGTCAGAAAATCATAACATGGGAAGGATGAAGCATTAGGAGCCCCATTGTCCTCCTCGGGCGCGATGCCTAATCTGAGTGGATGCCCTCGATGGCCTACCGGTGCTGGTTGTTCCTTTCTTGAACAATTCTCCAAATTTGAATTTCTTCATCTTCCTTTTCTGAAATTTTCAACAATCATTATAAAATTTGATTTCAAGGTATATAATTGAAGGGAACTACTATAGGAACTTGCTAAAGTACTACACATGCATCAAAACTAGTTTCTTCCACTTAGAACAAGCATGCAAGCTCACTAAACATGTTATCTACAGCAGCAAAATATTCAAGATATACTCAACCAAACAAAATTCTAATTGGACAATCAAAGGAGTCACATACCAAGGAGTAAATGTGCCAAATTTCAGACAGAAATCTGGGCTGAGATCGAAAAATCGCGAGTTCTTGAGCAGAAACACGAGTGAGAGGAACTTGGTGCGAGTTTTTTCGGGAGAGAGAATGGGAGAAAGAGATGAAGTAGTGGGGCAAGGAGGGGCCCACACCACAGGGTGGCGCGCCCACCTCCTTGGCCGCGCCGGCCTGTGGTGTGGCGCCCTCTGGTGCCCCACAAGTCATCCTCTGGTACTCCCAGGTGCCTCGTCGAAAAATAGGACCAACCGGTGTAATTTTTGTAATTTTTAGAGAACTTCGAAAAATGCACATTTCCGGGTGTTAAATTAATTATTACTGCGCAGGAAAATGATTTCCAAAATCTTAAACAACTAAAGCATATTGCAAAACAAAAGTTGCTACAGCAAGTAAAATAAGTGGAGGGAGAAAGAAAGAAATGTTGTTTAGCTCTCTTATGCATTAAAATATACTTGTTAACAAGGTTGATCAAGTCTTGCTACCAAATAAATTTTATATGACATAAGAAGAAATAAACCTCAAATCAATCATGTTACCTTATATTGAATTGATATGGATCCAATCACAAGAGTTTGATATTCTTCTTTAGGCTCATATATAGGACAATCAATGGATCCCACTTTGATAGTTTTCACATTAAAAATTGTATTGACTCCACATACTTTATCAATCCTCTTGGGAAAATAGATAGTGTGTTCCTTATCATCAACATTGAAAGTAACCATGCCTTTATTGCAATCAATAACAGCCCCTGCAGTATTAAGAAAGGGTCTTCCAAGAATAATGGACATATTATCATCTTCAGGCATTTCCAACACAACAAAATCAGTTAATATCAAGCAATGTTGAGTAACTTGAACAGGAACATTCTCACATAAACCAACAGGAATAGCAGTAGATTTATCAGCCATTTGCAAAGATATATCAGTTGGTATTAACTTATCTAAATCAAGTCTCTTATAAAGAGAAAAAGGCATTACACTAACACCTGCTCCCAAATCACATAGAGCAGTTCTAACATAATTATTTTTAATAGAACAAGGAATAGTCGGTATACCTGGGTCTCCAAGCTTCTTTGGAATCTTACCACTGAAGGAGTAATTAGCGAGCATAGTGGAAATTTCCTCATTGGGGATTTTCCTTTTGTTAGTAACAATATCTTTCATATACTTTGAATAAGGAGGCAATTTAATAGCATCAGTCAAAGGGATTTGCAAAAATAAAGGTTTCATCCAATCACAAAATTTATTATAATGTTCCTCCTCCTTTGATTTTAGTTTCTTAGCAGGAAAAGGCATTTGCTTTTGAACCCAAGGTTCTCTTTCATTACCATGTTTCTCAGTAATAAAATCTTCTTTAGTGTACTTTTTATTTTTAGCAGGCTTTTCAGGTTCTTTTTCAATTTCTTCTTTATCGGAGTATCATCCTTATCATTATCTTTATCATGTTCATTACCACTTTCAGTTTCAGCATCAGAAATAGAAATACTATTAGGATCATTAACAGGTTCAGAGGATTCTACAACATTCTTATGTTTCTTTTTCTTTTCTTAGATGGAGCACTAGTTTTAATTAGTTGAGAATCTTGTTCAACTCTTTTGGGATGCCATTCAGGATATAGAGGATCCTGGGTAGAAACACCACCTCTAGTTGTTACTTCATAAGCATGTTTTTCTTTAGAATTATTTCCCAACAAGTCATTTTGCACTTTAGCAAGTTGATCAATTTGAGTTTGAACCATTTGAAAATGTTTAACAAGTATCTTAACATCATTGGAGGTTCTCTCCACAATACCATGCAATTCACTAATAGCTCGAGAATTTTCCATTAAATGATTCTCTACTCTCATATTAAAGTTTTCTTGCTTAACAATATAATTATCAAACTCATCTAAGCATTGAGCAGGAGGTTTGAATACGGAATATCTTCCCTAGTAAAGCGTTGAAGAGAGTGTACCTCAATCATGGATGAAGGGGGAGTTATCTCACATAAATCTTCTATAGGAGGTAAATTCTTCACATCTTCAGGTTTAATACCCTTCTCTTTAAGTGACTTCTTGGCTTCCCTCATATCTTCATCATTTAATTTAATCATACCCCTCTTCTTCACTATTGGTGTCGGGATTGGTTCAGGTGTAGACCAATCATCATGATTCCAGCCTATTTTAGCCAATAATTCTTCAGAGGAGTTCTTTTCCTGAAAACACAACCAGCACAACTATCCAGGTATGCCCTAGACTCAATGGTTAGTCCACTATAAAATATATCAAGTAAATCGTGCTTTTCCAAATCATGGTCAGGCTGAGCTCTAATAAGAGAGCAAAATCTCGCCCAAGCCTCAGGCAATTTCTCTCCATCTTCTGGTCAAAATTATAAATTCTCTGCAAAGTAGCATGTTGAGCACTAGCAGGAAAGTATTTCCGGAAGAAAACATCAAGCAATTCTTTTGGGCTCTTAATAGATCCAGGAGGCAAATTATTATACCAAGTTTTAGCATCATCCTTTAATGAGAAAGGAAAAATTTTAGCGACAAAATAAGTACGCATCTTAATATCATCAGAAAACAAGCCACTAAGAGTAGATAACTCAGTCATGTGTTCAACAGCACTTTCTTTTTCAGTACCACAAAAGGGTGTTTTCTCAACAATAGCTATATGAGATAAATCAAGAGAAAAATCATAATCTTTATCCCTAATGTTTATAGGAGATGTGGCAAATTTAGGATCAGGAGACAGTTTATATCTAACAGCATGTTCTGCAAGCAATTTTTAATTTTTCTTGCATCAGTAGCATTGCATTTTTCAATAAAATCATCATCATCTATAATAATCTTACATCAACCTCACTAGAATATGAATAGGACACATTCTGTTTCATTCAGGTGACTTAGCAATTTGTATTATTTAGAATTCTAACAAGATCTAATTATCAAGCATCATCATGCATTATAGCATCTAGAAAGGATCATTTTCAGAGGAGTTTCAGCAGGTGAGAGCATCATGTGAGAAACAGTTGACTTATCACAGAATGGTGCAATCAAGAGCAGGAGAGGTGGTAGAGGGTAATATAGATCTTAGTAATCGCAGCGTTTACCCATGATGGAGAACAGGAGAACAATAATCAAAAGTGAACTTCCAAATCGGCGAACGATGGAGAATGATGACCATATAGGGGAGCAACCTTCGAAGCTATTAAGCAATTTATTGAAAATTCGACACAAGGCAAAGCAATTCTTGACCTTACCCGCGACAGGGGAGGCTTGTAACTTATTGTTTATGGTAACAAGGACAAATAGTGAAATGCAAAGGCGTAGTAGTTGTTGCAGGCATTGAGGAGCATTGGAGTGAGCTCATGAGAGAGCAGAAGGGGGCATTTGAAGCGGAAATTTGACCAGAGTACTCAATCAGCCATGATTTAGTATCGTAGTGCATCTTGCACAACATCTTTGCTCATGGAACAACAGCATTTAACCCCCGATGCAGCACTCTTTGTGATCCTCATTTACGGTATCCAAGTGATCCGCAATGAGAAACTTGCACAACATCTTTTGTCCTACCTGGCAGCCTCCTACGGATGTGTGTGATCCTCACATCACTACCATCCCCTCCGGTTGTCCCGGGGGCCATTGGTTCCGGACACGACATGTGTATACAACTTGCAGTAAGATCATAAACAACGAATATCTTCATGAATCAATAACATGCTCAGATCTGAGATCATGGCACTCGGGCCCTAGTGACAAGCATTAAGCATAACAAGTTGCAACAATATCATAAAAGTGACATCTACGGATACTAGGCACTATGCCCTAACAATCTTATGACTATTACATGACCAATCTCATCCAATCCCTACCATCCCCTTCCTACAGCAAATTACTCACACATGGATGGGGAAACATGGCTGGTCGATGGAGAGGCATTGGCGGTGATGGCGGTGAAGATCTCCTCCAATTCCCGTCCGGCGGAGTGCCGAACGGAGACTTCGGCTCCCGCGACGGAGTTTTGCGATGTGGCGGCTCTGGAGGGTTTCGGCGATTTCGACTTCCGTGCGTTTTTAGGTCGAACCCGATAAGTAGTCCGAAGGGCGTCGGAGGCCGGCCGAGGGGCCACACCATAGGGCCGCGGGCCCCCTAGGCGCGCCGCCTATGGTGTGGGGCCCTCGGGCCTCCACCTCACTTGGCCCGTCATTCTGGGAAAATAGGGCCTTCGCATAAATTCCGAGATTTTCCGAAAGTTGGATTTCTGCACAAAAACGAGACACCAGAGCAATTCTGCTGAAAACAGCGTTAGTCCGTGTTAGTTGTATCCAAAATACACAAATTAGAGGCAAAACAATAGCAAAAGTGTTCGGGAAAGTAGATACGTTTTGGACGTATCGGTGGTGTCGATGGAGAAGCCTTCCGGGGGCACTTCCCCGTCCGGGCGTGCCGGAACAGAGACTCCTCCCCCGATCTTGGCTTCGCGATGGCGGCGGCTCTGAAGGTTTCTCGTACCGTGGCTTATTCGTATCGAAGATTTAGGTCGGACTTTATATAGGCGGAAGGGCAGCCTCGGAGGGGACCTGGGCCACGGACCATAGGGCGCCAACCCCCTGTCGCGCCGCCGGTGGTGTGGGGCCCCAGCTCGTCTCCGACTCTTCTTTGATGTTCTGAAGCTCCAGGGAAAATAAGATGTTGGGCGTTGATTTCGTCCGATTCAGGAATATTTTCTTACTAGGATTTCTGAACCAAAAATAGCAGAAAACGAGGGCACTTCGGCATCTCGTCAATAGGTTAGTTAAAATGCATCAAAACGATATAAAGTGTGAACAAAACATGTAGGTATTGTCATAAAACAGGCATGGAACATCAGAAATTATAGATACGTTGGAGACGTATCAAGCATCCCCAAGCTTAGTTCCTACTCGCCCTCAAGTAGGTAAACGATAACAAGAATAATTTCTGAAGTGACATGCTACCATCATAATCTTGATCAACATTATTGCAAAGCATATGACATGAATGAAGTGATCCAAAGCAATGATCTATAGTTTGCTAACAAATAGATAACATATAGCAAATTTTTTCATGAATAGTACTTTCAAGACAAGCATCAAAAAGTCTTGCATAAGAGTTAACTCATAAAGCAATAAATTCAAAGTAAAGGCATCAAAGCAACACAAAGGAAGATATAAGTTTCAGATTTGCTTTCAACTTTCAACATGCATATCTCATGGATAATTGTCAACACAAAGTCATATGATGGGTGCAAATAAGCAAGTATGTAAGAATCAATGCACAGTTGACACAAGTGTTTGCTTCTAAGATGGAAGGAAGTAGGTAAACTGACTCAACATAAAAGTAAAAGATAGGCCCTTCGCAGAGGGAAGCAGGATTAAATCATGTGCTAGAGCTTTTCAAGTTTTGAAATCATATAGAGAGCATAAAAGTAAAATTTTGAGAGGTGTTTGTTGTTGTCAACGAATGGTAGCGGGTACTCTAACTACCTTATCAACCAGACTTTCAAGAGCAGCTCCCATGAAGGACGTTATCTCTACCAGCAAGGTAGATCATCCCTCTTCTCTTTTGTTTACACATGTACTTTAGTTTTATTTATTAGATGACACTCCCCCAACCTTTGCTTACACAAGCCATGGCTAACCGAATCCTCGGGCGCCTTCCAACATTCACATACCATGGAGGAGTGTCTATTTGCAAATTTAAGTTGCTTACTGATAGATCAGAGCAAAACATGTGAAGAGAATTATTAATGCAAGTTAATTAATTGGGGCTAACCCCATTGCCAGCTCTTTTTGCAAAATTATTGGATAAGCGGATGAGGCACTAGTCCATTGTGAAAGTCTGTCGAAGTAAATGACAAGATCGAAAGATAAAACACCACATACTTCCTCATGAGCTATAAAACATTGACACAAATAAGAGATAATAGCTTTTGAATTGTTTAAAGGTAGCACATGAAGTAATTTACTTTGGAATGGCAGAAAAATACCACATAGTAGGTAGATATGGTGGACACAAATGGCATAGGTTTTGGCTCAAGGTTTTTGGATGCACGAGAAGCATTTCCTCTCAGTACAAGGCTTTGGCTAGCAATGTTGTTTGAAGCAAACACAAGTATAAACCGGTACAGCAAAACTTACATAAGAACATATTGCAAGCATTATAAAACTCTACACTGTCTTCCTTGTTGCTCAAACACTTTTACCAGAAAAATATCTAGACCTTAGAGAGACCAATCATGCAAACCAAATTTCGACAAGCTCTACAGTAGTTATCCACTACTAGATTTAAACTACATGATGCAAGAGCTTAAACATGATTTATGAGAGCTCAAAACAATTGCCAAGTATCAAATTATTCAAGACCATATGAAGCATTTTCTGTTTCCAACCAAATAACAACAAGTGAAGCGATCAACTTTCGCCCTTGAACATTAAAAGCAAGAATGAAGAACACTAGTGTTCATATGAAAAAGCGGAGCGTGTCTCTCTCCCACATGAGCATGAATTTATTCAGAGAACGAAATAACAAAACAAAAATAAAAGCACACAGACGCTCCAAGTAAAGTACATAAGATGTGATGAGAATAAAAATATAGTTTCACTAGAAGTGACCGATAAGTTGTCGATGAAGAAGGGATGCCTTGGGCATCCCAAGCTTAGATGCTTGAGTCTTCTTAAAATATGGAGGGATGAACCAGGGCATCCCCAAGCTTAGACCTTTCACTCTTGTTGATCATAGTATATCATCCTCTTCTATTGACCCTTGAAAACTTCCTCCACACCAAACTTCAAGCAAACTCATTAGAGGGTTAGTGCATAATCAAAAATTCACATATTCAGAGGTGACACAATCATTCTTAACACTTCTGGACATTGCACAAAGCTTCTGAAAGTTAATGGAACAAAGAAACTCATTCAACATAGCAAAAGCGGCAATGCGAAATAAAAGGCAGAATCTATCAAAACAGAACAGTCCATAAAGACGAATTTTGCAGGGCACTTAACTTGCTCAAATGGAAAAACTCAAAACTAATGAAAGTTGCGTACATATCTGAGGATCACGCACATAAATTTTCAGATTTTTTTGACTCTTCTACAGAGAGATCTGCGCGAATTCGTGAGAGATAGCAATGCTGTTTCTGCGCAGCAATCCAAATCTAGCATCAACTTACCATAGAGACTTTACTTGGCACAAAAACATGATAAGGAGAGGTTGCTACAGTAGTAACAACTTCCAAGACTCAAAAAAATAGTAGCAAAATAAACACATGGGTTATCTCCCAAGAAGTTCTTTCTTTATAGCCATTAAGATGGGCTCAGTAATTTTAATGATGCTCTCAGAAATAAGATTTGAAGCAAAAGAGAACATCAAGAAGCAAATTAAAAACACATTTAAGCCTAACCCACTTTCTATGAAAAGGAATCTTGTACACAAATAAATTCATGAAGAACAAAGTGGCAAGCATAGAAAAGCAACACAAGCGCAATTTCAAGATTCTCAACATAAAGAGGGGAAACTTAATATTATTAAGATGCATATAACCATGTTTCCCTCTCTCATAATAAATTTCAGTAGCATCATGAACAAACTCAACAATATAACTATCACATAAAGCATTCTTGTCATGAGCCACATGCATAAAATTATTACTCTCCACATAAGCATAATCAATTTTATTAGTTGTAGTGGGAGCAAATTCAACAAAGTAGCTATCATTATCATTCTCATCAAGTGTAGGAGGCATAGTATAATCATAATAAAATTTAATCTCCATAGTAGGCGGCACCAAAAGACCACTATCATTATAATCATCATAAATAGGAGGCAAAGTATCATCAAAGAAAATTTTCTCCTCAATGCTTGGGGGACTAAAAATATCATGCTCATCAAAACCAGCTTCCCCAAGCTTAGAATTTTCCATATCATTAACAACAATGGTGTTCAAAGCGTTCATACAAATATCATTGCTACTAGCATGCAAATAAGATTCCATAGGTTTTTTAATTTTCGCAGCAAACAATCCATGTCTTAACTCAGGAAATAGAATAAGAAGCTCATTGTTGCTTTCCATTATGCCTAACTAGTGTAAACAAGAAACCAAAAGATGCAATTGCAGGATCTAAAGGAAATAGCTTCGAGCACTTACACACCGGCAACAGAAAATAACTTAGTTACCTGGGACCGGAATATGAGTGCCTTTTACCTTACCTCCCCGACAACGTCGCCAGAAAATAGGTTGACGTGGGAGGTTTGATGGCTGTTGACGGGCTTGATGGAGTGTCTTGATTCGTCCCCGGCAACGGCGCCAGAAAATAGCTTGATGTCTACTCACGCTTCTTTTCCTGTAGACAGTGTTGGGCCTCCAAGAGCAGAGGTTTGTAGAACAGCAACAAGTTTCCCTTAAGTGAATCACCCAAGGTTTATCGAACTTAGGGAGGAAGAGGTCAAAGATATCCCTCTCAAGCAACCCTGCAATCACGATACAAAAAGTCTCTTGTGTCCCCAACACACCTAATACACTTGTCAGATGTATAGGTGCACTAGTTCGGCGAAGAGATAGTGAAGTACAAGTAGTATGGATGTATATGAGTGGTAATAGTAATCTGAATAAAATATGGCAGCGAGTAAACATGCAGTAGAACAGTAAATAAGCGGTGTTTGTAGTATTGGAAACAAGGCCTAGGGATCATACTTTCACTAGTGGACACTCTCAACATTGATCGCATAATAAATAATAACTTCTCTCATTTGTGCTACATACACTCTTTTGTTGGATGACAAACACCATTCGTTGTGTAGGGCTACAAGAGCTCCCTCAAGCCGGAGTTAACAAGCGCCACAACATTCGGCATTCATATTTAAGTAACCTTAGAGCATAATAGATCTTTGCAAAATAAACCGAGAACTAACATAGCATACACACTGTCCACATTACGCTATGAAAGGAGGAATAGATCACATCAATACTATCATAATGATAATTAAATCCACAACCTACAAGAGATTATGATCATAGCCTACGACAAGAACCACACGGTGCACACACTAGCACCTTTACACCATGCAGGAGGAATAGACTACTTTAATAACGTCACATGAGTAGCACATAGACTAGTAGCGATACAAAGCTCATCATATGGATCTCAATCATGCAAGCAATTCATGAGATCATTGTATTGGAATACAGAGAGAGAGATTAACCACATAGCTACCGGTACAGCCCTCAGCCTCGAGGAGAACTACTCCCTCATCATGGGAGCAGCAGCATTGATGGAGATGGCGGTGGTGTCGATGGAGAAGCCTTCCGGGGGCACTTCCCCGTCCCGGCGGCGTGCCGGAACAGAGACTCTGTCCCCGGATCTTGGCGATGGCGGCGGCTCTGGAAGGTTTCTCGTACCGTGGCTTATTCGTATCGAAGATTTAGGTCAGGGACTTTATATAGGCGGAAGGGCAGCCTCAGAGGGGACCTGGGGCTACCAGACCATAGGGGGGCGCGCCCACCCCCTGGCCGCGCCGCCTGGTGGTGTGGGGCCCCCGTCTCCGACTCTTCTTTGATGTTCTGGAAGCTCCGGAAAATAAGATGTTGGGCGTTGATTTCGTCCGATTAAGAATATTTCCTTACTAGGATTTCTGAAACCAAAAACAGCAAAAGGAACTGGCACTTCGGCATCTCGTCAATAGGTTAGTTCTGGAAAATGCATCAAAACGATATAAAGTGTGAACAAAACATGTAGGTATTGCCATAAAACAAGCATGGAACATCAGAAATTATAGATACGTTGGAGACGTATCAGAGGGTTCTGGATCTGAACTTCAGTCCACATAGTCCACAAGAACAAGAACAAGCCGCTCAGCCAGGTCACATTCGAGACGAACAAGAACAAGAACAAGCTGCGGAACAAGAACAGAATCCAGAAGAAGAACGTAATTTGGAGCGGCACCGTAAGGATGTGCCAGAGAAAAGCAAATTTGCCTCATATATTGCATTGAAAGCTTTAGGCAAAGATAGACCTGTTGTGAAGGCAGATAAAGAAAATGTGGCTCAACTCTTGGGAATAAGTCTTCGGTCAGTCGAGAAGACATGGAAGAAGGCAATGGATCAAGAGGCTAGGAATGAAGTGGTTGATTTCTCCAATAATCGGAAGATGTGTGGAAGAAAGAGGAGAGAGCTTAATCTGGATGAAAGGGTTCCTCAAGTTCCATTGAACCAAAGGGGTACACTGAGGGCGTTGGCAAGGTCCCTTGGTGTCCCTTTCTCAACACTACAAAGACGGTTGGCATGGGGCGATTTAAGGCGCCATACTAATAGTCTGAAGCCATATCTATCTTTGGAAAACAGACTCAGAAGACTTCTATATTGCATCTCAATGATAGATGAACCATCAATAACAGATGCAAAGCTTATCTTCAAAATGATGGGGAACATAATGCATATGGATGAAAAATGGTTTGATATGACAAAGCGTAATCGAACATATTACCTAGCTCCAGAAGAACCGGATCCAGTTCGCACTATCCGTAACCATAACAACATCGGTAAGGTGATGTTCCTAACTCTGGTTGCAAGACCAAGATTTGATGCACAAGATAATATGACATTGATGGGATTCGTAGCATAGAAAACAAAAAATTTCCTACCGCAAGAACGAAACACAAGCCAAGATCTAATCTAGTAGACGGTAGCAACGAGGAGATGAAGAGACTAACCCTCGAAGATTCACAAAGCTTAACGAGATTAGATCTCGGGGTGGATGTAGTCGATCACTTGCCGCTTGCAAAAGCGCGTAGAAGATCTTGACGGTGCCACAATCGGGCAGCACCTTCGTACTCGGTCACACGTCCTTCTCCCCGTTCCAGCGGGCAGCGGAAGTAGTAGATCCTCCTCGGAATCCCGGCAGCATGACGGCGTGGTGGTGGTGGTGGTGGAGAACTCCGGCAGGGCTTCGCCTATGCGCTGCGGGAGTTGTATGTGGAGGAGGAGGTGGCTAGGGTTTGGGGAGAGGGGGCTTTGGGCGCCGGCCTGAAGGGGGCTGTGGTGGTGCGGCCAAGGTTGTGGCCGGCCCCTCCCCTATGCCCCTCATTATATAGGTGGAAGCCCCAAGAGTTGTATCCCAAGTCTTCGAATAAGACCCCAACACCAAAACCTACCTTTGGTGGGAAACCAACTCAAGATGGGAGTCCCACTCTAGGTGGGATTTCCACCTTTCCTTGGGGGAGGGTGGCCGGCCACCTTTGGTGGAGCCCACCTGGGACTCCTCCCCTTAGGGTTGGCCGGCCAAGCTTGTGGAGTCCCTCCGGGACTCCACCTTCCATAGTGCCTTTCTTCCGGACTTTTCTAGAACCTTCTAGAACCTTCCATAAATGAACCGGATCATTTTCAAACTTATAAAATGACTTCCTATATATGAATCTTATTCTCCGGACCATTCCGGAACTCCTCGTGATCTCCTGGATCCCATCCGAGACTCCGAACAAAACTTTGAACTCCATTCCATATTCCATATCTACTCAAACGACATCAAACCTTAAGTGTGTCACCCTACGGTTCGTGAACTATGCAAACATGGTCGAGACTTCTCTTCGACCAATAACCAATAGCGGGATCTGGAGATCCATAATGGCTCCCACACATTCAACGATGACTTAGTGATCGAATGAACTATTTACATACGATACCGATTCCCTTTGTCACGCGATATTTTACTTGTCCGAGGTTTGATCACCGGTATCACGATACCTTGTTCAACCTCGTCTCTGACAAGTACTCTTTACTCGTACCGTGGTATGTGGTCTCTTATGAACCATTCATATGCTTGCAAGCCAATTAGACGATATTCCACCGAGAGGGCCCAGAGTATATCTATCCGTCATCGGGATGGACAAATCCCACTGTTGATCCATATGCCTCAACTCATACTTTCCGGATACCTAATCCCATCTTTATAACCACCCATTTACGCAGTGGCGTTTGATGTAATCAAAGTACCCTTCCGGCATAAGTGATTTACATGATCTCATGGTCGAAAGAACTAGGTAACTATGTGTCGAAAGCTTATAGCAAATGAACTTAATGACGTGATCTTATGCTACGCTTATTTGGGTGTGTCCATTACATCATTCACATAATGACATAACCTTGTTATTAATAACATCCAATGTTCATGATCATGAAACGATGATCATCTATTAATCAACAAGCTAGTTATACAAGAGGCTTACTAGGGACTTCTTGTTGTTTACATAACACACATGTATCAATGTTTCGGTTAATACAATTATAGCATGGTATATAAACATTTATCATAAACACAAAGATATATAATAACCAATTTATTATTGCCTCTTGGGCATATCTCCAACAGACATTTGACGGAAAGGTCAGAATTTGGGCTTTTGTCATAGAGGATGTGGCCAAGTACAACTCAAAGTATCATACAAAAGGCGATTTGATGCTAAACAATCTCAATGTTACTAGAGGCCAAGGAAGGCAGAAAACAAACACCTAGTCATCCTAAACTAGTTGGCATGTAATACTAGAGAAAACAGTTGTAAATAAGATGACTAGAACAAAAGTTATAACCAATCGCCACCACAACTACTCTATTTTCTGCAATTTGTGCGCCCAAAATTTCTGAAGTCTTATGTGTTCATTCAGTTTCAGATTTTAATTTTATGCGATTGCATTCTCCTTTGAGGCAAATACAGTTCGACATTGTTGCCCTATTTGAAGGTCTTCTTCTAGCTTTCAACCTATGATACTTGCAAAGTATCAACTAGTAAGAGTAGTATCAAGCAAGCAATAGAAAATAGGTATCCATAGTTTATCGTGTATCCATAGTTTATCAGAGTTATCATGTATCCATAGTTTATCAAGCAAGCAAGCAATACAAGGAGAATCGATAAGAGTTACTCCAACAAGACAGTACCAGATGCAAACCCAACAAGTAGAGTTACTCATATTGTGCATAGTTTATCAAGCAAGTACCAAATGCAAACCCAACAAGTAGAGTTACTCATATTGTCCATAGTTTATCAAGCAAGCAAGCAATACAAGGAGAAGCAATACCGTGAGTAACAAAACTCAAGTAGCTCTAGGAAGTTTGTAAAATCATAGGGTGGTACTGTGCCTTTAAGCTTTCTCTTAGTCGGAGGACTTTCAGAGGAGGACTTGCTGTTGACAGGAGACTTGGAGCCTTCAATCTGGTCAAGCTTTGCAAGAAGATGCCATCATACTCTGAGGCCAATCGTGCGGCATCCGCAAGCTTCCCCTTCATCGCCTCCAGAGATGTCTCCAACTGCAGCAGCTGAGCTCAACTGCGAGTAGTCAAATTTGCACAGCCTTGTTAATTTGTGTTGCGACAACTGCATGCTCATCACGATGCAGAAGTATGCATATGTACATAATCTGTGTGTCAGATCATGCATACATGATACATAGTGTGAGAAGAGTACACGAACTTGCGTTGCCGCTAGAGCAGAGGAGCAGACTGAAAGTTACCTTGATAGGGAATGTCCCCGGTGGGAATTTCGTGGTGAGCAGCTCACGGAGGCGGCGAACTACGTGCACACGGGTCGCCAGGATGTCCAGCAACGGCAAGAATTCGTCGACACTCAGAGGAACTTGTCTAGCAACGCGCGCCTCTTCCCGCAGCTGAGCTCCTCCAGCTGGCTGACCAGGCCGGCCTCCCTCGTGGCGGTGGCATCATAGGCATGGCGTGCGTGGAGGAGCTTGGACTTGGCCTGGATGTGCGATAAGAGCTGGGGGCAGAAGGGCGCCTCCATCTCGGTGGAGACGGCGTCGAGGAAGCCCGTGTGGTCGGCGGCGAGGCCGTGCTCGGAGGCTGTGGCGCGGAGGAGGAGGATGAGGCCGGCAAGAAGAATGAATTTTGGATCCAAAATTCGGAGCTTGGGGGAGCCTGGGCTAGGGTTTGTGGCGGGGAGGCCGACCAGAGCTTCCAATCGAGGGGGTAAATAGAGGAGGGCGGGGTGGCTTTGCGGCGGTGGTCGCGCAGCGTGCGGACAGCGCCGGGATCGGCCGGCGACGACAAAGAAAGCGTCGGGCGAAACGGAGGTTGGGGAATTTCAAGGTGAAATAGTGCGGGGGGCTTTTCGCAAAATAACCGGTCCGCCCAGTTTTTCGGGTCGGAGGGAGTAATTGTTTTTGTTTGCGGAGTGCCTTGCAAAAAAAAAACTTGGCAAACAACAAATATGTTGGTCTTTTTTTTTTTTGGTTTGCCAAGTGTTTTTTCGCTGCACTCATCAGAGTTGCATGTTTGCCGACCGTTTTTTCGTGGCACTCGGCAAATCGGCCTTTTCCAGTACTGTACTGGTGACATGATCCATACTCCATATACCGTGGAAGTACATCCAAAATAATATTAATAACAATATATATCTATAAATAAATCCTCAACTTCCGGCGATCAGGTTCATGATTAATACCATAAAATCGTCACACAAGTTCTTACTGCAACGACACCGGCCACTACCTCATATGTAGAGTAGGACGAAAGGGCATTATATCTACATCAGGTCATGACGTAAAGAGCTAGCCATTAGATGACCCAACGATGGTGAAATCTGCCTTGACAATGCAGTTCGATTCTACAAGATAGCCTCCAGACGGATCCTTGAATGTGTTAAGTGGAATGAAGTCAGGCCATCCCCAGGATTTTGCGAACACCAAGAGACGACCTGCGATCGCAACATAAGATCAACTGTAATCAGGTGGGATTTAAGGACTACTTTCTATGAATTACACACATCACTCATATTGACTAAGGAGAGATGAACCTGTAGTTCTAGTGAAGTGTTTCCCATTCTTTTGGTCCTGTATGGATAAACTCATTTCAGCCACGCTCCAAGATTCGAGAGGCAGCTCATTCGGGGCATCCAGGCATAAGAACAAGGAGAGGCAATCAGTGCTGCACTTGTGACCCCGTGGATACATGCCAATATACCTGTTGACAAACATGTAAACTGACTGCTCAAATATATTTTGGTACCTGGAAAGAATATCTTTCAATAATAATCTGGTAAGTTACTGAAGTTGGAATTGCCTTCTGCTTATCTCTAGAGACAGAGTTATGTATAAGATAAAATGCCTCATAAGTAGTAACAGGTGCCTATTAGTTATATATAAATATACTTTATGGTGCAAGTGATAACAAATGAATACCATTTATGTCCACCAACTTCAAATGTAGTAGAACGGACAAAGTCCAATCCAGGGAAGTTATTCATTGTCCAGGTATAGGTCCCTTTGATGAATCCCTTCTTCTGGACAAAGAGGTTCTGGACTGTGGTAGCCTTCTTCTCAAACAAACCAGCTATCATCAACTTTTCAGGAGTAGAGACATCAATTTTTAATATCTCCACACCAAAGATACAGCTATCATCAACAAGAAAAGTAGACGATTTCAGTAGCTCCTGAAGAGGAATCAAGCATTCCTTTTTCGAGTAGACATTATAGAAATCAAAGTTGTAGCTAGCTGCATTTAGGTGAAGGTTAGAAGATTAGAGAAAGAACTAGTATAGACGATGCAAATGTCAAGATAAGTATATGAATAGCTTTCACCCTAGCTAAGCATGTATACAGAGATCTAAATATTCAATTCAACTGAAATAAACATCATCAAATTAAGAGAGAACATGTACATGTACTCTCTAATGTTATTCGAATCAGAAGGTCTCAAGCGTGACAAAACCTGGAGAAGATACACCTTTTTTGGCAATGGAAAAACTATCATATTACATAACTTATTATAGACTTGTAATGATGGAATTTCTATCTCAAACTTATATATAACACACAGAGGACTATGGAAATCCATCCGTAATTAGAAGGATGTGCTTGAAATAAATAAATTCATGAGACTACCTTCGCATCCATAATACATTCCATTTGAATGGTTGTATATTGAAAACTCAAACACTGCATGCACCGTGCGACCTTGCTTTAACGGATATCGACATATCATAAGATTAAGAGCGACATATGGAGTTCCACCACCAAATTTTTTATGCATTGGACTCACTTCCAGGCACCTGGCAATCGAATTGATGAGTATAAAACAAAGTTAGTCTAGAATTCATAACTGAAGTAAGAATGGAGGCTATTCTTCATTCCATGGCTCCACGTCTCCTATCTACCTTCACATTTTAACTGTTTGTTTATGAGACTGTTATTGCTAATTAATTTGATTTCACAGAAACGTGATTTCTTTGCAATCAATATCACATGTATATGAGTATAATATGTATATACAGAGATAAAGCATATTAATTTAACTACTAAAGCAAACCACATGGTATTTATATACATCTAATAATACCCTAATTGTGTAAATGTCCTTTTTGCAAATGTGATGCGTACCACGTATACCCAGAGTTATCAAAAGGACCAGAGATCACTGATGCAGCTTTCGTCTCAACTAGCGCCAAGAAGTCATGAATCTTCCATTCAAAATCTGGAACATGGGTCTTTCTTAGCAGTGCAGGGACTGCAATTTGGACAAATGCATGGGTCGTGAATTCGAGATAAGACAACAGAGAAGAAAAGGGAGAATGTGCTATGAGCGGATTTATATGTGTGCATGTTGCAGCTCCAGATAAAGGGTTTACAATGATATCGACAAAGGGGGCAATGTATTGCTGCAGAATAGTTCTCTAATGTCCTGGTTATATAAATAATAATCTTGAATATGCAGTTATCTGTGAGAAGTGGCCATTAATCTATTGCAGATGAAAAATACAAAAGGTGCATTCTTTTCTGAGATATTAACATCGTCTGGTATTATTAATATTCAAAAGAAGGGAGTGCTATATTAAACACAGGTGAGCATCTAGCTAGTCATCATGCTAATTATCCGCACGGTTGTGGGAGCTACAGTTTCATATTTTTACCCTGACTTTGCTTGTAAAGGAATTGTTCTAAATTCCATCTGACTTTTGTTTATACTACTGTATGTAAGAGACGCGTTATGCAGGTCAGAATTGTGCGGACAAACATACCTGTACTTCCGGAGTTGCCCATATATATAGCTCTGTGCCTTCCTCTCCTCTCCTTTGTCGTCTGTGAAATTAAATTACCACTGGAGAGATAAATAATCTTGAAAGATGAAGTACTCTTGATCAAAGAGGTTAATAAGCAAGGGCGGAATCCGCAAACAGGCAGATTACCAAATAGTACCGCCTTCGCACGCGGACGATTAACAAAAAGCAAATAGTAAGTAATTCGCAAGATATATAACTGGAAGCTGAAACTCCTTAAGGGAGAGGAGAAATACCTGGATTTGCGCGGGGATCGAGCGGCCCTCACAATGGCTGAGCTAGTTTTCTCACGTTCGCTCCATAAAAATCTCGTTATGGAGGTGTTGTTTATGTCCCCTGTTTGATGTGCTAACGCGCGATGTCCTGGATCGGGACGAGTGCGTACTGGGTTTCCGGTAAACCGACGACTCCAAGATTTTAGGAGCAGACTGGCACCTGGTCCTTGGAAGCACTTGCTGACTGCGTAGAATCCTTTGGGGAGCAGCGACAGCGATCGAGCCCGCCGACCGTACATAGTACAGGTAGGACTAGACCATATATTCGGGGACAAGGAGTATGCCTAATCAAACAACACCAATACCATGATACCACGTCGTAGCCGGGACACAAAATCTAACCGAAGCATCGATCTGACAATTTGCGCATAAGTGAGCTCAAATCGACGAATCTCATCTCAGAAGCTACCGGGGAACCATCAAATCGAAAGCCATAACAAGGGATGAAATTGTTTATTTACACGTAGAACAGGATGTCCGAAAAAAAAAACACCTAGATGCACTAGTGGAGAACGGGCCAATTGTTCCGGCCCTGTAAAAGGGTTTTGTCCCGGCTGGTCAACAGGGACAACGTAGGCGGGACAAAAGGCCGTCCCGGCCTAGCGGGCCATATAGTCCACCATATGGCTGAGATGTAGGGGTTTGGGCTGGAGGACCTTTTGTCCCGGCTCGTAAGCCCAACCGGGATAAAAGATTTCTTTTTTTCCTTTTTTCATTTATCTTTTTTCATTTTCATTTTGATTTTCTTTTTATTTTTTCTTTTTCTTTTTGTTTGACTCATTACTCTCTCACTTGGACCATTATTAACACTAATTACACTTAATCTATACTCAAATTCTGGACTTAGTCACTTATCGATTGGTCACCCATCCTCACACTATTTCACCCTCAGCACGTTTAACTCCTCAGTTCTTTCCTGCTGTGCTCCTGCGAATGTGGTTGTACCTTGTTGTAAATACTACCATAAGATAATAATATAGAATTCCAATGTGAGGAATTTAAATATTCATATAGTATGGCCAAATAATTAATATCTTTAAATGTTTAAACCGCAACTGGACAAATAATATATGCATAACTATTAGAAAAATGTGAGAAATTTGAATTTGAAATAATTTTGTTTTTTATTAATTTATTATTATTATTATCAAATAATATATGCATTATTCATATAATATGGCCAAATAAATAATATCTTTAAATATTTAAACCGCAAGTGGACAAATAATATATGCATAACTATTAGAAAAATGTGATGAATTT
Organism: Lolium multiflorum; assembly: GCA_030979885.1. Classification (NCBI taxonomy): domain Eukaryota; kingdom Viridiplantae; phylum Streptophyta; class Magnoliopsida; order Poales; family Poaceae; genus Lolium; species Lolium multiflorum. The sequence continues at coordinate 116,212,132 of CM061747.1, read as the reverse complement.
GAATATGAAATAATTTTGTTTTTATTCATTTATTCTTATTATTATCAAATAATATATGCATTATTCATATAATATGGCCAAATAATTAATATCTTTAAATGTTTAAACCGCATCTGGACGAATAATATATGCATAACTATAAGAAAAAGTGAGGAATTTGAATATGAAATAATTTTGTTTTTATTTATTTATTATTATTATTATCAAATAATATATGCATTATTTATATAATATGGCCAAATAATTAATATCTTTAAATATTTAAACCACAACTGGACAAATAATATGCATATCTATTAGAAGAATGTGAGAAATTTGAATATAAAATAATTTTGTTTTTATTCATTTATTATTATTATTATAAAATAATATATGCATTATTCATATAATATGGCCGAATAATTAATATCTTTAAATGTTTAAACCGCAACTGGACAAATAATATACGCATAACTATTAGAAAAATGTGAGGAATTTGAATATGAAATAATTTTGTTTTTATTCATTTATTATTATTATTATCAAATAATATATGTATTATTCATAATTATTAGTCTACAAATTCATTTCTTTTAACATCGCAAACTCAATCACCGAATTATTCATATGGGTGGACTGGATAATAGCATGTGCCACCTCGGTGAGATACAATTTAAATTCAATGAAAACCTTTTGGATGAATTTTCAGATGCTAGTTTGCTCTTCTTCAAGGCAGAGACACAATCCTAGATACTTACGCATCCCACACAAGAAAACTCGATCATACACCCTGGAAAATGTATCCCGCAAGAATATGGCCAAATAATGTGGGGAATTTGGATTCGACATAATTAATATGTGAAGAATCTATATACCGCAAGCCAAAAGAATATGAGAAATTTGAATAACAATAAACGATATATTGAAACGATCCATATTCATACAAATATAGAAGACCACCATCTACTCATCAGCTCTAACTATTGAGACGATAAACATGGCTATTGTAGCCAACTGGCATCCAATGCCTCCTAGCAATCTCGAAGCCCAGGAGAGCGTCTAGAGCGGCATAGTGCGCTTGCTCGTAGCTCAATGGAAAATTGACCCATCCAAAAATTAGCTCATCTTATTTTTCTTGCGCGGCGACGTCCATCTTCTTTTACTTCTTCCTCTTCTTCTTCTCAAGGTTTTTCCCAATGGTAGAGTTTGCCAGATCATATAGACTCGGAGTGGGCTTGTTGGTGGGTTCGGGAGTATCTTCTAGAGGTCGTACGCAAAAGTATTATGAATGCCGTAGGGACTCAGCATTTGCACATCATTGCCGATAGCCGCGCCGCAGAATCTGATGTTCCCGTCCTACAAGAACTCCTTGAGCACTTGTGGTACTTCATCGGCATAACAAATCTGGAATACCAAAGTCCCGGACCCCATCGAGGGTTGAAGGACGGTGGCGCGCTGGTCACCCGCGCGAGGGTCGGTGAACTCACAGTCCAAGACGACACACTTAGTCGTTGCGGCGTCGAGAGAGTCCCTCTTGACGTCACGGATCCACTTCTCCACTCTTGATGCACTGAGAGCGACCGTGACCTTGAAAGCCATCCCTTCGGCCATGAGGTGGTACACCCGAGTTCGAGGAGCCGGGTCGCGCGCGAGGTGCTCCATCGAGTCCGAAACCTCGACGAAGAGGAGTATTTTTTTGCAATGGTGATGAGATGGAGAAAATTTTGTGTGTGTGGCAATGGTGGAGAAGATGTGAGCATATAAAGGAGTGAAATATGAAGATGAACAGGGCCAGCCACCGGGTGATCAATTCCCGTGGCTGGCCGCGCCGGCGGCTCAGATTCCAGCGAGCGGCGACCCGAATTCTGTGCGCCGGTAATGGCGGCGACGATCGGGTTCCGCGCGGGAACGAACTGTTGGACTTTATGTCCGGCTCGTGTCTCCAACCGGGACAAAAGGGCTGCCAGCAGGCCGCAAAAGGCCTCATACCCTTTTTTCCCGGTTTGAAGCTCCAACCGGGACAAAAGGCCTTAAAGAACCGCGACAAAAGGCACCGTATCTTCTCGGTGATTTTGGGGCGACGTAGCCTGCCCATTTTTCCCGGCTCCGGACTGGGCCGAGACAAAAGGCCTGGACGGAAGGCCCCTCGGGACTCCGTTTTGTCCAAATCTTTTGTTGCATGCTTTTTTCCAAAAAAAAAAACTTTCCTAAACGATGAAGATATTTCTAGATACACACATGTTCTTAACTTTTATTGATTTTTGATAACCCGCGGGGGATATTTCTTTGCGGTTATGGCCTCGAGGCTCTGAAGATTTAACTCTTCCACCTTTCCAAAAACTTTTGATCTGCAATATAATGTTTAAGATGTTGTTTATTAACAACACAAGGTCTACCTTGTTTAGGTGCATGTGAAGACATCACTCTATTCCAATCTGAAAGTGCAAAAGAAATCTGACGAAAATTAGGTCTATGGACCTTGGCAGGCCGATCACATATATAGTGCTATTCTGGATTATCTTATAATTTTAAGACTTTCGTCCTGCTACTTGATACTAGAACTTTGAAAATAAAGTAAAGCCGTGTGCATCAATTTGATATAGAGGTTGGGGCTTTGCTCCCATTTTGAAAAAATAAAAGTTTATTAGGAAACAAGAAAGGAAATACGATGATCCTAGATAAAGTAAGAATTACCACAACTTGGTACTTTTTTAGCACAAAGGATTGGTGTAATTAGTACCTGGTATATATATCAAAAGTTGCATGCTAGAAAGGAGGGTAGCTAGGGACCATCCATCTACCGTCCAATACCCACTACGAGATTCGAGCTAGTCAAACCATATCGCAATTAGCTAGCATAGGGAACACATAAATCATGGTCTAAGCTCATGTTTAGCCGGGTAGGGGACTAGGCAGTCCGGCGAGCACTGCGGTGAATAGGGAGGAATATTTGGTGCTAAAGGATAGGATAAGAGCATCTCCACCGCGGCGTCCCATAGCCGCCTCGATAGCTTTTTAGGGACCGACGGTTAAAATGGGTTCACACTGGCGTGTCCCAAAAAACGTCTACGCGTTTTCGAGTCCAATAGAAGCGCTGGCAACCCCGTGCCGGCCCCTTCACAAAGGGTGTGGATCGGGCGTGCCGGCGCCTCGTGGCACATCAGAAACCGAGTGTGGGCTCCGCCTGGCAGCCAGACGCATCACTTTTCCCACCTCCCACCCACGCCAGAGCCGACTCCCGCCCCTCTGGATCGCCATCGCTACCATCGCCGTCGTGCCCCCTGCTTACAATAGACATCGCCGCCTGTCCAAGAACCGTCGTCCATCGACACCGCCGCTACCCCCTCGACCGGCGGCTGCTGTTTCGACTAGAAGAGAAGTCATCGCCACCGCCGCACAACCCCCCGCCCGCAAGTTGTTCGTCGGATTGCCGTGATGGACAGCGACGACGAGATGATGGTGCAGCTGTTCACGGAGGATCAGAATGTTGCGGCTGTCCGGCGGCAACAACAGCAGCTGATTCTGACGAACTTCCTTCGTGTTCGCCAGCCTTTGTTTGGCATGCCTTGACGCGGCAGCTCAAAGCTAGACAAGAGGAGGAACGTCAACCAGCATCGTCAAGCCGGCACCATGCGGCTTGACACCGACTACTTCGCCGACGACGCGACTCATTCGCTGAAGGAATTTTTGCGCTGGTTTAGGATGAACAAGGATCTGTTCATGAAGATTTTCTTTGGCGTCAGGGAGTACGACGACTATTTCATGATCAAGCAAGACTGTACAGGTTTGTGGGTCTTCACCTTAATCTAGAAGTGCACTCCTGCAATGCGATGTCTTAAATACGGAGCTCCTCCAGATACAGCCAATGACTACCTACGGATGACGGAGTCGACATGTTCACAGACTCTCTACAGGTTTTGCTGAGCCGTCCATAGCGGTGTTGGGTAAAGACTATTTGAGAGCACCAAGGGTAGATGATACAACTCGGATCCTGGAACAAAATGCAGCACGAGGGTTTCCTAGGATGCTCGGGAGCATTGATTGTATGCATTGGGTCTGGAAGAGTTGCCCTTTTTTATTGGCAAGGGGTCTACGGGGGAATACTGGTGAGTGCAGTGTCATTCTCGAGGGGGTGGCAGACCATGACCTCTTGATTTGGCATGCTTTTTGGCATGGCAGGAACACAAAATGATATCAATGTGCTAGCTTGCTTTTCTTCCTCATCCTCATCTTCATCGTCGTCATCCACGGTGAAGCCATCCTTCTCGTACTCATTTTGTCCCTCCTCTGCTCACCACCAGCTCCGACTTTCTCTTCTTCCTCCTCCTGATCTACATAAGCGTCATCCACGATGAAGCCATCATTCTCGTACTCATTTTATCCCTCCTCTGCTCACCGGTACCAACTCTGGCTTCCTCTTCTTCCTCCTCCATATCTTCATCAGCGTCATCCACGATGAAGCCATCCTTCTCGTACTCGTTTTGTCCCTCATCTACTCACCACTAGCTCTGGATTCCTCTTCTTCCTCCTCCTAATCTTCATCGGCGTCATCCACGATGAAGCCATCCTTCTCGGACTCGTTTTGTCCCTCCCCTGGTCACCGGTACTAGCTCTGGCTTCCTCTTCTTCCTCCTCCTCATCTTCATCGGCGTCATCCACGAGTTAGAACATATGACTTAATGCATTTTTAATTGAAAAATGGCAAAATGGTTAATATTTTGGCTAGTTAGAACATTTATTTTAGAAATCATAAAATGAGTTTGGATTATTTTTCTAAATTTAAACATTTTTTATGTTGAAAGTTTTGCCAGATTTTAAATTATGAAAATATATGAGTTAATGCACTTTTAATTGAAATGGCAAAATAGTTAATAGTTTGGCTAGTTAGAACATTTATTTTCGAAAACAGAAAATGATTTTAGATTATTTTTCTAAATTAAAACATTTTTTTTGTTGAAATTTTTGCCATATTTTAAATTATGCAAAACATATGAGTTAATGCATTTTTTAATTGAAAAATGGCAAAATGGTTAATAGTTTGGCTAGTTAGAACATTTATTTTAGAAAACAGAAAATGATTTTGGATTATTTTTCTAAATTAAAAAATTTTCATGTTGAAAGTTTTGCCAGATTTTAAATTATGCAGAAGTTATTTTAATTCATATTCTAACACTTTGCAAAATGTCAAAAAGGTGGGAAAATTGAAAACCCCCCAAAAAGGACCTTTTATTCCGGTTGGTTCCTCCAACCGGGACTAAAGGTCACTAGGTTGTTGTCATGGTGGCCCGACTGAGCTGCCTGGGTGTTCTGGGGTTGCCTTGGTATGCCCCACCCTTCGACCACTGGTTTGGCACACCGGTGTCGTCGCCCCAGTCTCGGCTATCCGACGTCCTTCGACTGTGTTTGGTCTCGGCGGCACATCGCCTTCAGAATGCCGACGGCACACCGGTGTCACCGCACGGACTTGGCTATCCGATGCCCTTCGACCGTGACGGGATGCTTCTTCCCGTGCTTCTGTTGGTGTCCTCGTATTCCACCACCTGATCCCCTGGTCTGCCTTCCTGCGGTGTGTATTTCTCCGGAGATACTCGTTTAGCAGTCGGCTTGAGGTCCTCAAGGTGACTTCTGGTTGTGGCCTCGTCTGGTTCCTGCTTGTGGCGAGACTCATCTCTGCATCGCCCTTCGACCGCGGGGTTAGCACACCGGTGTCGTCGCCCTAGTCTCGGCTATCCGACGTCCTTCGATTGTGCTTTGTCTTGGTTCTGCAGGTCTTCGTCGCCGCCCCTCGCTCACCTGCCAAGTCATAGTGATTGTCCTCTGAGGTGCTAGCCTCCCGAGGGGGTTCGGTTGGCTTCGAATGCTAACCTCCCCCTTCCCTTATGTTTCTCTTGTTTTTTCCTTTTTTTTACCCCCCCCCAACCTTGAAAAAAAAGAAGCCCAAATCCATACGTACCATGACCCTGGGATCACAGCTGGTTGCCATATTTTACCTTCCTCTCTTTTCGCATGTCCTTCGGCTTTAGAGCATCTCTAGCCGTCTTCCCGGGAAGGCCCCCCAGGACCCCTTTTTCATCCGGATGGACGAAAACGGCCCAGTCGTGCCACCGGAACCACGTTTTCGCCCGGATTTGGGCTTTCATCCATCCGGCGAGCCCAGGTCACCTTGGCCCTCCGGGGAGCACTCGGGGAGTCCGGACGAAACGAAAGCGCGGGAAACGTCGAGAAAACTTCCCGCGCGAATGGTGGCCCTGACTTGTCGGCGACAAAGGCCAATCTTCTTCTGCGTGCTTCAAAAGCCTGCCGCCAGTCAGTCTTCGTCGGACGCGTAGCTTCCACGCGGCGAGTTAATGCCGTCGCCTCGGATTCACGCGCGCTCCCTCTATTTATCGCGAAACCTACCGCGTCTGGCCGCATTCAGCACCGCCGTCTCCCTCCTCTCCCCAGCCCTATCTTCTCCCCCCAATCCGCCTCCAGCGAGCAATGGCGGGCCACGGCAAAGGCGCGGCAAATAATGGCTTCGACCGGCGTTCCCTACACCAGTGGGAGGCGAGACTTCTGCACATGGTGGGCTACTCGGCGCCGCCGGACTTTCGCGTGCCCGAAGGATTGCGCCTGAGCACGGGGGTCGTCCCGATCCCGCCGCTTCCGGTGGGAGGCGACGAGCTCGACGCTGCTATCGACGTAGTGCGGGTCACCCTCAGCGAGGAGCAGCGCGCGGAGGAGCGGTACCTCCCCGACAAGTACGATGCCTGGAATGACTTCTTCCGTCTCCGTCACGAACGGGAACTCGCAGCGTACGACGGTCCCTCCTCCTCCAGCGCGTAACAACGCCGGCCGCCGCCGGCGCTGGTGGGGCGCGCCGGGCCGCACACTCGCCACTGTGTTCACGCACATCGAGTCCGTCAACTCCCCCGTCCTGGGGATGCCGCCGTCGGCGCCGGCGCCGTTTCCCCATCAAGCGCCGTTTTTAAATTTTAGTTTCCGTTTCCATCTGGTCAAATTCAAATACATAACGGATTCGTCCTATATATGTACGAACTCGTCTATATATGTTAAATATCTTTAAATTTCGCTTATGTTTGAACGAATTTCGTCTTGTTTTGTCTGAATTCGCTGACATTTGTCCAAAATTTTCATCCATCCTAGCCTCGCCGCTGGGAAAATGGGCCTCCCCAGACCAAACTTTACATCCTAAATACCGCCGGATTTCGGCCTGCGGAGCCCCAACGACCGTTCTGTCTTGAGGAATTACATGACTGCGTTAGTACATCACATTGTCACCCGTGCTCTCATGAATCTGCTTCGTAGCCAGAACCCTAAAGACAAGACTTATCAGTAATGTCACTCTTTAAGTAAAATCATTGCCATTCTTCAGAATTGCAAATGCACTGAAAATCCAACAATGACTTGAACTATGCGAAAGATATACTGGTGCAAAGATAAGTCCATTAGCATAACTCAAAACTACACACCAAGACACGATCTGCCCCTCCTCAAATTGCCTCTTGCTAGTTCTGATTTCCAAATAAAATGTTTCAGGATCCAACATACATATATGCCATGAGAGACGTTTGACAAACAATTCTCTGCAAGACATACTGCAAATAAGACTGGTCGTGAGCTACAAGGTTTCAGACACGACGTACAAAAACACTGAAAACAACATTTGGCTTCAACTTTCTTCATACGAATGCATACACTCTGTTCACCCCTGTAAACAGTTGACCTTTAGTCATCTGTTCAGGGCCGTCACTACTCACTTATCAACAGGGCTTATCAATCTTATATTCATCTGACAATTGACCTCCTAAATCTTGTTCGGCACTAAGGAGGAGAGGGGTAGAAACAGTATTTGCTTGTAATCGATGTTTCAGTTAACGGCTGCTGCTGCCTAAAAATACCAGCACACACGTTTTTTTTTTTGACGGGCCAAGGCAGGAGCTCTGCCAATTTCATTTCAGAAGAGGGAAACTGTACAATGCAGACTAGCTGCAGGGAAAAAACACAAAGAAAGGCCTAAACCTTACAAGCCAACTCAAAAAGGTTTAACTCATCTCTAGCTAAGCTACCAACTAGCGAAGGTGAAGCAACCTTGGACTCAAAAACTCGCCTATTGCGCTCTTTCCATAGGTTCCAAACAACATAAACGGCAACAGTTGCCTGAGGCCTAGACACTTTATTCTTGTGCAACTTCCATATCTCGGCCCACCAGCCAGAGAGGGAAGTAGAGGAAGTAGCCATGCCAGCGACATGCCCAAAATCTGGAGAGGAGTGCCAGACTTCTTTGGCATAAGTGCAGAACAAAGAGATATGAGCAGCAGACTCCTGCACTTGATCACAAAAAGGACACATGCTCTGGTTTGGCAAACCGTGCCTATGCAACCTGTCGGCTGTCCACAGCCTCCCTTGAAGCATCAGCCAGCAGTGGAACTTAATCTTAGGTTCAGCACGAATCTTCCATGCTTGGTTGAGTTGAGGCAAAGGGATTCTCATCTTGAATTGAAGGTCATAAGCAGATTTTGTCGAGTAGCAACCACTTTCAGTGAGAGTCCAGCGAATGGTGTCAGGGCAGTCGGAGAGGCTCACTGCTTGTATTTTAAGCCAAAGGGAGAAAAACTGGTCAAGCTGCTCAGAGGTGCCCATCCTCCCGAGGCCCTTCATCCATCTGCATTCCACAAAAGCCTCTTTGACTGTTAAGTTCTTCCTTCTAGCCAGGGGGAAAAGAAGGGGCGCAATGTGTTGAGGAGCCATCCCATCAAGCCAACGGTCAGTCCAGAACTTGCACTTTTCGCCATTGCCAAGCTCAATCTGGGTGCAAGCTGAGAAAAGTTGCTTATCCACCAAGTCGCATGGCACCTCGGTGCCTCTCCATGGCCTGTCATCGTCACCCCATTGGTACCAAAGCCACCGGAGCCGCAGGGCTCTCCCAAAAGCAACAAGATCTTTAATGCCGAGGCCGCCAACATCTTTGGGGCTACAAATCCGCTTCCAGCTAACCACACATTTGCCGCCTCCATTTGCGCCCTCTTCAATATCCCAAAGAAAATTTCTTCGAATTTTGTCCATCTTTTTAACAGCCCAAGGGTTTGCCGCGAACATCGTTAAGAAGTAGGTGGAGAATGAAGACAACACAGAGTTGATCAAGGTCAACCTTCCAGGCTTGGCCATCAGCCTACCCATCCAACCTTTTGCCTTGGAAGCAAGCTTATCGATCAATGGCTGCACTTCCACGCGTCTAGGTTTCCTTAAGCTGAGAGGCAAACCAAGATACTTGCACGGCAGACTACCAAGAGGGCAATTGAAATCCTGAAGCATATCCTGCATATCCAACTCGCCACATCTGATAGGAAACGCAACACACTTCTCAGAGTTGATAATCAAACCAGAAGCGAGGCCAAAACCATGGAGAATCTCCTTAACAGCAGCCACCTCGTGCCTGAGAGGCTTGACGAACAGAGCAACATCATCAGCATACATGCTGACTTGCAACTTGCCAACTCTGGGAGCGACAGGGGTAAGCAGTCCAGACTCAATGGCCTTGCGAAAAAGAAGCTGCAATGGTTCAATTGCGATGATGAAAAGCATCGGGGAGAGGGGATCTCCCTGACGAAGCCCACGGCGATGCAGAAATGGGCGCCCAGGAATGCCGTTGAGAAGGACCCGAGAAGACGCCGAGGAAAGCAGAAAGGAGATCATCTCCCTCCATCTTGGCCCAAAACCCATTTTGGCCAACACATCAAGCAGGTAAGGCCAGCTGATAGAGTCAAAAGCACGCGCAAAATCCAGTTTCAGAAACAAGGCTGGCAAGCGTTTAGAGTGGGCAAGCTTGATGAAATTCTGGACATATAGGAAATTATCTTGTATACTTCTTCGTTTGATAAATGCGCTTTGGCAAACTGAAATGAGATCATGCAACTCGGGAGCCAGCCTGTTAGCGAGCAGCTTGCAAATAATTTTAGGGAAGCTATGCATTAAGCTGATCGGCCGGAAGTGCTGCGGTTCAGATGCACCGTCTCTTTTAGGTAGGAGAACAATATTTGCAGAATTGAGCAAGTGCCAACAGCCCGGACGCAAACAGTGAAACTGGTTTGCTGCGCGAAGGAGGTCAGATTTGATGAAGTCCCAGCATGTCCTGTAGAACTTGCCAATGAAACCATCCGGTCCAGGTGATTTCTCGGGATGCAAGGAGAACACCGCCGATTTTAACTCATCCATGGAAAAATCTTCATCAAGGTGCAGCAGATCGCGATTAGGAACGTCAATTCTATCCCAAATAAATTGCAGACCACGAGGGGCCTCCTTTCCCAAAAGATCACAAAAGAAAGAACGCAGAATCTCCGATTTTGCCTCATGGTTTGTGACCTCAACATTTTCAGCTCTCAGCATAGGTATGTGATTTTTCCTGCGCCTTCCGTTCGCCTTCAGATGGAATAATTTTGTGTTGGCGTCAGCAGCCTTAATCCACACCAGCCTCGATCTCTGACGCCACTTGAGCCTATCAATGGCAGCAATACCTTGTAAACTGGCTTTCAGCTGCCTCTTTAGCTGCAACTCATAATCTTCTAGCTCCCGCTCCTCTTGCGCCAAGTCTAGGTGGAAAATCACATCATTTGCAATCTCGGCCTGAAGCCTCCGCTCAGCTCTCCTCTCTTTGCTCCATTTCTTCAGTGCATTTGCAACTCTAGATAGCTTGGTGTGCAGCAAACGGAAGGCATCTCTGGTAGATACATGTCGTTGCCAAGCATTCTCAACAACCTGCTTGAAACCTGGTAGTCCAGCCCAATAAGCTTCAAAACGAAAACCACGAAAGTGCTTGATCTCCATTTTTTTAAGAATGATGGGGCAGTGATCTGAGATAGAGGAAGAAGCCGGAGTAAGCTGATATTGAGGATAACAAAACTCCCAATCTTTAGTCATGAACACTCGGTCAATTCTAGTCATCACAGTGTTAGAGCAATCGCTGGACCAAGTGAATTTTCTCCCAACAAGCTGGAATTCACGCAGCTCAAGGTCTTCAATCATACTTCTGAATCTTCCCATCATTCTCCAGTTGAGGTTAGCATTACTCTTGTCACTAGCTTGACTAATGAGGTTGAAATCTCCAAGGAGGAGCCATCTCTCATGCATTAATGGCCTTAGGTCTCTTAGCTCTTGCAAAAAAGCAATTTTATCTGAATCATCCTGAGGCCCGTACACACCTGTAATATCCCAAAAAGACCCATCTGATCTGTCAGTAATCCTTGCAGAGAGGGAGAAACGATCAGGCACAGCAGCAAGCGGTTCGATGGAGAAATCGGTGGACACCGCAAGCAGAATACCACCCCGAGTACCAGACGCCGGTTTGAACAGAAAATTGTCCCCAAAATTCGGCCCCAGAGTTTCCACGACCACATTCCTCGACATGATCTCGAGCTTAGTTTCCTGCAGGCATGCAATGTTGCACTTGCATTCCGAGAACACGTCAAACACCGCCTTTCTTCGAGCTGGGCTATTCAACCCTCTTAAATTCCAATTGTAAACAGCTAGATCCATAAAAAGATTGACAATACACATGCACAGCAGAGCCCTGAACGTGGCTTCGACCACAACGCCGGAGCATCAAGCAGCATTGACATGCTGCCCGACGGTTAGCTGAGAGCTGTCCCCCCGCCGCGGCTTGGACACCATAACGAGCTCCTCCACGGCCTTGACGAAGGGGGCTGGGATAGGCTTCTTGTACATCAGCCGGTACTTCTTCAAATCGTCCTTGCTCATCGGATCGTCTTGCAGCACAGCGCCGCTTTTCTTCAGAAGCACCAACCTGGCCTTCTCGAGCGTGGTTAGACTGCTTGTTGGCTTCGCAGCTAGGCGCCCACTGGTGCGGGCTAGCTCTGATCCCGAACTAGGACGAGGCGGGGACGAGGGCGACGGCGACGGCGGAGACGACAGCGAAGGCTGCCCAGCCTGAGAGGCGGCGAAACCCGGCATCCCCAGCGCTCTCCCGGACGATGGCGCCTGGAGCAGAGGAGGTGGAATGTGGGAGAAAACAGAGGAGAGGAAACTCTCTCCGTTGGCAGAAACCTCATCCAACTCGCCCGCAGAAGAAGACACGTCAACCACAAGCCCAGGCAACGGCCCAGAAACAAGCCCAACTCTTTCCGGGACGCTCGCCAAGCCCAAAGGAGATAGATGCTGGTCCATGAGCGAGAAAGCAGCACCGTAGGGCCCCACCAGCGGGCCAACCGTGGGTGCCAGGTCTTCTAGCTCTCCTCCAATCAGTGGCGCCTGAACAGGAGCCTGCGTCTCCGGCACGCGCTCCAGAGCCAGCACGGGCACAGGGGCCTCGGTCGATGGGTCCTGCTGCATCGGCAGGCCACCTTTGCCCATCCTCGTGACCCTGGACTGCTTCCCCACCATGGAAGCAAGGAGGAGGAAGTCATCGGAGTCCTCGTCCTCGGACAACAAGGGGGCTCTTTCCGCTTCAGGAAGCGTTGACTGGGACCCCGACTGACGAGACAGAGGCAAAACCTCACCCACTGGCACGGCCTGCACTGGGCTAGTGGATTGTGGACCTGGAGCCGCTTCCCTTGCCCGGAAACCATCACCCGAACTGCTAACGCCTGCTCCACCGCCACCGGAGCTGGAGGAACTAGGCGGCGGCCGAACTCCATCCGAGCTCCTGCCGGGGCGGCCACCCGCGTTTCTTCCTCTCTGCTGCTCAGAGCTACCAACCGGACAACCAGCAGCACTGCCACCGCCACCGTTCTGGCCGCCAGAGAACCACGAACGAGAGTGCGCCAAAGGCAACGGCGGCGGAAAGGTGCCCTCTTCGAGCTCGAGGCTCCAACGATAGCGCCACTCAGGGGGGCCATTGGAGTTCGGCTGCGCGGAGTAGTCGATGACACGGTCGAGGTGGATCAGCACCTTGTAGTCCAGCAGCTTCAGCGGCCCCGACCTGGACGCCGGGTCGGCAACGGTGCCCATGGGCTCCTCCAACTTCAGCACACCTCTAGTTGCCAGCTTGTCGACGTTCGCCATCCACACCCACAAACGCATGCACGCCGTCTCCTCCGGCGTGTCGGAGGTGAAATCCTGTGAATCCACGAGCATGCCTCTGTCAAAGAGCTTGTCCACCGCCTCGATGTGCCACGCGCTTCGAGGAACGCCCTCCAGGCAGACGCGAGCCTTGAAGCAGAGCTGCGCCGCAGAAGCCGAGCGGAAACGAGTCCAAGGCGCCAGCTTGAAGGACACGCATCCTAGCTCGATGGTGCCTGGAGTTGCAAGCGCAACGAAGCGAACCGCAGGGTCGCTGAAGAAGGGCAGGTACTCCCCAACGCCGAACAAGGAGACATGAACGCCGTTGCCGCCCTCCTCGATGCCGAACCGCTGCGCAAAGGCCCGGCGCACCTCAGCCAGCTCCACCTGCGGGAAGTAACCCACCACAACGGCAACAACAGCATGGAGACTGAGTTCCTTCTCGGTGTCTGCCACGACAGCAAGCCGCGGAGCAACCGCCGCGGCGAAGCCCTGCCTGCGGAGGCCAGGCGCCTCCATGTCGTCGAAGCCGTTTGCCGAAGCAGAACTTGGGAACCGCAAAGCAGAAGGACCCGGCGGCTTGGTCGGAGGAGGCCTCTGCTCGTCTCCTTCCTCCTGCACACCTTTGCACCACCTAGCTTTATGCCCGGGAGCACCGCACAGGAGGCACCTAGCTTTGTTGCGGCAGTCGGAAATGCGATGGCCGGGAAGAAGACACTTGAAGCAGCACCCGCGAGCTTTCTTTAAAAGGAGATCCTTGAACTTATTGTCACCACCATGAGAACGCCCATCAGACCGCAGAGGAGGCCTCGGCCGAACTGGCTTGCCATCCTTACCAACCAACACCCATCCATTACCATCAAGGCCGGCGGTACTGCCCTCAGGGACAGTAATGATGGAGCGTAGGCGTGCCCTGGGTTCCTTGGATGGGACATCGCCATTAAGACCACCAGCCGGCGAAGGGGACAGGAGCGCCTCCAGGAAAGAGGGGGCCGCCGGAGCACAAGGGTCCCGCGAGGGAGAGGGCGAGGCCATGCCCGAGGAGGTGGCGCCGCTGCCCGAGCGGACAGAGACGGAGGCTGGAGGCCGCCGCGACCGGAGTGGTCAGCGGTGGTGGTTTTCCTACACTAAGCTCCTCGGGGGCTGGTAACTCTCGTATTTTTTTCCCGATTTTTTTTTTTTTTTTTTTTTTCACACACGTTTTCCTTTCTACATCAGAGAGCTTATTATATCATGAACTGTATTTATATGATGTAGTAACAGACAAGACGAAGCAGAACAAAAACAGAACCTATGCTACTTTAGTTTCTAAGAATGGCTACTGGATCAATTGTAAAGATCGTCTTCATCAGCTGCCGCTGAGATATCAGCAGCAGCTTCTGCCGCCTGGGGCTGCGTCGGGAAACGGAACTCGGTGCCGAAACCTCTGAACTGCTGCAACGTCTGAGCAAAGGCCTGGTATTTCCTGATGTCGCCATCGCTGACGCTCCTCCTCGCATACTTCATTGACTCCTCGAAGTGAGCCGCCCTGATCTCAGACACCCCCTCAGCTTCCACCTTCATGCTATCTTTTCCCAGTCTCTGCCTCTCCATGTCTTTTTCGATGTCCTCTCTGATGGCGTACTTGCACGCCCTCTGGCACATCTCCGTGATGTCGGCGCCGCTGAAGCCTGCCGTGAACCTTGCGAGTGCGCCGAGGTCGATGTTCTTGGCCACGGGAGACTTCCTCAGACAGGCCTTGAAGATTTGGTGCCGAGAGGCCTCGTCGGGCAAGGGGATGTAGATGAGCTGGTCTAGGCGGCCGGGCCGGAGCAGCGCCGAGTCGATGATGTCCGGCCTGTTGGTGGCGCCTATGATGAACACCGTTTTCTTCGCGTTCATGCCGTCCATCTCGGTGAGGAGCTGGTTCAGGACCCTGTCTGCTGCACCGCCGGCGTCGCCCACTCTCCCGCCCCTCTGCGTCGCGATGGAGTCAAGCTCGTCGAAGAAGAGAACGCACGGTGCAGATTGGCGCGCCTTGTCAAAGATCTCTCGCACGTTGGCCTCGCTCTCGCCAAACCACATCGTGAGCAGCTCGGGTCCCTTGATGCTGATAAAGTTGGCCTGGCATTCGTTGGCGATCGCCTTCGCGAGCAAGGTCTTGCCGCATCCCGGTGGCCCGTAGAAGAGGACGCCCTTGGAGGGGGACATGCCGAACTTCTCAAATTTCTCTGGATGCTCCACCGGGTACTGGACGGTCTCTTGCAGCTCTCTCTTCACGCCGTCCAGGCCACCAATATCATTCCAGCTGACGTTGGGCACCTCCACGACGGTCTCGCGAAGCGCAGAAGGATTCGTACCGACGAGGGCCGTTTTAAGGTGGTCGTTGGTGACGGCCATGGAGTTCAAGATCTCAGCATCGATGGTGTCATCCTCCAGGTCGATCACGTCCATCTTCTCCCTGATGCATTGTAGTGCTGCCTCCGTGCAGAGCGCGGCCAAGTCAGCGCCAACGTAGCCATGCGTATCCTTGGCAACCACCTCGAGGTTGACGTCCACGTCCAGCTTCATGTTCTTGGTGTGGACACGGAGCACTTCGAGGCGCCCGACCTCGTCCGGCACTCCAATGTCGATCTCACGATCGAACCTCCCAAAGCGCCTTAGGGCAGGGTCGATGCTGTTCGAACGGTTCGTGGCACCCATAACGATGACGTGCGCCCGAGCCTTCATGCCGTCCATCAACATCAGAAGCTGGGACACGATGCGCCTCTCGACCTCGCCGTGGGTCTTCTCTCTGTTGGGAGCGATGGAGTCGATCTCGTCGATGAAGATGATGGAGGGCGCGTTCTTCTCGGCTTCCTCGAAGGCCTTCCTCAAATTGCTCTCGCTCTCTCCGGCCATCTTGGACATGATCTCTGGGCCGTTGATGCAGAAGAAGAAGGCCCCGGTCTCGTTGGCCACGGCGCGGGCGATGAGCGTCTTGCCGGAGCCGGGAGGGCCGTACAGAAGGATGCCCTTGGGCGGCTTGACGCCGACGGACTTGAAGAGCTGCGGGTGCCTGAGCGGCAGCTCAACCAGCTCCCTGATTTGAGTGAGCTGCTTGCGCATGCCGCCGACGTCATCATAGCCGACGTCATCTAGCCTCTCCTCGTCCTCCCTCTTGACGGGCTCGCCGTCGCAGAAGATCTCGGTGTCAGCCGCCACAATGCAGTACTCGTCGGCCGGATCAATCTCCACTACCTTGAACTCGACGCTCCGCATGCCGCCGCGCAGCAGGAAGAGGTCGCCCTTGCGGACCGGGCGGTATGCGTCCGCAAAGTAGGGCTTGAGATAGGAGTCGAACAGGTTGCCGGTGACGCCCTCGATGGTGTCGTCCACCGGGAGGATGTGCACCCGCCTCCCGTACTTGACGTCGTGGCACTGGTGCACGGACACGACGTCGGCGATGTGGACGCGGAGGTTGGATCGAACCACCTTGTTGATCTTCATCTTGTGCTCCTCGCAGCTGTCGTCGGTGAAGGCGATGCAGAGCGTGCTGCGGCGGCGCTTGCCCTTGAGCAGCACGAAGTCGCCGCGGAATATGCAGAGCCTCTCCATGGTGGCCGGGTGGAGGCTGCACATGGAGTTGTCATCGTGGGTCGCCTCCTCCACCACCAGCCGGTTCGCAGCCTTCTTCGACGGTGGCGCGCTCGCCATCGCGTTCGGCGCCTCTGGCTGATCGATTCGATGCCTATATCTCGTACTACTCCGATCTGTGTTTGCTGCCTTGGTGCCCTGGTGTGGAGGAGAGTGGAGGTCGGGCCCCTATATGAAGGCCCGGCCAGGAAATTCGACTCCGATTGGGGAAGGCCGCTCGCAGCTCACGTCCCAGGCTCCCAGCCTAGTTTGAATTCGGAAATAGACTCGTGTCGGATACTCCGTTCCGTACTGGTGTAGTACGTAGTCCGTCAATGGGTGTTGCTTCCGTAGTACGTAGTCCGTCAATAGTCCGTTTGTACTACGGTACTAACTATCGCTGCCGTTTTAGTAAATTAACATGTTATTATGAAGCGGCTTATATTATGAAACGGAGGTAAATACTTGCAAATAGTTTCCTCAGAATTTAACGTTCTAGACGTATTTTGTGAAAATTATTTTACATGTCTAGCAAGCTGCCTACCTTGCTAAACTGAAAGAACAACTGAAGAAATATTTGTCAGGTTAAGCTATTATAAATTTTACCAGAACAAAGCTCAGAATTATATTTATCTGAAGTAAGAAGGACAATTAGACACGGTATATTGGAGTTATGTCTGAAGTGCAAATAAAAACTGAAGCACACCGTTGTTCTTGGCCCTCCTTACCGTCCATTTACCAATGAAGCAATAGGCAATATCTATATAATGGTATAAAAGATCTACTGGCAGAATTTCTTCTCAGCATTGTCAAAATTGCATCTCTTCTTACCCAGAGCAAAGTTCCTATTGCTGAAGCTTCAGAACAGGAAAAGCAATAACACACCTTATGCTAGCAAAGTTTGTCAACAACATTGCTAGCCGGTCGATGCCAAGGCCCTACAAGTTCAAAGGTTCCACACAAATTATTTCGCACAGGCCACATAATTTAATAACAAATGACAAATAGTTGAGCAAAAACTTGCCAGAGATAAAATTAGACCACGAGAAAAAACAATTGCAGACAATTTTAAGGATCATACCATTACAGAGCTAGTGAGCTACTATGTGTACACATCAAAAGTGGCCAGTGGCTTCGTTACCTTGTCAGCTACGCACTCATCCAGAACTCACAGCCAAACATACAGTGTGTGCGTTTATAAAATTATTAAGCGCGGTTCAGAAACCCACTGTTGCACAGGATATGTGCAGCTCGAGCTTGTGTTTCAAACTACTTACTGAACTTTTTAATTCCAGCACTTGGCAGATACTTTGCAACAGCTTATGGATGTAACTCTGTGCTACACTACTGTCGGTTTGCATCTTTGGTCAGGATCAATACTTTGTACTACTACCTTAAAAAACAAACCCGCCCCTCAATCCCATTGATCAAGTAAATATGTTGAACGTTTCAGTGAATGAAGACAGTAATGCATCAGTAGCATTGTTGTTAACTCCTAACGAAAATGGAAACTGAAGCTAACAGAGCAATACAGAGACAGTGGTGTGCTGCCGACTGCTGAATCAGCCATCGCCGAAACATGTAAAGCGAGACGACGAAAGTTCACTATAGACTGAAACAGGGAAGGAAACTAAACACACAAAGCAGATAAATTAATTGGTAGTTGCATAGTGGTCTGTTCGGCGGGTAATCATCTAGGGCGTCGCAGCTGCTGTTCATTGGCAAGGCATTAGATGGCGAGGACAGGTAATTCACGGCGGTCGTGGGTGACCCCGCGGCGGTGCCGGGTCGTCCTCGTATCTCTTCTGGTCCAAAGCCCTACAACGATCAAGCATAAGGCGCGCAGACGTCGCATCTCCGCCGCCGTTGCCGCCCTCCCGGAGGAGATCCTGGTCAAAGATATCATCCGCTGCCGCGCGGTTTGCCGCTACTGGTGCAGCCTCACCTCCGCCCCAGATTTTCTCCTCACCCAGCACCGGCGCCAGCCGTCGCTCCTCCTCCTCGAATTGTATGGCACAGCAGCCAAGACCAAGGGTGGCTCGCCAATCTTCAAGCGCGGCCACCGCATGCTCAGGTTTAAGTGTTTAACGATTACAGAAGCTTCAAGTTGATCGCCTCCTGCGACGGGCTTCTCCTGCTCTTCCTCTCTAATGGCGGCTTCAGCATCCGTAATCCGACCACACGTCTGTGCTCTGCACTCCCCTGCCTCAACGCCGCAGGCCGCATCAATGTCGCGGCATTGTACATGCACAGTCCGTCTGGCAAGTACCGTGTCCTCTATTGGAAGGGGACACACGAGGACCATCTCAAAGTTGCCTACTACAGTACATCTTTGTGGTGGGGCAGAGGCGCTTGCCAAGGTGCATCGGAGTTCCTTCAGATATCCCTCATATCGAGAAAGTTATGATGGCTTGGCACAAGAAGGCTACTACTAATTTGACCCCACCAGTAGTGTTGCGCAATTGCCTTCATTGGGACCTTGGCTGTGAAAACGTCGGCATACTCGTTTTCAACACGGTGGTTGAATCATTCAGGTCCATGAGTCGTCCCGCTGCTGCTGACAGATTATGCACTAGTTTGAGCGACATGGAAGGTTCAATTGGCTTTAGCTGCGTTGATTATCGGTGGACATCCATCAAAATCTGGGTGCTTCAGGACTATGAGAGGGAGGTCTGGTCATTCAAGTTCCATGCCAAATTACCAGTGGAGATCTTGTGTAACCGTGCCAACCGTGTCAACTTTGGATATGCACAACATTTCCTTTTGTCAAACAAGGGAGATGTGCTCATCTACAATCACTTAAAACGTTGCATGTTCTGCTTTGACATCACCGGCAAGTTGCTAGAGACGTTCCAATGGGGTTCATGGGATTTAACCATTGTTGGACATTGGTTTAAAGAAAGCCTTGTCAAGCATAACATCTCTCTGAGGCGATGTTCAGCTTGTGTTAAACAACTACGGTTTTTTTTTTTTTTTTTTTTAAAAAGCACTACGGTTTTTGTAAGGTTCTAAGGTACCGCACCATATTGATAATCCTTGCTTATGCATATTTCCCATCTTTACTCTACTCATTCAATGGAGCTGCTTTTCTCCTGGTAGATAACACATGTTTCATGCAATCAGTATTTTAGCTTTAACTCGTGCATTTTCGTGATGGACGTTACACAGTCCACTAATAGCTATCATGTCGATATTGATGCTAACATGTCAACACTGCATATATTTGGTTGACACTTACAAATGGATAACACCTCCGCAGATGAAATTAATCATTTGATATCTATCCACATATCAAGTAGTCAATCTGATATATCTAATTTACATTGAACATTATATTTCATCTGTCACAAATGGAGAACAAGATAAAAACTGTTGCTTTACATGATCAAAAAAAAAATCCACGAATCAAGATTTCATGTCTTGTTAGTTAATTTGTCTATGAACTTTCTTCTGGGTGAAGATAAACCCGCTATGTTTAATAACAAATGTGAGATAACTGAAATGTTGTTAATCTCTACTTTTTGGATGTTAGGCTGGGTTGGTATTATCATGCACTTAATATATTGTTCCCATATATTATAGTCGGAACTATACTCTCTGGAATTACTTCCATTTACTATATCCATATGTCCATTTAAGCTTAGCCTATGTGCCTATCATAAATCCATTGATGCAAGCTTAATATTATGTTTCAGATCATGTTCCTATTATATTTTACTGAGGCTGGCTCTCTGTTGTTTTTAGGAGGTGTCAAACCAGCACCTATGTTTAATGGGCTACGAAGTGAAGATTAATTTTCAGGGATTACCAATGACAGAAATTGAACTACTTGTTCCAGACGACTCGAGCTTTGTTGTCCAATCAAAACATGGACACAATACAGATTCTTGCTCTCATGTGTGCACAACAAGTTCATTTTCTTTTAGTTTAATATATTATTCATTGTTGTCTCGTATTTCTTTGTTTTCGTATACTAGTTATAAGTTCATAACAGATGTTTTTAGACACACAAAATTGGAGAATAGTTTGAGTGAGAGAACAAGATATGATTCTACATAAGTTACCTTTTATTTTTTTAAAGATGAACACAGCTTGTATTACCTCCTTTAAAACTTCGCAAAAGAAAAGTATCACTCCTTTAAAAGGTGCAAGCCTACTAAGGCAAAGGAGCGCACCTTATGCATCCTCGAGTTCAACCTCCTCCCTCCTCCTCTATGTAGCTCATTTTCATTGTTATCAGGCGAGCCTGTATATCCTCTTTTGCTTTTATGTTACGGTAGCTTATTTAGGCCACCCGGCAGTGATGAAGTGTGTCCTTTGCTCCATTCTAGCCACTTACATTTGCATCCTCTGATTTAGTTTTTTTTTTCATTTATGTGTTGAAAACAGCTTGAGATTGTTTTCCAAATTCGTTGAATGGTCCATAGCAACTGCATTTGTTTCATATTATAGCAGTTAAAATCATAGATTTTCCCTCTCTAAACATACCGGGATCTGATTTGGATACACTTCCTATAACTTCTTGCAATGATTGCATGTCAATGAGTGACAATAGAGTATTTCCATGGAGAGCACTAAGGTCTTCCTACTATCAGCACATCCTGGGACAATATTTTCGTTCTTCAGGTTTGCAACTTTTGTTTGATATACTTTCAGTTGATTCCTTGGTGCAATGTGGGGCCGGTTAACACAGTTATGTGCAACTCCTAGAGCTCGTGGATTCTAGTACACACTTAATGTAAGAGCATCTCCACCGGCGCGCCCCATATAGTGGTCGGCAGGGTCGTCGCCACTGTTGTATAATGGGCGCCGGCAGTGCATCCTCTATTTGGGGACGTTGTTCCCACACCGGCGCCTCCCAAACGGTTCTTTTCTTTTTTACAATATTTTAAAACAACATATCAATCATATTTTATTCATACTATATTCAATAATTCATACAATCACACAAATAATATTAAATTATTCATGCAATCAAACAAATAGTACTTAAATTATTCATACAATAAATTAAAAAATAGTAATTTAATTATCCATACAACCAAACAAATAGAAATAAAATCATGCATTGTTGGCGGCTCCTCTCTTCGCCCACAAATGCGCAGCTAGATCCGCCTTCAGTTGTACATGGACACCTGCATCTCGAATTTTATTGTGCATATGAAGAAAAGCGTCAAATTCTTGGGGTACATGCTCTACCTCAGCAAGTGACCCTTGATAATCAAATGGTTGATCATCCTGCACATGTTCGTCGCGCTCGCTCTCAATGATCATGTTGTGCATGATCACACATGCGTTCATCACCTCCCACATCTGAGACTCAGACCAAGTGAGAGCAGGGTACCTAACAATGGCGAAACGCTGCTGAAGCACCCCAAAAGCACGCTCAACATCCTTGTGTGATGCTTCCTGGCTCGTTGCAAAATAAGCTTCCATCTCGTTTGCTGGAGAGGGAATTATCTTCACAAATGTAGCATACGTCGGGTAGATACCATCAGCTAGATAGTACCTCTTGTTGTATGCGTGGCCATTTACCTTAAAGTTCACGGCAGGAGCTTGTTCCTCAGCTAGCCTGGCAAACACCTAAGAGCCCTGCAACATGTTGGTATCATTGTTTCTTCCTGCCATGCCAAAAAATGCATGCCAAATTCAAAGATCATGGTCTGCCACCGCCTCAAGAATGACACTGCACTCACCAGTATGCCCCTTGTAGATCCCCTGCCAAGCAAAAGGGCAATTCTTTCAGCTCCAATGCATATAGTCAATGCTTCCGAGCATCCCAGAAAATCCTCTTGCTGCATTTTTTTTTGCAGGATCCGAGCTGTATCATCTTCTCTTACTGCTCTCCAATAATCTTTAGCAAACACCGCTATGACGGCTCGGCAAAACCTGTAGATAGTCTCTGTACATGTCGACTCTGCCATCCGTAGGTAGTCATTGGGTGTATCTGGAGGAGATCTGTATGCAAGACAGCGCATTGTAGCAGTGCACTTCTGAATTGAGGTGAAGCCCCACAAACCTGTGCAATCTTTCTTGGCAATGAATTAGTTGTCGTACTCCCTGACGCTGTAGACAATCTTCAAGAACAGTTCCTTGTTCATCCTAAACCGGCGCCGAAATTTCTTCGGCGAATGAGTCGCGTCGTTGTTGAAGTAGTCGGCGTCAAGCAGCATTGCGCCGGCTTGGCGATGCCCATTGATGTTCCTCCTCTTGCCTGGCTTTGAGCCGCCGCGCCGAGGCACGACGAAGAAAGGCTGGCGAACGCGCAACATGCTCGTCAGAATCAGCTGCTGTTGTTGCCACCGAACAGCCTAAGCGTTCTGCTCCTCCGTGAACAACTGCACCATCATCTCGTCGTCGCTATCCATCGCAGAAATGATGCGAACACCTTGTGGGAGGGGCGGTTATGCCGCGGTGGCGGCGAGCTCTGTTCCGGGCGAAACAGCGGCCGTCGGTCGAGGGGGTGGTGGCCGTGTCGATGGACGGCGGTTCCTAGACAGGCGGCGGTGTCTATTGCAAGCAGGGGCGCGGTGGCGACGGCGATGATGGTGATATAGAGGGGTGCGAGTCGGTTCGGGCTTGGGTAGGAGGTGGGAAATCGGTGTGTCTGGCTGCCAGGCGGAGCCCACGCTCATTTTTTGACGTGTCGCGAGACACCGGCGCGCCCGATTCGCACCCTACGCGAAGGGCCCGGCACGGGGATGCCGACGATTCTATTGGGCTCGAAAACTAGCCGGCGTCATTTGAGACCCACCGCTGCGAGCCCAAAAACCATATCGGCCTCTAAAACGCTATCGGGGCCTCTATGTTGCGCGCCGGTGGAGATGCTCTAATAGGTGCATTGCGTTCTACTGATCTTCAGACCTCACCTCAGTGCACGGTAGTTTGGACACATGCACGCTTGAGGTGCTCGCCGCTACCAGAGTGGCCACCAGCGTTGGTGTAGAAAAACAAAATATTTCTCGTCCTCGAGTGTCTTGCTTCGAATAAATACTCCAGAAATGTTTACACGAAAACATTATGCTACTCCCATTTTATTTTGTCTAGATACGAATATATCTAGATGCGTTTATTGACTAGATACATCTGTATCTAATAAAGTCAATTGATTTAAATTGAGAGAGTACCTGCAATCGGGCAACAAAGTAAAGATGGGAGTATGAAACGGTGCACTGGTTCCTGCAGAGGAGAGTTCATTGTGAAGTTTCGGTCTAGTGTTTCTGGACAGGTGTGACACTCAAATGTTGGTGCCTATGATGTCATCGGAATGACGTGGTTTTCGAGGGTGTGACCTCTTCCAAAGTTGCGATGATTTCGAGGATCCCGACGAGGCTGAGCTGTGGCGCACCGCAGGGCTGTTAGAGACGTCCTCGTGTCAGTGGATAAGTGGAGAGATGCCGTGAGTAGTCCCGTAACATGTGTGTGCTGCCTTCTCGGAGGGAGCGTGGGGTTACATTTCTCTGACGTAGGAACGTCTTATACTACATCCTTCTGGCCTTTCTTCTATAAATCAAATACGTCTATCCATGACATATCTTTAAAAAAAGATACTGTCAGCTCGTCCGATGGGAAATGAACAGCTTCTGTTCACGGAAAAAACCCACATACGTGAAGCGAGAGACCTAAGGAAAAACATGACAATCGAGATTACAAAGGACAAGGCGTGTACTATACTATATACAGAAATTACTACTTGACGTCAAGCGAGAGACTTCGGTCTCATTCTAGAACGTGCACTAGAAAATGCAGATTGCAGATGTTGAAAATCACAGGCCAGATAAATATTTTTTCCTCGGACTATTTTCTTCTTAATAAAGCACCTCATCGGGAATGGTGTTTTGGCACATGGGAGCATATGCTCCCTTTATTTTAAAATGCATGTTACATACATTTTGAAATTTTAAAAAATTGAAACGAAAAATTCGAACGTACATCTTCACGTGCTAGATGCTCACAAAGTTGTTTCATAAAAATCCGATTTGTCGTGTGACGTGTGTAAAAAAGACAAAATTCAATGCTGAAAATAAGTCTTTTCAGGAGATAAATTTTCTCTTTTTTACACAGACCACAAAACATATTGGTTCCTCGCGAAACTTGACGAACGTACGTATATTGTGGAGATGTACATGTAGAAATTTTGTCAAAATTTTTCGACATATCAAAATATAACTTTTTGATAGAGGGAGCATATGCACCCGGGAGCCGAATTGAATTTCCGACCTCATATAAAAAGTATTTCTTCCATCCCTTAATATAAGATGTTCCACTATATAAGATGTTACTACATCCAACAATGGTTCTTTATCCCAAAATACTAAACTGCGGTTGAGAGTTTTAAAACATCCGATTCTAGCCAAACCAATATCTACATTCAAAATGACATGTAAGCAATTTGAGGATTCTAAAAATTCTGAGCAACTTTTCAATTCAAATGGTGGACTAGTAGTTGCAGGTGCACGAGTTCATATAACAGGGTGGTGCCTGTAAAGGTATAAACCCAAAAGTCTAGGCTACGTGTTAGCTTAGTTATCTATGCGACCACGGCAAAGCAAACAGTCAAATTTCACATTCTTCTGTATACCACTTTTCTCAATAAACAAACAAAAAGCTTTAATTTTCACTGAAATATCTAAACATTTCCCGACATGCGACAGCTCCCTTTTGCAATTAACAGAGGACAGAAATACGACGCTGATGATTGAATCTTACGGGGCATAATACATGGGGATTATGATGATGATGCAGAAGGTGGTGTAAATTAATTAATAAGGGAAACAAAAATGCCTTGCTTGCCTCCCATAATTCTTCCTTCCTTTGCTTCCTCTCCTCTCCTTCCATCTTCCTCTTGTTAGGAAAGAGACATTGACAGAGAAACGCGCACAGAGAGCATAATTAACTTGCTTCCATCTCCATCTTTCGTGCCCTTTCCTTCTCTACCCAGCCTATATATTGCTACCATGACGATCATTGCCCAACACCACCATCAAGCTACACCATCCAGGCATCCACTCGCAACTCAGCCATGGCCTCCTCCTCCATGCCCGGCGGCGTCCTTAGGAGGTCCGACAGCATCGCTGACATGATGCCGGAGGCGCTGCGACAGAGCCGCTACCAGATGAAGAGGTGCTTCCAAAGGTACCACAAATAATCATTCCCGCCCTCCTCCCCCTAGCTCTTCATTTCTTTCTCTGAAGTCTACATAAGCACTCGTGGTGATCGATCAAATGCTTCTCGGCGATCTGTTTGCAGGTACGTCTCCAAGGGCAGGAGGCTGATGAAGAACCGGCAGCTGGTGGAGGAGCTCGAGAGGTCGGCGGGCGATGACAAGCTTGAGAAGGCCAAACTCGCTGAGGGCTTCCTTGGCTACGTGATCTGCTCCACGCAGGAGGCCGTTGTGCTCCCGCCTTTTGTTGCCTTCGCCGTCAGGACAAACCCCGGTGTCTGGGAGTACATCAAAGTGCATTCCGGAGACCTTTCGGTGGAGCAGGTCACGCCAGCGGATTACCTCAAGTGCAAGGAGACCCTCTTTGACGACAAATGGTACTGCATGACACACACAAACCTTCCACTGCACGTAGCCTGAACAAAATTTAACCCAGACACACCTGATGTTTTCTCCAGGGCACGTGATGACAACTCGCTCGAAGTCGATTTCGGTGCGATGGACCTCTCGACACCGCATCTCACGCTGCCATCATCCATCGGGAACGGGACGCAGTTTGTCTCCCGGTTCATGTCTTCGAAACTGAGCGGCAAGTCGGAGAACATGAAGCCGTTGCTGGACTACCTGCTCGCACTGAACTACCGCGGTGAGGTAAGCATATCAAACTGACCATCCATTCGCTAAGCTTGATGGTAGATTTGCTAGCTGAAATGAGCTTCATCTTTCCTCCCTGTCATGCAGAAACTGATGATCAGTGAAACCCTAGATACTGTTGACAAGCTTCAGACAGCGTTGCTTCTCGCAGAGGTCTTCCTCGCCAGCCTGCCGAGGAACACACCGTACCAGAAGTTTGAACCAAAGTAAATAATAGACCGTCTTGTAGGCGGCGATAGACAAAGATAGAAACCAACAAAGCATATACATATATACCTGATCGATATGTTCGCTGGCCATTGCAGGTTTCAGGAGTGGGGATTGGAGAAAGGATGGGGTGACTCAGCCGAAACGTGCAGAGAGACACTCAACTGCATCTCTGAAGTGCTCCAGGCACCAGATCCTGTCAACATGGAGAAGTTCTTCAGCAGGGTGCCGTCGGTTTTCAACATTGTGATCTTCTCCATCCATGGTTACTTTGGTCAGGAGAAGGTCCTTGGGTTGCCGGATACCGGCGGTCAGGTACAGTGATCATTAGCTTACAATGGCAGATAGAGAACCCCGAATCCACAATTATTCATGCTTGAGAAAGAAACCACGGGTCATAATTTTCTCGGCAGGTAGTTTACATCCTGGACCAAGTTAGAGCTCTAGAAGAGGAATTGTTGCAAAGAATCAAGCAGCAGGGCCTGAATATTACTCCGAAGATTCTTGTGGTAAACTTCGACCGTCTTCATTAAACTAAAATGGTCTAAACTAACGAACCAGGAATGGAGCATCTGATGATCATGTTGCAGTTAACAAGACTTATACCAGAAGCAAAGGGCACCAAGTGCAACGTCGAGCTTGAACCGGTAGAGCACACAAAGCACTCAAGCATCCTCCGCGTACCATTCAAGACTGATGATGGGAAAGATCTTCGCCAATGGGTTTCCCGGTTTGACATTTATCCTTACCTAGAGAGATATGCCCAGGTATGTCAGCTAGGAATTTTCTTGATATTGATAACACATCGTGAACTGGATGGCAACACCGAGAACAAACTCTTACCGCGGTGATTTCAGGATTCTTCGGTCAAGATTCTTGACATACTGGAGGGAAAACCAGACTTGGTCATCGGCAATTATACTGACGGCAATTTGGTAGCATCACTGTTGTCAAGCAAACTAGGAGTCACCCAGGTGAAAATGAACCATCAAAACAGAGCACTGTAAGATGTTATTCTGCTCCCAACCAAACTTGACACCACAACAAATCATCTTATCAATCAACAGGGAACAATTGCACATGCTCTTGAGAAGACAAAGTACGAGGATTCAGATGTCAAGTGGAGAGAGATGGACCAGAAGTATCATTTCTCCTGCCAATTCACTGCTGACATGATCGCCATGAACACTAGCGACTTCATCATTGCTAGCACCTACCAAGAAATAGCTGGAAGGCCAGTCAGTCTGTAAACTAAAATCATCTTGCCCAACGTGTCACATTGCATACTGCTCATCTAACAATTCATTGATAAAATGCAGCAAAGAGAAGCCTGGCCAGTACGAGAGTCACTACGTGTTCACGATGCCAGGGCTATGTCGCTACGCCACAGGCATCAACGTCTTTGATCCCAAGTTCAACATTGCTGCCCCTGGTGCCGATCAATCAGTTTACTTCCCCTTCACAGAAAAGGAGAAGCGGCTGACAGACTTGCACCCCCAAATAGAGGAGCTACTCTACAGCAAGGAGGACAATGATGAGCACATGTAAGCATATATTCCTTGCAAAGGATTTTAATTTTTAATTGATGATATTAATTGCTAAAAACTGCGAACTTTGATATGATCAAATCAGAGGGTACCTAGAGGACAGGAGCAAGCCAACCATCTTCTCGATGGCAAGGCTTGATAAGGTGAAGAACATCACTGGGCTGGTCGAATGGTATGGTCAGAACAAGAAACTCAGGGATCTTGTCAACCTGGTCATTGTTGGGGGCCTCCTGGAACCTTCACAGTCAAAGGACAGGGAAGAGATCGAGGAGATAAACAAGATGCACAGCTTGATAAACAAGTACCAGCTCAAGGGACAGATCCGTTGGATAAAAGCACAGACTGAACGTGTGCGCAACGGCGAGCTCTACCGTTGCATTGCAGATACCAGGGGGGCTTTCGTTCAGGTACATTGGCAGCTTAAGAGTTATATACGCTTGTGTTCCTGATACATCAAGTATGAAATTCAATCACTACCTATGTGACTGTGCGTCTTTCAGCCTGCACTGTACGAGGCATTCGGACTAACCGTCATCGAGGCAATGAACTGCGGGCTACCAACCTTCGCAACAAATCAAGGAGGGCCTGCGGAAATCATTGTGGACGAGGTCTCGGGCTTCCATATCAATCCACTCAACGGCAAGGAGGCAAGTGACAAGATTGCAGGCTTCTTTCAGAAATGCAAGGAGGACCCCATCTACTGGAACAAAATGTCCACTGCTGGACTCCAGCGCATCTATGAGTGGTACAATTACACACGGCTCTCTCTAGAACCTATATTCATACAATCAAATGCACTTATGGACACAATATGTTTTTTTTACAGAATAATTGAACTATGCCTTCTCTATGATTGTAGTTACACATGGCAGATTTATGCAACTAAAGTTCTGAACATGGGATCAATGTACGGCTTCTGGAGGACTCTCAACAAGGAGGAGAGACAGGCCAAACAGCGGTACCTACAGATGTTCTACAACCTTCAGTTCAGGCAGCTGGTGAGTTGAGAACCAGTGCAAGACCAACAAAACAGAATCCAAACCAGTTTTCACCAATGTCATTTGTTATTACTACTGTTTTTCAGGTAAAAACTGTCGTGAAACTGGGCGAACAACCCACACAACCAGTGGAAAGCATGGCAGCTGCTAGGATCGTGCCAAGGCCAAAAGAAAGGCATGGCCCATTCTTACGAAAATTACTGAAGAGAGGGCGTGGAAGCAACTGAACTGACCCGATTGCTGTTTCGACACTGCAGAAGGCTGCAGACAAGGAATCAGAGGTGAGGGTTCTCAGCAAGCATCACTGCATCAGGCTGAAAAACAGCAAAGAGAAGGATCAAGTCACACTAGTATTTATTGATTAATCCATGGATACTGTATTTGTGCAGGATTGCAAGCAACTTACTCGGACCAGTACTCCCAACCTCCAACTTCTGTAAGGATGCAGCTTGAAGGTGAAGACCAAACATCATAAACCAGAACTGTGCTTATTGGAGTTCTAATTGAACTGGAATTGTCCATGATGGTTGTGAGAGTGATACAAAGAGTAAAGAATCTTCTGTGAAAATCTTCCGTGTAAAAAGAAATGCGAGACCAAACACAAGTTTGACTCATTATGTATGTTATAACAGCAAGGAAAAGACTAATAAGATACTAGCATAAAGCAAGTGAAAACAACAGCTGCAGAGCAGAACTAGCAAAAGGTGTCAGAAATAACTGCAGAAAATTATTTGCAAACTTACACTTTACACCTCTTCAATGCACATTTGTCGTCGATGTTGGCAGGATAGGGGCAAGTAATTAATAAAGCAACAAAGAGAAGAAAGTCCCGCAAGCCGTCATTTGAATGCTCATGTTTCAAGATTCAACGTAGATGGTACTTAAGCAAAATAGACCAGCATAGTATACCACACGTGATAGCTACTGGCAGATCATTAATGTTATGTTCACATAATTACAATGACAAGACGCAACACGCCCAACGCCAACATAAGAAGCATTTGAGCTTGCCCATCGCAGGCCTAGCGTCAGCAGTACAAGATGATGTTCTTCACACTATCCTCCAGAGCTGGAAGAGGCCTACCAGGTGCTCCACCAGCCAAGTACTAGGCAATAATTAATCGACGGATTATCAGCGATGTGTAGGAATATACTCAAAATTGGAGATTGATGTGATTTTGATTCTGTTACATGGAAACTCTGTTTACAGAAATGCTGGGCAGGATATCCTACAATACTGTATGATGTAAGTAGCACAGCAACCTATAACTATCTTTGTGGCTGTCCAAAACAATGCAATTTTGCAAAGAATAATGAAGCTACAGTATCTTCAACCAAGCAATGTTTTAGGGGCTATCCTGTAAGAAAAACCCAGGCTACAGTTCCAGCTTCTGGCTGCCCAACTGGCTGAGCATGATCGCCATGTCCATTCCTTGAGTCATCGTCGCCATAGCCAGTTCATATGGGCATTTGATGGAGAACCCAGTCTTGCCTGCCTTCTTCACTTTCCTCATGCAGTTTTTGAACTTCTCATGGCATTTGATACTCATCAGACCTGATGAATTTACGCAAAAAAAGGAACCATGAGATGGATTCAGAGCACCAAGTCTTAACAACTTAACCTGTGTGTTACTCTCCTTTGCAGCGAAAACATCATCTTTATTATGTTTCAATAAAATTGATGTAGATACATGAAGAAATAAAACCATAAGAATGTGGGAATGGCACTGACTGATCTTTAGGAGGTCATAAATCATTTGTTCAAACGTATAACAATGACATGAAAGGAGTGACCAACAATATGACTTGTCCCGAGGCATTCTGGTGCATACTACTGAACATGGATTTATCTAGTAACTAGTAAATCAACCTCATACAATTTACTACTGGGCAACAATCAGATCAACAAATCAACCAAAAACTGTGGCTCTTATGATCTATTTCTAGTGTCTACACAAATGAGGAAAGTGCTGTGTATGGATCATTCGTGGTTGGTTGCATTCCCAGCTTGGAATCACCGATCCAGACTGAACTTAGTAATACTACCTTTCTTTTCAACGCAGTAGTCGTGGTCGCGGCAGCAGGCGTCGAGGTCGTCGCAGGGCTCCTCCCCCTCGCACCCGCTCCATCCCACGCCGCAGAACTTCCCGTACCGGATCCCCACCGCTGCATCAACATACCTGGATCGTCAGAGCAGAGATTGCAAGATCGATTGCATATGAGGATCGAGGGCACGCACAGTCGCAGTTGAGGCTCGCGCACGAGCGGCTGCACGGCGGCGGAGGCGGAGCAGACGCGGCGGCCGAGCCGAGCAGGAGGAGGACGAGGACGACGGCGGCGAGAGGTGGCGTCAGCATCGCCATCGTGATTGGCGGTGGAGATTGTCGTAGTGGCATTTGCCTGTGCTGGGCCTCGGTACGTATGTTACGGCCTTTCCAAGCCCGCCCCGTTCCCGTGCGCACTCGCAAAGGCCAATCTTTTTCCCAAACCCAGAAACCCCACCTCAACTAGCCCCAATGGCGACGGCGGCGGCATCTCCGGCCACCGCGCCCTCCTCCTTCCCCTCCACCGCCCGAAAGTCCACCCTCCCGACCCTCCGCGTCTCTAGGAAGCTCAAACTCGCCCCTTCCGCGCTCTCGTCCGACCCGTCCCCGGCTTTCCGGTCCGTCACGGCGTTCGCGCCGGCCACGGTGGCCAACCTCGGCCCGGGCTTCGACTTCCTCGGCTGCGCGGTCGCCGAAGCGTCCCTCTCCCTCGGTGACACTATCACCGCCACCCTCGACCCCGCCCTGCCGCCCGGCACCGTCGCCATTTCCGCCGTCACCTCCCCCGCCCGCCCGGACCTCGCCGCCCGCCTCTCCCGTGACCCGCTCCGCAACTGCGCGGGCATCGCCGCGGCCGCCACGCTCCGCGCCCTCGGCATTCGCTCCCACGCCGTCTCCCTCGAGCTCGCCAAGGGTCTGCCCCTCGGCTCCGGCCTCGGCTCCTCCGCCGCCTCCGCCGCCGCCGCCGTCAAGGCCGTAGACGCGCTCTTCGGCTCCCTGCTCTCGCCCCACGAACTCGTCCTCGCCGGGCTCGAGTCCGAGAAGGCCGTCAGCGGCTTCCACGCCGACAACATCGCCCCGGCCATCCTCGGCGGCTTCGTGCTCGTCCAAAGCTACGACCCGTTCAAGCTCGTCCAGCTTCCCTGCCCGCCGTCCCTCCGCCTCTGCTTCGTCCTCGTCACGCCGGACTTCGAGGCGCCCACTTCCAAGATGCGCGCCGCGCTGCCCAAGCACGTCGACATAGGCCAGCACGTCCGCAACGCCAGCCAGGCCGCCGCGCTCGTCGCCTCCGTGCTGCTGGGCGACGCTGCCGGCATTGGCTCCGCCATGTCGTCAGACGGCATTGTTGAGCCC
This sequence comes from Lolium multiflorum, assembly GCA_030979885.1. Taxonomy (NCBI): domain Eukaryota; kingdom Viridiplantae; phylum Streptophyta; class Magnoliopsida; order Poales; family Poaceae; genus Lolium; species Lolium multiflorum. The sequence continues at coordinate 116,179,578 of CM061747.1, read as the reverse complement.
ACCAGGGCGCCACTCATACCCGGCATGGCCGCCGTCAAGGCCGCCGCTCTGGAAGCCGGGGCGTTGGGATGCACCATCAGCGGAGCCGGCCCAACCGCTGTGGCTGTCATCCAGGGGGACGAGAAGGGGGAGCAGATCGCGAGGAGGATGATTGACGCCTTCTGGTCGGCAGGAAAGCTCAAAGCAACAGCCACCATAGCCCAGCTCGATAGAGCCGGTGCCAGGGTTATCTCCACTTCTAGGTTGGAGTAGAAAGGTAACCTCTCGGTCTCTGTAATGTGTATCGCCCACATTGTTTCAGCTTAGTACTAGCCCTTACCTTGTGTACTGGAGGTAGTAGCAAACTGCTGGGCTCCTCTGTGCCCGGTGATCGCTAGAAGGTGTTGTGATGTAGTTGAAGAATAACTTGGTGTAATTTAGTATGATATTTGGCAGAATAGTTTTGATGTGATTTGGGCTAAATTTTCATGCTCGATGAATAAAATGCAGTTGATTTGAGGTATACTCTGAACAGTATTTGTTCATTCTTTTGGGGGTTATTGAGCATAGTGTTTGAGGGTGATGAATTGGTAAAGAAGCTCAAGTTCTTTCAGATTTGCAGTCACTTGATGAATAGTGCTGATCAGATATAGCAAGCAAAACTGATGAACCAGTGAAGCACTAGCACAGCAAGTCCATACATTCATGCAGTCCTCCATGGAGATGGTACCAGCCAAGGCAGGTTGAAGCTGCGATTTCTAGGCTAGTTGGCGAGGATGGACATGGAGACAGCGGACCAGGCGGTGAGGGCAAGGCAGAACACTTCTCCTGGGTGATGTTGTAGAGCTGTGCCATGGTGCCGCTGCTCATTAGGGGGGGGGGCAGCACGAACTAGAACATGACTCATGTCTGCATTAATGCATTAAACAAGAATGTAGTTCACCAGCCATGTCTGCATCATCAGTGTGTTTAGGGCAGCACGAACTAGAACATGACTCATGTCTGCATTAATGCATTAAACAAGAATGTAGTTCACCAGCCATGTCTGCATCATCAGTGTGTTTAGCAATAATTAGATAGGAACAATACCCAGGACTGGAGCTTGAGGGAGTCCTGGACGACTCGCAGGGGGAGTGCCGTCACCAAGGAAGTATATCTCAGCCATGTCACAGAAACTTGTCAAACACTTTACCGTTCCTGACTGACTGCCCCGGGAAAAATTAGTAACCACTAACCAAAATGGTTGATTGTTCATCTGGAATAGAACTGAAACTTGTCAAACACCTACTGTTCCTGACTGACTGACCATGACAAATTAGTAACCAAAATGGTTGATGGTTTATCTGGAACAGAACTGAAACTTGTCAAACACCTAGTGTTCCTGAGTGACTGGCCCTGACAAATTAGTAACCAAAATAGTTGATTGTTCGTCTGGAACAGAACTGAAACTTGTCAAACACTTAGAGTTGGGAGATGTAGTCCTTGATATAATTTCATGGACGGTAGAGCTGCAGTCTGATGGCAACGAGACGAACCCTGACGTTGCAGGGCCCTTTGACCTCGGAGAGTAGTCCTTGTTGGGATCATGGGCAGCGGCCTCCTGGTCGTGCAGCTGGAGGTACATTTTGGATGGATGTGTAATTCTTCATGAAGTTTTGCATGAGTTGAAAACCTCTCACTCCGAAGGAATTTGGCTGAAGTTGGACTTTGAAAAAGCTTATGATTGAGTTCAGTGGCCTTTCTTGCCAGAGGTAATGTATAGGAAAAACTTCCGTGAGCGTCCTGAGTAGTCCTTAGGATGACTTAAGCAGGTGCTTAACCACCTCCCAGCTCTCTGATGGTTGCTCGCCCAATGCTTCAGGGTGTATGTAAAGGAGAGGCATTCGGTGCTGTACTTGTCACCACGAGGATATATGCTGCGGTACCTGGGAATGAATGGATTTGATCAGTTCAGATCGTAGAATTCAGGAGAAGAAACAGAGTGATTCATGCAGCGACTTCCTCTCTGCTGGAGTGCCCCATGTATCGGCAGTGATGTCGAAGAGGAGAGGTGACAGGGGGTCTCCCTTGTGACGCCTGCGACGGTGATGGTTGAGCTTGGTCAGGTGGCCATTCACAAGGATTCTTGTTGTCGCAGAAGATAGTAGGATTGCGATGAGGTTGGTCGAACGAAGACTGAAACCACGGGCCTCGAGGACCTCAAGCAGAAATTCCAAGCGGAGACCATATCGAATGCCTTCTCAACATCAAGCTCAAACACGGGATGAAACAAACATATATATCGCATGTGATTCATCAAAGGAGAATCATCTGTGATCTCCCGCCCGTAAGCCATCTATTCATCACGTTGAACATATTTCATCTATTCTGTGTGCGATTAGGGGAGCTTAAAATACCCAATCTGTAGTGGTGATACTGTTCCAATTAATGTCGTCGAAAGATAGTTTTTCCCTTGAGAAAAATCCATGTGCCAAATTATCCAGTTTATATTAGTAGTAGGAGATCATCTAATCGCCAAGTTGACCGACTACTCGGAGAAGCAAGAGGCGAGTTGAGCAAGGCTGTGAAACAAAATAATACACATAAATCCCAAGTTACATTAGCACATTCTTGAAGTAAAATATTAGGAGAAAGGAAACAATAAATCATCAAGGTAGAAAGAGAGACAAAAGTGAGATGAAAAGCGAGCCCACTACTGTCTAAAGCTAGACAAGATAGACCGGCGGGGATAACATAAAGAGATACTAGATGATGTTCCGCGCGTTGCAGCGGGAGTCTGAAGTGAATAAAAGCAAATATATTGTATGTGAGGAATACAATTTCAACACTAATATTGTAGAAAATGGAAGATCCTAGCCTCTTTAAGTAAGTATACTTGGATTCGACATGTGTATCTAGCTGAATAAATACAACAAACTGAAGGCAGGTATGCAGAACAATTACAAATAAATGGTAATTAGTCGATGCCTTTTGTTGCCAGTACTTTCAACAGATGTATTATCAGGAATTCAGGATCTCCGGGTAGCAGCTACAATGGTAATGTTAAATCTTGTGAAAGGGGAAAAGAACATTGAGTAGAGCTAAATGAAGTTTGCTACCTTTGAAACGAAACAGTAATCCAACTCAGCTTGTATACCTTCTATGGCATGATGCCCATTCAGAATGGTTCATCACACATGATGGAAGTTTTAGCTATGGTGCCCAAGATAGAACCAACGCCTCTGTAGTATTGATATACTGATTAATCATGAACTTGTAGAACATAATCGGAAAATTGATTTCATATATACATATTCTGATTCCAAATACTAATAATAAGACTGCAACTTCATCAAGGTGGTTGCAGCAAGAAGCACTCGACCTCAGCTGTGTGAAAAGAATTAAGAAAAGAGAGCATGAATGCGACATGTACTGTGATTTAGATTACGTGTTGCACAAAAGAAGTGAACAGATAATAGTTAGCAGATAATTCCCCCAAAAAAGATAATTCTTGACTGTTGTAAATAAACTACTCAACGAAGAGAAACACAATGCAAGAGCTTGCTTCGTGGAGTTCCACCGCCAGGGGTTGGAAACCTGTATAGGTTGCGAGTGCACGCGTATTTTGGAAAAAATAACATGGGACGGATTCAGCACAGACGTGTCCTTAGGAAGATAGCATGCCATCCTGCAAAAAAAATGATATTATAAAAGGAAAATCAAGAAGGAATCAAGAATAGAGATATTTTAGTTAAGAATAGAGAGATTCGTGAGGGAATGGGGATGGGGAAAGACGCCAATGCCGTAACCGCTGGCGGTGGCGGCCTTCTCCATATTCAGAATGTTGCCATTGGTGAACGCGACCAGGCTTGATTCAGGTGCGATGGGATGAAGAAGGGGGTGGCAACTCGCAAGGGTTGTGTCTTGGGGATAAGGCTTTACTTGGGGAGGCAGGCCACACATGTGATGATGGATCGGCATAAAAGACGAGGAACCAAGAAGTAAAAAAAAGGATTACCATGGTGGCTAGTGGATGCGTTACTGGAACATGAAGGGGATAGTGGGATCTTAATTAAGCACGGTACATAATTTTGTTGCGTTGTCCTACCCACAATTCTCGTTAGTTTTTTTCGATTAGGTGGCAGATTTTCTTAGGTGGCAGCTTAGGATTGCTCGGAGATGATTGATGAGGTGGATGCTTTGCATGTTGAGAGAAATACTTCTAGTGGGCTGCTCCTATTTAGTTATTATAGATTAGGAGCGTGGAGTGCATGCTTATCCCACAATCTCCAATATTTTTTTCTCCCAAATGCATCTAACGGCTGCTCCCCAATTCTTGGTGCACGCCGATTCAGCACTCATCACTTGATCGATCGACATGCCAATTAATAATTCGCTCCCTGGCTTGGAATTGTAGCATCATGCATCGAGTATGTGTACCTAATATGTTGACCTGTTTCTTTATTTAATAATTTATTTATTTATCTCGTGTTTTGTTTGTTATGATCAGGATTTGGTTTTGCTTGTAGAGCTGGGATACTGTGTGTGTGTGTGTTCCTCTCTTGTCATCTTCCCTTCAAAGTTTTTGTCTGCTCATTGTAGTACATTCCTACTCATTGCTGGAGTACTTTTCTTCTTCTTTTGTTTGGATAAAAAAAGGGAAACAGTCTAGGATGTATGCATACTATTTGCGTACACTTGCTCCCTTTTTTCCCATCGAATTATTGGTGTAGTTGATTTTTCTCTCCTTGAAGACAATAAAAGTAAACCTCCCTATGTATTCTGCGTTCGGAGATGGCACAACCAAATACACTTGATTTTCCTGAACAGAGGTGTCAAGTATGTCCTTAATCATGATATTTTTAGCGTGGCGATTCACGATTTATTCTGTCCTTAACAAGCGAAGACGGCAATGGTGCTCGTTGAGAGAGTAGCTTCTCTTTTCATAATATTCTGTCCGCTATGGCCTGCGTGTTGCAATTCCATTTCCAAGGTTTCTAACTAGTGATTTGTAGTAGCTCAGAGCCTGAGATGATACGGTTCCATCTCGATAAGGAGCGACCGGCTACGTCATGGCAGGTACGTTAGCTTTTACATATGGGCAAAACAGACTTGCTGTATATAGCCGGCCGGCCATATGAACATATCTAGCTCACTGGCAACAAGATCTCTCCCATGCTGAAAACAAATGTCGTTCTTTTTTGTGTGAATTAAATGTTAGAGTGAATTCCACTTTTTACCCTGTAGTTGTGTATTTGTGACACATATTACCCCATTTAGTGAAACTCCTACCAAAACATTCCATTTAGGAGAATTTAAACATGGTTTAGCCCCAATTTAGCATTTTGCTTGTTATTGTTAGATAGGATAGGCATGACACATCGATGTGGAGCGATAAAGTATGTAAATATGGGAGGGCCTCATGAACGACTATGTACAAACTTCTTTAATCCATATGTAGTTCCATTCTTCACTATCATCTTGATATTTTTGGACTCCGATCATCACCTAACACCTTGTCCAATGGAGACACATCCGAAAACAGAGGTCTAGAACAATTAAAATGGGTAATCTACACGAATTTTCACTCGACAGGGTAATTAGTGTCACAAATACATAATTAGAGGGTAAAAAGTGAAATTCACTCTAAATGTTATTCTCAGCCACTTCGATCTGTTGCAACTAAATTTCTCACATATACAAAAAGGGCAAACGATCAGTCATCTGCAGCTAAAGTTTTGTCGTTTTTCTTAGTTCATGTTAACTCAATGTTTCCCTCAAAAGATTTTAGGGTACCCAGATGTTTCGTGCTATATATGCATGGCTTGCAATTCGGCAGTAATATTCATCAGCATCATCACCATTTCATTGAACATTTACCTAGGTAGTGACATATAGATCTGCATGCACTGCTTAGTTGAAAATTTTGGATTTGACATCATTATCTCACTATGTTGCACGATTGAACGACATGGGCGGGCACAAAGCTATTCATGGGTATTGAGCTGAATACCCATTAATTTCGGCTAGACAAAATCGCGTAGTATTCATCCACCTAATCCAGCAAATCTAGCTACTCTTCTGGCCGAACAGCAGAAGTATTAGCCCCAATAATCTCCCTGTGAGACTCCAGCAGTCTAGCTACAGCGACAGAGCAAGGAAGAGGCGGCTCTCAATTCAGTTCATGACCGGAAGCAGGCTACACTCAGCCACAAAAGCCAGCCGAGAGTCAATGAATTCGTTTTAGTTCGAACAATTATCAATCTTTGTGTCATGTACTTTGTTATTAAACAAAAATTGTGAACCTTCGCGTTTTCTCATTGGATCTTTTTTGCTGACTTTGAATACCCATTATCAACAACCTGTGCCCGCCCATGTTGAACGACCAAGCTAATTCGCCTAGGTACTTAGCTGCCGTCGTCGTACGTAGAGTAGACTGCTTTCCTATGATATACACTCAGTAAGCACCATGGATCGACTAATCTCTGGTGGAAATGACATCTATGATACCAGAGGAGAAAAAGGAAGTTGTGTCAATGGCAAGGCAGCATGTAGGCACTAGCCAGAGCGGCATGAAAGCTGGAAAAAGAGCAAGAGCGGCATGCCCGCACGCGACGGTCACACACACAGATACAAGGCAGAACCCTCCTCAATTCCACTATAAAACACGGCAACGGGGCGTGTGTTCTCCACACTACTTCTGTCTGAGTGCCAATACACACCACCATCTCCATCACTCAATCGATCTCACTTGAGCTGCCATGGCCGTGAGCGACACCAAGCTGGCCGATGCAGAGAACCCTGCGACCACAAAGTTCGGCGATGACTCCGACGTGGACTTCGCGGGCCGCGCCAACTGGCTGCGGGCGGCGGTGCTGGGGGCCAACGACGGCCTGGTCTCCACGGCGTCGCTCATGCTGGGCGTTAGCGCGGTGAAGCACGATGTGCGGGCGATGGTGGTGTCGGGGTTCGCGGGCCTGCTGGCACTGGTGGAAAAAAGGGCTTCGGTCGCGGTTCGCAACTGCCATTGGTCGCGGTTGCGCAACCGCGACCAAGCAAGCGCGACTAAAGCCCACCCCAGTCGCGGTTCTTTACGAACCGCGACTAAAGGCGCCTCCACGTGGCCGCCAGCACTCCTTCGGGCGGAGGACCTTTAGTCGCGGTCCTCTGGCCAACCGCGACTAAAGGCCGCCGCAGGTTTAGGGTTTCCCCCCCTAAACCTGGTTTCTTTTTAGTTTGTATTGTTTTATTTTCTTTTCTGTTTTATTTTAATTTTGAAGGAGTTTCACATATTCTACGGTACTACATATACATGCATATGAACGTACAATTTCAAACAAATTTGAAATTAGAACCAAAAAGAATTCAAGAGGAATTGACAATATATATTCAATATCGATGACCATATACAATTTTGAACTAGTTTCCATACATATGATTTACTGCATATGAAGTTCTACATCCTCTACATAGTGTTCTCCACTAGGATCGATGACTTGCTTCGCGATCCATCCAGCTAGTTCCTCTTGAAGTGGTCGGAAGCGAGCTTCTAGACTAAGCGTCTTCCGAAGGTTATTCCTGCTAATGTTGTTCGGACACGAAATCCGCTCAGAGGTGTATCTCCGGATCATCTCACAAACATAGTATCCACATAGATTGGTCCCCTTTGGCTGAATATCTTGGGTCGCAGACACTACCCTTTTCCTGTAGCTCTTTTTTGAATTCACCGACCTTTGTGTCTACGAACCGTGTCCAAACCCTACGAGGCAAAGAAAATTAAATGAACAAGAGAGTTATTAGTTACTTGATATTAGGAAATGAACAAAATAGGCCGATCGATATAGAGCGCAAGTGAATGAAAATATATAATTACTTCTGCATCATTTTTCTCAAGTCGGCCCAAAGCTTTGCATTCAGATTCAGAGAGTCGTGGATGAGAACTGTGGAGTCGTCAAATTGAATTACTAGCAGAATCCAGTGGAACCTGCGGACACGATACATGCACATCATGCATAATTAACTCATCGATTATAGTAAACAAAAGAGAATGTGCTCAAGACAGAAACACTCACCCAAAATGGTAAGGAAATAGAATATCACTTTTGAGTTCCTGACTTGATAAAAACATCCACAGGTCGGCCTCCATGTCGGCGGGAAAATGTTGTAACACATATGAATTAACGATATGTGGGTCAATGAACCCAACATCATGGATGTTCCTTATCATGCATTCCCGCTTCTTCATTCTGCATACACAACAAGATAGTTAATTAGGACAATATATATATATATATAGTGCAGGCAATGAACGAGATGGGGTAGAAATAAATCACTTACAGAACGTAGCAACTGATGATAGATTTGTCGAGCTCGCGCAGATTGAAAAGCTGGAACAATTCACTCCGATGAATTTGTACATAGTAATGTTTGAAGTGATGCTCAGGTCTAACTTCCGCATAAATATAGTCTTTGGCGTTTTTAATTTTATGTAAGCCTTGTACCAATTTAGCAGACCTGTCATTTGCGGAGGTAGATCCTTTTCCTGCGCAGGCTCGACGAGAGGCCCATTTGACACATATGTAATTACTACGTCCTTCATTGTTGCCTCATCAAGGCCTAACACTGCACGAAGAGTCAGACCTAAGTTGGCCGCTTGTTCTATGGCACTCGCTACAGTCAATCCCTGTCTTGCCGCAGCTGCTATGATTTCGGGGTCATCCGGACCGGCTTTCACTATGAGAGGGGCGATGGATTGTTTACTCTGTGCCCCGAGCTGGGCAACTTGTTTCCCCTCTTTTTTACTTTCACTATGAGAGGCTTTCTTCTCCTGCTTCTCCGCCAACTCTTGCTTCTCCTTCAAGATGAATGCTTGCCTACGAAGTTCATGTGAATAGTAGTCAGGCAGATTCTTCGCGGCTTGGGACGGTTCGGTCAAAAATGACTTAGCCCACTTCTTTTGCTTGTCAGAATATACTGGCTTGGGCTCGGGCTCTCTTTTCTTCTTGCAGTCCGCCTGCCATTTCTCATGCTGAGCAGCCACGACCGCTGCATTTTCCTCCACACTAAGGTCATAAGGTCTCGGGGTGAGAGGCTTCAGTGATGGCCCCGGTATCTTTGTGGTCCTAGGTACATACGGGTCCGGGTTAATAGTCCAGGACTGCTTCCTCTTCTTTGCCGGGCGCTGCTTCTTCGCCGGAGGTGGACTGGGGCGGCGTGCGCACCCGGGAGGTGAATTGGGGCGCGTCGGCTGACGTGAAGGAGGTGTAGGTGAACCACCACCACCGCTGCCGCCGCCGCCGCCGCCACCACCACCGGAGGGGTGGACTTGTTCGCCTTGGCGCCTCGTCTGGAAACTTGATAAACTTCTTTTTCCAGAGAATAAACTGGCGCTTGACACCTCCAAGTCTTCTCCCTTCGGGTGTAGCAATGTCAATCTCCAGGTCCTCAAACCCTGGGACTATTTCCTCCACCGTGACACGAGCATAGCCATCTGCAATGGGATTGTTGTGGTGGAGTGCTCCAGGCTCACATGGCAATGCACTGATGGCTACCTTCGTGGACATGTTCCCAGTAGGATAATGCAGATGACATTCTTTCATCTCCTTTACATCGTCCACGGGGTAGCGAGGAGGCTCCGGTGCAGTAATTTGGATCTCCGGTGCATCAGTAGCCGGCTGGACCTCCGTGGAAGCCACGCTGCTTCTCCGCTGCTGGCTTCCGAGATCCGCTGGATGATCTTCATGCGTCCCAGCTGCCGATCTCTCTGTACTAGTATAGACAGGGTTTTCTTCATCTCATCGAGATCCGATGCCAACCGCGCCACAACATCGGCATCCCGATCCGACTTTCTCTTACGGCTTCTGTAACCGTACGGGTCATCGTCTGGGAGAACCCTTCTTTCCACGTAATGTTCCCGGGCATGCCTCGTACACGTCCTCCGTGTTCAGGATTCCCGAGGGCTCTTGTCAGCGCGTCGTTCTCTCTGTTGAACTTGATCTTCCCCTCTTGAGCATCCCTCATTGCGTCAATAAGGGCTTGGTGGGTTTAAACATTTTGTTCCCGTAAACACACGCCCCTGTCTCCGGGTCTAGCGTTCCCCCATGCCCGTACCACCAGCTTTTGGCCCTTCGGTCCCATCCCTCCGTACCTGGACGGATTCCTCGCCTCCTCAGCTCGTTCTCCATCTTCTCCCACTTAGGCTCCCAAAAGCGATACCCTCCGGCCCCATAACATGATTGTACTCCTTCTTAGCCGCATTTTCCTTATTTTTTTCGATATTTCAATGAAATGCTCCGATTTCTTCTGCTTCACAAATTCTGGCCAATCATGTTCAAGTCTCTCATACTGTCCTTTGAATTCCGGAGTCTTGTTCTGGTTGACATAGTCACGGGCTAGATTCTGCTTGAATTTCCGGAATGTATCGGCCATCTTACCAAGAGCGAAGTGTTTGAGTAGCCTCCTTCTCTCCTTGTTTTCCTGAATCTTGTTACCCGCCTCATCGAATTTGTGGTATTCCGGAGGTAGGATGAAATGCTCCATAAGCTTTTGAAAGCAATCCTTTTTAGTTCTCTTGTCAACAAAAGTGAAACCAAGACGTGCCTTCTTTGGCTCATTCCACTCCTGGAGGGTGATCGAGATGTTGTCTCTAACAACGGCTCCGCATTGGTTGATAAACTTGGTGGCGTACTTCGGGGCTCTAGCGGCCTGCCGGTTGCACTGTCGACAACCTCGATGGTATATGTTTCTCCTGGTTTCAGCGTCTTGGTTGCGCCACGCTTTGACGACGACGTACTCGATTTTTTCGACGATCCGGCCGAGGGCTAAAATAAGAAAGAGAGTCGCGCGTGTTAGTACACACATATTTATTCAAATCAGTAAGTTTGTATCACCAGAGGAAAAATGTATATATATACCTCGGCGCCGGAGCTAGCTGCTACTTGCAATTGAAGATCGTCGTTGATCGACGTTTCTTCCCCATCATCTTGCTGACGGCCTTCATCTTGACCCTCAAGATTCAGATAAGAAGAAATATCCTCTTCATCTTGTTCGGTCGGCACATAAGGAATATCGCCTTTTATGATGCCAAATATCTGTTCTTCAACTTCTTGATCATAGTTATCCATAATCGGGTCAGCTCTATCGTCCGCCATATGTCAGTCCTGAAAACATGTAGTAAAAACTAAGTAATTGTGTATATGCCAGCATTATCACATCTCTTCTGTACATATAAACAGAGATGGAGACGAGGGAGGCGAAAGGGCGGCGGTGGCGAAAGGGCGGTGGCGGTGCCGAGAGGGAAGCCGCGCGTATACGAGGGGCTCGCTAACGGAGGGAGGTGGCGGTGCCGAGGGGGAAGCCTAACGGCGTCGCTGCGGAGCTCTGTTCGATCGGCGGAGAAGAAGAATGGGGCGCGGCGGTTCGCGCGAGGGTACGGTGTATTTATTAAGTCAAATTTATTAAGTCAAAATTTTGAAGTCTAAGTTTTAATTTTATTAAGTCAAAATTTTAGTTAAGTTACTTTTTTGTTAAGTAAAAAAAGAAATGAGGGAGATTTTTTATTAAATCAATTTTTTATCCTCACAAATTTTTTGTTAAGTTACTTTTTTGATAAGTAAAAAAGAAATGAGCTAGGGAGATTTTTTGGTTAATTATAAGTTAATTTTTGGTTAATTATAAGTTAATTTTTGGGTTAAGTTAAAATTAAAGTTAAATTAATTAAAAAAATTGTTAAGTCTAAAAAAACAAAAAAAAATTGAGAGGGGCGCCGTGTACTGTGGCGCCCCTCTCTCTCCCGCGTATGGTGGACGGCGGCGCGCGGCGGTGGCCACGGCCCCCCGGCCTCCTCGATCGTTAAACTGCCGCGCGCGCGGCGGCCCCGACCCCTCCTCTCTCTCTGTCCGGTGTGGTGGCGGCGATGCGCGCAGTGCGGCGGCGCCCGCGCGCGCGGCTGTCGCGACGGCGGCGGTTACGGCGGCGGTTACGGCGGGGGCGCGGCGACGACGCTTACGGGCGGCTTCCGGCGGTGAAGACGAGCGCGGCGACGACGAGCGGGACGAGCGGCGAAGACGAGACGAGCGGCGCGGCGCAGACGACGAGACGAGCGGCGCGGACGAAGGCGAAGAAGACGAGCGCGGCGCAGACGAAGAAGAGACGGAGAAGAAGAGAGACTGGCGCGGCGGTTCGCGCCGCGGGAATATATAGGGACCCCCCTTTGGTCGCGGTTGGTGTGGCCAACCGCGACTAAAGGTACCCTTTAGTCGCGGTTGGCCACACCAACCGCGACCAAAGGCTTTTTTCGCCCGAATTTCGTTTCCCGCGGAAAATACCTTTAGTCGCGGTTTGGGAGGCCAACCGCGACTAAAGGCATTTTTTCAAAATGCTTTTCTTTTTCTAAATATTAAAAATACATATAATATATCAAAAAATTCAGAAAAATAAAACTAATTCAATTCAAAATCTTAAAAATACAAATAATATATCAAAAAATAAAGAAAAATAAAACTAATTCAATTCAAAATGTTAAAAATACAAATAATATATTAGAAAAATCAGAAAAATAAAACTAATTCAATTCAAAATGTTAAAAATACAAATAATATATCAAAAAATCATAAAAATAAAACCAATTCAATTCAAAATGTTAAAAATACAAATAATATATCAAAAAATCATAAAAATAAAACCAATTCAATTCAAAATGTTAAAAATACAAATAATATATCAAAAAATTCAGAAAAATAAAACTAATTCAATTCAAAATGTTAAAAATACAAATAATATATTAGAAAAATCATAAAAATAAAACTAATTCAATTCAAAATGTTAAAAATTTCCGAGGAGCAACTGAAGATGTCGTAGGGCGTGTGCACCGACGACATTTCTTCCCGCCATTTCTCTTCTTCCCGCCATTTCTTCCCGCCATTTCTTCCCGTCTTCCTTCCCTGTCTTCCCGCCTCTTTCTTCCCCCAATTTCTTCCCGCCTCTTTCTTCCCGCCTCTTTCTTCCCGCCACTTTCTTCCCGCTCCCATTTCTCACTACATATATGTTGCCCGGCTTGGCCAGCATTATCACATCTCTACAATCTCTCATCACTCTCTCATGGCTTCCACCGCACCCACTCTAACCTACCAGCAGGTGGAGGAGCTTTGCGCCTCGAACTACCCTTGCCCACCGGGCTACCGCGTCCCTGCGGCTGGAGCCTAAGCGCCGGCGGCGTGCCGGTCCCTCCCCTCCCTCGGGTACTGCGCGCCGGGCAGCCAGCACGAACACGACGGTAACTTAGAAGGCGACGACTACCAGTACAACGGCGGCGACTATGAAGACTACGAGTATGCATATTATACGCCTAGGCAGGAGTATGACTAAATCACTCCAAATTTCATGTATCATCAGTGCTATCTCTCGAATCAATCGAATCATTCGAAAATGGACACCAAACACATCACGGGCAATATAATTCACATGATCCATTCAACAAAGTTTGGTACAATAAATTATTACACATCATTTCTTCCCTTGTGTCCCTGCTTGCTTACGATTGGGCCGTATCCATGGAGCATCCTCATCATTTAACTTAATGCTTGGATCGGTGTTCACTTTGAAGGGCGGAATTTCACCAAACATATTATAATCTTCTGACATGTCTGTCTTGTCCTCCACTCCCACGATGTTTCTTTTCCCTGAAAGAACAATGTGGCGCTTTGGATCATCGCATGATGTACTGATCGTTTTCTTATCTTTCCGTTTCCTCGGTTTGCTACTCATGTCCTTGACATAGAAAACCTGAGCGACATCTTTCGCTAGGACGAATGGTTCGTCAAGGTAACCAAGATTGTTGAAATCCACCATTGTCATTCCGTATTGCTGGTCCACCTTTACCCCACCTCCTGTTAGCTTGAACCATTTGCACCGGAACAAAGGGACCTTGAAGGAGGGTCCATAGTCAAGTTCCCATATCTCCTCTATGTAACCATAATATGTGACCTTTTGCCCATTCTCGGTTGCTGCATCAAAGCGGACACCACTGTTTTGGTTGGTGCTCTTTTTATCTTGGGCGATCGTGTAAAATGTATTCCCATTTATCTCGTACCCTTGGAAAGTCGTTATAGTCGAAGATGGTGTCTTGGCCAACATGTACAGCTGATCTACAACCTCATTGTCACTCATGAAATGTTTTCTCAACCAACCGCCGAAAGTCTCCATGTGGGCCTTCCTAATCCAGGATTCAGGCTTCCCGGTTGTCCGAGCGTAAAATATTCTTGTGTTTCTCAAAGTACGGAGCCACCAAGCTGGAATTGGTCAGAACTGTGTGGTGTGCTTCAGTCAGAGAATGGCCGTCCATACATATCGTTGATTTCCTTCCGATCGTGCCTTTTCCACTTAGTCTCCCCTCGTGCCGCGATCGAGGAAGACCAATCGGCTTAAGGTCAGGAACAAAGTCAACACAAAACTCAATTACCTCCTCATTTCCATAGCCCTTGGCGATGCTTCCTTCTGGCCTAGCACGGTTACGAACATATTTCTTTAATACTCCCATGAACCTCTCGAAGGGGAACATATTGTGTAGAAATACGGGACCGAGAATGGAAATCTCTTCGACTAGGTGAACCAGGAGGTGCGTCATAATATCGAAGAAGGATGGCGGGAACACCAACTCGAAACCGACAAGACATTGGACCACATCGTTCTGTAACCGTGGTAGAACTTGGATTGATTACCTTCTGAGAGATTGCATTGAGGAATGCACATAGCTTCACAATGGCTACTCGAACATTTTCCAGGAGCCCCTCAAAGCAATCGGAAGCAATTGCGTCATAATCACGTGGCAGTCGTGAGACTTCAGGTTTTGGAACTTTTTCTCCGCCATGTTTATTATTCCCTTTATATTGGACGAGAATCCAGACGGGACCTTAATACTGCTCAGGCATTCAAAAAAGATGACCTTCTCTTCTTTGGTTAGAGCGTAGCTGGCACGACCTTGAAACCGTTCCGGATGCCGGTCATCGGGGTCTTTCAAACTTTGCTGGTCCTGCCGTGCTTCCTTTGTATCATTTGACTTCCCATACACGCCCAAGAAGCTTAGGATGTTCACGCAAATATTCTTCGTAACGTGCATCACGTCGATTGCAGAGCGGACTTCTAGGACTTTCCAATATTCTAGCTCCCAGAATATAGATTTCTTCTTCCACATGGCTACGTGCCCGTCAGCTCCCTTCGGAACTGATTGTCCGCCAGGACCCTTTCCAAAGATGACTTTCAAATCCTTTACCATATCAAATACCTCGCACCAGTGCGTTCCGCCGGGTGATCTGCCTTGCCGTTGTAATGCTTGCCGCGCTTTCTTACGTTATGATTTTTGGGAAGAAATCGACGATGCCCCATGTACACGTTCTTCTTACAATTTGGCAAATGTACACTTTCAGTCTCATGTAAGCAGTGCGTGCATGCATTGTATCCCTTATTTGACTGTCCCGAAAGGTTACTAAGAGCAGGCCAATCGTTGATGGTTACGAAAAGCAACGCTCGTAGGTCAAATTCCTCTTCTTTGTGCTCATCCCACACACGGACACCAGGTCTGCCCCACAGCTGTAAAAGTTCATCAACTAATGGCCTTAGGTACACATCGATGTCGTTGCCGGGTTGCTTCGGACCTTGGATGAGCACTGGCATCATAATGAACTTCCGCTTCATGCACAACCAAGGAGGAAGGTTGTAGATGCATAGAGTCACGGGCCAGGTGCTATGGCTGGAGCTCTGCTCGCCGAAAGGATTCATGCCATCTGTACTTAGACCAAATCTTATGTTCCTTGCGTCAGCTGCAAAATCTTTAAACTCTCTGTCGATCTTTCTCCATTGCGTTCCATCTGCGGGGTGTCTCAACTCCCCGTCCGACTTACGGTCCTCTTTGTGCCATCTCAACAACTTGGCATGCTCTTTGTTCCTGAACAGACGTTTCAACCGTGGTATTATAGGAGCATACCACATCACCTTGGCGGGAACCTTCTTCCTGGTTTCTGGCCCTCGACATCGTCACCAGGGTCATCGCCTCGATCTTATAACGCAATGGTGCATACCGGGCATTCATTCAAATTCTCGTATTCACGGTAGAGGATGCAGTCGTTGATGCATGCATGTATCTTCGAACCTCTAAACCTAGAGGGACAACCTTCTTTGCTTCATACGTACTGGAGGGCAACTCGTTATTCTTTGGAAACATATTCTTCAACATTTTCAGCAAGTTTTCAAATCCCGAGTCAGCTACACCTTCCTGTGCCTTCCATCTCAGCAAATCCAGTGTGCAGCCCAGCTTTTCAGACCATTATCGCATCCTGGGTACAGCGACTTTTTGTGATCCTCTAACATGCGATCCAAATTCTCCCTTTCCTTTTCAGTTTCGCAGCGACTTCGTGCATCAGCAATGGTCCGACCAAGATCATCAGCGGGCTCATCACGTGCCTCTTCTTGATCACCTTCCCCTTCACCTTCCTCACCTTCAGCATCATCCATGAAAGTATCACCGAAATGATCAAGATAGCTCTCATCGATGTCATCTCCTTCTTCATCTTCTTCCATTATAACCCCTCTTTCTCCATGCTTGGTCCAACAATTATAGCTTGGCATGAAACCATGCCGAATCAGGTGCACGTGAACTTCCCTTGAGGAAGAGTAACCCTTTCTTCTTTAACACATGGACAGATAACAAAACCCCCTGCTTGTTCGCATTAGCCACTACGAGGAAATCTTGCAAACCCGTAGTGAATTCGCCGGAGAGTCGGCTAGCGTACATCCATTGCCGATTCATCTGCATTATTATAATACAAAATATATAATTAACCATCGCATATGCATTTGTTAAACTAATTAAATAGAAATTAAACAATGAACTACACACATATGCATATTTTATCAATGACACATATATATATATGAAAGGTTCAAGTGTTGTTGCTAACCGCGATCGAGGAGGAAAAAATAAATGAGGAAGCTCGATCAAGTGTGGCTCCGACACTTCATATCATGTTTGTTTCATGCTCTTGGGACATTTCATCAAACACCTTGTGTGCATAAGAAGAGCCAAAAGCAAACCTACACCCCCTTGTGAAGTTTGTGAAGAGAAGTGGGCACCAAATGGCTAAGTGCTGTGGGCTGGCTGGTATATATAGGGGAGGGGCTTTAGTCGCGGTTGGGGCCAACCGCGACTGAAGGCCTTTGGGCCAGGCCGAGGACATTTAGTTATGGCTTGACGCCCCCGCCAACTGGCTGCGGGCGGCGGGCTGGGCCGCGACGGCCTGGTTCCACGGCCGCGACTAAAGCTCCATCGCGGTTGCACGACCGCGACTAATGGGGTGGACGGGGTTTTTCTGCTGGCCGGGGCGTGCAGCATGGCCATCGGGGAGTACGTCTCCGTCTGCTCCCAGCGGGACGTGGAGCTTGCGCAGCTGGACCGCGACGGCAAGCGCGGAGGCGACGAGGAGAGGGCGCTGCCCAGCCCCGTACAGGCCGCCGTGGCGTCCGCGCTCGCGTTCTCGGTCGGCACCTTGCTGCCGCTGCTGGCGGCCGGGTTCATCGTCGGGTACAGGCTGCGGGTGGCCGTGGTGGTCGCCATGGCGACCATGGCGCTGGCAGCGTTTGGGTACGTCGGGGCAGTGCTCGGCCGGGCGCCGGTAGCCAGGTCGTGCGCGAGGGTTATGATGGGCGGGCTCGCCGCCATGGGCGTCACCTTCGGCCTCATGAGGCTCTTCCGTGAGCTGGCCGAGTAGCCTTCGCAATGAGAGCCTTGCACGCCGAGACGAGACGCAAGCTTGCATGGAAGGGATCTACGCCAGCAACAGCTTCTGCTGGTGGCATACTAGTTGTGGTTGCTGTTAACTTGGATCTTTTTGATGTTTTGTTGTTTGGAAGATTAAAAGGTTCTCTGTCAATGTGGTTGTTAGGAATAAAATCGCTCATGTAGTAGTTAGAATCACTACTATATATATGGATCACCCTTATGACGAAGGGAACAAGATTTTATTTCGAAGTTCCATGAACTCCTTTTGAGTTGGGATGGCTCAGCCATTATTGGTCGGGATTTCAATTTGGTTAGATCTCAGTTGGACAAGAGTAATAGTGTTGTAGATTTGAGGTGGGCTGACAAGTTCAATGATGGAGATGAGGGCATGGTTTTGCTTAGTTCTCAGTAGTCAAGTCCTACACCATTAAAATTTTATCGTGATTTGTGCACTTGAATTTAAGTTGGATTGCAACTGAGATTTTTAAGTCACAATTGATATTTCAACTAAAAAGAATATCTACGAACCCTTAGATTGCCTTTGTGATTCGTACTAATGCTAAGTTACAACATAGGTTGAAACTAAGGTTTGATGATGTCATGTGACCGAGAACTAATTTAGTTCTCAGTCCACTAAAAATTATTCACACCGTTAATTAAAATTGGCCTCTCTACCAAGACACAAGCTTGCATGGAAGGGATCTACCCCATGCCGGTTTAGAGACTCTCAAATATTTAGCTGGAGACTGACTTTCGTTATTAGATATGCTAAAAATTTCATGAATATGAACTTGTGTGCAGTTTTCAGTAGTAGTACTTTTTAAACGTAGAGCTTTGTGGAGTCTTCACGTCAAGACGTCCTTTACTCAAGCTTTGTATTGATCTAAAGAAAATCAAGCTTTTCATTAACAAATCCAGTTTTCTTTTTGATACAAGGGGAAGTACATATGCATGAATAAATTACTATCATAGTGACCGCATTTACTAATTTGTAGAGTAAAACATTCTTTAAAAATTGTGATATTATGGTAAGCATAGCTAGTTATCACAACCATATCTCATGTCATCAAAATGTCTAGTTGTTAGGGCATGTACAATGGTAGAGAAGGCATGCCTTCCCTTACCTCGCCACATCATCTAGAGAAGGCATTAGATATAAGTCATACAATGCATTATTTCTTATAGTCATCTCTAGCAATTAATACGAATAATTAAAATTTGGTAGGAAATTTGTTGCTAAGGGAAGACATATGTGATACAATGGAGAAAATAGTCTTCCCTTATTTCCTAAGAGATGATCCCTTAGCTAAGGGAAGACAACCTTCTCTCTCTTCATTCTCTCTCCTCCAACTAAGCAAAAATCTGACGTGGCATCTCTAAGGGAAGGCTGACATCACCGCATTGTACGTGCCCTTATTGCATGTAGGTGCATGTTAGACTAGCCACAGTGGGAGTATCATAGGTAGCATCATGCATGGCATGTTGGCAAAAATCTAATATCACTAGTAGAAAACAGGGCTTTCGTTTAAAACCCCTAGGAGGTTTAGTCCCGGTTTAAAAACGAACTGGGACTAATGGGCCGCATTAGTCCTGGTTCAAACGGCGCGGGCGACGCCACCCTCTAGTCCCGGTTCGTTATGAGCCTTTAGTCTCGGTTGGTAATACCAACCGGGATGAAAGGTCTTGCGGCAGAGAGTGCCAGGGCTCGAGCACCTTTAGTCCCGGTTGGTATTACCAACTGGGATTAAAGGCCCATCTCTCTCTATATATATATATACCCTGCTCTGCCCAAGTGTGAGCCATACTTAGCTTTTTCCATTTCTTAGCACAAGAGGCGTATGTTGTTTTGCTCTCTCTTCTTATGAACATGAGGTGCTCGATGAAATGCCTAAGAGAATTTGCCACTTGAGTTCACACAAAAAAGACACACTTAAGCTTTCTCCTCTCGTTTTCCTTCTCGATCGAGGTTAACAATTTTATTCTTTCATCCGTCATTGATAAAATGCATGCGTGTGTATATACATTGCTTGAGTATTAAGGATGTTTTTGTAATGGTTTTGATAAGCTTAATTATATCATGCAGATAAATCGGCAATGGATGTACTGTGACCGAAGCCATCATGACTTCACTGCGGGCCTGAAATTTTTTATCGGTGTGGCTGAGGAAAACAAACGGGATGGTTTTATGTATTGTCCATGTGTTAACCGTCAGAATAACATAAATAACTCTTCCTCGAAAACCCCTCACACCCACCTGATGCGGTTCGGTTTCATGGACAACTACAATTGTGGACCAAGCACGGAGAAAGAGGGGTTATGATGGAAGACAATGAAAAAGAAGAGGATGATGACAACGATCTCATGTTCCCTGAATACGGTGATACTGCAACGGGAGAAGTAGAAGATCAAGAGGCATTAGATGAGCATGTTGATGATCTTGGTCGGGTCATTGTTGATGCAAGGAGAGACTGTGAAACTAAAAAGGAAATGTTGAAGATTGACCAGATGTCAGAGGATCACAACAAACTTTTGTACCCAACTTGCGAAGATGGCTAGAAAAAGCTAGGTAGCACACTGGAATTGTTGCAATGGAAGGCGGAAAACGGTGTGACTGACTCGGGATTTGAAAATTTGCTGAAAATTATTAAGAAGCGGCTTCCAAGGGGTAACGAATTGCCCGCCAGTACGTACGAAGCGAAGAAGGTTTTCAGCCCTCTAGGATTAGACATGTAGATACATGCATGCATTAATGAATGCATCCTCTACCGTGGTGAATACGAGAATTTAGATGCATGCCCGGTGTGCACTGCATTGCGGTATAAGATCAGACGATGTTGAGGGCGAGCACCCCAGGAAGAGGGTTCCTGCCACGGTTATGTGGTATGCTCCTATAATACCACGACTGAAATGTTTGTTCAGAAATAAAGAGCACGCCAGGTTGTTGCGATGGCACAAAGAAGACCGTAAGAAAGACGCGATGTGAGACACCCCGTTGATGGGTCGCAATGGGCAAAAATCGAGAGAAAGTTTCTGGACTTTGCAGATGACGCACAGAACTTAAGGTTTGGTTTAAGTACAGATGGCATGAATCCTTTTGGAGAGCAGAGCTACAGTCATAGCACCTGGCATGTGACTCTGTGTATCTATAACCTTCCTCCTTGGTTGTGCATGAAGCGGAAGTTCATTATGATGACAGTGCTCATCCAAGGCCGAAGCAAACCCGACAACGATATTGATGTGTACCTGAAGCCATTAGTTGAAGAGCTTCTACACCCGTGGGCCGTAACAGGTGTACGTGTGAGGGACAAGCACAAACAGGAGGAATTTGACCTACGAGCGCTGCTTTTCGTAACCATCACTGATTGTCCTGCTCTTGGTAACCTTTCAGGACAGTCAAACAAGGGATACAATGCATGCACACAATGTTTAGATGAGACTGACAATATATATTTGGATAAATCTAAGAAGGTCGTGTGCCTGAGGCATCATCCATTTCTTACGCGTAACCATCCCGTAAGAAAGACAAGCATTTTAAAGGTGAGGCAGATCACCGGAA
This sequence comes from Lolium multiflorum, assembly GCA_030979885.1. Lineage (NCBI taxonomy): Eukaryota > Viridiplantae > Streptophyta > Magnoliopsida > Poales > Poaceae > Lolium > Lolium multiflorum. Next base: position 116,158,294 of record CM061747.1, on the reverse strand, counting down.
GAAGCCTATCCACCGTACTGGTGCTGATATATTTGGTATGGTCAAGGATCTATAAGTAATCTTTGGAAAGGGTCCTGGCAGACAGTCTGTTCCGAATGACGTTGTCGGACACGCGGCCATGTGGAAGAAGAAATCTATATTTTGGGAGCTATCCTATTGGGAAGTCCTAGAGGTTCGCTCTTTAATCGACGTGATGCATGTGACGAAGAATCTTTACGTGAACCTGCTAGGCTTCCTGGGCACGGGAGGACAAAAGATACACCGGAAGCACGGTAGGACCAGCAATGTATGAAAGAACGAGACAACATGCATCTAGAGAATGAGACAAATAAAGGACGTCATTACTCTAACTACGCTCTTACAAAAGCAGAGAAGGAAATCTTTTTAAAATGCCTAAGCAATATCAAGGTCCCGTTTGGCTTCTCGTCCAATATAAAGGGAATAATAAATATGGCAGAGAAAAATTCCAGAACTTGAAGTCTCATGACTGCCACGTGATAATGACGCAATTGCTTGCGATTCCATTGAGGGCGCTTCTACCGGAAAATGTTCGAGTACCCATTGTGAAGCTATGTGCATTCCTCAATGAAATTTTTCAGAAGGTAATCAATCCAGAAAGTCTACAGAGGTTGCAGAATGATGTGGTCAATGTCTTGTTAGTTTCGAGCTGGTGTTCCCACCATCCTTCTTCAATATTATGACGCATCTCCTCGTTCACCTGGTCGAAGAGATTTCCATTCTCGATCATGTATTTCTACACAATATGTTCCCTTTGAGAGGTTCTTGGGAGTCTTAAAGAAATATATTCATAACCGTGCTAGGCTAGAAGGAAGCATCTCTAGGGGCTATGGAACAGAGGAGGTTATTGAGTTTTGTGTGGACTTTATTCCTGACCTTAAGCCGATTGGTGTTCCTGAATCGCGGCACGGGGAGTGAAAAAGCACGCTATAAAAAAAATGATAAGTATGGACGGACATTCTTTCATTCAAGAAGACTACACAGTTCTACAAAGTTCCACCTTGGTGGCTCCGTATATCAATGTACACAAGAATTTTGTACGCTTACAACACCCAAGGCAGTCGGATGACTGGATTACACGTGAAAACATGGAGACTTTCGGCGATTGGTTGCAAAAACATCTCCTGAATGACACCACTGTTGGAGAACAACTATACTTGTTGGCCAAGACACCATCTTCGACTCTATTGACTTTCCAAGGGTACGAGATAAATGAGAATACATTTTACATGATCGCCCAAGATAAAAAATACCACTAACCAACACAGTGGTATCCGCTTTGATGCAACAAACAACAATGTCCAAAAAGGCACATATTATCTGATAAGGGGGATCCCAGCAGAGACTCCTAGGTGTTGCCTGATCTTTCACAACGAGAACCCGGGGTAGTAGTCCCAAAACGGCCAAGAAGGGATGAACCGGATCGATGAACGATACGCCTCAAATCCGAGCTAGATAATCCTTGATGAACACAAGAACCTTCGCAGCGGATATATTTCAAACTAGATAAACGACAGCGCCGTACCCCCGGAGGGATGATACACGTGAACACACGCAATGGTTTTCACCTAAAACTGATCTATGCTAAACCCTAGCCATACCATCTCCTTATATGAGGGAGAGGTGGCCGGCCAGCCCTTGTGGGCTTGCCTAACTTGGTTTGGACAGGCCTAAACCAAAACTAACTCGTATTAAATACCCTAATTGGCCCACATATGACCATTACATAAAATAAGATAACTAGGCTGGTGGAGTCCTGAAATTGGGCTCCCCATAGGCCTTCATGTCCGTATCATCCCCCCCCTTCAAGAAGCGTTGTCCCCAACGCGTGAGGGTCTTCTGGAAAAGGTGACGCGATATGAACATCACTCGTCCGCGCCGTCGTCAAGTCTTGCTTGCCTTCCACACCACATCCTCCCTCATGGCTTGCTTGACTTGATACAACACTTGGCGCCTCCTTTCTTCTCCACATGAGCTTGGACTTCGGCGCCAATACCTTCTTCTTGTTAGGTTTTGATGGACCCCTGTGTCGCTGAACATGACCCTGCACAAGATGTGTAATTCCTGGGCCACATAAGTGTTGGAGATATGCCCAAGAGGCAATAATAAAGTGGTTATTATAATATCTTTGTGTGTATGATAAATGTTTGCATACATGCTACAATTGTATCAACCGAAACATTGATACATGTATGTTATGTAAACAACAAGGAGTCCCTAGTAAGCCTCTTGTATAACTAGCTTGTTGTGTCGTCGTGGTGAACAGACAGATGCCATGGGATGGCTTAAGTTGGGGCCGAGTTGGATGCTAGAGGATTCGGGGGAGGGTTTTGGATCAGTAGGATGAACTTCCAGGTGCTTTCCTCAAGAACTTGGCCAAGGCCAGAGGTAGAAGAAGAGAGACACAAGGATGAACTCCACTCAAGATCTTCTCTATTCCATGAACTAGGTTACAAGTTTTTCTACACAGGGATCATCGTGCCCGCGAAGGAGCATGCCCCCTCTCCTTATATAGGGGAGAGGGTGGCTTACAGGGGAAGGAACCCTAATAAACCCTAATGGCATCTTTGAATAGACAAACTACTTTACAAAGCTACTTTAATCATAGGTGACGCCGGTATATTCTTTAATCAGGGAGGCTGATGTCCTCCGGTTTCTTTTGGCGTCACCTTCGTCTTTTACGTCACGGCTTCGTTTAAAGCTACTTTGCTTAGCTCATCTTTGTCTTCTAGCTCCTGAAGGAATCTTTGACCGGCTTTGTGCATACCGGTAGCCCGGTAGCTTCTTATCCTATTCCTGCATTCCCATGTTTGGGCATACCGGTACAGGCTTCCTTAGCCACAAGCCTAAGTTCACAGTCCGGATTAAACTGTAAACCGGTATCTTGGTATGCCAAACCATCCGGTTTGGCCTGCCTTTGGCATACCGGGGTCATCCCCCCAACATTAGTCCCCGAAGCTAGTATGATCCGGTGGATTTTATCCGACGGGCCATGCCAGGTTCCTATCTCACAAGGTACCGGTTTTAACTTTCCGGCATCCGGATTAAACTTTCCGGCTTCATCGCCAAACTTCCTCTTTTTCTCCGGAATGCTCCGGCATCTTTGACATTAAACTCTCCCTCGGTGAAGTCGAGGATTTCTCGGGTTCTGTGCCTGTCAGAGACATGCGCACTGTACCTGTCGCGCCAGTCACTGTCGTCCGCCCAACATCCAATGGCCGCATGGCCCCTTTAATTTCCGCGCGTGTATCCGCGACCCTGTGGCGCCCAAGAGCGCGCGACCGCCGCGGCCCGGCGGCGGCGAAGCGGGCGCCGCCCCATCGGGCCCCTTTCCGGTTTCCTCTCTTCCATATTGGCGGTGTTCCACCTTTCATCCCCTTCTTCGCGGATTCAGCTGCGCACCGCGAGCCCTTCTCCCCTCGTTTCCTCGTCGCCGTCGGTCTTCGCAAGAGTGCTGCTTCCGACGATCTTGCGTCGTCTCTCCCGTTGCGCCGAAGCTTTTCACCGCGCGAAGTAACTGCGGTTCTTTTCCGCCGCTGCTCCTTCGGGTTTTCCCCGGCGGACCTCGCCGCTCTCCGTCGCCAACCCTCGTCGACGGCCAGGAGCTCGCCACTTCTTCCGCGAACTTCTTCCTCGCGCCTCCTGTAGCCTCAGGTGAGCCCCAATGCTTGTTTGCTTTCCTTCTCTCGCTTTCCAGATCTTGGGTTGGTAGGATATTTACTCTCCCTTTTCTTTCGGTTTTTCTCTTACTCGTAGATCTTCGCTCAAGAGTAGATCTTGGGAAAGCTGTTTTTGAGTAGGAACCGGTGTCTCTTTCATTCATATGTCTAGTGAGCTATATCTTTCCGACACATCCTTCGATAACCAAGACAAAGGACGGCCTCTCCGCTGACATTCTCCGGATGGAAGCCGATTCCGGATCAAGCCAAGATGCCGGCAGCTCTAGCCAGGCTTCCGGAGTAGATCTTTCCGGCGTCACTCGTGGGGCATGGAAGGGTTCTGAGGTGACCCAACACGAGATTGACTGGCTCTACCGGTCTAGAAGGATACCGGAAGGAGTATCCTGCCGGCGTCCGATCGAACCGGATCTTCAAGACGGTGAGTTCGTCGTTTCCCAAGCCTAAACCCCCCGTTCAATGCGGGTCTTGTATCATCGGCTCCCGCCAGGGGAGCCCCTTCTTTAAGTTTGCCGGTCTTGACTCATGCCGGGCATGGGAAAGGACCTTTTTCTACGTGAAGAACACCGGCGCCGCAGATCTTATCAATCTGCCGGCTTTCAATCCGGCAGTGCCCACGAGGGCCAACTGGAGCTATAACCCGAAGGAAACTCACATAGAAACCAACCGGATTATACACTTCATGAAGCAACTTATGAAGGACACTGCCATCTGTTCGGATGACATTGTTCGGACTTTTATCTCGTGTCGGGTGCTTCCCCTCAAGCGCCGGGCTCACAAAATGAGCGAGATGTACGGCCCTGGCGATCCTACCAAGATCACCGGCCTCCCTCTCAGCAAAGAGGACGTAGTTCTCAAGGCTAGGCACATCCGCCAAACCGCCATGCAGCTGGATTGGGAGTGGGGCCTTCTGCCTCACAGCTCCCTCAACCCTCCAACTGAAGAAGTAAGAGATTAGGCGATCCGGGTTGTTTTCCGGTATATTTTCGATGTATTACTAACTGTCTTTCTCTTCTTTTTTAGGCCAAGCAGCGCTTCCCTCGCATTGAGGCGGAGAAGCTAGGCCCTTGCCGGAACCGGGCTTTAGACAAGGAGGACCCGGATCCTTACATCCATTGGACCGACCTCAAGATGGGTCGGACTCATACTTCACGCCCCGGTAACTTTTCCAACAAAGACTCCGGTTCGGACGACGATGTTGTCATACTTGAGGTACTTAGCCTTTCCGTTTCCTTACTGGTTATCTTTTTGTAGACGCTCCCTCAGCCAGCACCGACCCGCAGGTCCACGAACACGCGGTTCCGCTGCAGGCCGAGGTCGGCCAGGAATTCCTGGAGAAGCTCACCTCCCAGGACAAGAAGAGAAAGGCTCCGGAGCCTGAAGCCGGCCCCAGCGAGGTTCCTCCCGCCAAGCGCCCAAAGAAGCCCTCTCGGAGGCATTACAAGAGGCAGGAGATGCCGACCTCTGACGGGTAAGACTCCGCTTTTCCTTTTGTAGTTTTGCTGTCCCAACTCCTTTTTCCGGATGGTTTTCCCAACTCTCTTTTTTTTCTATCTTTTTCAGCCCAGCGCTCAAGATTTCAAAGAGCGCTTCCGGCATTCCTCCGGAGACCTCCGAAGACGCCACGAGGTCTTCGCCTCCTCCTCGTCAAAGTCCGGTACCATCTGGTGTCGGCAACTCTTCTGCCTCAACTCTTCTTCCTCCCCTCTGGGGGGCACTACAAGTGCGGGGCGCGCGGCCCCTACGTCGCCAAATCACCGCGCGGAGGAGCACCTTGTCTCCCCTCCTGAGAACCAAGATACCGGCGCCAGCAACATCGGCGCCGATGCTGAAGATGCCGGGCGGGTGGATACTTTGGTTTCCACCGTCCCCAAGAAGAAAAAGAAGATCTCCGCTTCCTCCTCCTCTAAGCCCGTGCCGGAAATCTCCGCGCCGACAAAAACCACGCCTGCGCCGGGCGCGCCTGCTGCCTCCGCGCCGCCCAAGACTGCTTCCATGCCTCCTCCGGCACGTTCAGCCGGAGGTTCTGGTGCGGCCAAGCCTCCAACACCGCCGCCAAGCCAAGAGCCCGTTGTGGCCACAACCAGGCCGGCGCCACCGCCAGAAGGCGCCAAGCTCCGCGTGTCGGAACCTTTCAAGGGGAAGGGAACGGCTTCCGGGCCGCAGTCCTTGGTGCTGCACACCGGCCCCGTCGCTATCGTGGCTGGAGAGAAAGCTACCGGCCTGCTAGGCCGGATCACGGAGCTGAAGCGCGAGGGCCGCGAGCTGGGGCATTTGCTTGATTATGCTGAAAAGTGGAATCAGGCAGATGTGTCCTCAGCTACACGCGGCCTGGGAAAGGACCGGCTTCCTTCCATTGACCCGGCCGGCCCCCATTGCACTGAAGAGCACTTCATGCGGCTTAAGCGCAGTGAAGGAATTTGACAACGCGTGGCATGACGCCACCAGCAACGTGGTGGTAAGCTTCACCAAACTCCAAACTTCTTTTTTACAAAAATGCCGGTTTTTACTCTTTCAAGATTATATATATCTTCCCAGTCCCCGAGTTTCGGGTTGAGAGCGCAGCTCTGAGCGCGAAACTTTCTTAGAGATACTGAAAACCGGCATGCTCATACCTGCTTTTTTATTTAATCAGAGCACGGCGAACGCCCGGAAGCAGCTCTTCGAGGAGCTTCTCTGGGAGCACCGGGATCTGGCGGAGGCTCACAGCCACTGCCAAGGTTTGTTCTCCTTGCACACCCGGCTTCTTTTTTATGCGAAGATTTTGCTTCTCAACACTTATGAATTTTTGCATAACAACCATTCCGGAAGCCTCCATTGAGGCCCTCCAGACCCAGCTCAGCGAGCTTCATGGTACCGTTTTTCTCCGGTTGGTTTGCCTCTTTGTGCTTTACCGGTTACATTTTGTTAACATTTTCTTTCCCGAACTCCAGCTGAAAAGGAGCAGCTCGTCCGGGAGCACCAGAAGGCCTTGGACGCCCAAAAGGATATCTCCAGGGAGCTCAAGGAGCAGGCCATCCAGGCCGGTCTTCGGCATGACCAGGAGACGAGGGACGCCAACACGGTGGCTGAGGCCAAGCTGGCGGAGGTGCTGGAGGATTCCAGCAACTCCAGCGCGGTGCTGAGGGCGGAGCTGGAGGAGGAGAGGAAAGCGCGGAAGGCGGCGGAGCACCGGATTGAGCTCATGACCACTGATCACAGGGAATATGATCGGCTGGTTATGCAGATTGACGCGCTGGCTCTCAGTAAGGCTCTGTCTTGTCCCTTTTATCGCTTACAAGCTTTTTCTTTTCGAGAGCATATATGTGTCCTTTTTCCTTCCGGTAGATTGTTTTCCGGTATCTTAGCCTTATCTTTTTTTCTTTCTTCTTGTAGAGCACTTCCCGGACTCCCAGACGCACGCCATGAAGAAGGTGATGGACGACAGGGTGGCGCGACAATTTGCCAATCTGGACGCGCCCTGGGACGGGTACGACTACTTTGTCGCACTCTCCGCCCGAGTCCAGCATATGCGCTCAGTGGATCGGAGCCTTGCCGATCTTTCGGACGTCGCCATCCAAATCTGCAAGGTGCTGTGGCCTGAAGAGGCAATCCCAGCCAACGTCACGCTCACCGCCAACCGGCTAAAGGAGGTAGGGCGCCGGATTCGCGAGTGGCAATGCTCAGCAGCTCGTGCCGGAGCAGATCATGCCCTGCGCATTGCATGCTCTTGGTATGAGGATCTCGATCTGGACTCCTTCCACAGCCTTCGCCGCGACGCTCCCACGGACACGGATCCTGTCCTTACCGCGAAGCGGAAGGATCGGGCCTATGTCTGCACCCATCCGCACCTTTATCCCCCCTCCTCCTGGAGTCCAAGATTGGCTCAGGGACGAAGGAGAAGAGGAGGAGGAAGAAGAGGATGCCGGACAGGGCGACGTGCTTCCGGAAGACGATGATGTGCCTCCTGGAGCTCCAGAAGCTGGTGCTGCCCCTCCTGAAGCCCCTGCTGCCTAAGTGCTTTTATCATGTCCCCGTTATATCTGATGCTTGACAAAACAATGCTGGTTAAATTCTACCCCGGTATGCCGGGGTTTGAGATGTAAGATAAAACTTAAGCTTTTGGTTGTGGTACAACTTATGCCGGTGTCTCTTTAACCGGTATGTTATTAAGTTAAGTTTGTTTGTGAGCTTATCATATTGCCTTTGTTGTTTGCCTTTTTCTTGCACTGTGAAGATTCCGGAATCATTTCCGCATCCAATTCGATGCACACTTGGTTCTTTCCCTTTGCCTCTGCCTACCTCTTTTGGGCGTTTTGGCGTATGAGTTACAAAGTTCTTTTGCCAAGCGAACATTTTCTTGAACTTAGGAATAATTCGAAATTTTTCACAAAAAACCGGTTAAACCGAGGCTAGTTAAACTTTTCCGGATTGTTCGTTCCCACTCCTTCTTTCCATAGTTCACGTGCTTAATTCCTACCGGTTTATCTTGCTTGCCATGAAGCCGGTTTGCGGACAGCAACAGAGTCAAAGACTTCGGTAGGTTTAGCACGTTACTAAACTGGAAAGAAAAAATGTTCAACAAGCAACCGGTAAACGGAAAAAATAAACATATTACATGCAAGTTTGATAGAGGCAGTCCCCGAGAAACATTCGAGGTGCCGGAGTCTTTTATTCATAGCTTAAGGTACAAAAAGGAACTTCTTACAGTACAACTTCATGAGTAGAAAGGGCGCAACAATGCTATGTTCCATGGACGTTTGGTCTCATCTCCGGATTTGTCCGCCTTTCCTTCTTTCGATTCCTGTGCATCAATCAAGTAGTAGGCATCATTGTGCAATGCTTTGCTTACAATGAATGGCCCTTCCCAAGGAGGTGAAAGTTTATGCCGGCCTTCAGTGCGTTGCACTAGGCGTAGCACCAAATCTCCTTCCCGGAAAACTCTCGGGTTAACCTTCCGGCTGTGATAGCGTCTGAGGTTTTGCTGGTAAATGGATGTTCTTGCCAAGGCCAGTTCTCTTGCTTCTTCTAGCAAGTCCACATCGTTTTCTCGGGCCTCTTTTACCTCTTGTTCGGTATAGAGTTGCACCCTTGGTGAATCATGGAGAATGTCGGTTGGTATTACCGCTTCTGCTCCGTAAACCATAAAGAATGGAGTGTATCCGGTTGACCGGTTTGGAGTCGTTCTTATGCTCCATAACACTGATGGTAGCTCATCGAGCCAACATCCCGGTGACTTTTCAAGTGGTTCAATGAGCCTTGGTTTTATGCCGGAAAGCACCAGCGCATTGATTCTTTCAACTTGGCCATTGCCTTGCGGGTGTGCCACTGAGCACAAATCCAGCCGGATGTTGTTATCCTCACAGAATCGCTTGAATTCTCCTTGGGCAAAGTTTGAGCCGTTGTCAGTGATGATGCTATGCGGGTATCCATACCGGAGAATGACATCTTTCAAGAACTTCACTGCGGTATGCCCATCACATTTTGCGATAGGTTTTACTTCCAACCATTTGGTGAACTTATCCACCATGACCAAGATGTGGGTCATGTTTCCCCTTGCAGTTTTGAATGGGCCAACCATGTCCAGGCACCATACAACAAATGGCCAGGTTAACGGTATAGTTTTTAATCCGGACGCTGGGGTATGGTTTTGCTTGGCGTACCTCTGGCACCCGTTGCATTTTCTCACCAAGTCCTCAGCATTTTCCAAAGCTGTTGGCCAGTAGAAGCCATGCCGGAATACTTTTGCCACCAGCGCCCTTGATGATGCATGATGCCCACATTCTCCTTGGTGAATTTCCCAAGCATCTCTTTTCCTTCTTCCGGTTCCACGCATCTTTGCAGGACACCGGTAACACTTCTCTTGTACACCTCACCATTGATGAAAGTGTAAGCTTTGGCTCTCCGCTGGATCCTTCTTGATTCGTTTTCGTCAACCGGCAAGGTGTCGTTGATCAGGAATTCCTTAATAGGTTTAACCCAGGATGGTGCTTCTCGAACCAGAAATACCGGTGCGTCTATGTCCATGTTATCCACAAGCATTGCTTGTTCCGGTATGAGCGTCGCAGTCCCCGAGCTTACCGGAATAGTCCCCGAGTTTACCGGAGCAGTCCCCGGGTTCGCCGGAGCAGTCCCCGAGCTTCCTTCATCAACCTCCATTGGTACCACATGCGACTCCGGTACAAAAATTGATTCCGATTCCGGGCTTGGTTTGATTGACGGTGTTCTTAAGTGCGCCAAAGCTATTCCGGGAGGAATTTCCTGCCTTGATGAGCCCAGCTTGGATAAAGCATCCGCGGCTTCATTTTCAGCCCGCGGCACATGGTGAAACTCACAGCCTTCGAAGAAGCCGGCAATCTTTTGCACATGAAACCGGTATGAGGCCATGTTGGCATCTTTTGCGTCCCAATCTCCAGAACATTGTTGCACCACAAGATCTGAATCGCCGTAGCAAATGATCCGGTGTGCACCGATTTCTTTTGCGACTTTTAGCCCATGGACTAGAGCCTCATATTCAGCGACATTGTGATGACCCACAAGTATAGGGGGTGTATCGTAGTATCTTCGATAAGTAAGAATGTCGATCCCAACGAGGAGCAGAAGGTGTTGACAGCAGTTTCGATGAAGGATTCACTGTAAATGCTCACAGACAAGTATTCAAGGGGTTTTGATGTAACAGATGAATAAAGTACGAGTAAGTAAAATGCGAGAGAAATAATTGCAGCGAGTGGCCCAATCCTTTTTAGCACAAAGGACAAGCCGGTTTGTTTACTTATAATGACCAAGCGTTCTTGAGGACACACGGGGATTTTAATCTAGTGCTTTCGCTTCATGTAGCTAAATAATCTTCATTGTTTTGATAAGTGTTGTGTGGGTGAACCTATGCTAATGCACCGCCCTTCCTAGGACTAATACATACTTGTGATTATACCCCTTGCAAGCATCCGCAACTACAAGAAAGTAATTAAGATAAATCTAACCACAACCTTAAACTCTGAGATCCTGCGATCCCTCTTGCATCGATATACTAACGGGGGCTCAGGTTTCTGTCACTCCGGCAACCCCGCAATTAGCAACCGAATACAAGATGCACTCCCCTAGGCCCATAAATGGTGAAGTGTCGTGTAGTCGACGTTCACACGACACCACTAGAAGAATGACACCACAACTTAAATATCATAACATTGAATATTACTCAACCATAGTTCACTACTAACATTTAGACTTCACCCATGTCCTCAAGAACTAAACGAACTACTCACGAGACATCATATGGAATACAATCAGAGGTGATATGATGATGAATAACAATCTGAACATAAACCTTGGTTCAATGGTTTCACTCAATAGCATCAATAACAAGTAGAAAGTAACACCGGGAGAGTTTCCCCTATCAAACAATCAAGATCCAACCCAAATTGTTACAACGGTGACGAGGTGCAGCGGTGGTGATGGCGGTGTAGATGGTGGAGATGATGATGATGATGATGATGATGATGGAGATGATGTCCAACTCGATGACGATGGCGATGGCATCGATTTCCCCCTCCGGGAGGGAATTTCCCCGGCGGATTCCTGCCCGCCGGAGAGCTCTTTTCTCTCTGGTGTTCTCCGCCCCGCAGGCGGCTGTAACTCTCCGTGAGGTACCCCCCGTGGCTTAGGTTTTCGGGACGAAGGAGTACGCGAAGAAAAGGAGGCGAAAGGGGCTGTGGGGCCCCCACACCACAAGGTGGCGCGGCCAGGCCATGGGCCGCGCCGCCCTATGGTCTGGGCCACCTTGGGTCCAGCTGGCTCCCCCTTCTGGCTTCCTTCGTCATCTGGAAAAATAGGATTTTTGGTATAATTTCCTTCCACAGTTGATCTTCCGAAATATTGTGTTCTGACGGTGCTTTTTCCAGCAGAATCCTGGCTCCGGTGCTCGATCCTCCAATAATGATGAAACATGCAAAATAGATGAAATAACATAAGTATTGTGTCCCAATATGAAATATATCAATGAATAACAGCAAATTATGATATAAAATAGTGATGCAAATTGGACGTATCAACTCCCCCAAGCTTAGACCTCGCTTGTCCCCAAGCGAAACTGAGCTCGATAAACGAGACCACATGTTTATGGAGTGAAGAGTCGATAAATAAAATACGGACAAGAAGCATCATATTCATTCACACAAGACATTCTAGTAAACAACTTCCTCATATAACTCATCTTGAAATAAGTAAAGAGAAATCACAAGTAAAGGTGCATAAGAAATCATAGTTGGTGATGGCAAACTTTGTTCTTGGTCAGAGAACTACTAACGGATTGTACTTCTAAGCAAAGCTTTCATATTAGAATTTATAGCTGGGCTTTCATATTCAATCATAATAATCTCCTCATAATCATTGATAACTTCAAAGTCATATTCATTCAGATAAAATTTGTACTAAACAAGAAAGTATAAAAGACATGATTAACTGAATCATAGCATAAATGGTTGGTTCACAACAACCCAATTGCTTGCTTGAGATAGAGGGAAATAGGTTTACTGACTCAACATAAAAGTAAAAGATAGGCCCTTCGCAGAGGGAAGCAGGGATTAAATCATGTGCTAGAGCTTTTCAAGTTTTGAAATCATATAAAGAGCATAAAAGTAAGATTTTGAGCGGTGTTTGTTGTTGTCAATGAATGGTAGCGGGCACTCTAACCCCCTTGCCAAACGAACCTTCCAAGAGCGGCTCCCATGAGGGACGGCATCTCTACCAGCAAGGTAGATCATCCCCCTTCTCTTTTGTTTACACATGTATTTTAGTTTTATTAAGGATGACACTCCCCCAACCTTGGCTTTCTCAATCCATGGCTAACCGAATCCTCGGGTGCCTTCCAACATTCACATACCATGGAGGAGTGTCTATTGCAAAATTAAGTTGCTTACTGATAAATCAGGGCAAAAAATGTGAAGAGAATTATTAATGAAAGTTATTAATTGGGGCTGGGAACCCCGTTGCCAGCTCTTATTGCAAAATTATTTTATAAGCGGATGTGCCACTAGTCCATTGGGGAAAGTCCGCCTAACAAGATTGAAAGATAAAACACCACATACTTCCTCATGAGCTATAAAACATTGACACAAATAAGGAGTAATAGTTTGAATTATTTAAAGGTAGCACATGAAGTATTTACTTGGAATGGCAGAAAATACCATGTAATAGGTAGGTATGGTGGACACAAATGGCATAGGTTTGGTCTAAGGTTATGGATGTATGAGAAGCATTCCCTCTCGATACAGGTCTTTGGCTAGCAAGGTTTGATAGCAAGCATAAAGGTTGAGGGAAACAAACAAATATACATATGATAGAACAATCATGCATCTTTCTCATAAGCACAAGCAATTTTACTTCAGAATACTAAACTCATTAGCATAGAGATAATAGAGTAATATATCTAAGTGTATTTCTCTCTTCTATTAAACATCAGGGTGTTGTTGCTACTGACCAATGCTAAGTTTGCCAAAACCAAACAGATTTACTTGATGCTCCCAAAGTGATATCAATACTCATGTCAAGAGTAATCATATAATGGAGATTGCAAACTAAAATAAGGTGTGCAAAAAGTAAATGATAAGACTTCTCATTAATATTCCATAACGATAACTCACACCAACGGATACATAGATAACCAACTAAGAGAGATACTTCCACATTGCATACTATTCCATATGATAACTTCCCTACTCATGATATGACACTACTTGATAGTAAAAGATAAAGGTAGTGATGATGTGATACCGCGGCACTCCCCCAAGCTTGGAACAAACCAAGGGGATGCCAATACCGATGATGAATTACTCCTTCGGTGGTGATGGTGATGGATTCTTCTCGACAAGCTTCTTAACAAGCTCCTTTAAATCTTCAATCTCATAGGTGAGGTTGCGAATCAGTTCCGAGTTGTGCTCAACGCGGCTCATAATCATGTCAGGTGGTGAATCCCAACTCCTAGAGTTGTTTCCCCATCCTTCAGCTTCAGATTTCATCTCTCCTGCAATGTTAGAACGATCTATATCCCAACCACTTGGCAACACTACCTTGGGGGTTCTTTCAGTTTGACGATCGTAGATTAGGTTGCGGAAAGGGCTGTAATTGCCCGGAGAAGATGTCCTTGGAGCCAAGTAATGACGTGGAACCGCTCCTCCGGTAGCGATTCGTGCACTCCTCTTGGTGTTGGATGGATTTGATATCACGCCAATGCTTGCAATGGTGGCACGCTGGTGTACTCGCGGAGCTTCCTCCACTTCTTCCTCATCCTCACTTGCGTCTTCTTCCTTCAGTTCCGGGTCTTGAATATCTTCCTTCAAAGGTCCCTTGTCCTTGTTGTTGGAGACCATGGTGCTTCTAGATCAAAACAAATCTGGCAGAAAACAGCTCGAAACAAAACACGACGAGAAAACGATATACGGACCTCCAGGGGTCCGGGGGATTATATAGCAAATATTTTTACGATAAAAGGAAGGTTCCAGGCCGAAAACGAGTGGAAAAGGGACAACGAGGCGGTGTCCTCATAGGTCGGCGCGGCCAGGCGGGGCCCGCGCCGGCCTATGGGGGCACGCCCTCGTGCGTCTCCTCCACTCCGTTTCGATCCCGTAATTTTTCATATTTTCCAAAAACAACAGAAATATTGTTCGGAAAGCTAAACGCGGACTTTTTATTACCTGTACTGTTACCTATTCAAAGTCGAGTTCTGGCGGACTGTCAATTTGTCCTTTGATGAAAGCCTCCGGTGTTTCCACTTGAATAATATCAACATCAACATTATAAGAATCACCCGAGATATAATGCTTGAGTCTTTGTCCATTCACCACTTGTGTGGCATTGCCTTGGAGAGAGCTAATTTTAATTGCTCCTGAACGATACACCTCCTCAACAACATATGGTCCTTCCCATTTCGAGAGTAATTTCCCTGCAAAGAATCTGAGACGAGACCGATACAATAGGACTTTATCCCCAATATTAAACTCTCTTTTGATGATTCTTCTATCATGCCACTTCTTAACTTTTTCTTTAAAGAGTTTAGCATTCTCATAAGCTTCACTTCTCCATTCATCTAGAGAACTTAATTGCAGCAACCTCTTATTACCGGCTAGTTTCGGATCTTTATTTAGTTCTCTAACAGCCCAATAAGCTTTGTGCTCTAGTTCTAGAGGTAAATGACAAGCTTTTCCATAAACCATTTTATAAGGTGACATTCCCATAGGATTTTTATAAGCAGTTCTATAAGCCCAAAGTGCCTCCTTCAATTTACTAGCCCAATTCTTTCTAGATTTATTAACAGTCTTTCCCAAAATAGATTTAATCTCTCTATTTGATAATTCTACTTGACCACTAGTTTGAGGGTGATAAGCAGAAGCAATTCTATGATTAATACCATACTTAGCAAGAGTTTTTCTAAAACCTCCATGAATAAAATGAGAACCTCCATCAGTCATAATATATCTAGGTACTCCAAATCTAGGAAAAATAATATCTAAAAGCATTTTTAAAGAGGTCTCACCATCAGCACTTTTTGTAGGTATAGCTTCTACCCATTTAGTAACATAATCAACAGCGACAAGTATATGAGTGTTACCTTCTGAAGAAGGGAAAGGACCCATGAAGTCGAATCCCCAACAATCGAATGGTTCAATAACAAGAGTATAATTCATAGGCATTTCATTGCGTCTAGAGATATTACCAACTCTTTGACATTCATCACAAGATAAGATAAACTTCCTTGCATCTTTGAAAAGTGTTGGCCAATAAAAACCTGATTGTAGAACCTTTTGCGCGGTTCTATCTCCAGCATGATGTCCTCCATAAACACTACCATGACATTTACTCAATATCTCCTGTTGTTCATATTCAGGAACACATCTTCGCATAATACCATCTACTCCTTCTTTATATAAGTGTGGGTCATCCCAAAAATAATGCCTCAAGTCATAAAAGAATTTCCTCCTTTGCTGAGCTGAAAAGGTTGGAGGCAAATACTTCGAAACAATAAAGTTAGCATAATCAGCATACCAAGGGCTCTCTCGTGAGCTCACCTTTATTACAGCCAATTGTTCATTTGGAAAACTATCATTAACAGGAACAGGATCATAAGCAATATTTTCCAATCTAGACAAATTATCAGCAACAGGATTATCAGCACCTTTCCTATCTATAATATGTAAATCAAATTCTTACAGAAGTACCCATCTAATAAGCCTTGGCTTAGCATCTTTGTTTGTCATAAGGTATCTAATTGCAGCATGATCAGTATGAATTGTGACTTTTGAATCAACAATATAGGGTCTAAACTTGTCACAAGCAAAGACTACAGCTAACAATTCCTTTTCAGTTGTAGCATAATTTCTTTGAGCAGCATTGATGGCGTGTAACTCACACGTTCGTTGGGAACCCCAAGAGGAAGGTATGATGCGCACAGTAGCAAGTTTTCCCTCAGAAAGAAACCAAGGTTTAATCGAACCAGTAGGAGCCAAGAAGCACGTTGAAGGTTGATGGTCGCGAAATGTGATGCGGCGCAACACCAGGGATTCCGGCGCCAACGTGGAACCTGCACAACACAACCCAAGTACTTTGTCCCAACGAAACAGTGAGGTTGTCAATCTCACCGGCTTGCTGTAACAAAGGATTAAGCGTATCGAGTGGAAGATGTTTGCAAAGAAAATAGTAAAAACAATTGCAGTAGATTGTATGCTATGTAAAGAATAGGACCGGGGTCCACAGTTCACTAGAGGTGTCTCTCCCATAAGATAAAAGCATGTTGGGTGAACAAATTACAGTCGGGCAATTGACAAATAGAGAAGGGCATAACAATGCATATACATGATATGATAAATATAGTGAGATTTAATTGGGCATTACGACAAAGTACATAGACCGCCATCCAACTGCATCTATGCCTAAAAAGTCCACCTTCAGGTTATCATCCGAACCCCATTCAGTATTAAGTTGCTAAGCAACAGACAATTGCATTAAGTATGGTGCGTAATGTAATCGACAACTACATCCTTAGACATAGAATCAATGTTTTATCCCTAGTGGCAACAGCACATCACAACCTTAGAACTTTCTGTCACTGTCCCAGGTGTCAATGAAGGCATGAACCCACTATCGAGCATAAATACTCCCTCTTGGAGTTAAGAGTAAAAACTTGGCCAGAGCCTCTACTAATAACGGAGAGCATGCAAGATCATAAACAACACATAAACAATAGATTGATAATCACCATAATCATAGTACTCTCTATCCATCGGATCCCGACAAACACAACATATAGTATTACATATAGATGATCTTGATCATGTTAGGCAGCTCACAAGATCCAACAATGAAGCACAACAAGGAGAAGACGACCATCTAGCTACTGCTATGGACCCATGGTCCAGGGTGAACTACTCACTCATCACTCCGGAGGCGACCATGGCGGTGTAGAGTCCTCCGGGAGATGAATCCCCTCTCCGGCAGGGTGCCGGAGGCGATCTCCGAATCCCCCGAGATGGGATTCGCGGCGGCGTCTCTGGAAGGTTTTCCGTATCGTGGCTCTCGGTACTGGGGTTTCGCGACGGAGGCTTTAAGTAGGCGAAAGGGCAACGCGGGGGGCCACACGAGGGGCCCAGGGGGCAGGCCAGGGCCTGGGCCGCGCCGCCCTATCCCCTGGCTGCCTCGTGGCCCCACTTCGTTATCTCTTCGGTCTTCTGGAAGCTTCGTGCAAAAATAGGACCCTGGGCGAAGATTTCGTCCAATTCCGAGAATATTTCCTTACTAGGATTTCTGAAACCAAAAACAGCAGAAAACAGCAACTGGCTCTTCGACATCTTGTTAATAGGTTAGTTCCAGAAAATGCATAAATATGACATATAATGTGCATAAAACATGTAGGTATCATCAATAAAGTTGTTATCACCAGAATTTGACCAAGTCAGAGGTGGGCCGCGATCAAGATGGATTTGAAGATATATTCGTGGAGATACATTGTGAACCGGCCTCGTGTATCAAATTTGGGCTAGTTAGCCCGTGTATCTTTATATAGTAGGTTACGTAGAGGTTAGATTTTATCTCGTGCACGGTTTAGTGCACGCCCACATTAGAAAGTCCCCTGGACTATAAATATGTACCTAGGGTTTATGGAATAAACAACAACCAACGTTCAACACAAACCAATCTCGGCGCATCGCCAACTCCTTCGTCTCGAGGGTTCCTCCGGTAAGCATCATGCTGCCTAGATCGCATCTCGCGATCTAGGCAGCACAAGCCTGCCTAGTTGTTCATGCGTTGCTCGTACTGAAGCGTTTTTGATGGCGAGCAACGTAGTTATCGTAGACGCGTTAGGGTTAGCATCGTTCTTAGCATCATATGCTCGCGTAGTGCAACCCTTGCGCGTCTAGCCGTCCTTGTGCCTCATCATGGGTGCAGGGGCGGCACCCCGCTTGATCTTTGTTTAGTAGATCTGATCCGTTATGGTCGATCCTTGATTCATCAAGGATTAGTTTAATATCTGCAATAGTTAGGCCTTACAAAGGGTTGGAGGATCCAGCGGCATGCAGGGTGTAGTTTGCTGCCCCTAGACAGGACGTTCCGAGGATCAACCTAGTGTTGGTTTTTAGGCCTTGTCTAGGGCTGGCTTACGTTTACCGTGCGTGAGCGCGAGGCCCAATCGTGAGTAGGATGATCCGATTATGCGGTGAAAACCCTAGATCGTCGTGGATCTCATACGCTTTATATTGATCAAGCAGGACCACCATATATTCGGCCACCTTGGACGAATCATGGGTGAATCGGCTCCCTGAGCCGATTCACAGGACAACCTGAGAGCCGATCGAGGCTCGTATTTAACGTGTACGTGTGTGCCAGGAAACTAAGCGAGGCATCATCCACACCTTCCTGACCAGGTATAGGTCAGGTGGCCCTTGCGACCCAGCATCGGCGCGCGACAAGGAGGCTTTGCGGGCCGTCGCTCGAGGGACTGGGGCCAGCCGCAGCCCTAGTCATTCCCGCTCTACCGTGTTGGCCAGTCGCTGCCCGCCGGTGGGTTTCGACGCCAACACATTCTGCACGCCCGGTGGGACAATCTTCAACGACTCATCTTCAGCGACAACCACCTCGCCATCCACATCAGAGATGGCGGAAGAAACTCCGGTCACATACGAGGACCTGGCTGGCAAGCTCAAGAAGAAGCATGACAAGGTCTAGGCGGTCCTCGGAAGGGAGACCCGTTTGCGTGACATCGAGCGACGGGGGCACGCACCCGCATCTTGGTGTCAACATGGCGGATCATAACCACTGCGTAAGGAAGCTAGAGTTCCCCTTTGGCAGCAGAACGGTGGGGCTTACATACCGCCGTGACCAATTCAAAGGCAAAAGCTACCCGACGGGCTCGAAAAAGTGACATCATCAGACTCTCGTCGGCCTACGAACGCAGGAGCCGATTCTAGGAGTCAGCTAAAATCGTGCTTCCGACCCGGGCTCAGCGTTGGGCTGATGGACAAAGGGATGCGTCGTCTATGGCGTTGGAAGGAGCCCACGTTATTCCTGATGCAGCCGACGTTCGCACCACGCTACCTTGGCAGAACATAGAGCCGATTTCAGCAGTCATCTGGCAGAATCGGCTCGGGGGGCACCTAATCAAGGAGCGCGCGCGACGCCACTGGGTATGTGTGGAGAAATTTTGGTAGCCGAATAATAAACAATTTTTCGGATACAACCGGAGCCAGCGCGCGACAGCTGAGTTGATATAAAAAAAAAATTTTAAAGAGCTCTACTGAAGAAATGCATTAAGAGCGTGAAGAGCATCGGCACGGATTCGATCCACCTCAGCGATCTCGACCTCATCATCCTCGTCTCTCCCCATCACCAGCTGGCTGCTTAGGGCACGGATTTCAGCTAGATCGGTCTTCAGATCAGCGGTGAGACCTTGTGCTTCCTCTTGGGAGCGAGCAATGAGGGATTCCTCGTCTTCGATGAGTTGTTTGGTCTCCCTGGCCCTCCTTTCGAGATCTTCCAGCTCCTTGCGTAAGGTCTCAAGTCTGGCGCTATGAGTAGAGGCGGCGGTTTTTGCGTCTAAAGCAGCCTTCTTCTCGTTGAGCCGCTGGCATTTTTCTGCAATATCGGCTCTCAGCGGGAGTTGAGCGCGGCGAAGAGTGATCCTTTGACGAGCCGACTGCACCCTTGACTTGAAAACTGACAAAGTCACCGTCGGCCAGAGTTTAGCAACCAGCGCCACTGGGAGACGAGGCTGGATGTCCACGAGGAGGCCCCTGATCGTCTCAGGATCCTCAACCAGAGTATCAACTGGGGAGGAGAGCAGGACCTTGAGACGCTGTAGCGGACCAACGACGGCACCAAGGTTTGGCTCGTCACCTATTTTAGGTGCGGCTGGCTCGATGGAATCGGGGTCGAATGTCAGCAAGCTTGAAGGATCGCACCCCTGGCAAAAGAACAAGAGCGGCATGGGCATACGACAGATGAAAAAGTAGGCTCGAGAGAGAAAAGAGGGTGTACCTCCCCCAGGAAAGGAGGGGAAGCCGAGGTGGTAACAATCGGCTTTGCAGTTTGCTGATCAGACGACTGGTCTGTCGCGCGTGGCGAGTTGGAGGGACCAGGGGCAGTGGATGGCATCAGTACCTCTTCAACGGCCCCGCTGGAAGTATCATTAATCTGCAAGAGGAATGGTAAAGTGGTCCGGTTAGCAACAAGACAACAGGGAGCACGAGCTGTCAGCAGGAGTACCTTGGAAACTTCTTGGCTAGGAGAAGAGGTTTGTGGGCCCGTGCGAGCCCTTTTGACGCATCGGCGTTTGATGCGCGACCTCGTTTGGACCGAGGACTGAAGGACGGCAGGCTCGGGAGTCGACCTTTTTCTAGAAGCCGGGGTTGGCGAGTCCGTCTGGCTCTGTGTGGTGGACCTGCCCGTACCGCGTAGGTAGGAACCCCTGGGACTGGATTGTTCTCCCTCGCTGGAGTTCTCTTCGGTGGAAGTCTGGAATAAGGGGTACGACCATGTCACAAAGGCTGGGAAGGCAAGTGCGATCAATCGGAATTTGATACGACTTACCTGTGAACTCGCTTGGGCAGGAGTTTTACGCGTCAGGGTCTTTCTGGCAGCCACCTTCCTCACCGCTGTCCTCGCCCGGGTCGAGGCTCGGGGGGCAACCGACCCCAAGGATGCTTTGTTTTTGGGAGCCGATTTTAGTGAAATCGGCGGACCGTCCATTATTACTTTCTTCAGAGGTGGCGAACTCTGACAGAAGAGGACCACTGGAGCCGGAGGAAGAAATTCGAAGGGAGATCCATCAGCTTGCAGGGGAATTGGGCCGTCTTGTGCCTGCCAAGAGGTGAAGTCAGTTCGCAGGCGAATCACTATTAAGTGGCCACGGGCAATATTTTGAGGAATATTACCTGGTCAGCAGAGATTTCATGCGCGGCGTCAAGTTGTTTCAATTGCGGCCCCAACGCCCTCCGAAAAACATGGGTCTTCCACATGGACCACCAAGTCTCGAAGCCATCAGTAGTGGAGGAGAAACGGAGGTTGTGAGGGATTGGAAGGGTCAAAGCATCGAAGAAGGTGTAGCACCTATGACTGGTGAGGAGGTCAGGCAGTTCGGCTCTGCTTGCGGTTAGGTGGTGTAAGAATAAGTGTGGAGGCACTTGTCCGAGGCCGAGCTGACGGGCTACCACTACCGGTTGATAACACTCATAACCAGGTTTGATGATCCGGTTTGAGGTGCTCATTCCGACAGGGAGAAAGCAAGGACGGACCATGATGGAATACAGATGCCGAGTGCTATCGTCATCGGCAAAGCTATCTAATCGGAAGGAGACTGGATTTTCAAAGTTTTCCGTTTCAGTGTAGGGAAAGAACAGGGGGTTGTCCAAACCTTGGGAGAAGATCTTGAACCACCCTGCTGCTTCCTTAGGGATCAGCCTACTGCCTGGGAGGCCATACAGGGCTTGGCCATAACTGGTGCATCGAATATCCTTCCCGTTCACATCTGGGAAGGTGCAGGAGGTCAAAGGTGGGAAGTCTGGGATCTGGTCCCGAAAATATAACTGTGCCCATAGCTGAATGAACCACCAGGGGCCGCCAGTTTTAACTGTCTTCTGAGAAAACAGCTTGACAGACATCAGTTGAAGAGATCGATATACCTCTCCAAGGAACAGTTTGCCGATACCGAGATGGGTACCTTTGGCCAGTTCATAGGCTAGGGAAAGATAGTTCTTGGTAGGGGCAAGTGATGGACCGCAGAATATGAAGTGTTCCAACCAAAAGTTCAGGAAGGCTGTGTGCTCTCGCTCTGTCACGGGGCCTTTGGTTTTCATGTAACGATCAAGGTAGGCGCCCCAGCTGGTGCACTCTTTTTTAGAAGAAAGGGTGAAAGGAACTTTCGGCAGTTTGAAAGCAGAAGGGCTTGGGGAAGCAATGTCCAGGCCTGTGATCATGGCCACATCCAGCAGGGTTGGTGTCATCGGGCCGTGGCCGAAAATGAAACAGTTCAGCGCGTCAGACCAGAAGTAGCCGATGGTTTTCAGAATGTTTTCATTCTTCTCGAGAGGAGACAGTGATAATGATAAGGCATCGGCTATCCCTATAGATTCCCAGGTGGCATAATGGATTTTGGATACTCTATTGTACCATGACACCCAACCTTCAGGGGGATTAGGCCAGGCTCGTAGGCAGTCGGCCCAGGAGGTCAGATCTAAGTGCTGAGTCACGAAGGGGATTCTGTTAGCTTCACAGGAGATTAAATGAGCAGGACTCTCGGAAGATCGGGGGCCAAGACACATGGAATTTGAGAGAGAAGGATGCGGCAATAGGATGTCGGAAACCTAAAATCAATGGCGGAGTAGAACATTAAGTCAGGTGTTCTTCTGTTCGACCCTGATAGTGGCCCTAATGGCGAAGAAGCGGGGGAGTATTACCTTCAAGCCGGAGACCATGGTGTCGACGTTGGGTGATTCCGCCATTTGATGCGCTGCGGGGTTGGGGCGGTGCGGTTGAAGATCTGAAGCTCGCGAGATTGCGCAGGTGGCGGATTTTGGGGATCTGGGTTTGCTTTCTCAGACGGAGGTTGCAGGTGACCGTTTGGAGGGATAGCCAGGTTTGCCCCTGTTTGTTATATGGAAGGGGCCGGTGCGACGCCATCGGCTCTTTTTGGGGTTTGTGTGGATTTTGACTATCGGCTAACTAGAAGCCGATCACGTGGAAGGAAAGAGCCGATTGCTCGAAGACTGCCAGAATTGTCAAGTCATAGACGGTGCTGCAACAGTTCTGATCTGCCATGACATGACCCTTTGAAGAATGCATATGGTTTTGCAATTATCATTATCAAAACCAGGGGGGCATGTGTTATCACCAGAATTTGACCAAGTCAGAGGTGGGCCGCGATCAAGATGGATTTGAAGATATATTCGTGGAGATACATTGTGAACCGGCCTCGTGTATCAAATTTGGGCTAGTTAGCCCGTGTATCTTTATATAGTAGGTTACGTAGAGGTTAGATTTTATCTCGTGCACGGTTTAGTGCACGCCCACATTAGAAAGTCCCCTGGACTATAAATATGTACCTAGGGTTTATGGAATAAACAACAACCAACGTTCAACACAAACCAATCTCGGCGCATCGCCAACTCCTTCGTCTCGAGGGTTCCTCCGGTAAGCATCATGCTGCCTAGATCGCATCTCGCGATCTAGGCAGCACAAGCCTGCCTAGTTGTTCATGCGTTGCTCGTACTGAAGCGTTTTTGATGGCGAGCAACGTAGTTATCGTAGACGCGTTAGGGTTAGCATCGTTCTTAGCATCATATGCTCGCGTAGTGCAACCCTTGCGCGTCTAGCCGTCCTTGTGCCTCATCATGGGTGCAGGGGCGGCACCCCGCTTGATCTTTGTTTAGTAGATCTGATCCGTTATGGTCGATCCTTGATTCATCAAGGATTAGTTTAATATCTGCAATAGTTAGGCCTTACAAAGGGTTGGAGGATCCAGCGGCATGCAGGGTGTAGTTTGCTGCCCCTAGACAGGACGTTCCGAGGATCAACCTAGTGTTGGTTTTTAGGCCTTGTCTAGGGCTGGCTTACGTTTACCGTGCGTGAGCGCGAGGCCCAATCGTGAGTAGGATGATCCGATTATGCGGTGAAAACCCTAGATCGTCGTGGATCTCATACGCTTTATATTGATCAAGCAGGACCACCATATATTCGGCCACCTTGGACGAATCATGGGTGAATCGGCTCCATGAGCCGATTCACAGGACAACCTGAGAGCCGATCGAGGCTCGTATTTAACGTGTACGTGTGTGCCCTGCAGGAAACTAAGCGAGGCATCATCCACACCTTCCTGACCAGGTATAGGTCAGGTGGCACGCCCTTGCGACCCAGCATCGGCGCGCGACCAGGAGGCTTTGCGGGCCGTCGCTCTGAGGGACTGGGGCCAGCCGCAGCCCTAGTCATTCCCGGCTCTACCGTGTTGGCCAGTCGCTGCCCGCCGGTGGGTTTCTGACGCCAACAAAAGTAGCATGGAACATAAGAAATTATCGATACGTTGGAGACGTATCAGCATCCCCAAGCTTAGTTCTGCTCGTCCCGAGCAGGTAAAACGATAACAAAGATAATTTCTGAAGTGACATGCCATCATAATCTTGATCATACTATTTGTAAACATATGTAATGAATGCAGCGATCAAAACAAAGGTAATGACATGAGTAAACAAGTGAATCATATGACAAAGACTTTTCATGAATAGTACTTCAAGACAAGCATCAATAAGTCTTGCATAAGAGTTAACTCATAAAGCAATAAATCAAAGTAAAGGTGTTGAAGCAACACAAAGGAAGATTAAGTTTCAGCGGTTGCTTTCAACTTATAACATGTATATCTCATGGATATTGTCAACATAAAGTAATATAACAAGTGCAATATGCAAGTATGTAGGAATCAATGCACAGTTCACACAAGTGTTTGCTTCTTAAGGTGGAGGAAGATAGGTAAACTGACTCAACAATAAAAGTAAAAGAATGGTCCTTCAAAGAGGAAAGCATCGATTGCTGTATTTGTGCTAGAGCTTTTATTTTGAAAACATGAAACAATTTTGTCAACGGTAGTAATAAAGCATATGAGTTATGTAAATTATATCTTACAAGTTGCAAGCCTCATGCATAGTATACTAATAGTGCCCGCACCTCGTCCTACTTAGCTTGGACTACCGGATCTTTGCATGCCATGTTTCAACCAAGTGTCACAAAGGGGTACCTCCATGCCGCCTGTACAAAGGTCTAAGGAGAAAGCTCGCATTTTGGATTTCTCGCTTTTGATTATTCTCAACTTAGACATCCATACCGGGACAACATGGACAACAGATAATGGACTCCTCTTAAATGCATAAGCATGTAGCAATGATTATTATTCTCATATGAGATTGAGGATATATGTCCAAAACTGAAACTTCCACCATGATTCATGGCTTTAGTTAGCGGCCCAATGTTCTTCTCTAACAATTTTGCATGCTCCAACCACTAAAATGATAGATCCTTCAGACAAGACGGACATGCATAGCAACTCACATGATATTCAACAATAGTTGATGGCGTTCCCCAGAAGCATGGTTATCGCACAACAAGCAACTTAATAAAATATAAAGTGCATAAGTACATATTCAATACTACGATAGTTTTTAAGGCTATTTTGTCCCATGAGCTATATATTGCAAAGGTGAATGATGGAATTTTAAAGGTAGCACTCAAGCAATTTACTTTGGAATGGCGGAGAAATACCATGTAGTAGGTAGGTATGGTGGACACAAATGGCATAGTAGTTGGCTCAAGGATTTTGGATGCATGAGAAGTATTCCCTCTCGATACAAGGTTTAGGCTAGCAAGGTTATTTGAAGCAAACTCAAGGATGAACAGGTGCAGCAAAACTCACATAAAAGAAATATTGTAAACATTATAAGACTCTACACCGTCTTCCTTATTGTTCAAAACTCAATACTAGATATTATCTAGACCTTAGAGAGACCAAATATGCAAATCAAATTTTGCAAGCTCTATGTATTTCTTCATTAATGGGTGCAAAGAATATGATGCAAGAGCTTAATCATGAGCACAACAATTGCCAAGTATCACATTATCCAAGACATTTTAGAATTACTACATGTAGCATTTTCCAATTCCAACCATATAACAATTTAACGAAGAAGAAACTTCGCCTTGAACATTATGAGTAAAGCCTAAGGACATATGTGTCCATATGCAACAGCAGAGCGTGTCTCTCTCCCACAAAGTGAATGCTAGGATCCATCTTATTCAAACAAAAACAAAAACAAAAACAAACCGACACTCCAAGTAAAGAACACAAGATGTGACTGAATAAAAATATAGTTTCAGGGGAGGAACCTGATGATGTTGTCGATGAAGAAGGGGATGCCTTGGGCATCCCCAAGCTTAGACGCTTGAGTCTTCTTAAAATATGCAGGGGTGAACCACGGGGCATCCCCAAGCTTAGAGCTTTCACTCCTCTTGATCATAGTATATCATACTCCTCTCTTGACCCTTGAAAACTTCCTTCACACCAAACTTCAAGCAAACTCATTAGAGGGTTAGTGCACAATTAATAATTCACACATTCAGAGGTGACACAAACATTCTTTACACTTCTGGACATTGCATAAAGCTACTGGACATTAGTGGATCAAAGAAATGAATCCAACATAGCAAAAGAGGCAATGCGAAATAAAAGGCAGAATCTGTCAAAAACAGAACAGTCCGTAAAGACGAATTTAAAGCTGGCACCAGACTTGCTCAAATGGAAAAACTCAAAACTAATGAAAGTTGCGTACATATCTGAGGATCACGCTCGTAAATTGGCAGATTTTTTCGAATTTTCTACAGAGGCCTGTGCCCAGATTCGTGACAGACAGCAATGCTGTTTCTGCGCAGCGATCCCAAATATAACATCAACTTTGACATAGAAACTTTACTTGGCACAAAAACATGATAAGGAGAGGTTGCTACAGTAGTAAAAAACTTCCAAGACTCAACAAAACAAAAAATTGCTGTAGTAAAAACATGGGTTGTCTCCCATAAGCGCTTTTCTTTAACGCCTTTCAGCTAGGCGCAGAAAGTACAAATCAAGTAACATCGAGAGTAGAAGCATCAACATCATAGCCAGGGGTGTTGGGAGTTTTCTCAACCAAGCATAGTATGTTTGATATATAAGTTTTAGCGTCTCCCTTTTCATTAGTCTTAGGCTTGCTACTCTCATCGAACAAATTTTCAGGAACAAGCCAAGCATAGTTATTTTCTAGTGCATCATTCATAGCTAGGAGTTTACATGGTATTGGTGCTTTGATTTCCCCACCATCATTAATGTTATTAGTGTACCTTATTCTATCCATGTCCATTTTTTCAAGGAGACCAATAAAATTGGTATGAGAACCTAGCATGTTAAATTTAGCAAAAACCTTTCTAGCCTCTCTTGCTAGACCACCAAATTCTCTAAGAAGGGTTTCTAAAACAAAATCTTTCTTTTCCCCTTCTTCCATATCACCAAGTGTAAGAAACATGTGTTGGATTATAGGATTGAGATTAACAAATTTAGTTTCCAACATGCGAACTAAAGCAGCAGCAGCAATTTCATAGGTAGGTGCAAGTTCTACCAAGTGTCTATCTTCAAAATCTTCAGTAATACTAACATGATTGAAAAATTCTTCTATATTATTTCTCCCAACTATGGACCCACGTCCTACCGGTATGTCTTTTGTGGTAAAATTAAAAGGAAACATGATGCAATAAGCAAAAAGTAAACTAGGCAGACAAAGTAAAGACAAGTAACTAATTTTTTTTGTGTTTTTGATATAGAGAGCAAGACAGTAAATAAAGTAAAACTAGCAACTAATTTTTTTGTGTTTTGTTTAGGTGCAGCAAACAAAGTAGTAAATAAAATAAAGCAAGACAAAAACAAAGTAAAGAGATTGAGAAGTGGAGACTCCCCTTGCAGCGTGTCTTGATCTCCCCGGCAACGGCGCCAGAAAAAGAGCTTGATGGCGTGTAACTCACACGTTCGTTAGGAACCCCAAGAGGAAGGTATGATGCGCACAGTAGCAAGTTTTCCCTCAGAAAGAAACCAAGGTTTAATCGAACCAGTAGGAGCCAAGAAGCACGTTGAAGGTTGATGGTCGCGAAATGTGATGCGGCGCAACACCAGGGATTCCGGCGCCAACGTGGAACCTGCACAACACAACCCAAGTACTTTGTCCCAACGAAACAGTGAGGTTGTAAATCTCACCGGCTTGTAACAAAGGATTAAGCGTATCGAGTGGAAGATGTTTGCAAAGAAAATAGTAAAAACAATTGCAGTAGATTGTATGCTATGTAAAGAATAGGACCGGGGTCCACAGTTCACTAGAGGTGTCTCTCCCATAAGATAAAAGCATGTTGGGTGAACAAATTACAGTCGGGCAATTGACAAATAGAGAAGGGCATAACAATGCATATACATGATATGATAAATATAGTGAGATTTAATTGGGCATTACGACAAAGTACATAGACCGCCATCCAACTGCATCTATTCCTAAAAAGTCCACCTTCAGGTTATCATCCGAACCCCATTCAGTATTAAGTTGCTAAGCAACAGACAATTGCATTAAGTATGGTGCGTAATGTAATCGACAACTACATCCTTAGACATAGAATCAATGTTTTATCCCTAGTGGCAACAGCACATCACAACCTTAGAACTTTCTGTCACTGTCCCAGGTGTCAATGAAGGCATGAACCCACTATCGAGCATAAATACTCCCTCTTGGAGTTAAGAGTAAAAACTTGGCCAGAGCCTCTACTAATAACGGAGAGCATGCAAGATCATAAACAACACATAAACAATAGATTGATAATCACCATAATCATAGTACTCTCTATCCATCGGATCCCGACAAACACAACATATAGTATTACATATAGATGATCTTGATCATGTTAGGCAGCTCACAAGATCCAACAATGAAGCACAACAAGGAGAAGACGACCATCTAGCTACTGCTATGGACCCATGGTCCAGGGGTGAACTACTCACTCATCACTCCGGAGGCGACCATGGCGGTGTAGAGTCCTCCGGGAGATGAATCCCCTCTCCGGCAGGGTGCCGGAGGCGATCTCCTGAATCCCCGAGATGGGATTCGCGGCGGCGGCGTCTCTGGAAGGTTTTCCGTATCGTGGCTCTCGGTACTGGGGTTTCGCGACGGAGGCTTTAAGTAGGCGAAAGGGCAACGCGGGGGGCCACACGAGGGTCCCAGGGGGCAGGCCGGTGCGGCCAGGGCCTGGGCCGCGCCACCCTATCCCCTGGCTGCCTCGTGGCCCCACTTCGTTATCTCTTCGGTCTTCTGGAAGCTTCGTGCAAAAATAGGACCCTGGGCGAAGATTTCGTCCAATTCCGAGAATATTTCCTTACTAGGATTTCTGAAACCAAAAACAGCAGAAAACAGCAACTGGCTCTTCGGCATCTTGTTAATAGGTTAGTTCCAGAAAATGCATAAATATGACATATAATGTGCATAAAACATGTAGGTATCATCAATAAAGTAGCATGGAACATAAGAAATTATCGATACGTTGGAGACGTATCAGCATCAAGAGTCTTACTAGCATAATGAATAACATTTAATTTTTTATCTACCCGCTGTCCAAGAACAGCGCCTACAGCAAAATCACTAGCATCACACATAATTTCAAAAGGCAAATTCCAATCAGGAGGTTCGACTACAG
Source organism: Lolium multiflorum (assembly GCA_030979885.1). Lineage (NCBI taxonomy): Eukaryota > Viridiplantae > Streptophyta > Magnoliopsida > Poales > Poaceae > Lolium > Lolium multiflorum. The sequence continues at coordinate 116,128,847 of CM061747.1, read as the reverse complement.
GAGCAGTTGTTAAGGCTTTCTTTAGAGTTTCAAAAGCTTCCTTACAATCATCATCAAAAACAAAAGGTACATCTTTTTGAAGAAGATTAGTAAGAGGCTTTGAAATTTTAGAGAAATCTTTAATAAATCTCCTATAAAACCCAGCATGACCAAGAACACTACGAATACCTTTAACATCCCTCGGATAGGGCATCTTCTCAATTGCTTCAACTTTAGCTCTATCAACTTCAATACCTCTCTCGGAAATTTTATGTCCCAATACAATTCCTTCATTAACCATAAAATGGCATTTCTCCCAATTAAGAACAAGGTTAGTTTCTTCACATCTCTGCAAAACTTTATCGAGGTTTTGCAAGCAATTATCAAAAGAATTCCCATAGACAGAAAAATCATCCATGAACACCTCTACAATACTTTCGCAAAAACCATGAAAAATAGCAGACATGCATCTTTGAAAAGTAGCAGGAGCATTACATAAACCAAAAGGCATACGCCTATAAGCATAAGTTCCATAAGGACAAGTAAACGTGGTTTTCTCTTGATCTTTAGCTTTAACAGCAATTTGTGAAAACCCAGAATAACCATCAAGAAAGCAAAAATGAGTATTTTTAGATAACCTTTCTAGCATTTGATCAATAAAGGGTAAAGGGTAATGATCTTTCTTAGTAACTTTATTAACTTTTCGAAAATCAATGCACATTCTATACCCTACAACTACTCTTTGAGGAATAAGCTCATCATTATCATTAGGCACAACAGTCATTCCTCCTTTCTTAGGAACACAATGCACAGGACTAACCCATCTACTATCAGCAATAGGATATATAATACCAGCTTCAAGAAGTTTTAATACCTCGTTCCTTACCACCTCTTTCATCTTCGGAATTAGACGACGTTGATGTTCAACAACAGGCTTTGCATCATCTTCCATATTGATAGCATGTTGGCAAATAGAAGGAGAAATCCCTTTCAAATCATCAAGAGTATAGCCAATAGCTCCTCGGTGTTTCTTCAATATTTCCAATAACCTTTCTTCCTCAATCTCTGAAAGCTTAGAACTAATAATAACAGGATATATTTTCTTATCATCAATATGAGCATATTTAAGATTATCAGGTAAAGGCTTTAAATCGAAAACAGGATCTTCCTTTGGTGGCGGTGTTGTACCCAAATCTTCCACCGGTAAATCATGCTTGAGAATAGGTTGGCGAAGAAAAATTTCCTCAAGCTCATCTCTTTCTTTCCTAAAAGCTTCACTTTCACTATTCTCCAAATGTTGCTGCAAAGGATTATTAGGAACAAGAACAATAGATGCACACTGCTCCATTTTAAAATCATTACTAGGCAAGTCAGCTTTATAAGGAGTTTTAGTGAATTTAGAAAAGTTAAATTCATAAGGTTCACCAGCAAATTTAGTCAAAATTTTCTCTTTCTTACAATCTATAATAGCTCCACAAGTATTTAGAAAAGGTCTACCAAAAATGATAGGACAATGATCACTAGCAGCAGAACCAAGTACCAAAAAGTCAGCAGGATATTTAATCTTACCACATAGAACTTCCACATCTCGAACAATACCAATTGGAGAAATAGTTTCTCTATTAGCCAGCTGAATAACCACATCAATATCTTCAAGTTCACAAGAATCAATTTCGTGCATAATCTCCGTGTAAAGCTCATAAGGAATAGCACTAACGCTTGCACCAATATCACATAAACCATAATAGCAATGATCACCAATTCTAACAGATAGCATAGGAACACTAACTTGTTTGGGTTTATTAGGATGTGAAACAATATTAGAAGCATCTTCACAGAAAATAATATGACCATCCTCCACATTTTCAGTCACAAGATCTTTAACTATTGCAACAGCAGGTTCAATTTTAATTTGTTCTTCAGGTTCTATGGGTTTCTTTTCACTTTTATGAACCGCACTAGATATGACAGAGTACTCCTTCATTTTAGCAGGGAAAGGAGTTTTTTCAATATAAGCTTCAGGAATAACATGATCAACAGTTTCAATCACTACACATTTGTTTACAGATGAATCAACTTTATCTTTATACGGTTCATGATACTTATCAAAATTCTTCTTAGGCAATTCATAATGAGAGGCAAAAGCTTTATAAAGATTTGCAACAACTTGGGAATCAAGACCATATGTAGCACTCATATTACGAAATTTATCAGTATCCATAAAAGCTTCAATGCATTTATAATCATAAATTATACCTGATTCTCTATCTTTGTCGTTCTCCCATCCTTCAGTATTTTCTTGGATCCGATCAAGAAGGTCCCTTTTAAACTCTTCTTTGTTGCGTGTAAATGATCCAGAACAAGAAGTATCCAGCAAGGTCTTGTCTTGAAAAGAAAGTCTTGCATAGAAATTATCAATAATAACATTACCAGGAAGCTCATGAATGGGGCATTTGAGCATTAAAGACTTCAATCTCCCCCAAGCTTGGGCAATACTTTCTCCATCATGAGGCCAGAAATTATATATGCGGTTCCGATCTTTGTGAATTTCACTTGGAGGATAGAATTTAGAATAAAATAAAGGCACAATGTCCTCCCAATCAATAGAATCACCATTCTTCAGCAATTTATACCAATGCGCCGCTTTACCAGACAGCGATATAGTGAATAGTTTCTTTCTAACTTCATTCATAGCAATACCTGCACATTTGAATAACCCGCATAATTCATGCAAAAACAGTAAATGATCACCAGGATGGACAGTTCCATCCCCTTCATAGCGGTTATCCATAACACGTTCAATAATTTTCATAGGTATTTTATATGGTATCACTTCCTCACCTGAAACTTCATCCACTACCGTTGTAGTAGTAGTAGATTTCCCAAATAGAAATTGAAGAGAAGATCTCTCCATAATAACTTATAGCAGCAGGCAGAAATAAAATCAGCACAAACAGTAAAGGTTTTCCTTACCAATTCCACTTACCAATAGCGCTTCACTCCCCGGCAACGGCGCCAGAAAATAGTCTTGATGACCCACAAGTATAGGGGGTATATCGTAGTATCTTCGATAAGTAAGAATGTCGATCCCAACGAGGAGCAGAAGGTGTTGACAGTTTCGATGAAGGATTCACTGTAAATGCTCACAGACAAGTATTCAAGGGGTTTTGATGTAACAGATGAATAAAGTACGAGTAAGTAAAATGCGAGAGAAATAATTGCAGCGAGTGGCCCAATCCTTTTTAGCACAAAGGACAAGCCGGTTTGTTTACTTATAATGACCAAGCGTTCTTGAGGACACACGGGGATTTTAGTCTAGTGCTTTCGCTTCATGTAGCTAAATAATCTTCATTGTTTTGATAAGTGTTGTGTGGGTGAACCTATGCTAATGCACCGCCCTTCCTAGGACTAATACATACTTGTGATTATACCCCTTGCAAGCATCCGCAACTACAAGAAAGTAATTAAGATAAATCTAACCACAACCTTAAACTCTGAGATCCTGCGATCCCTCTTGCATCGATATACTAACGGGGGCTCAGGTTTCTGTCACTCCGGCAACCCCGCAATTAGCAACCGAATACAAGATGCACTCCCCTAGGCCCATAAATGGTGAAGTGTCGTGTAGTCGACGTTCACACGACACCACTAGAAGAATGACACCACAACTTAAATATCATAACATTGAATATTACTCAACCATAGTTCACTACTAACATTTAGACTTCACCCATGTCCTCAAGAACTAAACGAACTACTCACGAGACATCATATGGAATACAATCAGAGGTGATATGATGATGAATAACAATCTGAACATAAACCTTGGTTCAATGGTTTCACTCAATAGCATCAATAACAAGTAGAAAGTAACACCGGGAGAGTTTCCCCTATCAAACAATCAAGATCCAACCCAAATTGTTACAGCGGTGACGAGGTGCAGCGGTGGTGATGGCGGTGTAGATGGTGGAGATGATGATGATGATGATGGAGATGATGTCCAGCTCGATGACGATGGCGATGGCGTCGATTTCCCCCTCCGGGAGGGAATTTCCTGCCCGCCGGAGAGCTCTTTTCTCTCTGGTGTTCTCCGCCCCGCAGAGGCTGTAACTCTCCGTGAGGTACCCCGTGGCTTAGGTTTTCGGGACGAAGGAGTACGCGAAGAAAAGGAGGCGAAAGGGGCTGTGGGGCCCCCACACCACAAGGTGGCGCGGCCAGGCCATGGGCCGCGCCGCCCTGGTCTGGGCCCACCTTGGGTCCAGCTGGCTCCCCCTTCTGGCTTCCTTCGTCATCTGGAAAAATAGGATTTTTGGTATAATTTCCTTCCACAGTTGATCTTCCGAAATATTGTGTTCTGACGGTGCTTTTTCCAGCAGAATCCTGGCTCCGGTGCTCGATCCTCCAATAATGATGAAACATGCAAAATAGATGAAATAACATAAGTATTGTGTCCCAATATGAAATATATCAATGAATAACAGCAAATTATGATATAAAATAGTGATGCAAATTGGACGTATCAATTGTTTGATGCCCTGAAATGCACTTGCAAAACATAGCGGATGTGATCTCCCTTTGGTGAGGTGAGTACCACCCCGGCACCTAGGCCCTCTTTTAGTTTGGATCCGTCAAAATGCACTTTGGATCACTTTGTGGATCCAAACCTTACCGGTGGTACTCACCTCACCAAAGGGAGATCACCTCCGGTATGTTTTGCAAGTGCATTTCAGGGCATCAAACAATGTCGCTGAATATGAGGCTCTAATCCATGGGCTAAAAGTCGCAAAAGAAATCGGTGCACACCGGATCATTTGCTACGGCGATTCAGATCTTGTGGTGCAACAATGTTCTGGAGATTGGGACGCAAAAGATGCCAACATGGCCTCATACCGGTTTCATGTGCAAAAGATTGCCGGCTTCTTCGAAGGCTGTGAGTTTCACCATGTGCCGCGGGCTGAAAATGAAGCCGCGGATGCTTTATCCAAGCTGGGCTCATCAAGGCAGGAAATTCCTCCCGGAATAGCTTTGGCGCACTTAAGAACACCGTCAATCAAACCAAGCCCGGAATCGGAATCAATTTTTGTACCGGAGTCGCATGTGGTACCAATGGAGGTTGACGAAGGAAGGGGACTGCCCGGGAGGGACTCCGGTAAACTCGGGGACTGTTCCGGTAAGCTCGGGGACTGCGACGCTCATACCGGAACAAGCAATGCTTGTGGATAACATGGACATAGACGCACCGGTATTTCTGGTTCGAGAAGCACCATATTGGGTTAAACCTATTAAGGAATTCCTGATCAATGGCACCTTGCCGGTTGACGAAAACGAATCAAGAAGGATCCAGCGGAGAGCCAAAGCTTACACTTTCATCAATGGTGAGGTGTACAAGAGAAGTGTTACCGGTGTCCTGCAAAGATGCGTGGAACCGGAAGAAGGAAAAGAGATGCTCAGGGAAATTCACCAAGGAGAATGTGGGCATCATGCATCATCAAGGGCGCTGGTGGCAAAAGTATTCCGGCATGGCTTCTACTGGCCAACAGCTTTGGAAAATGCTGAGGACTTGGTGAGAAAATGCAACGGGTGCCAGAGGTACGCCAAGCAAAACCATACCCCAGCATCCGGATTAAAAACTATACCGTTAACCTGGCCATTTGCTGTATGGTGCCTGGACATGGTTGGCCCATTCAAAACTGCAAGGGGAAACATGACCCACATCTTGGTCATGGTGGATAAGTTCACCAAATGGTTGGAAGTAAAACCTATCGCAAAATGTGATGGGCATACCGCAGTGAAGTTCTTGAAAGATGCCATTCTCCGGTATGGATACCCACATAGCATCATCACTGACAATGGCTCAAACTTTGCCCAAGGAGAATTCAAGCGATTCTGTGAGGATAACAACATCCGGCTGGATTTGTGCTCAGTGGCACACCCACAAGGCAATGGCCAAGTTGAAAGAATCAATGCGCTGGTGCTTTCCGGCATAAAACCAAGGCTCATTGAACCACTTGAAAAGTCACCGGGATGTTGGCTCGATGAGCTACCATCAGTGTTATGGAGCATAAGAACGACTCCAAACCGGTCAACCGGATACACTCCATTCTTTATGGTTTACGGAGCAGAAGCGGTAATACCAACCGACATTCTCCATGATTCACCAAGGGTGCAAGAATAGCCATTTACCAGTAAAACTCAGACGCTATCACAGCCGGAAGGTTAACCCGAGAGTTTTCCGGGAAGGAGATTTGGTGCTACGCCTAGTGCAAAGCACTGAAGGCCGGCATAAACTTTCACCTCCTTGGGAAGGGCCATTCATTGAAAGCATTGCACAATGATGCTTACTACTTGATTGATGCACAGGAATCGAAAGAAGGAAAGGCGGACAAATCCGGAGATGAGACCAAGCGTCCATGGAACATAGCATTGTTGCGCCCTTTCTACTCATGAAGTTGTACTGTAAGAAGTTCCTTTTTGTACCTTATGCTATGAATAAAAGACTCCGGCACCTCGAATGTTTCTCGGGGACTGCCTCTATCAAACTTGCATGTAATATGTTTATTTTTTCCGTTTACCGGTTGCTTGTTGAACATTTTTTCTTTCCGGTTTAGTAACGTGCTAAACCTACCGGAGTCTTCGACTCTGCTGCTGTCCGCAAACCGGCTTCATGGCAAGCAAGATAAACCGGTAGGAATTAAGCACGTGAACTACGGAAAGAAGGAGTGGGAACGAACAATCCGGAAAAGTTTAACTAACCCCGGTTTAACCGGTTTTTTGTGAAAAATTTCGAATTATTCCTAAGTTCAAGAAAATGTTCGCTTGGCAAAAGAACTTTGTAACTCATACGCCAAAACGCCCAAAAGAGGTAGGCAGAGGCAAAGGGAAAGAACCAAGTGTGCATCGAATTGGATGCGGAAATGATTCCGGAATCTTCACAGTGCAAGAAAAAGGCAAACAACAAAGGCAATATGATAAGCTCACAAACAAACTTAACTTAATAACATACCGGTTAAAGAGACACCAGCATAAGTTGTACCACAACCAAAAGCTTAAGTTTTATCTTACATCTCAAACCCCGGCATACCGGGGTAGAATTTAACCAGCATTGTTTTGTCAAGCATCAGATATAACGGGGACAGGATGGGTGCAGACTCCGCGATCTGGTAGGCCCGATCCTTCCGCTTCGCGGTAAGGACAGGATCCGTGTCCGTGGGAGCGTCGCGGCAAAGGCTGTGGAAGGAGTCCAGATCGAGATCCTCATACCAAGAGCATGCAATGCGCAGGGCATGATCTGCTCCGGCACGAGCTGCTGAGCATTACCACTCGCGAATCCGGCGCCCTGCCTCCTTTAGCCGGTTGGCGGTGAGCGTGACGTTGGCTGGGATTGCCTCTTCAGGCCACAGCACCTTGCAGATTTGGATGGCGACGTCCAGAAGATCGGCAAGGCTCCGATCCACTGAGCGCATATACTGGACTCGGGAGGAGAGTGCGACCAAGTAGTCGTACCTGTCCCAGGGCGCGTCCAGATTGGCAAATTGTCACGCCACCCTGTCGTCCATCACCTTCTTCACGGCGTGCGTCTGGGAGTCCGGGAAGTTCTCTACAAGAAGAAAGAAAAAAAGGATAAGGCTAAGATACCGGAAAACAATCTACCGGAAGGAAAAGGACATAGATATGCTCTCGAAAAGAAAAAGCTTGTAAGCGATAAAAGGGACAAGACAGAGCCTTACTGAGAGCCAGCGCGTCAATATGCATAACCAGCCGATCATATTCCCTGTGATCAGTGGTCATGAGCTCAATCCGGTGCTCCGCCGCCTTCCGCGCTTTCCTCTCCTCCTCCAGCTCCGCCCTCAGCACCGCTGGAGTTGTGGAATCCTCCAGACCTCCGCCAGCCTGGCCTCAGCCGCTGGCGTCCTCGTATCCTGGTCATGCCGGAGACCGGCCTAGATGGCCTGCTCCTTGAGCTCCCGGAGATATCCTTCAGGCGTCCAAGGCCTTCGGTGCTCCCGGACGAGCTGCTTCCTTTTCAGCTGGAGTTCGGGAAAGATTTAACAAAATGTAACCGGTAAAGCACAAAGAGGCAAACCAACCGGAGAAAAACGGTACCATGAAGCTCGCTGAGCTGGGTCTGGAGGGCCTCAATGGAGGCTTCCGGAATGGCTGTTATGCAAAAATTCATAAGTGTTGAGAAGCAAAATCTTCGCATAAAAAAGAAGCCGGGTGTGCAAGGAGAACAAACCTTGGCGTGGCTGTGAGCCTCCGCCAGATCCCGGTGCTCCCAGAGCTCCTCGAAGAGCTGCTTCCGGCGTTCGCCGTGCTCTGATTAAATAAAAAAGCAGGTATGAGCATGCCGGTTTTCGGTATCTCTAAGAAAGTTTCGCGCTCAGAGCTGTGCTCTCAACCCGAAACTCGGGGACTGGGAAGATATATATAATCTTGAAAGAGTAAAAACCGGCATGTTTGTAAAAAAGAAGTTTGGAGTTTGGTGAAGCTTACCATCACGTTGCTGGTGGCGTCATGCCACGCGTTGTCAAATTCCTTCACTGCGCGCTTAAGCCACATGAAGTGCTCTTCAGTGCAACGGGGGCCCGGGTCAGGAAGCCGGTCCTTTCCCAGGCCGCGTGTAGCTGAGGACACATCTGCCTGATTCCACTTTTCAGCATAATCAAGCAAATGCCCCAGCTCGCGGCCCTCGCGCTTCAGCGTGATCCGGCCTAGCAGGCCGGTAGCTTCTCTCCAGCCACGATAGCGGCGGGGCCGGTGTGCAGCACCAAGGACTGCGACCCGGAAGCCGTTCCCTTCCCCTTGAAAGGTTCCGACACGCGGAGCTTGGCGCCTTCTGGCGGTGGCGCCGGCCTGGTTGTGGCCACAACGGGCTCTTGGCTTGGCGGCGGTGTTGGAGGCTTGGCCGCACCAGAACCTCCGGCTGAACGTGCCGGAGGAGGCATGGAAGCATCTTGGGCGGCGCGGAGGGCAGCGGCGCGCCCGGCGCAGCGTGGCTGCGGCGGAGATTTCCGGCACGGGCTTAGAGGAGGAGGAAGCGGAGATCTTCTTTTCTTCTTGGGGGCGGTGGAAACCAAAGTTTCCACCCGCCCGGCATCTTCAGCATCGGCGCCGATGTTGCTGGCGCCGGTATCTTGGTTCTCAGGAGGGGAGACAAGGTCCTCCTCCGCGCGGTGATTTGGCGATGTAGGGGCCGCGCGCCCCGCACTTGTAGTGCCCCCCAGAGGGGAGGCAGAAGAGTTGCCGGAACCAGATGGTACCGGACTTTGACGAGGAGGAGGCGAAGACCTCGTGGCGTCTTCGGAGGTCTCCGGAGGAATGCCGGAAGCGCTCTTTGAAATCTTGAGCGCTGGGCTGAAAAATATAGAAAAAGAAGAGAGTTGGGAAAACCATCCGGAAAAAAGGAGTTGGGACAGCAAAACTACAAAAGGAAAAGCGGAGTCTTACCCGTCAGAGGTCGGCATCTCCCACCTCTTGTAATGCCTCCGAGAGGGCTTCTTTGGGCGCTTGGCGGAGGAACCTCGCTGGGGCCGGCTTCAGCCCGGAGCCTTTCTCTTCTTGTCCTGGGAGGTGAGCTTCTCCAGGAATTCCTGGCCGACCTCAGCCTGCAGCGGAACCGCGTGTTCGTGGACCTGCGGGTCGGTGTTGGCTGAGGGAGCGTCTACAAAAAGATAACCAGTAAGGAAACGGAAAGGCTAAGTACCTCAAGTATGACAACATCGTCGTCCGGAGTCTTTGTTGGAAAAGTTACCAGGGCGTGAAGTATGAGTCCGACCCATCTTGAGGTCGGTCCAATGGATGTAAGGATCCGGGTCCTCCTTGTCTAAAGCCCGGTTCCGGCAAGGGCCTCGCTTCTCCGCCTCAATGCGAGGGAAGCGCTGCCTAAAAGGAAGAGAAAGACAGTTAGTAATACATCGAAAAGATACCGGAAAACAACCCGGATCGCCTAATCTCTTACTTCTTCAGTTGGAGGGTTGAGGGAGCTGAGAGGCAGAAGGCCCCACTCCATCCAGCGGCATGGCGGTTTGGCAGATGTGCCTAGCCTTGAGAACTACGTCCTCTTTGCTGAGAGGGAGTCCAGTGATCTTGGTAGGATCGCCAGGGCCGTACATCTCGCTCATTTTGTGAGCCCGGCGCTTGAGGGGAAGCACCCGGCGCGAGATAAAAGTCCGGACAATGTCATCCGAACAGATGGCAGTGTCCTTCATAAGTTGCTTCATGAAGCGTATAATCCGGTTGGTTTCTATGTGAGTTTCCTTCGGGTTATAGCTCCAGTTGGCCCTCGTGGGCACTGCCGGATTGAAAGCCGGCAGATTGATAAGATCTGCGGCGCCGGTGTTCTTCACGTAGAAAAAGGTCCTTTCCCATGTCCGGCATGAGTCAAGACCGGCAAACTTAAAGAAGGGTCTCCCCTGGCGGGAGCCGATGATACAAGACCCGCATTGAACGGGGGGTTTAGGCTTGGGAATCTCCTTGCCCTGAACGGAGTTAATCCGAAGGGAAAAGAAACGAGCAAAAGTCTCGCGAGTGGGGCGGAGACCCATGTAGGCCTCCATGAAGGTTGCGTAGCAAGAGAGATAGAAGATGGCATTGCCAGGAAGATGGTGAGGTTGGAGTTGGTAGAAGTCAAGAAATCGGCGAAAGAAATCTGAGGCAGGAAGGCCGGCGCTCGAAGTGGGCGGGAAAAACGACGAACTCACCGTCTTGAAGATCCGGTTAGATCTCGTCGCCCGGACGCCGGCAGGATACTCCTTCCGGTATCCTTCTAGACCGGTAGAGCCAGTTGATACGTCCATTTTGTATAACTATTTTATATAATTTGCTGTTATTCATTGATATATTTCATATTTAGAGATGATACTTATGTTATTTCACCTATTTTGCATGTTTCATGATCATTGGAGAATTATTCACCGGAGTCAGGATTCTGCTGGAAAAAGCACCGTCAGGACACCATATTTCGGAAGATCAACAATTGACGGAAATTATACGAAAAATCCTATTTTTCCAGAAGACGAAGGGAGCCAAAAGGAGGGGCCGAGAGGGGCCGCCATGGGCCCCCCATAGGCCGGCGCGGGCCCTGGCCTGGCCGCGCCGCCATGTGGGGAGGGGGCCCACAGCCCCCTCTGGCCGCCTCTCTTTCGCGTACTTCTTCGCCCCGAAAACCTAAGCCACGGGGAGTTACGGAGAATAGACAGAGCCGCCTCTGCGGGGCGGAGAGACACCAGAGAGAAAAGAGCTCTCCGGCGGGCAGGAATCCGCCGGGGAAATTCCCTCCCGGAGGGGGAAATCGATGCCATCGCCATCGTCATCGAGCTGGACATCATCTCCATCATCATCATCATCATCATCATCATCATCATCATCATCATCATCATCATCATCATCATCTCCACCATCTACACCGCCATCTCCACCGCTGCATCTCGTCACCGCTGTAACGATTTGGGTTGGATCTTGATTGTTTGATAGGGGAAACTCTCCCGGTGTTGATTACTACTTGTTATTGATGCTATTGAGTGAAACCATTGAACCAAGGTTTATGTTCAGATTGTTATTCATCATCATATCACCTCTGATCATGTTCCATATGATGTCTCGTGAGTAGTTCGTTTAGTTCTTGAGGACATGGGTGAAGTCTAAATGTTAGTAGTGAATTATGGTTGAGTAATATTCAATGTTATGATATTTAAGTTGTGGTGTTACTCTTCTAGTGGTGTCATGTGAACGTCGACTACATGATACTTCACCTTTATGGGCCTAGGGGAGTACATCTTGTATTCGTTTGCTAATTGTGGGGTTGCCGGAGCGACAGAAACCTAAACCCCCGTTAGTATATCGGTGCAGGAGGGATAGCAGGATCTCAGAGTTTAAGGCTGTGGTTAGATTTATCTTAATTACTTTCTTGTATTTGCGGATGCTTGCAAGGGGTATAATCACAAGTATGTATTAGTCCTAGGAAGGGAGGTGCATTAGCATAGGTTCACCCACACAACACTTATCAAAACAATGAAGATTAATCAACTGTATGAAGCGAAAGCACTAGACTAAAATCCCCGTGTGTCCTCAAGAACGTTTGGTCATTATAAGTAAACAAACCGGCTTGTCCTTTGTGCTAAAAAGGATTGGGCCACTCGCTGCAATTATTTCTCTCGCATTTTATTTACTTGTACTTTATTTATCTGCTATATCAAAACCCCCTGAAAACTTGTCTGTGAGCATTTACAGTGAATCCTTCATCGAAACTGCTTGTCCCTCAAGCCGGAGTTAACAAGCGCCACAACATTCGATATTCATGTTTAAGTAACCTTAGAGTATAATAGATCTTTGCAAAATAGACCAAGTACTAACATAGCATGCACACTGTCACCATCACACTATGAAGGAGGCATAGATCACATCAATACTATCATAGCGATAATCAACTCCATAACCTACAAGAGATTATGATCATAATCTACGACAAGAACTACACAATGCACACACTGTCACCATTACATCATGCAGGAGGAATAGACTACTTCAATAACATCACATGAGTAGCACATAGACTAGTAGCGATACAAAGCACATTGCAATCATAAAGGGATATAAATAAGCACTTCACTATGCCATTCATAACAGTGAATAAGTATTCTGTGAAATATAGCCTAAGAGACCCACACGATGCACACACTGTCACCTTTACACACGTGGGACAAGGAGTCTCCGGAGATCACATAAGTAAAACCCACTTGACTAGCATAATGACATCTAGATTACAAGCATCATCATATGAATCTCAATCATGTAAGGTAGCTCATGAGATTATTGTATTGAAGTACATAGGAGAGAGATGAACCACATAGCTACCGGTACAGCCCCGAGCCTCGATGGAGAACTACTCCCTCCTCATGGGAGCAGCAGCGGTGATGAAGATGGCGGTGGAGATGGCAGCGGTGTCGATGGAGAAGCCTTCCGGGGCACTTCCCCGTCCGGCGGCGTGCCGGAACAAAGACTCCTGTCCCCCAGATCTTGGCTTCGCGATGGCGGCGGCTCTGGAACTTTTCTTGTACCGTGGCTTATTCGTATCGTGTTTTAGGTCAGGGACCTTTAAATAGGCGAAGAGGGAGCCTCGGAAGGTCAACGAGGCGACGACACACTAGGGGGCGCCCCCCCCTGGGCCGCGCCGGGGTGGTGTCTGGTGGCCCAGTGGCCCCCTCTGGTCCCTCTCGGGTGTTCTGGAAGCTTCGCGTGATCCTAAGATGCTGGGCGTTGATTTCGTCCGATTCCGAGAATATTTCCTTACTAGGATTTCTGAAACCAAAAACAGCAGAAAAGAACTGCCCTTCGGCATCTCGTCAATAGGTTAGTTCCGGAAAACGCATAATAATGACATATAATGTGTATAAAACATGTAGGTATCATCAATAAAGTAGCATGGAACATAAGAAATTATAGATACGTTTGGGACGTATCAGTCTACCAAAAATAATAGGACAAGACTTACTAGCAGCAGAACCAAGTACCAAAAAGTCAGCAGGATATTTAATCTTACCACATAGAACTTCAACATCTCGAACAATACCAATGGGAGAGATAGTTTCTCTATTAGCTAGCCGAATAACCACATCAATATCTTCAAGTTCACAAGAACCAATTTCATGCATAATTTCCGTGTAGAGCTCATAAGGAATGGCACTAATACTTGCACCAATGTCGCATAAACCATAATAGCAATGATCACCAATTCGAACAGAGAGCACAGGAACACTGGCTTTCCTAGACTTATTAGGATGCGAAACAATATTAGAAGCATCTTCACAAAAAATAATATGACCATCTTCCACATTTTCAGTCACAAGATCTTTAACTATTGCAACAGCAGGTTCAACCTTTATTTGTTCTTCAGGTTCTATGGGTTTCTTTGCACTTTTATTAACTACACTAGTTATAACAGAATACTCCTTCATTTTAGCAGGGAAAGGAGTTTTTTCAATATAAGCTTCAGGAAGAACATGATCAACAGTTTTAATTTCAATACATTTACCTTTAGGTGAATCAGTTTTATCTTTATAAGGTTCATGATACTTATCAAAATTCTTCCTAGGCAATTCAAAATGAGAGGCAAAGGCTTTATAAATATTTGCAACAACTTGAGAGTCAAGACCATATGTAGCACTTATATTACGATATTCATCAGTATCCATAAAAGTTTCAATGCATTCATAATCATAATTTATACCTGACACTCTACCTTTGTCATTCTCCCATCCTTCAGTATTTTCTTGGATTCGATCAAGAAGGTCCCATTTAAACTCTTCTTTATTGCGCGTGAATGATCCAGAACAAGCAGTATCCAGCAAGGTTTTATCTTGAAAAGAAAGTCTTGCATAGAAATTATCAATGATAATATTACCAGGAAGCTCATGAATGGGGCATTTGAGCATTAAAGACTTCAATCTCCCCCATGCTTGGGCAATACTCTCTCCATCATGAGGCCAGAAATTATATATACGGTTGCGGTCTTTGTGAATTTCACTTGGAGGATAGAATTTGGAATAAAATAGAGGCACAATATCCTTCCAATCAAGAGAACGCCCATCCTTCAACAGTTTATACCAATGCGCCGCTTTACCAGATAGCGACATAACAAATAATTTCTTCCTAACTTCATCCATTGAAATACCTGCACACTTGAATAACCCGCATAATTCATGTAAAAACAGTAAATGATCTCCAGGATGAACAGTTCCATCCCCTTCATAGCGGTTATCCACAACACGTTCAATAATTTTCATAGGTATTTTATATGGTATTACTTCCTCACCTGGCGCCTCATCCACTACCGTTGCAGTAGTAGTAGATTTCCCAAATAGAAATTCAAGGGAGGATCTCTCCATAATGACTTATAGCAGCAAGCAGAAACAAAATCAGCACGTACAGTAAAAGTTTCCTTACCAATTCCACTTACCAATAGCGCTTCACTCCCCGGCAACGGCGCCAGAAAATAGTCTTGATGACCCACAAGTATAGGGGGTGTATCGTAGTACTTTCGATAAATAAGAGTGTCGAACCCAACGAGGAGCAGAAGGTGTTGAGCTCTTGTAGCCCTACACAATTAGTGGTGTTCATCATCCAACAAGAGTATATGTAGCACAAAAGGAAGAGAACTTATTTATTATGTGATCAATGTTGAGAGTGTCCACTAGTGAAAGTATGATCCCTAGGCCTTGTTTCCACCACAAAGAATTGCTTCCCACGCCAGCAAGCTATTTTCTGGCGCCGCTTGTTTACTGTTTTACTGCATCTTTACTTTCTGCAATATTACCACCATCTATACCACTTGTATTTCACTATCTCTTCGCCGAACTAGTGCACCTATACATCTGACAAGTGTATTAGGTGTGTTGGGGACACAAGAGACTTCTTGTATCGTGATTGCAGGGTTGCTTGAGAGGGATATCTTTGACCTCTTCCTCCCTGAGTTCGATAAACCTTGGGTGATCCACTTAAGGGAAAACTTGCTGCTGTTCTACAAACCTCTGCTCTTGGAGGCCCAACACTGTCTACAAGAATAGAAGCACCCGTAGACATCAAGCTATTTTCTGGCGCCGTTGCCGGGGAGGAAAGGTAAAAGGTACTCACACTCCGGATCTCGGCTACTAAGCTATTTTCCGGCGCCGTTGTAAGTACTCGAAGCTATTTCCTTTAGATCCTGCAATTGCGACATTTGGTTTCTTGTTTACACTAGTTAGGCATAATGGAGAGCAACAATGAGCTTCTTATTCTATTTCCTGAGTTAAGACATGGATTGTTTGATGCGAAAATTAAAAAACCTATGGAATCTTATTTGCATGCTAGTAGCAATGATATTAGTATGAACGCTTTGAACACCATTGTTGTTAATGATATGGAAAATTCTAAGCTTGGGGAAGCTGGTTTTGATGAGCATGATATTTTTAGTCCCCCAAGCATTGAGGAGAAAATTTTCTTTGATGATACTTTGCCTCCTATTTATGATGATTATAATGATAGTGGTCTTTTGGTGCCGCCTACTATGGAGAGTAAATTTTATTATGATTATACTATGCCTCCTACACTTGATGAGAATAATAATGATAGCTACTTTGTTGAATTTGCTCCCACTACAACTAATAAAATTGATTATGCTTATGTGGAGAGTAATAATTTTATGCATGAGGCTCATGACAAGAATGTTTTATGTGATACTTATATTGTTGAGTTTGTTCATGATGCTACTGAAAGTTATTATGAGAGAGGGAAACATGGTTATATGCATCTTAATAATATTAAGTTTCCCCTCTTTATGTTGAGAATCTTGAAATTGCGCTTGTGTTGCCTTCCTATGCTTGTCACTTTGTTCTTCATGAATTTATTTGTGTACAAGATTCCTTTTCATAGGAAGCATGTTAGGCTTAAATGTGTTTTTAATTTGCTTCTTGATGCTCTCTTTTGCTTCAACTCTTCTTTCTTGCGAGAGTATCATTAAAATTACTGGGCCCATCTTAATGGCTATAAAGAAAGAACTTCTTGGGAGATAACCCATGTGTTTATTTTACTACAGCAATTTTTGTTTTGTTGAGTCTTGGAAGTTGTTTACTACTGTAGCAACCTCTCCTTATCATGTTTTTGTGCCAAGTAAAGTCTCTATGGTAAAGTTGATGCTAGATTTGGATTGCTGCGCAGAAACAGATTTGCTGTCTGTCACGAATTTGAGCAGAAGTCTCTGTAAAAAAATCAAAAAATCTGAAAGTTTACGTGTGTGATCCTCAGATATGTACGCAACTTTCATTAGTTTTGAGTTTTTCCGTTTGAGCAAGTTAAGTGCCCCTTCCAGGTTCGTCTTTACGGACTGTTCTGTTTTGACAGATTCTGCCTTTTATTTCGCATTGCCGCTTTTGTTAAGTTGAATGAGTTTCTTTGTTCCATTAACTTTCAGAAGTTTTGTGCAATGTCCAGAAGTGTTAAGAATGATTGTGTCACCTCTGAACATGTGAATTTTTATTATGCACTAACCCTCTAATGAGTTTGCTTGAAGTTTGGTGTGGCAAAAGTTTTCAAGGGTCAAGAGAGGAGGATGATATATGATCAAGAAGAGTGAAAAGCCTAAGCTTGAGGATGCCCCGGTGGTTCATCTCTGCATATTTTAAGAAGACTCAAGCATCTAAGCTTGGTGATGCCCAAGGCATCCCCTTCTTCATCGACAACTTATCAGGTTTCTTCTAGTGAAACTATATTTTTATTCGGTCACATCTTATGTACTTTACTTGGAGCGTCTGTGTGCTTTTATTTTTGTTTTGTTATTTTCATTCTCTGAATAAGTTCATCCTTGTGTGGGAGAGAGACACGGTCCGCTTTTTCATATGAACACTAGTGTTCTTCATTTATGCTTTTAATGTTCATGGTGAAGGTTGAAACTGCTTCGTTAATTGTTATATGGTTGGAAACGGGAAATGCTACATGTAGTAATTGGTAGAATGTCTTGAATAATTTGATACTTGGCAATTGTTGTGCTCATGTTTAAGCTCTTGCATCATATACTTTGCACCTATTAATGAAGAAATACATAGAGCTTGTTAAAATTTGGTTTGCATAATTGGTCTCTCTAAGGTCTAGATAATTTCTAGTATTGGGTTGAACAACAAGGAAGACGGTGTAAAGTCTTATAATGTTTACAATATGTCTTTTATGTGAGTTTTGCTGCACCGGTTCATCCTTGTGTTTGTTTCAAATAACCTTGCTAGCCTAAACCTTGTATCGAGAGGGATTACTTCTCATGCATCCAAAATCCTTGAGCCAACCACTATGCCATTTGTGTCCACCATACCTACCTACTACATGGTATTTCTCCGCCATTCCAAAGTAAATTGCTTGAGTGCTATCTTTAAACAATTCAAAAGTTATTACCTCTTATTTGTGTCAATGTTTTATAGCTCATGAGGAAGTATGTGGTGTTTATCTTTCAATCTTGTTGGGCAACTTTCACCAATGGACTAGTGGCTTCATCCGCTTATCCAATAATTTTGCAAAAAGAGCTGGCAATGGGATTCCCAGTCCCAAATTAATTAACAAAAATAGACACTCCTCCATGGTATGTGATTGTTGGACGGCACCCGAAGGATTCGGTTAGCCATGGCTTGAGAAAGCAAAGGTGGGGAGGAGTGTCATCATAATAAAACTAAAATAAAAAGGCACTCCTTCATGGTATGAGATTGTTGGCAGGCACCCGAGGATTCGGTTAGCCATGGTTTGTGAAAGAAAGGTTGGAAGGAGTGCCACCCAAAAATAAAATAAAATGGGAGCCACTCTTTGAAGGTTTGTCTGGCAAGGGGGTTAGAGTACCCGCTACCATTCGTTGACAACAACAAACACCTCTCAAAACTTTATTTTTATGCTCTCTTTATGTTTTCAAAATAAAAGCTCTAGCACAAATATAGCAATCGATGCTTCCCTCGTCGAAGGGCCATTCTTCTACTTTTATGTTGAGTCAGTCTACCTATTTCCTCCCATCTCAAGAAGCAAACACTTGTGTTAACTGTGCATTGATTCTTACATACTTGCATATTGCACTGGTTATATTGCTTTGCATTGACAACTGTCCATGAGATATACATGTTATAAGTTGAAAGCAACCGCTGAAACTTAATCTTCCATTGTGTTGCTTCAATGCCTTTACTTTGAATTTATTGCTTTATGAGTTAACTCTTATGCAAGTCTTATTGATGCTTGTCTTGAAGTACTATTCATGAAAAGTCTTTGCTTTATGATTCATTTGTTTACTCATGTCATTACCATTGTTTTGATCGCTGCATTCATCTCATATGCTTACAATAGTATGATCAAGGTTATGATGGCATATCACTTAAGAAATTATCATTGTTATCGTTTACCTACTCGAGGGATAGTAGGAACTAAGCTTGAGGATGCTTGATACGTCCCAAACGTCTATAATTTCTTATGTTCCATGCTACTTTATTGATGATACCTACATGTTTTATACACATTATATGTCATTATTATGCGTTTTCCGGAACTAACCTATTGACGAGATGCCGAAGGGCCAGTTGCTGTTTTCTGCTGTTTTTGGTTTCTGAAATCCTAGTAAGGAAATATTCTCGGAATCGGACGAAATCAACGCCATCTTAGGATCACGCGAAGCTTCCAGAACACCCGAGAGGGACCAGGGGGGGCCAGGGCCACGGACACCACCCCGGCGCGGCCCAGGGGGGGGCGCCCCCCTAGTGTGTCGTCGCCTCGTTGCCTTCCGAGGCTCCCTCTTCGCCTATTTAAAGGTCCCTGACCTAAAACACGATACGAATAAGCCACGGTACGAGAAAAGTTCCAGAGCCGCCGCCATCGCGAAGCCAAGATCTGGGGGACAGGAGTCTCTGTTCCGGCATGCCGCCGGGACGGGGAAGTGCCCCCGGAAGGCTTCTCCATCGACACCACTGCCATCTCCACCGCCATCTTCATCACCGCTGCTGCTCCCATGAGGAGGGAGTAGTTCTCCATTGAGGCTCGGGGCTGTACCGGTAGCTATGTGGTTCATCTCTCTCCTATGTACTTCAATACAATAATCTCATGAGCTGCCTTACATGATTGAGATTCATATGATGATGCTTGTAATCTAGATGTCATTATGCTAGTCAAGTCCTGCATGATGTAATGGTGACAGTGTGTGCATTGTGTAGTTCTTGTCGTAGATTATGATCATAATCTCTTGTAGGTTATGGAGTTGATTATCGCTATGATAGTATTGATGTGATCTATGCCTCCTTCATAGTGTGATGGTGACAGTGTGCATGCTATGTTAGTACTTGGTCTATTTTGCAAAGATCTATTATACTCTAAGGTTACTTAAACATGAATATCGAATGTTGTGGCGCTTGTTAACTCCGGCTTGAGGGAGCTCTTGTAGCCCTACACAATTAGTGGTGTTCATCATCCAACAAGAGTATATGTAGCACAAAGGAAGAGAACTTATTTATTATGTGATCAATGTTGAGAGTGTCCACTAGTGAAAGTATGATCCCTAGGCCTTGTTTCCACCACAAAGAATTGCTTCCCACGCCAGCAAGCTATTTTCTGGCGCCGCTTGTTTACTGTTTTACTGCATCTTTACTTTCTGCAATATTACCACCATCTATACCACTTGTATTTCACTATCTCTTCGCCGAACTAGTGCACCTATACATCTGACAAGTGTATTAGGTGTGTTGGGGACACAAGAGACTTCTTGTATCGTGATTGCAGGGTTGCTTGAGAGGGATATCTTTGACCTCTTCCTCCCTGAGTTCGATAAACCTTGGGTGATCCACTTAAGGAAAACTTGCTGCTGTTCTACAAACCTCTGCTCTTGGTGGCCCAACACTGTCTACAACAATAGAAGCACCCGTAGACATCATAGACCTTTTCTGAATACTTGTGGAGCTATTATAGATTGCAAGAAAGAGAAAATTGTTACTAAATTTGCTGGTGAATCTTATGAGTTTAACTTCTCTAAATTTGCCAAAACTCCTTATAAAGCTGATTTGCCTAATGATGATTTTAGAGTTGAACAGTGTGCATCTATTGCTCTTGCTCCTAGTAATCCTTTGCAGCAACATTTGGAGAATAGTGAGAGTGAAGTTTTTAGGGAAGAAAGGGATGAGCTTGATGAAATTTTCCTTCGTCAACCTATTCTTAAACATGACTTACCGGTTGAAGATTTAGGTGTAACACCACCACCAAAGGAAGATCCTGTATTTGATTTGAAACCATTACCTGATAATCTTAAGTATGCTTATATTGATGATAAGAAAACATATCATGTTATTATTAGTGCTAAGCTTTCAGATATTGAGGAAGAAAGGTTATTGGAAATATTGAAGAAACACCGAGGAGCTATTGGCTATACTCTTGATGACTTGAAGGGGATTTCTCCCGCTATTTGCCAACATGCTATTAATATAGAAGATGGTGCAAAACCCGTTGTTGAACATCAGCGTCGTCTAATTCCCAAGATGAAGGATGTGGTAAGAAATGAGGTATTAAAACTTCTTGAAGCAGGTATTATATATCCTATTGCTGATAGTAGATGGGTTAGTCCTGTTCATTGTGTTCCTAAGAAAGGAGGAATAACTGTTGTGCCCAATGATAATGATGAGCTCATTCCTCAAATAGTTGTAGGGTATAGAACACTACAAGAAAAGTTGCCATGGCCGACGAAGTTGAAGTCGCGCCGTGGTTGCTGGTGTACCATGGCCGACGATTTTGGTCCCTCCGTGGTGCATGTCAAAACTTTTTTTTTCTCGTTTTTGAGGCCACCTAGCCCGACGAAAGCGGCCAAAACGTGGCGTATGGTGGCCCGGGACGTGGTGCATCTCGAAATCTCGGGTTCGCCGGCCGAGTCAACGCAAATCCGCACCGCCGAGGGATGTAGGGCCCAGATGGCAGCCTCTCTGGCATTGTTTTTTTCTACATCGCGCCATCTCGTTCAACGTTCTCCGATCGAGCCGTTTACGATGCAGGATCATGGGTCCCGCATGTCATCCTCTATGAACCAAAATTCTTTCTATTCTTGGATTTTTTGACCCCCTGATTTCTGGCTACTTCCTTTTTCTTTTGATCCCTTGCCGCCTTGGAAACGTTGAGACCGCTGCTGCTAAATGGGACCCGCATGTCATCCTCTATGTGCAATCAACTTTCTTTTCTTGGAGTTTTTTTGGCACCTCAAATTTGGTCACTTGCCTTTTTCTTTCGATCCCCTGCCGCCTCTCAAACGGTGATACCGCTGCTGCTAACTGGACCCGCATGTCATCCTCTATGTACTATAAAACTTTCTTTTCTGGATTATTTTTGGCACCTCATATTTGGTCACTTACCTTTTTCTTTCGACCCCCTGCCGCCTCTCAAACGGTGATACCGCTGCTGCTAAATGGGACCCGCATGTCATCCTCTATGTACTATAAAACTTTCTTTTCTTGGATTATTTTTGGCACCTCATATTTGGTCACTTGCCTTTTTCTTTTGATCCCCTGCCGCCTCTCAAACGGTGATACCGCTGCTGCTAAATGGGACCTGCATGTCATCCTCTATGTACTATAAAACTTTCTTTTCTTGGATTTTTTGGCACCTCATATTTGGTCACTTGCCTTTTTCTTTTGATCCCCTGCCGCCTCTCAAACGTTGATACAGCTGCTGCTAAATGGGACCCACATGTCATCCTCTATGTACTATAAAACTTTCTTTTCTTGGATTTTTTTGGCACCTCATATTTGGTCACTTGACTTTTTCTTTCGATCCCCTGCTGCCTCTCAAACGGTGATACCGCTGCTGCTAAATGGGACCCGCATGTCATCCTCTATGTACTATAAAACTTTCTTTTCTTGGATTTTTTTGGCACCTCATATTTGGTCACTTGACTTTTTCTTTCGATCCCTGCTGCCTCTCAAACAGTGATACCGCTGCTGCTAAATGGGACCCGCATGTCATCCTCTATGTACTATAAAACTTTCTTTTCTTGAATTATTTTTGGCTCCTCATATTTTTTCACTTGCCTTTTTCTTTCGATCCCCGCCGCCTCTCAAACGGTGATACCGCTGCTGCTAAATGGGACCCGCATGTCATCCTCTATGTACTATAAAACTTTCTTTTCTTGAATTATTTTTGGCTCCTGATATTTTTTCACTTGCCTTTTTCTTTCGATCTCATGCCACGTTTGAAACGTTGAGGAACCTGCAGGCTCATGGGACCCGCATGTCATCCTCTATGTACTATAAAAGTTCATTTTCTTGGTTTTTTTTTCACCATCTGATTTTTGGCAATTTCTTTTTTCTTTTGATCCCCTGCCTCTCAAACGCTGATACCGCTGCTGCTAAATGGGACCCGCATGTCATCCTCT
Source organism: Lolium multiflorum (assembly GCA_030979885.1). NCBI lineage: Eukaryota > Viridiplantae > Streptophyta > Magnoliopsida > Poales > Poaceae > Lolium > Lolium multiflorum. The sequence continues at coordinate 116,105,983 of CM061747.1, read as the reverse complement.
ATGTACTATAAAACTTTCTTTTCTTGAATTATTTTTGGCTCCTCATATTTGGTCACTTGCCTTTTTCTTTCGATCTCATGCCAAGTTTGAAACGTTGAGGAACCTGCTGGCTCATGGGACCCGCATGTCATCCTCTATGTACTATAAAAGTTTATTTTCTTTATTTTTTTCACCCTCTGATTTTTGGCTATTTCCTTTTTCTTTTGATCCCCTGCCGCCTTGGAAACGTATGGTAAGCTGCTGACTCATGGGACCCGCATGTCATCCTCTATGTACAATCAACTTTCTTTTTCTTTTGATCTCAAGCCGCATTTGAAACGCTGAGACCGCTGCTGCTAAATGGGACCCGCATGTCATCCTCTACGTACAATAAAGTTTCTTTTCTTGGATTATCTTTGGCTCCTGATATTTTGTCACTTGCCTTTTTCTTTCGATCTCATGCCGCCTTTGAAACATTGAGTAAGCTGCTGGCTCATGGGTCCCGCATGTCATCCTCTACGAACAATAAAAGTTTCCTTTCTTGGAGTTATTTTTTACCCCTAATTTCTGGCTATTTGCCTTTTTCTTTTGATCTCCTGCCCCCTCTGAAACGATGAGGACGCTGTTGGCAGGTCGGTCCAACATGTCATCCTCTATGAACAATAAAAGTTTCCTTTGATGGATTTATTTTGAACCCCTCATTAATTTCTGGATATTTCCCCTGCCGCCTTGGAATCGTTGAGGATGCTGCTGCCTCATGGGTCCCGCATGTCATCCTCTCAGAACGGTAAATGTTTATTTTCTTGGATTTTGTTGACCAAACGATTTTTGGCTTATTTTTTCTTTCGATCACCTGCAGCCTTTAAAACGTTGAGGACGCCGCTGGCTCACGGGTCCCACATGTCAACCTCTATGAACAATAAACGCTGAGGATGCTGCTGCCTCATGGGTCCCGCATGTCATCCTCTCAGAACGAAAATGTTTCTTTTCTTGGATTTTTTACCAACAGATTTTTGGTTTATTTTTTCTTTCCATCCCCTGCCGCCTTTAAAACGTTGACGACGCTGTTGGCTCATGGGTCCCCGATGTCAGCCTCCCCGTACAAGAAACATATGATATCTTGATTATTTTGCAGACAATAAACAATGTATTGCGCTCTGAGCTATTTCAAACGGATAATTAAATCTTTATTTTTACATAAACAAACTTATATGTTGAATCTCCTTGTTTTTTTGTCTTTGCGAAGCATAGGACTTTCCTGTTTTTTTAGAAAATTCGGAACTTTCCTGTTTTGGAGTGGGCTGAAATTGTACGAGTCAAAAGGCCAAGCAGGATAGTTCGAAAGCCCAGATGTCCAGATGCAGCCCAATTGAAATCTTTCTTCTTGGATTTTTTTCACCCCCTGATTTCTGGCTACTTCATTTTTCTTTTGGTCCTGTGCCGCCTTGGAAACGTTGAGACCGCTGCTGCAAAATGGGACCCGCATGTCATCCTCTACGTACAATAAAATTTCTTTTCTTGGATTATTTTTGGCTCCTGATATTTGGTCACTTGCCTTTTTCTTTCGATCCCGTGCAGCCTCTCAAACGGTGATACCGCTGCTGCAAAATGGGACCCGCATGTCATCCTCTACGTACAATAAACTTTCTTTTCTTGGATTATTTTTGGCTCCTGATATTTGGTCACTTGCCTTTTTTCTTTCGATCTCATGCCACGTTTGAAACTTTGAGGAACCTGCTGGCTCGTGGGACCCGCATGTCATCCTCTATGTGCTATAAAAGTTTATTTTCTATGGTTTTTTTCACTCTCTGATTTTTGTCTATTTCCTTTTTCTTTTGATGCCCTGCCGCCTTGGAAACGTTGAGTAAGCTGCTTACACATGGGACCCGCATGTCATCCTCTATGTACAATCAAGTTTCTTTTCTTGAATTATTTTTGGCTCCTGATATTTCGTCACTTGCCTTTTTCTTTCGATCTCATGCCACGTTTGAAACGTTGAGGAACCTGCTGGCTCATGGGACCCGCATGTCATCCTCTATGTGCTATAAAAGTTTGTTTTCTTGGATTTTTTTCACCCTCTGATTTTTGGCTCCTGATATTTCGTCACTTGCCTTTTACTTTTGATCCCCTGGCCCCTTTGAAACGTTGAGTAAGCTGCTGGCACATGGGACCCGCATGTCAACCTCTATGTCCATCAACTTTCTTTTCTTGGATTTTTTTGACCCCCTACTTTCTAGCTACTTTCTTTTTCTTTTGATCTCAAGCCGCATTTCAAACATTGAGACCGCTGCTGCAAAATGGGACCCGCATGTCATCCTCTATGTACAATAAATCTTTGATTATTTTTGGCACCTCATATTTGGTCACTTGCGTTTTTTTCTTTCGATCTCATGCCACCTTTGAAACGTTGAGTAAGCTGCTGGCTCATGGGTCCCCCATGTCATCCTCTACGAACAATAAAAGTTTCCTTTCTTGGAGTTATTTTTGCCCCCTAATTTCTGGCTACTTCCTTTTTCTTTTGATCCCCTGCCGCCTTTGAAACGTTGAAAACTTTCTTTTCTTTGATTATTTTTGGCTCCTGATATTTGGTCACTTGCCTTTTTCTTTCGATCTCATGCCACGTTTGAAACGTTGAGGAACCTGCTGGCTCATGGGACCCGCATGTCATCCTCTATGTGCTATAAAACTTTCCTTTGTTGGATTTTTTTTCACCCTCTGATTTTTGGCTTGCCTTTTTCTTTTGATCCCCTGCCCCCTTTGAAACGTTGAGTAAGCTGCTGGCTCAAGGGACCCGCATGTCATCCACTATGTACTATAAAACTTTCTTTTCTTGGATTTTTTTTGCACCTCATATTTGGTCACTTGCCTTTTTCTTTCGATCGCCTGCCGCCTCTCAAACGTTGATACAGCTGCTGCTATATGGGACCCGCATGTCATCCTCTATGTACATTCAAGTTTCTTTTCTTGGACTATTTTTGGCTCTTGATATTTGGTCACTTGCCTTTTTCTTTCGATCTCATGCCACGTTTGAAACGTTGAGGAACCTGCTGCTAAATGGGACCCTCATGTCATCCTCTATGTCCATCAACTTTCTTTTCTTGGATTATTTTGAGCCCCTAATTTCTAGCTACTTTCTTTTTCTTTTGATCTCAAGACGCATTTGAAACATTGAGACCGCTGCTGCAAAATGGGACCCGCATGTCATCCTCTATGTACAATAAATCTTGGATTATTTTTGGCTCCTGATATTTGGTCACTTGCCTTTTTCTTTTGATCACCTGCCGCCTTTGAAACGTTGAGGATTCTGCTGGCTCATGGGTCCCGCATGTCATCCTCTACGAACAATAAAAGTTTCCTTTCTTGGAGTTATTTTTTACCCCTAATTTCTGGATATTTGCCTTTTTCTTTTGATCCCCTGCCCCCTTTGAAACGATGAGGACGCTGTTGGCAGGTCGGTCCCACATGTCATCCTCTATGAACAATAAAAGTTTCCTTTGGTGGATTTATTTTTGACCCCTAATTAATTTCTGGTTATTTCCTTTTTTTCTTTTGATCCCCTGCCGCTTCTCAAACGGTGATACCGCTGATGCTAAATGGGACCCGCATGTCATCCTCTATGTACTATAAAACTTTCTTTTCTTGGATTTTTTGGCACCTCATATTTGGTCACTTGCCTTTTTCTTTCGATCGCCTGCCGCCTCTCAAACGTTGATACAGCTGCTGCTAAATGGGACCCGCATGTCATCCTCTATGTACAATAAAGTTTCTTTTCTTGGATTATCTTTGGCTCCTGATATTTGGTCACTTGCCTTTTTCTTTCGATCTCATGCCGACTTTGAAACGTTGAGGCTGCTGGCTCATGGGTGCCGCATGTCATCCTCTATGAACAATAAAAGTTGGGGATGTCTATTTGTCAGCTGACTGATTTTCAATTCAGCGTAAGTCAGTTTTTCTTCAAATTATAAGACGGCACATGGCATAGGCAAAAATCAGTCAAGCCCATAAAAAAAGAATTTTACCAAGCCTTGTATGTGGGCTAAATCCCTATAATTAGCAACAGACAAACAAGTTGCAAACAGAAAAAAAATCCATAATACATGATTTAAAGACCTTAAAACGTTGTTTGGCGAAAATTACATGTTTTGTATTATGTAAACATAGTTGTAATGGACTGTAAACTGTGAGATGGGGAAACTGAAAGAAAATCGTCTACATGATTTGAAAGTAAAATTACAGACTTGTTTGCCTAATTTTACATGTTCCAAATCATGTAAATACCAGTGTAATGGACTGTAATTCGTCATATACAAATTTACACAAAAAGTTCAGTAAATATCTATCCGCTGACTTAGTCATGCACGCGTTTTACATCCAAAACCTCCCCACACAAACGTGTGCAGCTATAGCAGATGGCTAAGTACGGTACACAGTGGCTCAGAGAAACACGTGCAAGTCCACAATCGCGATGCCTAATTGGTTGGACAGAAATTCGACTGATGGCCAAAAAAGAATAAGTCGACTGTTTCTTAGCAAATCCTAAAAGTTTCCTTTGTTGGATTTATTTTTTACCCTCTGATTTTCGGCTATTTCCTTTTTCTTTTGATCCCCTGCCGCCTTAGAATAGTTGAGGATGCTGCTGCCTCATGGGTCCCGCATGTCATCCCCTCAGAAAGGTAATTGTTTCTTTTCTTGGTTTTGTTTACCAACTGATTTTTGGCTTATTTTTTCTTTCGATCTCCTGCCGCCTTGAAAACGTTGACGACGCTGCTGGCTCATGGGTCCCCAATGTCAGCCTCCCCGTACTGCAAATCCTCTTTATGCAAAGGTTGAGGATGCTGCTGCCTCAAGGGTCCCGCATGTCATCCTCTTAGAACGATAAATGTTTATTTTCTTGGATTTTTACCAACTGATTTTTGGTTTATTTTTTCTTTCGATCCCCTGCCGCCTTTAAAACGTTGACGACGCTGCTGGCTCATGGGTCCCTGATGTCAGCCTCCCCGTACAAGAAACATGTGATATCTTGATTATTTTGCAGACAATAAACAGTGTATTTCGCTCTGAGCTATTTCAAAGGGATAAATTAAATCTTTGTTTTTACATAAACAAACTTATATGTTGAATCTCCTTGTTTTTTGTTTTTGCCAAGCATAGGACTTTCCTGTTTTGGAGTGGGCTTAAATTGTACGAGTCAAAAGGCTTCCAGCACGATAGTTCGAAGGCCCAGATGTCCAGATGCAGCCCAATTGAAATCTTTCTTTTCATGGATTTTTTGACACCCTGATTTCTGGCTACTTCCTTTTTCTTTTGATCCTGTGCCGCCTGGAAACTATGAGACCGCTATTGCAAAATGGGACCCACATGTCATCCTCTATGTACAATAAAAGTTTCTTTTCGTGGATTATTTTTGGCTCCTGATATTTGGTCACTTGCCTTTTTTCTTTCGATCCCGTGCAAAATGGGACCCGCATGTCGTCCTCTATTTACAAAAGAAGTTTCCTTTCTTGGAGTTATTTTTTACCCTAATTTGTGGCTACTTCATTTTTTTTTGATTCCCTGCCGCCTTTGAAACGTTGAGGACTCTGCTGGCTCATGGGCCCCACATGTCAGCCTCTGTGAACAATAAACCTTTCCTCTGTGAACACTAGCATTGACGAACTGAATGTGAACATGCGTTACAGGCTTTTTTTAGTAAATTTTGTCAACCAATTGCTAGCTTCTGTAAATATCACTAGTAGTACATACATCGCGAAAGCATTAGAATATTAGACCATGTTCACAAGAATAACATCAAGTCTGAACTACATTAACAGAGTGATAAAATATATTGTTCAGACCAGTACAAAATATAGGGAGTTAAACTAACACTATGCAGAAATTGGCCCTTCTCTTGCATATATCCCTCTAGCAAAGGGATCAACCACTGACAAGTCATGTACCAACCAGCTAAGAACACCGTCCGAGCTGAACTTATCTAAGGATGGTAAATATCCAAACTGAAAATCAACATCTCTATAAGCGGTGTTCTTCAGGTCTAGCTGCTTGAACTGGGTATCCCACCAGATCTCCTTGTGATGATATCTTACACCAAAATTCATTACTTTGAGCATTCTAGTGTTCTGTATAAAGAACCTGGAGACAATAACATCATTTCTCCTTCCTCGGTAGTCAGAAATCGAAATTTCTTTGAGGTGGAGATCAAGGCATTCAATGGGACAGGCTGGCTCATTATGCAGCACATGAACCTTATTGCCGGTTCTATAAAACTGCAAAGAAGTCAAATTAAGTAGTCAGTACAATAACAAAGTACTTCATAGCTATCAACTAATGAATATCTCAGGTGAGTTGAATCATGTGTTAATTGAGGACCGTGGAACAACATAATCCCCTGACACGTTCCAATTTGATAGATGCACTTTTTTACATCTGTTATTGTCATTGTAAAGTTGGGGAAAGGTTACCAACATGGGAAACTCCAATCCGCAACTAGTTGCGGGTGCACCCCATTTTTCTTTTGACACTTCCAAGTTTCCAAAAAAAATGTAAACTAAAAGTCTGGACATACATTGTGTTCTATCATGTGCTTCTGTGAAGTTTCATCCAAAAATATGATAATATGTGATCTACACAAAAAAAGAACAAATGATGTGTAAATAGTAAGTCACACTATTTACATATGTCTTCTCTTTTTTACACAGATCACATATTATCATGTGTTTATATGAAACTTCACAGATGCACAAGATACAACACATTGTATGACAAGAAGTTTAGTTTTGAACCAACATAATATAACTCCATTGTGGATGTTCTTCTAGTACAATTGTTCAACTGATCTAGGCTAATAAGTAATAACAGGTTAACTCCATGTAACTCTACAGTTTTTGCTCATAGTGGTAAACAGTTAACAACAACGAATTTACCTGGATATATAGCTTCTCCGTGCAGGGAAAGCATCTAAGAAATGCAAGTAGTTGATCCAGACGAGGGCCGTCAGATTTTAGAACCAAGTTCTTCACTGTGCACAGAGAATTTTCCAAGCTTATGGGCATCATCCTCTACAGGACAATGGTACATATGTCAAAAAAAATAACAAAAATGTGAGTTAATTCAACAAGAAGAAGGCTGTTCTACCAAAAAGTTTATGCGTCCAATAACAAGTTGGCAGCCAGGGTACGACGCAAAGCCCAACACCATCAACTTTGGTGCGTTGGCGACCTGGATTAGTAGTGGAACATCATCAACGCATATGACCAATCTCTCGAGGCAAGATGCATCCATAATTTGCACCGTGTCTAACTGAATAAGTTCGGTGGTGTTGCGTTTCCAATAGCTAGCCACACTAATTGTACGAAGATTTGGCATTTGAATGTTGAGTTGGGTGAACCCGTGGACCCCCTCAAGGTGAAGTGCCTCGAGCACAATACAGCGGGTGAACAGGCGGTCGATGTTCGTCGCCTTACAGATGTAGACGTCATAGAGCAAGAGCCTTTTGAGTTGGGGGAAAAGAAGCATGGAGTTGGCATGAATCTCGGGCAAATAGCAAGTAGAAATGCTGACAATGCGCAGCGTGGGCGCGCAGCGGAACGCGGACAGCGGGAAGGAGCGCATCACAGTTCCAGCATCGAATCTGAGGTTCTCGACGCAAGATAGGGTGCTGGACCGGAACCAGCTGTCGAGCGTGGTGTCGACCTTGCAAGTGGTTCTGAAGGGGTCGATTGACACGCTTCTGGCGGGGCCAGGGTGAGCGGCGAGGATACTGGAGACCGCGGCGATGCGTTTGTGGTTTTGCTTGGCGAGTTCGTCGTCGATCTCGAGGTTAAGTGGGACGGAGTGCCAGAGGTGGCGCCACCGTTTGGAGACCAAGGTTGTGCTTACAGCGGATACAGTGGGCAGGTGGGAGATGATGATGTGGAGAATCTGGTCCGGTAGGCGGCTGATGAGGTCGTTGTCGCCGACGAGGAGGTTAAGTGGGACGGAGCGCCAGAGGTGGCGCCACCGTTTGGAGAGCAATGTTGTCCTTACAGCGGATATCATGGGCAGGAGGGAGATGATGATGTGCAGCATCTCGTCGGGGAGGCGGCTGATGAGGTCGAGGCTCGACGGAGGCTCTTCCCGATCTGGCTCGACCCGCCTTCGGGAGTTGAGCGGCTCCGCCTCCATCTGACACGGCGGCGACACACGCAACGCCGCAGTCGTCTGCTGGACAGGGGAATAGGCGCAGCGGCGGTGGTGAGGACAGAAAGGTACTCGGCGGTGGATTTAGGTGGATGGCGGATGCAAGTGCGCTGGGGGTTTTTGGAGGAGACGGCAAGCGCTATGCAAGGAACTATTGCGGCGGGCGGCCAGCCGGGGTGCCTGAGGAGAGAAAGGTATACTACTAATGATGCGGTGCGGCGTTTGCGTCTCCCTTCCCCACGCGTGCAGCCTTCACATTTCACAAGACGTGCGAGTTTTTCAACAGAGATTATCAAGTGGAGAGACTTTCCCAATGCAATTGTCTCTCCACTTGATAATCACTCTTGAAAACACCGAGAAGATGGCGGTGAAGAAGACGGAGAGGCAAGGAAAAAAACAATATGAATTGAAATCAAATATAATACGGGCGTTCCTTCTCTCTCTGGTCTCTGCTGCACTTACTGCACCTGTGGTGCAGGCGTGTGACCCGAGAAGAAGCTAATGTACTGTATAGCCGTCCCTTGCACGCCGTGTAGCTGTATTTTGTCTCGTCAAATCAGCTCGGGACAGTTTCAGCAGAGAAAACATCATTTTTTCTTGCCATCATCATAATAGGCGAACATTTACCACGGGCACACGGTAGTGCACATCCAACTTGTACTACTCAATCCTCCATATGCTGCACAAACCACCACTTTAACTTTTTCTTCGCAGTTTTCATGATTTTTAGCAGTTTCCACCATGTGGTGGTCTAATCTGTTGCAATTTTTACCACTTGGTCATCTGATCAGTTATTTTGTCATGTCGATAGCAAAATCAACAAGTGGATGCCAACTTTTTTGAAGGGCTACTCTCTAAAACACAGTTTGCATTATGGCATGTTTGGTATTTTCCCTAGGTAGTACTACATCCTAAAAAAAATTGACTACATGCTTTTATTTGCCTATTTTAAGCACCTTTTACCATGATTTCAAATTTAGGTCAAACTCACGGGGGCCATAGGATGCACGGCATTTATTTGGCAATTGTTTCAGTATGGCCAACTAGTTAGGCCTCCTTTGGTTCATAGGAAATGGAAAGTATAGGAAAAGGAAAATCATAGAATTGGGATGTCATGTCTACTTCAATCCTATGGGAATCGTGCTCCTTTGATTCATATGATTGTCATAGGAATTATGTTGGATTCGGTTCTTATGGGAAAAATTCCTATACAAGTCATTTGATTCATAGGAACTATTCATATAGGAATCTTGTAGTGCAAATCTTATAGGAAAAAACCATTAGCTAATACCTCATGGAAAAGTTCCTTTGCCACAATCAAAGACACATCATGTTCCTATAGGATTCAACTTGGCATAACATTCCAATCATGCACCTTTCATATTCCTACGCCCTCCATATTCCTTTGAATAAAAGGAGCCCGAAGTTTATTTGATTGTAGCAAAGGAATTTTCCATGTATCGACAGTTTGACATGGTATTTTAATAACCAATCAAGAAGGCATGCAAACGTACTTAAAAACACACATGGTGCCAAAATCGGTGAAAGGGAATATTCTCAAGAACATAGGTAGGTCATGTTTGGCATTGTTCCTAGGTATTTCATCACAAATGATGAATCCATGATAAATTACTAACATTCGGAAGTTTGCCATGGTTCTAGCATTAACCAACTCACCTCTCACTTCGGAAGAGAGCCATGCGAACTCCAAGATGGATTCTGTCAAAAAAAAAACTCCAACATGCATGGTGCCAAAATCTGGTAAGTTCTTCTAAAAAATATTTTGGTGTGCCATGTTTGGTATTTTGATATATATGTAGATTACTTACATCACAAACAACTACTCAATGCTTTCGTTTGCCATATGGGTGTTACGTACTTGGATGCAACGCATATGTTTGGTCATTTTTTGGGGGGTACCACACATTTAGTGCACATCACGTATATATAGTTTCCCCTTTTTTAATTGTACTTCGTGTACTTCGCGTTGAAATTTCAAATTATATGGAAATGAGCCCAGAACTAATTTAATATATGGTCACAAACCGAAATAATTCGTGAAATTTTGAAATGTCCATCCTACCATATCAACCACATGAAAAAATTGCATTGGCGGCAATCTGCCACTACAAATTTTAACCATTTCACGCAAAACACTCATGTAGTAATTTGTTCCCTTCTAGCACTTCATAAATCTCCCCGGTCTTGTTTGAAAAGGAGCCCCCGTCCGAAGAGTCCCTGTTTATAACTAAAACTAATTATTTCAGTACCGCATAAATTGCAATTACCATTAGATAAACAAGATTAAGATAGAGCATGTACCACCTGTCAATTACCGGTTCGCAATCTCCATATGCTCGCAATGATCGGTTCCACATTATACTTGGTCGAATTCAATTAAACATACAAGTACATCATGCCGAAGTTTTGTTCTAGGACATGGACACGTTCAAACTAATCACGGTAATAGATGATACAACATCGCACACATAAATAGACGACATGTCTAAAATCATACATTTTTTGAACACAGAAATGTCCCGAAGGACCTCGCGACACTGCTTTTATATTATGATGACGGTGGGATTACAGACTGCAAGCTAGGAGGACCCTCCAAGTAAAAGGAAACTACAGACAAGACATCCAAAAGTACAAAAAGAACTCTAGTTCTAGAAAAGGAAACTCCATCCGGTCCTTCTCCACCGAGCTCAGATTAGCCTCAAAGCGTGATCATCTTCTCCATCGAGACCGGCAAGATCAACCACCTACCGTCTCGTTGGCGCATGCGGGCACGTCGCCTCATGTTGAAAGTATTCGAGCAAGTCGCCGCTCATGTCGCAACCATCGTTGCTGCAATCCACCTTAAACAAGGAGGCAAATCTACTTAAATCCTCATCCTCTTCGTAGATGCCGTCGCAGTTCGGGCACACGAGACTGGGTAGGTTTCTTAAGCAGCTTCCGCATGCAATGTGATGTCCCTCCCCCATGCGAATGCACTGCTTAATACAAGGAAATTTACATGACTGTTGGCCCAAAGAAAAATATAGTTGGGTGGAACCTAGTGAAGAAAGTACTAACCCGTTATAGTGGACGTCGTGCGATTTGAGAGCACAAACCGCAGATGAACGTTCTTCTCACCACATTCTTTTCCATAACACATTCACGGGAAAAGTACATGCTTTCAGATGGAGGACTTTCACCTTGGAAGACGCCCTGGCATCCCGGGCACGCGCCACCGGGCAGGTTCCTAGCGCAGCTGTCGCATGCAACCTTCTTGCACGAACAGCACTGCTTAATACAAGGAAATTAACACGACTGTTAGCCCAAATTAAAATACATCTTGATGAACCTAGTGAAGAAAGTACTAACCCACCAAAATGGAGGTTGTGCGGATTGAGAGCACAAACCGTAGGTGAGCAGTCTTCTCAAATTAGCATCGTCGACAAAAGCTCGATCTAAAGCTACCAGGGGGAACCTCCATGCCCAACGATTCTAAATGGGAATATGAATTTAGAGGATGTGAAGGAGATAGGGATAGAGGGTCGTAGTCTTCGACTTGTATAGTATATATAGGGGAGGGAATTGCAGATTCCACCAAGGAACGAGATCCAGTAACTTCACTGGCGACTTGTACGTGAGTCATTCGATCAAGATCCAACGCACATGGTTGATCCAAATTTTAAACTTAAAATTAAACTCAATTTTCAAATGAAGTAAAACTTTACCAGAATACTTAAGAAAGATATATATCTTACTGTAATGTTTTCGATTTTTTTCGAGCAACTTAAAATGTGACTACAAATTCTGGATCAACTGTGTCCGTTGGATCTTGATCCGATGGCTCATGTACGTAAAGTTGCATTTTGGAGTAAGTAAAGTCACTGGCCTCAAGTTCCACCACCTCATACTTCGTATGTTGCACAAAAACACCATTTGGAAGGATATTTTGCGGTTTCCACCATGTACTGCTCCAATCTGTTGTGATTTCACCACTTAATCTTCTAATCAACCAATTATACTGGTAAATATTCTCTTACTTTGCATCTCAAACATTTCCCTGACTTTGAGTCCCTGCGCGCTAGTACACTCAATAAAGACAGAGAGAGAGGAGAGACGCTGAGGAGGACTTTGAGTTCTAGTACCTCACCTGCCCGGAATAAGTACGCTGGCAGCCTGACCTGCCCTAAGTACGTCCGGTCAAATCGATGCCTTGCCTTGCACGCCGTCTGCGCGCATCCATGTCTTCCCGATGAAATTGTCAGTCCAAAAAAATCGGAAATTTAATTCGGCTATTGGGCGGATATGCTACCTCGACCCAAAAAAACATATTTTTAATTTTCAAAAAATTCTAACAAAAAAATCCGCATGTACTTCTCGATAATCTATGTGTGTTCGTGTAGTTTCGTGAAAAGCCGATATTTTTTGTGGTTGATGTAAACAGCTTTATTTTTAGCAATAAATTTTATCTTTTTTACATAGCCCAAACGACAATTTAGTTTTTTATGGAAAGACTTTATGCGCTCTTAGCATGTGAAGATGAAAAGATTAATTTTTTGTTTGGATTTTTTTTACATTTCAAAATATATAGATGTTGCAGTTCAAACTAAAGGGAGCATACGCAACCAGGAGCCAAAACATCCTCCCCCAAAAAATATGATTTGTTTTCTATTTGCGACGCTTCCGCGATGCCTATCACATGTCTGTATAGCCGCAGCTAGCACCATCGAGCACGCCCCAATGCTCTGTGTGTTGTCTTGTCAATTCAATGGTCAAGGTAATCTGACCAAAAGATACGTCTTGGAGTACGCGTGCGCCTTATTCCTTGAAATGGAGGTAGTACTTTATATTTGGCCCAAATGTGAAAAGTGTTACTCCTCCTATTCTAGTATACCATACTACGTATTACTCAAAACAAGTTCGAAGTTATGTCAAGTATGACTAGTGCAAATAAACCCTCTGGCATTAAGAGTATGAGAAGTTCGGATCATGATGAACAAGTTAATCTTCAAAACGTACAGCTATGTCAAGTATGACTAGTGCAAATAAACCCTCTGGCATTAAGAGAAACATCAAATAGTACAAAACACCTGAAAAAAAACGAAATTACAACAAAATCCTAGAGATGCCCTTCGTCTTCAACCTCCAGACCATGTCGACGACACCATGGCCGACACTAATCCAACCCAGGAAGCCAGAATCCTAGGATAAGCAAGCTCGGAAGGTAGGTGGCCACGGAAGCTCTAGCACGTACCAATTCAGCACGCGCGAGGGCCCGCCCAGCATCTCAATCGGCACGGTGTGAAGCCAGTCCTCGTCTCGAGCTCTCTCGAAGCGTGAGAGCTCGCCGGATTCTCTGTCGAGAGCAAGAATGAAGTTTCCGAGCCCACCGAACACGTACCACTGGAAGAAACGGGCGTTGCACCCCACAAAGAGGATATCCGACCGGCCTGTGTGCGTGGCGTGGAGAGGCACGATGGCGCCGGAGGAGGTCCAAGCGTGGCCACCAGGGCCAGGCGAGAACACGCAGGTCTTGCAGATGCCGTCATGATAGATCAGGCACGTCACCCTGTAATTTGACAGACTGATGCGCGCCGCAGCGTCCTCGCCATGGAGGGCGGCGCCCAGGAACAAGCTTACGAATGTTGTGTGCGAAACAGCAGGGGGTGGAGGGACCGTCACGTACTGACCTGCCAGGGGATCGCAGACGACGAGACGTGAAGGCTGCTCGAAAGGCTTTCCGTGTTCGGTGTGGTCGAAGTCCGCAAGGAGTAGGAGGCCGCCCCGAGAGTCGGCGAGCTCCAAACTGAGGTCGCCGTTTGGCGCCCGTGGGAGGAAGTCGAGCGCGAGATTATTTGCGGCGACCCCGGCCCAACATGACGAGGAAGAGGGAACGAAGTGGGGCAGCAAGCCAGACGGCCGATAGTGACAATGGGAGAAGCTGATGTGGTAGTGGCCGGCGACTATGGAGGATGGCGCGCCGTGGCGAGCGGAGAGGACACGGAAGTCCTCCGCCGCGATGACCTTGCGCCAGCTCCTGCAGGCGAACGCGGCGCGGACGAGATCCAGAGGCGAGGTGAGGCGCAGGAACACCAGCCCGAGAAGTTCATCCGGGATGGCGTCACCCTTGTCCTCCTGCCCGGACTTCCTCTGAGCATTCTTCCAGCGGGGGCGGCTGTGCCCCATCTCCGGCTGGACCTAGCTCGCGTACGGGGGCGAGGTGTGCTGTAGGGAGGAAGCTAGGGAAGTAGCGAGGCGGCCGGCTTGGTAGAGACTAGAGGAGTTAAGGAGGAGACTTATGTACTGAAAAAGTTCCGTGGAATCAAATTCCTATATTGGTTAATTACATGCAAGGATGAGCAGAGTAGTTGGTTGTGTAATTGAAACGAGATTACGAGCTTGATCCCCACACACGAACCACATCGTAAAGCTTCATGAAAGAAAAATAGGAAAACAACAAAATTGTGTGGCACAACAGTTGCTTTCTCCAAGTTCCTATAGAGGGAGTACTATGTACATATTCAAACTAGACAAATCATGTATCTACCCCCTAACCCCTAAAACTCAGTCTTATGAAATCTAGCATAAAGAGATCGAAGTCGTTTTGGGTTTCAAACATGGAAATTTCAAGAACATCCCAAAAGCTTCATTTTAGAGTGACTAAGAAGGATCCATGCTTACCTTTTCATTTTCATGTTTTAAACTTGTTTAAATCATGGTCAAACCTAGGATTTGACCAAGATTCAAATGGGCCTAAAAAATCAGAAAAAATCAAAAGAATGAACAACCAAAGCACATATATAGCATTCTTATGTCATATATATAGTAAGCATTCAAGTTGATAAACAAGGTCTAGACATATATATTCAAACCAGAAAAATCATGTATATATCTACCCCTAAAACCCTAAACTCTGTCTTATGAAGTCAATCATGAAGAGAAGTGGTTTTGGGTTTCAAACATGGAAATTTCAAGAACCTCCCAAAAGCTTCATTTTAGAGTGACTAAGAAGGATCCAGGCTTATCTTTTCATTTCATGTTTTAAACTTGTTTAAATCCTGGTCAAACCTAGGATTTGATGAAGATACAAATGGGTGGGCACGTACAATATTCAAAAAAATCAGAAAAATGAAAAACCAAATCACATTGTATTCTTATGTCATATCGTAAGCATTCAAGTTGATAAATTAACAAGGTCTAGATATATCCAAACCAGACAAATCATGTATCTACCCCCTGTCGATCTTATGAAGTCTAGCATGAAGAGAAGTCGTTTTCGGTTTCAAACATGGTAATTTCAAGAACATCCCAAAAGCTTCCATTTTAGAGTGACTAAGAAGGATACAGACTTCCTTTTTTATTTTCATGTTTTAAACTTGTTTAAATCTTGGTCAAACCAAGGATTTGACCAAGATTCAAATGGGCCTAAAAATTTAGAAAAAAATCAAAAGAGAATGAAAAACCAAAGCACATAGCATTCTTATGTCATATATATAGTAAGCATTCAAGTTGATAAACAAGGGCTAGACATATTCAAACCAGAAAAATCATGTATATATCTACCCCTAAAACCCTAAACTCTGTCTTATGAAGTCAATCATGAAGAGAAGTGGTTTTGGGTTTGAAACATGGAAATTTCAAGAACCTCCCAAAAGATTTATGTTAGAGTGACTAATAAGGATCCATGCTTACCTTCATTTTCATAATTTAAACTTGTTTAAATCTTGGTCAAACCTAGGATTTGACCAAGATTCAAATGGGCATAAAATTAAAATAAAACAGAAAAATGAAAAACCAAAGCACATAGTCTTCTTATGTCATATAGTAAGCATTAAAATTGAGAAACAAGGTCTCTAGCTAGACATATTCAAACTATGCAAATCATGTATCTATGTACCCCCTAACCCCTAAACTCTGTCTTATGAAGTCAAGCACGAAGAGATGTGGTTTTGGGTTTCAAACATGGTAATTTCAAAAACCACCCAAAAGCTTCATTTTAATTAGAGTGACAAAGAAGGATACAGGCTTCCCTTCTCATTTTCATGTTTTAAACTTGTTTAAATCTTGGTCAAACCTAGGATTCTACCAAGATTCAAATGGGCATAAAAATTCAGAAAAAATCAAAAGAATGAAAAACCAAAGCACATAGCATTCTTATGTCATATAGTAAGCATTCAAGTTGATAAACAGGGTCTAGACATATTCAAACCAGAAAAATCATGTATATATATATCTACCCCTATCCCTAAACTCTGTCTTATGAAGTCAAGCATGAAGAAAAGTGGTTTTGGGTTTCAAACCTGGAAATTTAAAAAAAAAACCAAAAGCTTCATTTTAGGGAGACTAAGAAGGATCCATGCTTACCATTTTATTTTCACGTCTTAAACTTGTTTAAATCTTGGTCAAACCTAGGATTTGACCAAGATACAAATTGGCAGAAAAGTTTAAAAAATCAAAAAAATTAAAAACCAAAGTACATAGTCTTCTTATGGCATATAGTAAGCATTCAAGTTGTTAAACAAGGTCTAGACATATTCAAACCAAACAAATCATGTATCTATACCCCTAACCCCTAATTAAACTCTATATATCTTATGAAGTCAAGCATGAAGAGACGTGGTTTTTGGTTTCAAACATGGAAATTTCAAAAACCTCCCAAAATCTTCATTTTAATTAGAGTGACTAAGAAGGATACATGCTTCCCTTCTCATTTTCATGTTTTAAACTTGTTTAAATCTTGGTCAAACCTAGGATTCGACCAAGATTCAAATGGGCATAAAAATTCAAAAAAATCAAAAGAATGAAAAACCAAAGCACATAGCATTCTTATGTCATATATAGTAAGCTAGCATTCAAGTTGATAAACAAGGTCTAGACATATATATTCAAACCAGAAAAATCATGTATATATCTACCCCTAAAACCCTAATTAAACTCAGTCAATCATGAAGAGAAGTGGTTTTGGGTTTCAAACATGGAAATTTCAAGAACCTCCCAAAAGCTTCATTTTAGAGTGACTAAGAAGGATCCAGGCTTACTTATTCGTTTTCACGTGTTAAACTTGTCTAAATCTTGGTCAAACCTAGGATTTGACCAAGATATGATTCAAATGCGCAGAAAATTAAAAAAATCAGAAAAATGAAAAACCAAAGTACATAGTCTTCTTATGTCATATAGTAAGCATATTCAAGTTGATAAACAAAAGGTTTGGACATATTCAAACCATACAAATCATGTATCTATATATACCCCCTAACCCTAAACTTTGTCTTATGAAGTCAAGCATGAAGAGACGTGGTTTTGGGTTTCAAACATGGAAATTTCAAAAACCTCCCAAAAACTTCATTTTAGAGTGACTGAGAAGGTTACATGCTTCCCTTTTCATTTTCATGTTTTAAACTTGTTTAAATTAGCTTGGTCAAACCTAGGATTTCATGAAGATACAAATGGGTGGGCACAATGTTCAAAAAAATCAGAAAAATGAAAAACCAAATCACATAGTCTTCTTATGTCATATCGTAAGCAATCAAGTTGATAAACAAGGTCTAGATATATCCAAACCAGACAAATCATGTATCTACCCCCTTTCGATCTTATGAAGTCTAGCATGAAGGGAAGTCGTTTTGGGTTTCAAACATTGAAATTTCAAGAACATCCCAAAAGCTTCATTTTAGAGTGACTAAGAAGGATACAGACTTCCCTTTTCATTTTCATGTTTTAAACTTGTTTAAATCTTGGTCAAACCAATGATTTGACCAAGATTCAAATGGCCCTAAAAATTCAGAAAAAAATCAAAAGAATGAAAAACCAAAGCACATAGCATTCTTAGATATGTCATATGTATAGTAAGCATTCAAGTTGATAAACAAGGTCTCTAGACATATATATTCAAACCAGAAAAATCATGTATATATCTACCCCTAAAACCCTATATAATTAAACTCAGTCAATCATGAAGAGAAGTGGTTTTGGGTTTCAAACATGGAAATTTCAAGAACCTCCCAAAAGCTTCATTTTAGAGTGACTAAGAAGGATCCAGGCTTACTTATTCGTTTTCACGTGTTAAACTTGTCTAAATCTTGGTCAAACCTAGGATTTGACCAAGATATGATTCAAATGTGCAGAAAATTAAAAAAATCAGAAAAATGAAAAACCAAAGTACATAGTCTTCTTATGTCATATAGTAAGCATATTCAAGTTGATAAACAAGGTTTGGACATATTCAAACCATACAAATCATGTATCTATACCCCTAACCCTAAACTTTGTCTTATGAAGTCAAGCATGAAGAGAAGTGGTTTTGGGTTTCAAACATGGAAATTTCAAAAACCTCCCAAAAACTTCATTTTAGAGTGACTGAGAAGGTTACATGTTTCCCTTTTCGTTTTCATGTTTTAAACTTGTTTAAATTATCTTGGTAAAACCTAGGATTTCATGAAGATACAAATGGGTGGGCACAATATTCAAAAAAATCAGAAAATTGAAAAACCAAATCACATTGTCTTCTTATGTCATATCGTAAGCATTCAAGTTGATAAATTAACAAGGTCTAGATATATCCAAACCAGACAAATCATGTATCTACCCCCTGTCGATCTTATGAAGTCTAGCATGAAGGGAAGTCGTTTTCGGTTTCAAACATGGAAATTTCAAGAACATCCCAAAAGCTTCCATTTTAGAGTTACTAAAAGAAGGATATACAGACTTCCCTTTTTCATTTTCATGTTTTAAACTTGTTTAAATCCTTGTCAAACCAAAGATTTTGACCAAGATTCAAATGGGCATAAAAATTTAGAAAAAAAATCAAAAGAGAATGAAAAACCAAAGCACATAGCATTCTTATATATGTCATATGTATAGTAAGCATTCAAGTTGATAAACCAGGTCTAGACATATTCAAACCAGAAAAATCATGTATATATCTACCCCTAAAACCCTAAACTCTTTCTTATGAAGTCAATCATGAAGAGAAGTGGTTTTGGGTTTCAAACATGGAAATTTCAAGAACCTCCCAAAAGATTTAATTTAGAGTGACTAATAAGGATCCATGCTTACCTTTTCATTTTCACAATTTAAACTTGTTTAAATCTTTGTCAAACATATGATTTGACCAAGATTCAAATATATGGGCATAAAATTCAAAAAAAATCAGAAAAATGAAAAACAAAAGCATATAGTCTTCTTATGTCATATAGTAAGCATTCAAGTTGATAAATTAACAAGGTTTGGACATATTCAAACCATACAAATCATGTATCTACCCCTAACCCTAAACTCGGTCGATCTTATGAAGTGTAGCATGAAGAGAGGTCGTTTTGGGTTTCAAACATGGAAATTTCAAGAACATCCCAAAATGCTTCATTTTAGAGTGACTAAGAAGGATCCAGGCTTACTTATTCGTTTTCACGTGTTAAACTTGTCTAATCTTGGTCAAACCTAGGATTTGACCAAGATTCAAATGCGCAGAAAATTTAAAAAATCAGAAAAATGAAAACCAAAGTACATAGTCTTCTTATGTCATATAGTAAGCATATTCAAGTTGATAAACAAGGTTTGAACCTTGATCTGTAGTAGTGGGCAAAACCCTAGTTTAACCTATTTAATTATAGATTCGTAGGTTGATTTTTCTACATTTTTATTATTACTAACCTATTTAATTATAGATTCGTAGGTTGATTTTTCTATACCTTTTTATTATTACTATGCAGCACAAGTGTGTTTGCCCGTCGAGTGAAACTCGGAGGAAGAGGGATCACTCGGAGGAAGGAGAGAAGAAGGGAGAGAATTATGGTGTCTCCCCTTTTTCGGGTGATGATGTTGACTTTTGTGCACGGTTTGTCGGTGCGCAGGAGGTGCGAGCGAGCGAGCGAGCGAGTCGAGCGAGGCCGAGAATGAGAGAGATTTGTTTTTTTTTGAGAGGGACAACCGAAGGATCCAGAAGGACCCACAGACTTCCAATACGCATCCTGATGCGTCTTCTCTTGACAAAGAAGACGGCTGGGAGTTTGCGTACCTATTGCACGTGACTTGTGCTCACTGAAGTGTGGGACCTCACGCGTGGGCACCACACGTAAGTGACAGACCTGTTGGTGTAAAAACTCGGTTGATTATTATAGTGCATTAGAACAAAGTTTCCTATGGATTCAAGGGTAGGAAATCCAAGTTAACTCATTTACATGACATTATTTTTCTTATGTCATATAGTAAGCATTAAAGTTGATAAACAATGTCTAGACATATTCAAACCAGACAAATCATGTATCTATACCCCTAACCCCTAAACTCTGTCTTATGAAGTCAAGCATGTGAACAGATGTGGTTTTGGGTTTCAAACATGGAAATTTCAAAAAACTCCCAAAAGCTTCATTTTAGAGTGCCTAAGAAGGATACATGCTTCCCTTTTCATTTTCATGTTTTATAAAACTTGTTTTAATTATCTTGGTCAAACCTAGGATTTGACGAAGATACAAATGGGTGGGCAAAAAATTAAAAAAATCAGAAAAATGGAAAACCAAATCACATAGTCTTCTTATGTCATATCGTAAGCAATCAAGTTGATAAACAAGGTCTAGATATATCCAAACCAGACAAATCATGTATCTACCCCCTTTCGATCTTATGAAGTCTAGCATGAAGGGAAGTCGTTTTGGGTTTCAAACATTGAAATTTCAAGAACATCCCAAAAGCTTCATTTTAGAGTGACTAAGAAGGATACAGACTTCCCTTTTCATTTTATGTTTTAAACTTGTTTAAATCTTGGTCAAACCAAGGATTTGACCAAGATTCAAATGGCCCTAAAAATTCAGAAAAAAATCAAAAGAATGAAAAACCAAAGCACATAGCATTCTTATGTCATATGTATAGTAAGCATTCAAGTTGATAAACAAGGTCTAGACATATATATTCAAACCAGAAAAATCATGTATATATCTACCCCTAAAACCCTAATTAAACTCAGTCAATCATGAAGAGAAGTGGTTTTGGGTTTCAAACATGGAAATTTCAAGAACCTCCCAAAAGCTTCATTTTAGAGTGACTAAGAAGGATCCAGGCTTACTTATTCGTTTTCACGTGTTAAACTTGTCTAAATCTTGGTCAAACCTAGGATTTGACCAAGATATGATTCAAATGCGCAGAAAATTAAAAAAATCAGAAAAATGAAAAACCAAAGTACATAGTCTTCTTATGTCATATAGTAAGCATATTCAAGTTGATAAACAAAAGGTTTGGACATATTCAAACCATACAAATCATGTATCTATATATACCCCCTAACCCTAAACTTTGTCTTATGAAGTCAAGCATGAAGAGAAGTGGTTTTGGGTTTCAAACATGGAAATTTCAAAAACCTCCCAAAAACTTCATTTTAGAGTGACTGAGAAGGTTACATGCTTCCCTTTTCATTTTCATGTTTTAAACTTGTTTAAATTAGCTTGGTCAAACCTAGGATTTCATGAAGATACAAATGGGTGGGCACAATGTTCAAAAAAATCAGAAAAATGAAAAACCAAATCACATAGTCTTCTTATGTCATATCGTAAGCAATCAAGTTGATAAACAAGGTCTAGATATATCCAAACCAGACAAATCATGTATCTACCCCCTTTCGATCTTATGAAGTCTAGCATGAAGGGAAGTCGTTTTGGGTTTCAAACATTGAAATTTCAAGAACATCCCAAAAGCTTCATTTTAGAGTGACTAAGAAGGATACAGACTTCCCTTTTCATTTTCATGTTTTAAACTTGTTTAAATCTTGGTCAAACCAATGATTTGACCAAGATTCAAATGGCCCTAAAAATTCAGAAAAAAATCAAAAGAATGAAAAACCAAAGCACATAGCATTCTTAGATATGTCATATGTATAGTAAGCATTCAAGTTGATAAACAAGGTCTCTAGACATATATATTCAAACCAGAAAAATCATGTATATATCTACCCCTAAAACCCTATATAATTAAACTCAGTCAATCATGAAGAGAAGTGGTTTTGGGTTTCAAACATGGAAATTTCAAGAACCTCCCAAAAGCTTCATTTTAGAGTGACTAAGAAGGATCCAGGCTTACTTATTCGTTTTCACGTGTTAAACTTGTCTAAATCTTGGTCAAACCTAGGATTTGACCAAGATATGATTCAAATGTGCAGAAAATTAAAAAAATCAGAAAAATGAAAAACCAAAGTACATAGTCTTCTTATGTCATATAGTAAGCATATTCAAGTTGATAAACAAGGTTTGGACATATTCAAACCATACAAATCATGTATCTATACCCCTAACCCTAAACTTTGTCTTATGAAGTCAAGCATGAAGAGAAGTGGTTTTGGGTTTCAAACATGGAAATTTCAAAAACCTCCCAAAAACTTCATTTTAGAGTGACTGAGAAGGTTACATGTTTCCCTTTTCGTTTTCATGTTTTAAACTTGTTTAAATTATCTTGGTAAAACCTAGGATTTCATGAAGATACAAATGGGTGGGCACAATATTCAAAAAAATCAGAAAATTGAAAAACCAAATCACATTGTCTTCTTATGTCATATCGTAAGCAATCAAGTTGATAAACAAGGTCTAGATATATCCAAACCAGACAAATCATGTATCTACCCCCTGTCGATCTTATGAAGTCTAGCATGAAGGGAAGTCGTTTTCGGTTTCAAACATGGAAATTTCAAGAACATCCCAAAAGCTTCCATTTTAGAGTTACTAAAAGAAGGATATACAGACTTCCCTTTTTCATTTTCATGTTTTAAACTTGTTTAAATCCTTGTCAAACCAAAGATTTTGACCAAGATTCAAATGGGCATAAAAATTTAGAAAAAAAATCAAAAGAGAATGAAAAACCAAAGCACATAGCATTCTTATATATGTCATATGTATAGTAAGCATTCAAGTTGATAAACCAGGTCTAGACATATTCAAACCAGAAAAATCATGTATATATCTACCCCTAAAACCCTAAACTCTTTCTTATGAAGTCAATCATGAAGAGAAGTGGTTTTGGGTTTCAAACATGGAAATTTCAAGAACCTCCCAAAAGATTTAATTTAGAGTGACTAATAAGGATCCATGCTTACCTTTTCATTTTCACAATTTAAACTTGTTTAAATCTTTGTCAAACATATGATTTGACCAAGATTCAAATATATGGGCATAAAATTCAAAAAAAATCAGAAAAATGAAAAACAAAAGCATATAGTCTTCTTATGTCATATAGTAAGCATTCAAGTTGATAAATTAACAAGGTTTGGACATATTCAAACCATACAAATCATGTATCTACCCCTAACCCTAAACTCGGTCGATCTTATGAAGTGTAGCATGAAGAGAGGTCGTTTTGGGTTTCAAACATGGAAATTTCAAGAACATCCCAAAATGCTTCATTTTAGAGTGACTAAGAAGGATCCAGGCTTACTTATTCGTTTTCACGTGTTAAACTTGTCTAATCTTGGTCAAACCTAGGATTTGACCAAGATTCAAATGCGCAGAAAATTTAAAAAATCAGAAAAATGAAAACCAAAGTACATAGTCTTCTTATGTCATATAGTAAGCATATTCAAGTTGATAAACAAGGTTTGAACCTTGATCTGTAGTAGTGGGCAAAACCCTAGTTTAACCTATTTAATTATAGATTCGTAGGTTGATTTTTCTACATTTTTATTATTACTAACCTATTTAATTATAGATTCGTAGGTTGATTTTTCTATACCTTTTTATTATTACTATGCAGCACAAGTGTGTTTGCCCGTCGAGTGAAACTCGGAGGAAGAGGGATCACTCGGAGGAAGGAGAGAAGAAGGGAGAGAATTATGGTGTCTCCCCTTTTTCGGGTGATGATGTTGACTTTTGTGCAGGGTTTGTCAGTGAGCAGGAGGTGCGAGCGAGCGAGCGAGCGAGTCGAGCGAGGCCGAGAATGAGAGAGATTTGTTTTTTTTTGTGAGAGGGACAACCGAAGGATCCAGAAGGACCCACAGACTTCCAATACGCATCCTGATGCGTCTTCTCTTGACAAAGAAGATGGCTGGGAGTTTGCGTACCTATTGCACGTGACTTGTGCTCACTGAAGTGTGGGACCTCACGCGTGGGCACCACACGTAAGTGACAGACCTGTTGGTGTAAAAACTCGGTTGATTATTATAGTGCATTAGAACAAAGTTTCCTATGGATTCAAGGGTAGGAAATCCAAGTTAACTCATTTACATGACATTATTTTTCTTATGTCATATAGTAAGCATTAAAGTTGATAAACAATGTCTAGACATATTCAAACCAGACAAATCATGTATCTATACCCCTAACCCCTAAACTCTGTCTTATGAAGTCAAGCATGTGAACAGATGTGGTTTTGGGTTTCAAACATGGAAATTTCAAAAAACTCCCAAAAGCTTCATTTTAGAGTGCCTAAGAAGGATACATGCTTCCCTTTTCATTTTCATGTTTTATAAAACTTGTTTTAATTATCTTGGTCAAACCTAGGATTTGACGAAGATACAAATGGGTGGGCAAAAAATTAAAAAAATCAGAAAAATGGAAAACCAAATCACATAGTCTTCTTATGTCATATCGTAAGCAATCAAGTTGATAAACAAGGTCTAGATATATCCAAACCAGACAAATCGTGTATCTACCCCCTTTCGATCTTATGAAGTCTAGCATGAAGGGAAGTCGTTTTGGGTTTCAAACATTGAAATTTCAAGAACATCCCAAAAGCTTCATTTTAGAGTGACTAAGAAGGATACAGACTTCCCTTTTCATTTTCATGTTTTAAACTTGTTTAAATCTTGGTCAAACCAAGGATTTGACCAAGATTCAAATGGCCCTAAAAATTCAGAAAAAAATCAAAAGAATGAAAAACCAAAGCACATAGCATTCTTATGTCATATGTATAGTAAGCATTCAAGTTGATAAACAAGGTCTAGACATATATATTCAAACCAGAAAAATCATGTATATATCTACCCCTAAAACCCTAATTAAACTCAGTCAATCATGAAGAGAAGTGGTTTTGGGTTTCAAACATGGAAATTTCAAGAACCTCCCAAAAGCTTCATTTTAGAGTGACTAAGAAGGATCCAGGCTTACTTATTCGTTTTCACGTGTTAAACTTGTCTAAATCTTGGTCAAACCTAGGATTTGACCAAGATATGATTCAAATGCGCAGAAAATTAAAAAAATCAGAAAAATGAAAAACCAAAGTACATAGTCTTCTTATGTCATATAGTAAGCATATTCAAGTTGATAAACAAAAGGTTTGGACATATTCAAACCATACAAATCATGTATCTATATATACCCCCTAACCCTAAACTTTGTCTTATGAAGTCAAGCATGAAGAGAAGTGGTTTTGGGTTTCAAACATGGAAATTTCAAAAACCTCCCAAAAACTTCATTTTAGAGTGACTGAGAAGGTTACATGCTTCCCTTTTCATTTTCATGTTTTAAACTTGTTTAAATTAGCTTGGTCAAACCTAGGATTTCATGAAGATACAAATGGGTGGGCACAATGTTCAAAAAAATCAGAAAAATGAAAAACCAAATCACATAGTCTTCTTATGTCATATCGTAAGCAATCAAGTTGATAAACAAGGTCTAGATATATCCAAACCAGACAAATCATGTATCTACCCCCTTTCGATCTTATGAAGTCTAGCATGAAGGGAAGTCGTTTTGGGTTTCAAACATTGAAATTTCAAGAACATCCCAAAAGCTTCATTTTAGAGTGACTAAGAAGGATACAGACTTCCCTTTTCATTTTCATGTTTTAAACTTGTTTAAATCTTGGTCAAACCAATGATTTGACCAAGATTCAAATGGCCCTAAAAATTCAGAAAAAAATCAAAAGAATGAAAAACCAAAGCACATAGCATTCTTAGATATGTCATATGTATAGTAAGCATTCAAGTTGATAAACAAGGTCTCTAGACATATATATTCAAACCAGAAAAATCATGTATATATCTACCCCTAAAACCCTATATAATTAAACTCAGTCAATCATGAAGAGAAGTGGTTTTGGGTTTCAAACATGGAAATTTCAAGAACCTCCCAAAAGCTTCATTTTAGAGTGACTAAGAAGGATCCAGGCTTACTTATTCGTTTTCACGTGTTAAACTTGTCTAAATCTTGGTCAAACCTAGGATTTGACCAAGATATGATTCAAATGTGCAGAAAATTAAAAAAATCAGAAAAATGAAAAACCAAAGTACATAGTCTTCTTATGTCATATAGTAAGCATATTCAAGTTGATAAACAAGGTTTGGACATATTCAAACCATACAAATCATGTATCTATACCCCCTAACCCTAAACTTTGTCTTATGAAGTCAAGCATGAAGAGAAGTGGTTTTGGGTTTCAAACATGGAAATTTCAAAAACCTCCCAAAAACTTCATTTTAGAGTGACTGAGAAGGTTACATGCTTCCCTTTTCATTTTCATGTTTTAAACTTGTTTAAATTAGCTTGGTCAAACCTAGGATTTCATGAAGATACAAATGGGTGGGCACAATGTTCAAAAAAATCAGAAAAATGAAAAACCAAATCACATAGTCTTCTTATGTCATATCGTAAGCAATCAAGTTGATAAACAAGGTCTAGATATATCCAAACCAGACAAATCATGTATCTACCCCCTTTCGATCTTATGAAGTCTAGCATGAAGGGAAGTCGTTTTGGGTTTCAAACATTGAAATTTCAAGAACATCCCAAAAGCTTCATTTTAGAGTGACTAAGAAGGATACAGACTTCCCTTTTCATTTTCATGTTTTAAACTTGTTTAAATCTTGGTCAAACCAATGATTTGACCAAGATTCAAATGGCCCTAAAAATTCAGAAAAAAATCAAAAGAATGAAAAACCAAAGCACATAGCATTCTTAGATATGTCATATGTATAGTAAGCATTCAAGTTGATAAACAAGGTCTCTAGACATATATATTCAAACCAGAAAAATCATGTATATATCTACCCCTAAAACCCTATATAATTAAACTCAGTCAATCATGAAGAGAAGTGGTTTTGGGTTTCAAACATGGAAATTTCAAGAACCTCCCAAAAGCTTCATTTTAGAGTGACTAAGAAGGATCCAGGCTTACTTATTCGTTTTCACGTGTTAAACTTGTCTAAATCTTGGTCAAACCTAGGATTTGACCAAGATATGATTCAAATGTGCAGAAAATTAAAAAAATCAGAAAAATGAAAAACCAAAGTACATAGTCTTCTTATGTCATATAGTAAGCATATTCAAGTTGATAAACAAGGTTTGGACATATTCAAACCATACAAATCATGTATCTATACCCCCTAACCCTAAACTTTGTCTTATGAAGTCAAGCATGAAGAGAAGTGGTTTTGGGTTTCAAACATGGAAATTTCAAAAACCTCCCAAAAACTTCATTTTAGAGTGACTGAGAAGGTTACATGTTTCCCTTTTCGTTTTCATGTTTTAAACTTGTTTAAATTATCTTGGTAAAACCTAGGATTTCATGAAGATACAAATGGGTGGGCACAATATTCAAAAAAATCAGAAAATTGAAAAACCAAATCACATTGTCTTCTTATGTCATATCGTAAGCATTCAAGTTGATAAATTAACAAGGTCTAGATATATCCAAACCAGACAAATCATGTATCTACCCCCTGTCGATCTTATGAAGTCTAGCATGAAGGGAAGTCGTTTTCGGTTTCAAACATGGAAATTTCAAGAACATCCCAAAAGCTTCCATTTTAGAGTTACTAAAAGAAGGATATACAGACTTCCCTTTTTCATTTTCATGTTTTAAACTTGTTTAAATCCTTGTCAAACCAAAGATTTTGACCAAGATTCAAATGGGCATAAAAATTTAGAAAAAAAATCAAAAGAGAATGAAAAACCAAAGCACATAGCATTCTTATATATGTCATATGTATAGTAAGCATTCAAGTTGATAAACCAGGTCTAGACATATTCAAACCAGAAAAATCATGTATATATCTACCCCTAAAACCCTAAACTCTTTCTTATGAAGTCAATCATGAAGAGAAGTGGTTTTGGGTTTCAAACATGGAAATTTCAAGAACCTCCCAAAAGATTTAATTTAGAGTGACTAATAAGGATCCATGCTTACCTTTTCATTTTCACAATTTAAACTTGTTTAAATCTTTGTCAAACATATGATTTGACCAAGATTCAAATATATGGGCATAAAATTCAAAAAAAATCAGAAAAATGAAAAACAAAAGCATATAGTCTTCTTATGTCATATAGTAAGCATTCAAGTTGATAAATTAACAAGGTTTGGACATATTCAAACCATACAAATCATGTATCTACCCCTAACCCTAAACTCGGTCGATCTTATGAAGTGTAGCATGAAGAGAGGTCGTTTTGGGTTTCAAACATGGAAATTTCAAGAACATCCCAAAATGCTTCATTTTAGAGTGACTAAGAAGGATCCAGGCTTACTTATTCGTTTTCACGTGTTAAACTTGTCTAATCTTGGTCAAACCTAGGATTTGACCAAGATTCAAATGCGCAGAAAATTTAAAAAATCAGAAAAATGAAAACCAAAGTACATAGTCTTCTTATGTCATATAGTAAGCATATTCAAGTTGATAAACAAGGTTTGAACCTTGATCTGTAGTAGTGGGCAAAACCCTAGTTTAACCTATTTAATTATAGATTCGTAGGTTGATTTTTCTACATTTTTATTATTACTAACCTATTTAATTATAGATTCGTAGGTTGATTTTTCTATACCTTTTTATTATTACTATGCAGCACAAGTGTGTTTGCCCGTCGAGTGAAACTCGGAGGAAGAGGGATCACTCGGAGGAAGGAGAGAAGAAGGGAGAGAATTATGGTGTCTCCCCTTTTTCGGGTGATGATGTTGACTTTTGTGCAGGGTTTGTCAGTGCGCAGGAGGTGCGAGCGAGCGAGCGAGCGAGTCGAGCGAGGCCGAGAATGAGAGAGATTTGTTTTTTTGTGAGAGGGACAACCGAAGGATCCAGAAGGACCCACAGACTTCCAATACGCATCCTGATGCGTCTTCTCTTGACAAAGAAGATGGCTGGGAGTTTGCGTACCTATTGCACGTGACTTGTGCTCACTGAAGTGTGGGACCTCACGCGTGGGCACCACACGTAAGTGACAGACCTGTTGGTGTAAAAACTCGGTTGATTATTATAGTGCATTAGAACAAAGTTTCCTATGGATTCAAGGGTAGGAAATCCAAGTTAACTCATTTACATGACATTATTTTTCTTATGTCATATAGTAAGCATTAAAGTTGATAAACAATGTCTAGACATATTCAAACCAGACAAATCATGTATCTATACCCCTAACCCCTAAACTCTGTCTTATGAAGTCAAGCATGTGAACAGATGTGGTTTTGGGTTTCAAACATGGAAATTTCAAAAAACTCCCAAAAGCTTCATTTTAGAGTGCCTAAGAAGGATACATGCTTCCCTTTTCATTTTCATGTTTTATAAAACTTGTTTTAATTATCTTGGTCAAACCTAGGATTTGACGAAGATACAAATGGGTGGGCACAATGTTCAAAAAAATCAGAAAAATGAAAAACCAAATCACATAGTCTTCTTATGTCATATCGTAAGCAATCAAGTTGATAAACAAGGTCTAGATATATCCAAACCAGACAAATCGTGTATCTACCCCCTTTCGATCTTATGAAGTCTAGCATGAAGGGAAGTCGTTTTGGGTTTCAAACATTGAAATTTCAAGAACATCCCAAAATTAAGCTTCATTTTAGAGTGACTAAGAAGGATACAGACTTCCCTTTTCATTTTCATGTTTTAAACTTGTTTAAATCTTGGTCAAACCAATGATTTGACCAAGATTCAAATGGCCCTAAAAATTCAGAAAAAAATCAAAAGAATGAAAAACCAAAGCACATAGCATTCTTAGATATGTCATATGTATAGTAAGCATTCAAGTTGATAAACAAGGTCTCTAGACATATATATTCAAACCAGAAAAATCATGTATATATCTACCCCTAAAACCCTATATAATTAAACTCAGTCAATCATGAAGAGAAGTGGTTTTGGGTTTCAAACATGGAAATTTCAAGAACCTCCCAAAAGCTTCATTTTAGAGTGACTAAGAAGGATCCAGGCTTACTTATTCGTTTTCACGTGTTAAACTTGTCTAAATCTTGGTCAAACCTAGGATTTGACCAAGATATGATTCAAATGTGCAGAAAATTAAAAAAATCAGAAAAATGAAAAACCAAAGTACATAGTCTTCTTATGTCATATAGTAAGCATATTCAAGTTGATAAACAAGGTTTGGACATATTCAAACCATACAAATCATGTATCTATACCCCCTAACCCTAAACTTTGTCTTATGAAGTCAAGCATGAAGAGAAGTGGTTTTGGGTTTCAAACATGGAAATTTCAAAAACCTCCCAAAAACTTCATTTTAGAGTGACTGAGAAGGTTACATGTTTCCCTTTTCGTTTTCATGTTTTAAACTTGTTTAAATTATCTTGGTAAAACCTAGGATTTCATGAAGATACAAATGGGTGGGCACAATATTCAAAAAAATCAGAAAATTGAAAAACCAAATCACATTGTCTTCTTATGTCATATCGTAAGCATTCAAGTTGATAAATTAACAAGGTCTAGATATATCCAAACCAGACAAATCATGTATCTACCCCCTGTCGATCTTATGAAGCTAGCATGAAGGGAAGTTGTTTTCGGTTTCAAACATGGAAATTTCAAGAACATCCCAAAAGCTTCCATTTTAGAGTTACTAAAAGAAGGATATACAGACTTCCCTTTTTCATTTTCATGTTTTAAACTTGTTTAAATCCTTGTCAAACCAAAGATTTTGACCAAGATTCAAATGGGCATAAAAATTTAGAAAAAAAATCAAAAGAGAATGAAAAACCAAAGCACATAGCATTCTTATATATGTCATATGTATAGTAAGCATTCAAGTTGATAAACCAGGTCTAGACATATTCAAACCAGAAAAATCATGTATATATCTACCCCTAAAACCCTAAACTCTTTCTTATGAAGTCAATCATGAAGAGAAGTGGTTTTGGGTTTCAAACATGGAAATTTCAAGAACCTCCCAAAAGATTTAATTTAGAGTGACTAATAAGGATCCATGCTTACCTTTTCATTTTCACAATTTAAACTTGTTTAAATCTTTGTCAAACCTATGATTTGACCAAGATTCAAATTGGCAGAAAATTTTAAAAAATCAAAAAAATTAAAAACCAAAGTACATAGTCTTCTTATGGCATATAGTAAGCATTCAAGTTGTTAAACAAGGTCTAGACATATTCAAACCAAACAAATCATGTATCTATACCCCTAACCCCTAATTAAACTCTATATATCTTATGAAGTCAAGCATGAAGAGACGTGGTTTTTGGTTTCAAACATGGAAATTTCAAAAACCTCCCAAAATCTTCATTTTAATTAGAGTGACTGAGAAGGATACATGCTTCCCTTCTCATTTTCATGTTTTAAACTTGTTTAAATCTTGGTCAAACCTAGGATTCGACCAAGATTCAAATGGGCATAAAAATTCAGAAAAAAATCAAAAGAATGAAAAACCAAAGCACATAGCATTCTTATGTCATATATAGTAAGCTAGCATTCAAGTTGATAAACAAGGTCTAGACATATTCAAACCAGAAAAATCATGTATATATCTACCCCTAACCCTAAACTATGTCTTATGAAGTCAAGCATGAAGAGAAGTGGTTTTTGGTTTCAAACATGGAAATTTCAAAAAAAAAGCTTCATTTTCGGGAGACTAAGAAGGATCCATGCTTACCATTTTATTTTCATGTTTTAAACTTGTTTAAATCTTGGTCAAACCTAGGATTTGACCAAGATTCAAATGGGCAGAAAATTAAAAAAAGTGTGTTTGCCCGTCGAGTGAAACTCGGAGGAAGAGGGATCACTCGGAAGGAGAGAAGAAGGGAGAGAATTATGGTGTCTCCCCTTTTTCGGGTGATGATGTTGACTTTTGTGCAGGTTTGTCAGTGAGCAGGATGTGCGAGCGAGCGAGCGAGTCGAGCGAGGCCGAGAATGAGAGAGATTTGTTTTTTTTGAGAGGGACAACCGAAGGATCCAGAAGGACCCACAGACTTCCAATACGCATCCTGATGCGTCTTCTCTTGACAAAGAAGATGGCTGGGAGTTTGCGTACCTATTGCACGTGACTTGTGCTCACTGAAGTGTGGGACCTCACGCGTGGGCACCACACGTAAGTGACAGACCTGTTGGTGTAAAAACTCGGTTGATTATTATAGTGCATTAGAACAAAGTTTCCTATGGATTCAAGGGTAGGAAATCCAAGTTAACTCATTTACATGACATTATTTTTCTTATGTCATATAGTAAGCATTAAAGTTGATAAACAATGTCTAGACATATTCAAACCAGACAAATCATGTATCTATACCCCTAACCCCTAAACTCTGTCTTATGAAGTCAAGCATGTGAAGAGATGTGGTTTTGGGTTTCAAACATGGAAATTTCAAAAAACTCCCAAAAGCTTCATTTTAGAGTGCCTAAGAAGGATACATGCTTCCCTTTTCATTTTCATGTTTTATAAAACTTGTTTTAATTATCTTGGTCAAACCTAGGATTTGACGAAGATACAAATGGGTGGGCAAAAAATTAAAAAAATCAGAAAAATGGAAAACCAAATCACATAGTCTTCTTATGTCATATCGTAAGCAATCAAGTTGATAAACAAGGTCTAGATATATCCAAACCAGACAAATCGTGTATCTACCCCCTTTCGATCTTATGAAGTCTAGCATGAAGGGAAGTCGTTTTGGGTTTCAAACATTGAAATTTCAAGAACATCCCAAAAGCTTCATTTTAGAGTGACTAAGAAGGATACAGACTTCCCTTTTCATTTTCATGTTTTAAACTTGTTTAAATCTTGGTCAAACCAAGGATTTGACCAAGATTCAAATGGCCCTAAAAATTCAGAAAAAATCAAAAGAATGAAAAACCAAAGCACATAGCATTCTTATGTCATATGTATAGTAAGCATTCAAGTTGATAAACAAGGTCTAGACATATATATTCAAACCAGAAAAATCATGTATATATCTACCCCTAAAACCCTAATTAAACTCAGTCAATCATGAAGAGAAGTGGTTTTGGGTTTCAAACATGGAAATTTCAAGAACCTCCCAAAAGCTTCATTTTAGAGTGACTAAGAAGGATCCAGGCTTACTTATTCGTTTTCACGTGTTAAACTTGTCTAAATCTTGGTCAAACCTAGGATTTGACCAAGATATGATTCAAATGCGCAGAAAATTAAAAAAAATCAGAAAAATGAAAAACCAAAGTACATAGTCTTCTTATGTCATATAGTAAGCATATTCAAGTTGATAAACAAAAGGTTTGGACATATTCAAACCATACAAATCATGTATCTATATATACCCCCTAACCCTAAACTTTGTCTTATGAAGTCAAGCATGAAGAGAAGTGGTTTTGGGTTTCAAACATGGAAATTTCAAAAACCTCCCAAAAACTTCATTTTAGAGTGACTGAGAAGGTTACATGCTTCCCTTTTCATTTTCATGTTTTAAACTTGTTTAAATTAGCTTGGTCAAACCTAGGATTTCATGAAGATACAAATGGGTGGGCACAATGTTCAAAAAAATCAGAAAAATGAAAAACCAAATCACATAGTCTTCTTATGTCATATCGTAAGCAATCAAGTTGATAAACAAGGTCTAGATATATCCAAACCAGACAAATCATGTATCTACCCCCTT
The DNA here is from genome assembly GCA_030979885.1 of Lolium multiflorum. NCBI lineage: Eukaryota > Viridiplantae > Streptophyta > Magnoliopsida > Poales > Poaceae > Lolium > Lolium multiflorum. The sequence continues at coordinate 116,072,068 of CM061747.1, read as the reverse complement.
TCGATCTTATGAAGTCTAGCATGAAGGGAAGTCGTTTTGGGTTTCAAACATTGAAATTTCAAGAACATCCCAAAAGCTTCATTTTAGAGTGACTAAGAAGGATACAGACTTCCCTTTTCATTTTCATGTTTTAAACTTGTTTAAATCTTGGTCAAACCAATGATTTGACCAAGATTCAAATGGCCCTAAAAATTCAGAAAAAAATCAAAAGAATGAAAAACCAAAGCACATAGCATTCTTAGATATGTCATATGTATAGTAAGCATTCAAGTTGATAAACAAGGTCTAGACATATATATTCAAACCAGAAAAATCATGTATATATCTACCCCTAAAATCCTATATAATTAAACTCAGTCAATCATGAAGAGAAGTGGTTTTGGGTTTCAAACATGGAAATTTCAAGAACCTCCCAAAAGCTTCATTTTAGAGTGACTAAGAAGGATCCAGGCTTACTTATTCGTTTTCACGTGTTAAACTTGTCTAAATCTTGGTCAAACCTAGGATTTGACCAAGATATGATTCAAATGTGCAGAAAATTAAAAAAATCAGAAAAATGAAAAACCAAAGTACATAGTCTTCTTATGTCATATAGTAAGCATATTCAAGTTGATAAACAAGGTTTGGACATATTCAAACCATACAAATCATGTATCTATACCCCCTAACCCTAAACTTTGTCTTATGAAGTCAAGCATGAAGAGAAGTGGTTTTGGGTTTCAAACATGGAAATTTCAAAAACCTCCCAAAAACTTCATTTTAGAGTGACTGAGAAGGTTACATGTTTCCCTTTTCGTTTTCATGTTTTAAACTTGTTTAAATTATCTTGGTAAAACCTAGGATTTCATGAAGATACAAATGGGTGGGCACAATATTCAAAAAAATCAGAAAATTGAAAAACCAAATCACATTGTCTTCTTATGTCATATCGTAAGCATTCAAGTTGATAAATTAACAAGGTCTAGATATATCCAAACCAGACAAATCATGTATCTACCCCCTGTCGATCTTATGAAGTCTAGCATGAAGGGAAGTCGTTTTCGGTTTCAAACATGGAAATTTCAAGAACATCCCAAAAGCTTCCATTTTAGAGTTACTAAAAGAAGGATATACAGACTTCCCTTTTTCATTTTCATGTTTTAAACTTGTTTAAATCCTTGTCAAACCAAAGATTTTGACCAAGATTCAAATGGGCATAAAAATTTAGAAAAAAAATCAAAAGAGAATGAAAAACCAAAGCACATAGCATTCTTATATATGTCATATGTATAGTAAGCATTCAAGTTGATAAACCAGGTCTAGACATATTCAAACCAGAAAAATCATGTATATATCTACCCCTAAAACCCTAAACTCTTTCTTATGAAGTCAATCATGAAGAGAAGTGGTTTTGGGTTTCAAACATGGAAATTTCAAGAACCTCCCAAAAGATTTAATTTAGAGTGACTAATAAGGATCCATGCTTACCTTTTCATTTTCACAATTTAAACTTGTTTAAATCTTTGTCAAACATATGATTTGACCAAGATTCAAATATATGGGCATAAAATTCAAAAAAAAATCAGAAAAATGAAAAACAAAAGCATATAGTCTTCTTATGTCATATAGTAAGCATTCAAGTTGATAAATTAACAAGGTTTGGACATATTCAAACCATACAAATCATGTATCTACCCCTAACCCTAAACTCGGTCGATCTTATGAAGTGTAGCATGAAGAGAGGTCGTTTTGGGTTTCAAACATGGAAATTTCAAGAACATCCCAAAATGCTTCATTTTAGAGTGACTAAGAAGGATCCAGGCTTACTTATTCGTTTTCACGTGTTAAACTTGTCTAATCTTGGTCAAACCTAGGATTTGACCAAGATTCAAATGCGCAGAAAATTTAAAAAATCAGAAAAATGAAAACCAAAGTACATAGTCTTCTTATGTCATATAGTAAGCATATTCAAGTTGATAAACAAGGTTTGAACCTTGATCTGTAGTAGTGGGCAAAACCCTAGTTTAACCTATTTAATTATAGATTCGTAGGTTGATTTTTCTACATTTTTATTATTACTAACCTATTTAATTATAGATTCGTAGGTTGATTTTTCTATACCTTTTTATTATTACTATGCAGCACAAGTGTGTTTGCCCGTCGAGTGAAACTCGGAGGAAGAGGGATCACTCGGAGGAAGGAGAGAAGAAGGGAGAGAATTATGGTGTCTCCCCTTTTTCGGGTGATGATGTTGACTTTTGTGCACGGTTTGTCAGTGCGCAGGAGGTGCGAGCGAGCGAGCGAGCGAGCGAGTCGAGAGAATGAGAGAGATTTGTTTTTTTTTGTGAGAGGGACAACCGAAGGATCCAGAAGGACCCACAGACTTCCAATACGCATCCTGATGCGTCTTCTCTTGACAAAGAAGATGGCTGGGAGTTTGCGTACCTATTGCACGTGACTTGTGCTCACTGAAGTGTGGGACCTCACGCGTGGGCACCACACGTAAGTGACAGACCTGTTGGTGTAAAAACTCGGTTGATTATTATAGTGCATTAGAACAAAGTTTCCTATGGATTCAAGGGTAGGAAATCCAAGTTAACTCATTTACATGACATTATTTTTCTTATGTCATATAGTAAGCATTAAAGTTGATAAACAATGTCTAGACATATTCAAACCAGACAAATCATGTATCTATACCCCTAACCCCTAAACTCTGTCTTATGAAGTCAAGCATGTGAACAGATGTGGTTTTGGGTTTCAAACATGGAAATTTCAAAAAACTCCCAAAAGCTTCATTTTAGAGTGCCTAAGAAGGATACATGCTTCCCTTTTCATTTTCATGTTTTATAAAACTTGTTTTAATTATCTTGGTCAAACCTAGGATTTGACGAAGATACAAATGGGTGGGCAAAAAATTAAAAAAATCAGAAAAATGGAAAACCAAATCACATAGTCTTCTTATGTCATATCGTAAGCAATCAAGTTGATAAACAAGGTCTAGATATATCCAAACCAGACAAATCGTGTATCTACCCCCTTTCGATCTTATGAAGTCTAGCATGAAGGGAAGTCGTTTTGGGTTTCAAACATTGAAATTTCAAGAACATCCCAAAAGCTTCATTTTAGAGTGACTAAGAAGGATACAGACTTCCCTTTTCATTTTCATGTTTTAAACTTGTTTAAATCTTGGTCAAACCAAGGATTTGACCAAGATTCAAATGGCCCTAAAAATTCAGAAAAAAATCAAAAGAATGAAAAACCAGAAAAATCATGTATATATCTACCCCTAAAACCCTAATTAAACTCAGTCAATCATGAAGAGAAGTGGTTTTGGGTTTCAAACATGGAAATTTCAAGAACCTCCCAAAAGCTTCATTTTAGAGTTACTAAGAAGGATCCAGGCTTCCCTTTTCATTTTCATGTTTTAAAATTGTTTAAATTATCTTGGTCAAACCTAGGATTTCATGAAGATACAAATGGGTGGGCACAATATTCAAAAAAATCAGAAAAATGAAAAACCAAAGCACATAGTCTTCTTATGTCATATAGTTAGCATTAAAGTTGTTAAACAAGGTCTAGACATATTCAAACTAGACAAACCAAATGTATCTACACCCCCTGACCCCTAAACTCTATCTTATGAAGTCAGGCATGAAGAGAAGTGGTTTTGGGTTTCAAACATGGAATTTTCAAAAACCTCCCAAAAACTTCATTTTAGAGTGACTAAGAAGTATACATGCTTCCCTTTTCATATTCATGTTTTAAACTTGTTTAAATTATCTTGGTCAAACGACCTAGGATTTGACAAGATTCAAATGGGCATCAAAATTCAAAAAAAATCAGAAAAATGAAAACAAAAGCAAATAGTTTTCTTATGTCATATAGTAAGCATTCAAGTTGATAAACAAGGTCTAGACATATTAAAACCAGAAAAATCATGTATATATCTACCCTTAACCCTAAACTAATCTGTCGATCTTATGAAGTCAATCATGAAGAGAAGTGGTTTTGGGTTTCAAACATGGAAATTTCAAGAACCTCCCAAAGGCTTCATTTTAGAGTGACTAAGAAGGATCCAGGCTTACTTATTCGTTTTCACGTGTTAAACTTGTCTAAATCTTGGTCAAATTTAGGATTTGACCAAGATTCAAATGCGCAGAAAATTAAAAAAATCAGAAAAATGAAAAACCAAAGTACATAGTCTTCTTATGTCATATAGTAAGCATATTCAAGTTGATAAACAAGGTCTAGACATATTCAAAGTTTCAAACTAGACAAACCATGTATCTACCCCCTAACCCCTAAACTCTGTCTTATGAAGTCAAGCATGAAGAGAAGTGGTTTTGGGTTTCAAACATGGAAATTTCAAAAACCTCCCAAAAACTTCATTTTAGAGTGACTAAGAAGGATACATGCTTCCCTTTTCATTTCCATGTTTTAAACTTGTTTAAATTATCTTGGTCAAACCTAGGATTTGACAAGATTCAAATGGGCATCAAAATTCAAAAAAATCAGAAAAATGAAAAACCAAAGCAAATAGTTTTCTTATGTCATATAGTAAGAATTAAAGTTGATAAACAAGGTCTAGACATATTCAAACCAAACAAATCATGTATATATCTACCCCTAACCCTAAACTCTGTCTTATGAAGTCAAGCATGGAAATTTCAAGAACATCCCAAAAGCTTCATTTTAGAGTGACTAAGAAGGATCCATGCTTACCTTTTCATATATTTTAAACTTGTTTAAATCTTTGTCAAACCTAGGATTTGACCAAAAGATTCAAATGGGCATAAAATTCAAAAAAATCAGAAAAATGAAAAACACTACGAACAGTGAACAATACTGTTTCGCGTCCCTACAGTACACCATGTACAGTGTTGCGAGTGACCTGTGTCCTTCACGGATAGAGATCAGGTGACATGCACCTTTCGCATGTCACCTGGTGACATGCGGCTTAAATCTAAATTTAAATATTGCGTAAAAATCATGTCCCAACCTATAGCCCTCTCGATTTATAGGCCCCTGCCGCCTCTCCCCATTCACTTCACTTCTCGCTACCTCACTCCTCTCGATTTATATAGGCCCCTGCCGCCTCTCCCCATTCATCTTCAAAATCCTATAGCCCCAACCTGTACAGTGCTCGTCGGCGGCTGTACCATCCACAACCTCTGTATTAGCGCCTCCCTGCACCCCCATCTTCCGGCGATGAATCCCACGAGTGGACAAGGGGGCCTGTTAGGTGTGCGGCCCACCGTCGTAATCCCCCAGCAGCAACTACAGGACCTCGCCGCCAACTCGCACGCCCCCCTACAGCTGCTGCAGCAGGCGCATGGCGGCCTCGCCGTTGAGTCTGATGTGCCCACCAAGCGGCAGCGGATCAACGACCTCTCCGTGGGCTCAGACGTGACAGTCCTGCTGCAGCTGCAAGACAACCTCGCCGTCGCCGGGGAGTCGGTCCTCTCCAAGGAGGAGAGCTTCGAGGTCAGTGGTTAATGTAGTTTAATCATTGGTTTAAAACTAGTTAGCCCCCTACTGAGTATTATTCGGAGGGGATTTGATGCAAAATACTTCATTCACCATGTTTTGGCGTGAGTATTTGCGGCAGATCAGGACAACCTGAGAGATAGCCTGTCCTGGGGCATTATTAGTTTTTTTTTGAGGGGTTCCTCGGGCCTTATTAGTGAAGCGTCCAATTTCTATTCACGTAATCCATGCCAGCAGGCCTCAGGACTTGTAATTTTGCATTGGAATCAATCCCTCAGCCTGATCCATGCTGGAACGGGGTGGATGCCTGGAAGGAGAAGCAGCAATCGGAGCACGTATGCGGAACGACCAGAAACGCGAGAGCATAGAGGTGTTGCGGTTCCACGTCCACCCGACGTGCGCGGAAGTGTTTCCTGAGGATCCCCGCGACTCTGATCCTGTCCAATACTCTTCTGCCAAACAGATAAAATGTGTTCTTATTAAGAAAGACCCAGATATTACTCACTGAACCATGTGAAAACACGTCAACCAAACAAGGCACAAGGGATTTCTACTGCACTAATACTAGCTGCATTACCACTTTCGAACTTCAATGCAAACTTGAAACTTCACTGCAGTCTTTTTCCCCCTTTCGAACTTGAGATCCAGCCTCTCCATCGATTGATGCATAGGGCAAACTTTATTAGTTCATGTTTCGTTCTTAGTTTGAAACTTTATTACTCCAAGCTCCGGAGTACTCATATTACTACAGTATTGCAATTGAAATTTATACATATTACAATTACTATTGAAGTTAGTCTTGTACATATTACTATGAGTATTGAAGTTTAAGTCCTGCAAACTTTCGGAGTACTATATTTTTACTATTGAAGTTACACTCTTGCACTTTATTAGTATAATATCATGTGTCACACAGGGTCGCTCTGTGAATCTACCATCTAATGAAGGACGACAACATGAAGCGTCTCTGCAAGTAATCCGGCGGTCGCTCCTGGATGAGTCGCGCGAGTTGATTGACCATGCGTCCAAGCTCCGAGATGTGAACGCACATCTGGTAAACCGTGCTATGAAGCTATGGAATGAGTATGCCGTACTCTTGAATGAGCACTCATCTCTATCAAAGGAGAACTCATCTCTATCGAAGGAGAACCTCTCCATGGTAAATCAGAACGGGTCTCTAACGAAGGAGAACATCTCCATCCTAAAAGAGAACTCATCTCTGAAAAAGGAGAACATCTCCATCCTAAAAGAGAATTCATCTCTGAAAAAGGAGCACACCTACTACAAGTGGCGGAGCATGACAGGAAACAAGTAATCTTCTTCGGGTGTGAAGAAGTTGTACCCATATGTGCATGTAGAGAGGTGGAGACGGTTGCCGATGAGACAAGTGAGTAGATTGAGGAGGGCAGCCACAACCCACAACGTTTGTAGTTACAAATCTTCTATCGTAAAAGTAGTAGTATCGAAATTAATATGTATCCCTTAATATATGTGGTGTTTGGCAATATATAGTTTAACATGCAAGGACTCTGCAATGTAATTTGTATCAGTTTGATTGGCTTTCTACCCAAGTGAGCATGTGTCATATTTGTCCAAGGTTTGATTTTTGCATATTATCATATTTTGTTGAATACCATACTAAAAAATTCCATGTGCATCATTTTGATGCAGAGGCTGGGGGTCTCAACTTCCATTACGAAAAGGATTTGTCAAGACATGAAACATTGGATAAAATCTTTGACTGTACCCTGCAAGTGTGGCACCTAGAAACAATGATTAAAATTCAAAGCTGCATCTCCTACCAATACAAATGGTATATCAGACAATTTTGAAACAAATTGAATCCAACCCGAAATAAATTAAATTATATTTGGAAGAAGATATGTAGAAATACCCCTGTACAGTAGGACGCTATGTGCAATGCACGACATATTGGCAAAAAATTACCCGCATGTACCAAAGGCATGGGCACCAAGATCTGATGCAAATTTGAATTCGGCCAAAGGAGGGTACTAGCAAAGATTTCGATCGTGTCAGCGATCCAGACATTCTTATGAAGTAAAGGGAATTTGATCATCTTGGTCTTGCAAGTAATGAAATGTGGGGACTCCTAAGATCGACGCCTTCAACACTGATGTTTCTTTCTATCAGAAGCTAGTGGCTGACAACTTTGATTCCTATTCGGCTGATGCAGATATCCATGAGATCATCAAGAGGATCTTGGAACATGTTGAAGCACGTGTCGACATTCTGCTCTCGTGCTTGAAGGCAGATGATTTTGATAGGGTGATGCAAAAGCCGCCATATGGTCAATAGATTGTTATTATATACAAGGATGTTTCTTGGGTCATCATCTAGATCTTTTGTTTTCTTATGTGTTAGCAGTACTTTATGGAAACTATGTTAGTATTGTCTTATACTGAATTGTTGCTATATCTGGACACCGGATGCTTATGTTCTATGACATTATGGAATGTATGGAAAAAAGATGACACCTTTTTAGCTATTCAGAAAAGGCAAAAAAACAACAACAATTTGTTTCCCACAATAAAATGAAATCTTATTGCACCTTTCCCCAAAATGTTAATGCACATTTTACCTTGGGCATTTTTGTTAAGACCCATGGTTTTTTATATAAAATGGTAGGCCATATTTTGAAGCTAGTTTTTTTAAAAAAAACATATCAAAATTCAAGCTTATCATTTTATAGCCACAAGTTCACTTTTTTTTCTTCATTTTTTTCTGAAACAGGGTGGGAATCGACTGCATGCCATTCCTTGCAAACATTGGCGAATGTCGGAAATAATCTTAGATAGGGCGAACTCTAAAAGAAGAGGTAAATACCGAAATAGTCCCGAGACATTGTGATGCATGTAATTCTAACGCAATCCCAATAAACCAAAACATATTTTATTATAAGTAGAACCTATATACATACCAATTATGTGATCAATGGCAAAACTTTAGTTCTTTTGAAAATCATTTTGTAATTGGATCGATCAAGAATTTTTTCAATATCTTTTGCTCGATGCACAACTCGGAATTTATGATCTTTGTTGTCGAGCCATTTCAGGAGTCCTTTAAGTCATAGGATAGGAAAAACGTATGTACATCTTGTCTATTTGAATCCTATGGGAATATGAGTTTCTTTGATTGTACCAAAGGGATTTTTCCATGAGGGATGACCTAATGTTTTGTTCATATAGGATTTGTAGTACAAGATTCATATGGGATATGTTCCCTTTGAATATAACCAATAGTGTAGAATAATTCCCGTAGGATCTAAATCCTATAAATCAAAGGAGCCTCAGTTGTTTTCGTCACCACATATAAAATCAGCGCCAACTCAATGAGATGATAAATGTTGTCGGATGAAACATGGCGTTTCTTTCAAATATAAAGAAATATCTGAAGTCTTCAATTCTACGCGTATGATAATGAATAGCTCAAGGTTATTTTACATATACTAAGATCCATGATACATCAATCTTTTTAATGCGGAGAACGAGTCTATATATGTTTTTTGGTACCTAGTCCATGTTTTGTTTTCGAAATCGGCTCCACGCAGTGTTCACTAAAATAGGCGCAACTTTGTCATATGAAGTCCGTTTTAAGTACTCAAATATTCAGAAAAAAACACATATATATGAATGGATGGATATTCACTAAAAATCAAGGTAGGATGGCTGCCGTACCGCCCATGCTTACAAATGAGACCTTGATGGGGTCGGACCGCGTCCATTTTTTTTCGCGCATCCACCAAACCATTTCAACGAAGCGCCAAAACAGCGGCGAAAATAGCTCGGGTTGCCGCCTCCAATTTTCAAATGTTCGAATTTCCGATCTTATCCTTTCATCAAAAACGTCCCCAGCGGTTCTTCTCTTGGCCAAGGCCAATCTCACCCCAGCCATTAAAACATACCACCGGCACAGGCGCCGAATCCCACATCTCTCACGCGTCACACACCGAATCGGAGCATCTCGCCCGACGACGGCAGTGCACCACCGTCCCACCTCGCCACCACAGCCTCCTGACCAGACGCTGTAGTGTCCGAGAAGACGTTGTCAAGCAAGCCGGAGCCGCTTCCCCTACGAAGGCGCACACCGCACCATTTGTGCTCCACCGTAGCCGACGCCCACCGCGCCGGATCCTGCTCAGGGACGCCGTCCACCTCCGCCGCTGCGTCGGATCTGCTTCCCGACTCCCTGGTCTACCGCACGGTGAAATGGGTAGACCCCGCGCCCAACCGGTCCACCGCGCGAAACCAAAGCGTAAAGCCGTCCACTCCCCATGCGAAGGTTGGTGTTTAGCCGCTTCCGTTATGCATTTCATTTCCGAACATCAGTTTCGTGCGATCTGGGGTTTCAAGTTTACTTTTCCTACAATCTGTTTGGTGCTATCTGGTATGACTGTAGTAGAAGTCAAGCCTGCAGAGTGATTAGTCGACATTATTAAACTGCATGTTTATAAATCTTGTAATCATCAATTGGCATGCACAGGGAAATCATTTATTTTTGATCTACGCTTTATTCCTTTTTGAGCTATCATCTACTTGCTACTACTAATTTGCCCTTCTACTGCTCTACTCAAAGTTCCATGATAAATCTCGTTAGCATTTTTTTCTAATGCATGCTAAAGATACTGTAGTAGAGTACAAAGAGGGCCGGAGAGAAAATATAGGCATCACCAGTGAACAATCAAACACCTCTCCTGTCTCCATCGATAACAATCATTTTCTTATTCAGAACTTGATCCTACTGAACAAGAGTCTGAGGGAGACCTGAGTAAAGAGGATGCCCTTGTCAAGCACCCTACTCCACCACCCAAGGTGATTGCTCGCTCTTTTCATTGGCATTATTGTTGCATCTTCAATAACTGTGATGTATCTGTCCAACCCAGCCCAAGTTATAGCATTATCATCTGCTCAGTTAACACATAATAATAACATATGTTTCATCATGTCTTGGCTTGCTGTTCTTATGTTCCATAATCGTATCAAGCATGTATATGATTTTGTTGATTGAAGTACCGTTTATCTCTGGCAGGCATCAGGGACTTCACGTAAGGACGTTTCAAATACCAACAAGGTGAAGAACATAGTTCAACAGGAAGATCAATATCTGACAGCTCACCTAAAAATAAAAAGGGTTCAAGCTGGTCATGTCAGATCACAAACAAATGCAGTGAACAGAGTAAAAACAAGGTCTCAGACTCAGAGTCACTCTAATCTAGTTGAAAATGATGACCAGGCAAAAAAATATTGTAATGCGAAACACCAACATAAAAAGCTTCGACCTAACCCCACATCGGTTGGTCTAAAAGCTGTAGACGGAGCAAATACCAAACCACATGTTCCCCAGCCACCTGTTGCCAATCCAGTTACCCAAGAACAATTCACAGCAGACCCAGTTTCAACAGCAGGTTCTCAACACCTAACTAATCACGATCGCCCGCTGACATTTAGTCCTGCCAGAGACAACTTCTTCCTTAAAGATGATGGTGGGGCCGAATTAGGTACGTGTTCCCTTACATGCTCCGTTACATAAATACCTTGATAGCTTGATGTAATGCTTAAATTTGCAGTTCCACCACGACCAAGAAAACGAAGGGGGCCAACGACTTTGAAATCACTTAAAAATAAGATTGCCCGAATGGGAACAAGATTTCCCATCACATCAGTTATAGCAGGTATCAGAAGGCCACTGGATCCACAAGAATCATCTAATATAGCATCGATCACAGGCGTTTTTGTCAGGACTCAAATTCCTATCTTTCCATCATGGAAACAACACGTAAACACCCCTTCTCATTTTGAAGGTTTACTGCACATGTTACATGTAAGTCATTTTCGTAAACAATACCATGTTGCTCGTTCACATTCCCTCTAGCTTTCTGTTGGCTAGCTATCTAACACATGAACGGTTCCCATTGTTGTAAACAGACATGTCTTGAGTTTGATGATGACATGAAGAATGTAATCACTGTTATCAGGAGCATATTCTCTTCAGCGTTGCGCCAGGAGCGCCATAGGCTAAAGATGAGATACTTTGCTGGGAGGACTCCTAGCGATATTCCAACAACCTCTCCTATACTACAGATGACTGATGATCAATGGTGTGATCTTGTTGAGTATTGGTCTGCTCAAAAGAATTTGGTATGTTCTGTGAAGACAGTGAGACAAGATCACATTACTGATTCCTTTTTAAGCATGTGTCTCACAAGTCTTCATTTGTAGCATCGCTCGAAGTCGCGCGCCGTGCTCGTCGCAAGGGCGTGCCACCTGCGTATACCTGGTCTATAGGTGTGGATGATGCCTCGCTTAGTTTCCTGCAGGGCACACACGTACACGTTAAATACGAGCCTCGATCGGCTCTCAGGTTGTCCTGTGAATCGGCTCAGGGAGCCGATTCACCCATGATTCGTCCAAGGTGGCCGAATATATGGTGGTCCTGCTTGATCAATATAAAGCGTATGAGATCCACGACGATCTAGGGTTTTCACCGCATAATCGGATCATCCTACTCACGATTGGGCCTCGCGCTCACGCACGGTAAACGTAAGCCAGCCCTAGACAAGGCCTAAAAACCAACACTAGGTTGATCCTCGGAACGTCCTGTCTAGGGGCAGCAAACTACACCCTGCATGCCGCTGGATCCTCCAACCCTTTGTAAGGCCTAACTATTGCAGATATTAAACTAATCCTTGATGAATCAAGGATCGACCATAACGGATCAGATCTACTAAACAAAGATCAAGCGGGGTGCCGCCCCTGCACCCATGATGAGGCACAAGGACGGCTAGACGCGCAAGGGTTGCACTACGCGAGCATATGATGCTAAGAACGATGCTAACCCTAACGCGTCTACGATAACTACGTTGCTCGCCATCAAAAACGCTTCAGTACGAGCAACGCATGAACAACTAGGCAGGCTTGTGCTGCCTAGATCGCGAGATGCGATCTAGGCAGCATGATGCTTACCGGAGGAACCCTCGAGACGAAGGAGTTGGCGATGCGCCGAGATTGGTTTGTGTTGAACGTTGGTTGTTGTTTATTCCATAAACCCTAGGTACATATTTATAGTCCAGCGGACTTTCTAATGTGGACGTGCACCAAACCGTGCACGAGATAGATTCTAACTTTTACGTAACCTACTATACAAAGATACATGGGCTAACTAGCCCAACTTGATACACAAGGCCGATTCTCTATGTGTCTCCACGCATATATCTTCAAGCTCGTCTTGATCGCGGCCCACCTCTGACTTGGTCAAATTCTGGTGATAACACATGCCCCCCTGGTTTTGATAATGATAATTGCAAAACCATATGCATTCTTCAAAGGGTCATGTCGTGGCAGATCAGTGCAGCACCGTCTATGATTGACTTGTCTTCTAGCAATCGGCTCTTTCCTTCCACGTGATCGGCTTCTAGTTAGCCGATAGTCCCACACAAACCCCAAAAAGAGCCGATGGCGTCGCACCGGCCCCTTCCATATAACAAACAGGGGCAAACCTGGCTATCCCTCCAAACGGTCACCTGCAACCTCCATCTGAGAAAGCAAACTCAGATCCCCAAAATCCGCCGCCTACGCAATCTCGCGAGCTTCAGATCTTCAACCGCACCGCCCCAACTCCGCAGCGCATCAAATGGCGGAATCGTCCAACGTCGACACCATGGTCTCCGGCTTGAAGGTAATACTCCCCCGCTTCTTCGCCATTAGGGCCACTATCAGGGTCGAACAGAAGAACACCTGACTTAATGTTCTACTCCGTCATTGATTTTAGGTCTCCGACATCCTATTGCCGCATCCTTCTCTCTCAAATTCCATGTGTCTTGGCCCCCGCTCTTCCGAGAGTCCTGCTCATTTAATCTCCTGTGAAGCTAACAGAATCCCCTTCGTGAATCAGCACTTAGATCTGACCTCCTGGGCCGACTGCCTACGAGCCTGGCCTAATCCCCCTGAAGGTTGGGTGTCATGGTACAATAGAGTATCCAAAACCCATTACGCCACCTGGGAATCTATAGGGATAGCCGATGCCTTATCATTATCACTGTCTCCTCTCGAGAAGAATGAAAATATTCTGAAAACCATCGGCTACTTCTGGTCTGACGCGCTGAACTGTTCATTTTCGGCCACGGCCCGATGACACCAACCCTGCTGGATGTGGCCATGATCACAGGCCTGGACATTGCTTCCCCAAGCCCTTCTGCTTTCAAACTGCCGAAAGTTCCTTTCACCCTTTCTTCTAAAAAAGAGTGCACCAGCTGGGGCGCCTACCTTGATCGTTACATGAAAACCAAAGGCCCCGTGACAGAGCGAGAACACACAGCCTTCCTAAACCTTTGGCTGGAACACTTCATATTCTGCGGCCCATCACTTGCCCCTACCAAAAACTATCTGTCCCTAGCCTATGAACTGGCCAAAGGTACCCATCTCGGCATCGGCAAACTGTTCCTTGGAGAGGTGTATCGATCTCTTCAACTGATGTCTGTCAAGCTGTTTTCTCAGAAGACAGTTAAAACTGGCGGCCCCTGGTGGTTCATTCAGCTATGGGCACAGTTATATTTCGGGACCAGATCCCAGACTTCCCACCTTTGACCTCCTGCACCTTCCCAGATGTGACGGGAAGGATATTCGATGCACCAGTTATGGCCAAGCCCTGTATGGCCTCCCAGGCAGCAGGCTGATCCCTAAGGAAGCAGCAGGGTGGTTCAAGATCTTCTCCCAAGGTTTGGACAACCCCCTGTTCTTTCCCTGAAACGGAAGACTTCGAAAATCCAGTCTCCTTCCGATTAGATAGCTTTGCCGATGACGATAGCACTCGGCATCTGTATTCCATCATGATCCGTCCTTGCTTTCTCCCTGTTGGAATGAGCACCTCAAACCGGATCATCAAACCTGGTTATGAGTGTTATCAACCGGTAGTGGTAGCCCGTCAGCTCGGTCTCGGACAAGTGCCTCCACACTTATTCTTACACCATCTAACCGCAAGCAGAGCCGAACTGCCTGACCTCCTCACCAGTCATAGGTGCTACACCTTCTTCGATGCTTTGACCCTTCCGATCCCTCACAACCTCCGTTTCTCCTCCACTACCGATGGCTTCGAGACTTGGTGGTCCATGTGGAAGACCCATGTCTTTTGGAGGGCGTTGGGGCCGCAATTGAAACAACTTGACGCCGCGCATGAAATCTCTGCTGACCAGGTAATATTCATCAAAATATTGCCCGTGACCACTTAATAGTGATTCGCCGCGAACTGACTTCACCTCTTGGCAGGAACAAGACGGCCCAATTCCCCGCAAGCTGATGGATCTCCCTTCGAATTTCTTCCTCCGGCTCCAGTGGTCCTCTTCGTCGAGTTCGCCACCTCTGAAGTAATAATGGACGGTCAGCCGATTTTACTAACATCGGCTCCCAAAAACAAAGCATCCTTGGGGTCGGTTGCCCCGAGCCTCGACCCGGCGAGGACAGCGGTGAGGAAGGTGGCTGCCGAAAGACCCGCGTAAAACTCCTGCCCAAGCGAGTTCACAGGTAAGTCGTATCAAATTCCGATTGATCGCACTCCTTCCCAGCCTTTGTGACATGGTCGTACCCCTTATTCCAGACTTCCACCGAAGAGAACTCCAGCGAGGGAGAACAATCCAGCCCCAGGGGTTCCTACCTACGCGGTACGGGCAGGTCCACCACACAGAGCCAGACGGACTCGCCAACCCCGGCTTCTAGAAAAAGGTCGACTCCCGAGCCTGCCGTCCTTCAGTCCTCGGTCCAAACGAGGTCGCGCATCAAACGCCGATGCGTCAAAAGGGCTCGCACGGGCCCACAAACCTCTTCTCCTAGCCAAGAAGTTTCCAAGGTACTCCTGCTGACAGCTCGTGCTCCCTGTTGTCTTGTTGCTAACCGGACCACTTTACCATTCCTCTTGCAGATTAATGATACTTCCAGCGGGGCCGTTGAAGAGGTACTGATGCCATCCACTGCCCCTGGTCCCTCCAACTCGCCACGCGCGACAGACCAGACGTCTGATCAACAAACTGCAAAGCCGATTGTTACCACCTCGGCTTCCCCTCCTTTCCTGGGGGAGGTACACCCTCTTTTCTCTCTCGAGCCTACTTTTTCATCTGTCGTATGCCCATGCCGCTCTTGTTCTTTTGCCAGGGGTGCGATCCTTCAAGCTTGCTGACATTCGACCCCGATTCCATCGAGCCAGCCGCACCTAAAATAGGTGACGAGCCAAACCTTGGTGCCGTCGTTGGTCCGCTACAGCGTCTCAAGGTCCTGCTCTCCTCCCCAGTTGATACTCTGGTTGAGGATCCTGAGACGATCAGGGGCCTCCTCGTGGACATCCAGCCTCGTCTCCCAGTGGTGCTGGTAGCTAAACTCTGGCCGACAGTGACTTTGTCAGTTTTCAAGTCAAGGGTGCAGTCGGCTCGTCAAAGGATCACTCTTCGCCGTGCTCAACTCCCGCTGAGAGCCGATATTGCAGAAAAATGCCAGCGGCTCAACGAGAAGAAGGCTGCTTTAGACGCAAAGACCGCCGCCTCTACTCATAGCGCCAGACTTGAGACCTTACGCAAGGAGCTGGAAGATCTCGAAAGGAGGGCCAGGGAGACCAAACAACTCATCGAAGGAATCCCTCATTGCTCGCTCCCAAGAGGAAGCACAAGGTCTCACCGCTGATCTGAAGACCGACCTAGCTGAAATCCGTGCCCTAAGCAGCCAGCTGGTGATGGGGAGAGACGAGGATGATGAGGTCGAGATCGCTGAGGTGGATCGAATCCGTGCCGATGCTCTTCACGCTCTTAATGCATTTCTTCAGTAGAGCTCGATACTTTAAAATTTTTTTATATCAACTCAGCTGTCGCGCGCTGGCTCCGGTTGTATCCGAAAAATTGTTTATTATTCATTCGGCTACCAAAATTTCTCCACACATACCCAGTGGCGTCGCGCGCGCTCCTTGATTAGGTGCCCCCCGAGCCGATTCTGCGATGACTGCTGAAATCGGCTCTATGTTCTGCCAAGGTAGCGTGGTGCGAACGTCGGCTGCATCAGGAATAACGTGGGCTCCTTCCAACGCCATAGACGGCGCATCCCTTTGTCCATCAGCCCAACGCTGAGCCCGGGTCGGAAGCACGATTTTGGCTGACTCCCAGAATCGGCTCCTGCGTTCGTAGGCCGACGAGAGTCGATGATGTCACTTTTTCGAGCCCGTCGGGTAGCTTTTGCCTTTGAATTGGTCACGGCGGTATGTAAGCCCCACCGTTCTGCTGCCAAAGGGGAACTCTAGCTTCCTTACGCTGTGGTTATGATCCGCCATGTTGACACTAAGATGCGGGTGCGTGCCCCCGTCGCTCGATGTCACGCAAACGGGTCTCCCTTCCGAGGACCGCCTAGACCTTGTCATGCTTCTTCTTGAGCTTGCCAGCCAGGTCCTCGTATGTGACCGGAGTCTCTTCCGCCATCTCTGATGTGGATGGCGAGGTGGTTGTCGCTGAAGATGAGTCGTTGAAGATTTGTCCCACCGGGCGTGCCAGAATGTGTTGGCGTCAGAAACCCACCGGCGGGCAGCGACTGGCCAACACGGTAGAGCCGGGAATGACTAGGGCTGCGGCTGGCCCCAGTCCCTCAGAGCGACGGCCCGCAAAGCCTCCTGGTCGCGCGCCGATGCTGGGTCGCAAGGGCGTGCCACCTGACCTATACCTGGTCAGGAAGGTGTGGATGATGCCTCGCTTAGTTTCCTGCAGGGCACACACGTACACGTTAAATACGAGCCTCGATCGGCTCTCAGGTTGTCCTGTGAATCGGCTCAGGGAGCCGATTCACCCATGATTCGTCCAAGGTGGCCGAATATATGGTGGTCCTGCTTGATCAATATAAAGCGTATGAGATCCACGACGATCTAGGGTTTTCACCGCATAATCGGATCATCCTACTCACGATTGGGCCTCGCGCTCACGCACGGTAAACGTAAGCCAGCCCTAGACAAGGCCTAAAAACCAACACTAGGTTGATCCTCGGAACGTCCTGTCTAGGGGCAGCAAACTACACCCTGCATGCCGCTGGATCCTCCAACCCTTTGTAAGGCCTAACTATTGCAGATATTAAACTAATCCTTGATGAATCAAGGATCGACCATAACGGATCAGATCTACTAAACAAAGATCAAGCGGGGTGCCGCCCCTGCACCCATGATGAGGCACAAGGACGGCTAGACGCGCAAGGGTTGCACTACGCGAGCATATGATGCTAAGAACGATGCTAACCCTAACGCGTCTACGATAACTACGTTGCTCGCCATCAAAAACGCTTCAGTACGAGCAACGCATGAACAACTAGGCAGGCTTGTGCTGCCTAGATCGCGAGATGCGATCTAGGCAGCATGATGCTTACCGGAGGAACCCTCGAGACGAAGGAGTTGGCGATGCGCCGAGATTGGTTTGTGTTGAACGTTGGTTGTTGTTTATTCCATAAACCCTAGGTACATATTTATAGTCCAGCGGACTTTCTAATGTGGACGTGCACCAAACCGTGCACGAGATAGATTCTAACTTTTACGTAACCTACTATACAAAGATACATGGGCTAACTAGCCCAACTTGATACACAAGGCCGATTCTCTATGTGTCTCCACGCATATATCTTCAAGCTCGTCTTGATCGCGGCCCATTGGTCTGCTCAAAAGAATTTGGTATGTTCTGTGAAGACAGTGAGACAAGATCACATTACTGATTCCTTTTTAAGCATGTGTCTCACAAGTCTTCATTTGTAGTTCATCGCTCGAAGTAACATGCGTGCTCGTAATAATGTACGTTTACAACAGCGTACAGGATCTCGTAGCTTGATTGGACACCTCTACTGTATGGTAAGGAATGTTATCTGTACAACTATATTTAAATTAGTAAATCATTTAGAATTTATAGATGCACAATATACATCGTAAATTGATGTCTCTGTTTTATTTATATTTTTTTTGAAAACTTTCAATTGTCGCATGTCGGCATGTGACGTGGTTGTGAAACTAATTTATATTTTCTCTTGCGAAAATATCAGAAGGCAAGGCAAGCATACTGTGAGAGTACAGACAGAGAGATGAGTCTACTTGAGCAATTCAAGGTGTGCCAGACGAGCAGAAATGGTTTGACTGGACATTTTGCACAGAGTGTTATTGTAAGTATTCTCTACTAATGTCAGTTATGGTTTTCAATTGTATTCAGAAATATCTTGTCATATTTGTCAAGCTTCATGCACTAGCCAACACAACCAAATGTCTGAACTGCTGGAAAGGGCTAGTACAATTCACTTATATACTTCTCAGCAATATCATGCACATTACGAATTCTACACATGGATCCATGCATATTTTTATAGTCCTGCTATTACGTGTTAGCAATAGAAGACATGTCAATATGATGTAACATGCTCTTACTAAAATGTATATGCGGTAATCAGCCATGCCAGTTTGTAGGATTATTAGAGGTAGTTCATACACATGTCTTCACATTATAATCTCTTCTCTTACACATGTGTAACAACTGAAAACTCCTCAGTCTGACATGAAAGTGGAGCTGGCAAAACCAAAGAAAGATGGTATAGAAAAAACCCAGGAAGAATGTCTGAATTCATTTTCCAAGGTACTACAATGTCATGGTATAGCCAACAACACATTCCTGCGTAATGCTGGGTTCACAACTAATTTGTCGAGGTCCAAGTCCAAGTCAAAGCCCAAGCGCAGGTTGAGGTCCAAGTCATTGTCTTTTTATGTTCTCGAGGAACTACTCAAAGAGGAACGAGCAATAGTGGCTGCACAAAGAGTAGTCATCCACCGTATAACTGCAGGATTAGAAGCAAGTCAAGCCCACCTGGGCAACATCCTGAGAAAGTGTGGGAGATGCTGAATACCACAGTGAACACTGACAGTCAAAGGTGTCCCTTGGTTGTGTGAAAGGGTTTGTGATGCTGAACTATTTTGTTGGTGCTTCTATCTGCACTTGTTATGTACCTGGTGGTTGTTTCCTTGGTGATGTGGATTAAATGAAAACTGAATGGATTGGATGCACCAATATTTAATCAAGGTTTAATCTGATTTGTAGTATTTTTTATATTGCGCTGCATGGGAAAAGTATAACTATTAGTTGGCCCATTGGTGACCATTTTCATACATTATTTTAGTTGATTGGTCCTTGTCCTTGTATCCCTGAAAGGAGGCAGTACTACAGTAAGCTACCAATTTTGCTAGTACAGTATTTTTTTAGCGCCAGCTAAATTGAAAATATCTGTCAAGCGCTACAATCTCCCGCCAATAAAATCCAAAATATTTGTACATGGGAACTGATTTTGGTTGTGATTATGACTTGATGTGACCGTATAGTAGTGTCATGCGCATGCGGGACTGGTGTTTTGAAACATAGGAGCATATGCTCCCTCCATTTTGAAATGCATCTTACACATATTTTGAATTTCAAAAAAATGAAACAAAAAATTCGCATGTACATCTTCTCGTGCTACGCCCTTAAAAAGTTGCGACTTGTCGTGTGACGTGTGTAAAAAGATAAAACACAGTACTAAAAATAATGCTTTTCACAAGATAAGTTTTCTCTTTTTTACATAGACCACAAAAAATATTGGTTTTTCGTGAAACTTGACGAACGAACATATATTATGAATATGTACATGTAAATTTTTTGCTAATTTTTTTCGACATTTTAAAATATGATTTTTTGGTAGAGGGAGCATATGCACCCGGGAGCCAAATTGAATTTCCGCATGCATATGACACTACTCTATGTTACTACCTTCATAATGCATAGTAACTTAGATGTAGTACTATCATGCATGATTGTTTTAGTTAGTATGTAGACTCATTCTATCTTGAAAAGTGTTATGGTAACATAGCTAGTTACCACAACCAGCTCTATGTTAATACTCCTTAGTTACTCCCACTATGAGTAGTCTAAGTAGCATGGTCTACCCCGGAAGTAGATCCTCTAACGTGCAATAGACAAGTCGGGTAAGCTACACCTCTCTAATTTTCCTTCTCCACATCTACATGATTACGTCTAATTTGATCTAAATTAACTTCCATAATATATGTAAGCCATATGCATTTACGATAATTAGTAACAATCAAAATTATGACTATCTTTTTTAAATATTTATACGATTTTTTATACAGTAAAAATATACAGTGGTTGCTACAGTAAATACGTACAGTATTTGTTACATTTTCCTGATTTTTCTTCTACGTTTTGCACTACTTAAGCACTGTGCTTACCTGACTTGTCATCTCTACGTTAGAGGATATGGTTCCGGTCTACCCCTGGCCTTATATTACAATCACGAGTCTATATTACTTGGACCATCTGTACAACATACTTTTGTTGCTCCTTGCAAAAAAAAAACATACATTTGTTGCGACTGGATTATTAATAAAAGCCGTGTGCATCACCACGATGCAGAGGCTGGGGTCATATCCCCTTTTCGAAGAAAAAAAATTACTTAGTCAAGCTGCAAAATCTCCTAGTACCAATCCCGAAATATTTCAGAAGGGCTTTTCAAAATTGATTTTCAAGATATATCATGATTATGCTCGTGGTAACCGATTTTCAACGTGATGATGACTTGATGTGACACTTGACCGTACTAGTACGGTCTCATATTTTTGTATTACTTGGACTATAGCCAAATTCGAAATCTCATTCCAGCGGCAAAACTTCCCGCTCGAAAAATACAAATATTTCACACGCCTCTAACTTCCCATTCTACCCTCGTAAAGATGACAACAATGTCCATGCATAAGTCGGTTGGTGGGGGGTCTACCCGTCATTTTTTTCGATCACCACCTCCCTAGCTCCGAAACTCCCCGAAAAAAAATTCATTTCCCTCACTCTCTCCTCTGAGACCACCCACCGGAACTTCCCAAGTCCCTCTCTCTCCCACCTCCACGACCACCGCACCGGAACATCCCCGCCGGACTTCCCTGGCCTACCCGAGCCCTCGCGATCCTCGTCATCCGGCTGTCTGCCGGAGCCGCTTCATCGACGCCGTCATCAACCGGACCGGATCATCCCCGCCGAACCTCGAAACCATATACTCATCCAGCAGTCTACCGCAGTCGCTTCAGCTGCGGTATCGTCCACCCCACCGGAGCCGCTTCGCCGGATCCGTCGTCCACCGCATCGGATCTTGCTCACCGACACCGCTGTGCATGAACCGGATCTGCTTCACCGGCGCCGTGCATGATCTAAACTCTTCTACTGTCGCTTTTCTATTGCTTGCCTGCAAGTTCTTGTTTAATCTTGGGGGAATCTGTTTGTGCTAACGACGCGCCGTTACGTTTTTGCAGATGAGATGAGTAACCATGAAGTGTAATGGCCGTCTCTCCAACCCCAAGTAGCACATGTAGCGTACTTCATCACCGGATCTATCAACCCCAGGAAGATCTGCTGTGACTCCCACAGAGTGCTTCTCCTAATGTAAGTCCCTTGTTTTAGCGCCATGTTCTGGGTTCAGATGCTTGTTTGTCTGAAGCTCTTTTAGTTCATTCCTAGCTATGACCGTAACATCTTGCTATTTTCTACTTCATTGCTAACTTTAAGCGATTGAACATTTTGGTTTGCATTCCCTGCTCTGTAGATGTAGCCATCATAACTTCTATCTTGCTCAGTCGTTGTTACAAAAATTATAGGTATTATAGTAACATCCTGCTATTATTTAGTTCATGGCCAATTTTAAGTAATTGCACATGTTGGTTCGCATTCCCTGCTCTATAGCTTTTGGCATCGTAACTTCTATATTTGGTTTACATTCCCTGCTCTGTAGATCTAGCCATCATAACTTTATCTTGCTCAGTCGTTGTTACAAAAATTATGGCCTGCTACTATGTTGTTTGTGCCAATTTTTTACTCCATGAACATGTTGGCTTGCATTCCCTGTACTACAGGTGATGCCATTGTTTTGTATCTAGTTCATTGTAAGCTAACAAAGTAAGGACTTAGTTTGGCATGCTATCACTCTGCTATCTAGCCTGTAGTACAAATAAACTTGTCATACTACTAGATAATAATTTTGCGTGCCATCTTGTTCTTCAAAAGCTGCATTATTGACTTGTTTCTCTGACTTGGCATGACGCTCACATATGGAAAGCTGAACATATTGGTTTGCATTCCCTCTTATACAAGTTCACAGGTGATCCCACTATATTCTGTATCTGGTCCATCCTAAGCTCCAGCATTAACTATCCTCTATGTGTTGCTCATTACAAGTTTATATCCCGAAACATCTTGATTTGCATCCCCTTCACTATAAGTTCAGGAGTATTATTTAGTTCACGGCCAAAATGAAGTAATTGCACTTGGCACATGTTGGTTCACATTCCCTCCTCTTTAGCTTTTGCCATCGTAACTTCTATTTTTGGTTTACATTCCCTGCTCTGTAGATGTAGCCATCATAACTTCATCTTGCTCAGTCGTTGTTACAAAATTTATAGCCTGCTACTATGTTGTTCATGCCAATTTTGTACACCCTGAACATGTTGGTTTGCATGGGACTCGACAGTAGTAAGTCTGCTGTTTCATTCTAACATGCTCTGTTATATTGGCTGTTGGTATGCGGCATGCACTCTTTGTTTGCTTATTGTGCGCATTACAATGATCTTGTTATAACGACGAAATGATGAGTTCCAAATTCTTTGCCAAACAATATTGTAGTGTCTTTGCCTTTCCATTGTTGCTGTCTTAACTTGTAATGTCTTTGTTTCAGATATAGGTGCTGCATGGACAACTTAAAAGATTGCCGGATCGCTTCTTGTATTGCTAGGTTTAATTACCATTCAATTTCTCTGGGTTCTGTAATATTTTTTCAATGCCTTGCAGCTGATGTAATATTTAGTTAGTTTTTATAGTTCTTTCGCGCATTTTTTCTTTGGTGCTTGTGGTAAGTGAGGCTATCCGACAGAAATCAATGCTGCGTAAATATTCTCAGTATCTAAATCACGAATTCCCATCCCTTAAACGGCCCAATTAAGCGAAATCACATATGTGCCTGCCCGCAAATTCCTATAGCGCCTATTATGCCGGCATATAAACAGCAACTAAACGGGCTGGCCCACTTACTTATTGGGCCAGCCCATTTGATTGAAGGTGGACCCCACACTCTAATTGGGCTGGCCCACTTGCTTTTAGGTGGACCCCTCCCACTACTTAGTTGGGCCAGCCCAATTGCTTTTGTGATGGACCCCACATACTAAATGGGCCGGCCCTTTAAGAGGAAAGTGGGACCCACCTGTGTTTTTGGCCCGGCCCACTATCTTGTTGGGCCGGCCCACCTGCTATATGGTGGACCCCACACTAATTGGGGCCCTTTAACAGGAAAGTGGGACCCACCTGTGCTTTTGGCCCGGCCCACTATCTTGTTGGGCCACCCACTTGCTATATGGTGGTCCCACATGGTAAACGGGCCGGCCCTTTAATAGGAAGGTGGGACCCACCTGTTTTTGGCCCGGCCCACTATCTTGTTGGGCCGGCCCACTTTCTATATGGTGGACCCCACATACCAAATGGGCCGGCCCATTAACAAAATGGGACCCACCTGTGTTTTTGGCCCGGCCCACTAGCTTGGTGGGCCCACTTGCTATATGGTGGACCCCACATACTAAATGGGCCGCCCTTTAACTGGAAGGTGGGACCCACTGTGTTTTGGCCCGGCCCACTTGCTATATGGTGGACCCCATACTAAATGGGCCGGCCCTTTAACAGGATAGTGGGACCCACCATGTGTTTTTGGCCCGCCCACTAGCTGGGCCGGCCCACTTGCTATATGGTGGACCCCACACACCAAATGGGCCGGCCTTTTAATAGGATAGTGGGACCCACTGTGTTTTTGGCCCGCCCACTTGCTTCTTGGGGCCCATTCTTGTAAGGGGACCCACATGTTAAATGGGCCGGCCCATTTAACTTTTGACCAGTCAACATTAGAGGTTAGGCCCGGCCCACGTAACTAATGGACCAGCCCAGCTATATAGTTGACCGGTCAAACTATGTCATCTGGCCCGGCCCGCTTAAGACGTGGCAGGCCTCGTGTGGGCCTACCATCTACCACGGGGTTTCAGCCGGTTAACGCCGTTAACTGCCAGTTAACGGCGTCTGCCACGTGTCAGTTTGCATGACGTCAGCAGTCAACGGGCTCCCGAAAACACTTCCGCAACGGTCCGATTTTCCGTGGCGGAAGGGCGCCCAAGCGCGACGGACCGAAAAAATCGTCGTTGGACTTTGCCTGACGCAGTTTCCACAACAGAACCCATATCGTCGGGTTAGGTCCATAGGCGACGAAAAATGCCCCTTAGTTGACGATTTTGGGACGTTGTCTATCAGAACTTTTCTTGTAGTGGAATGTGCATTGATTTTCGAAAAGTTAATAAAGTTACTAAGAAAGATCATTACCCTTTACCTTTTATTGATCAAATGTTAGAAAGGTTGTCTAAAAATACTCATTTCTGTTTTCTTGATGGATATTCTGGGTTTTCACAAATTGCTGTTAGAGCTAAAGATCAAGAGAAAACCACTTTCACTTGTCCCTATGGAACTTATGCTTATAGGCGTATGCCTTTTGGTTTATGTAATGCTCCTGCTACTTTTCAAAGATGCATGTCTGCTATCTTTCATGGCTTTTGTGAAAAGATTGTTGAGGTATTCATGGATGATTTTTCTGTCTATGGGAATTCTTTTGATAATTGCTTGCGAAACCTTGATAAAGTTTTGCAGAGATGTGAAGAAACTAACCTTGTTCTTAATTGGGAGAAATGCCACTTTATGGTTAATGAAGGAATTGTATTGGGACATAAAATTTCTGAGAAAGGTATTGAAGTTGATAGAGCTAAAGTTGAAGCAATTGAGAAGATGCCCTATCCTAGGGATGTTAAAGGTATTCGTAGTATTCTTGGTCATGCTGGTTTTTATAGGAGATTTATTAAAGATTTCTCTAAAATTTCAAAGCCTCTTACTAATCTTCTTCAAAAAGATGTACCTTTCGTTTTTGATGATGATTGTAAGGAAGCTTTTGAAACTCTAAAGAAAGCCTTAACAACTGCTCCTGTAGTTGAACCTCCTGATTGGAATTTGCCTTTTGAAATTATGTGTGATGCTAGTGATTTTGCTGTAGGTGCTGTCCTTGGACAGCGAGTAGATAAAAAATTAAATGTTATTCATTATGCTAGTAAAACTCTAGACGCTGCTCAAAGAAATTATGCTACAACTGAGAAAGAATTATTAGCCGTAGTTTTTGCATGTGATAAGTTTAGACCCTATATTGTTGATTCAAAAGTTACAATTCATACTGATCATGCTGCGATTAGGTACCTTATGGAAAAGAAAGATGCTAAGCCAAGGCTTATTAGATGGGTGCTTCTTTTGCAAGAATTTGATTTACATATTGTAGATAGGAAAGGTGCTGATAATCCTGTTGCTGATAATTTGTCTAGATTGGAAAATATTGCTTATGATCCTGTTCCTGTTAATGATAGTTTTCCAAATGAACAATTGGCTGTAATAAAGGTGAGCTCGCGAGATAGTCCTTGGTATGCTGATTATGCTAACTTTATTGTTTCGAAGTACTTGCCTCCAACCTTTTCAGCTCAGCAAAGGAGGAAATTCTTTTATGATTTGAGGCATTATTTTTGGGATGACCCACACTTATATAAAGAAGGAGTGGATGGTATTATGCGAAGATGTGTCCCAGAATATGAACAACAAGAGATATTGAGTAAATGCCATGGTAGTGTTTATGGAGGACATCACGCCGGAGATAGAACCGCACAAAAGGTTCTACAATCAGGTTTTTATTGGCCAACACTTTTCAAAGATGCAAGGAAGTTTATCTTATCTTGTGATGAATGTCAAAGAGTTGGTAATATCTCTAGACGCAATGAAATGCCTATGAATTATACTCTTGTTATTGAACCATTTGATTGTTGGGGATTTGACTTCATGGGTCCTTTCCCTTCTTCAGAAGGTAACACTCATATACTTGTCGCTGTTGATTATGTTACTAAATGGGTAGAAGCTATACCTACAAAAAGTGTTGATGGTGAGACCTCTATAAAAATGCTTGTAGATGTTATATTTCCTAGATTTGGAGTACCTAGATATATTATGACTGATGGAGGTTCTCATTTTATTCATGGTGGTTTTAGAAAAACTCTTGCCAAATATGGTATTAATCATAGAATTGCTTCAGCTTATCATCCTCAAACTAGTGGGCAAGTAGAATTATCAAATAGAGAAATTAAAGCTATCTTGGGAAAGACTGTTAATAAATCTAGAAAGAATTGGGCTAGTAAGTTAAAGGAAGCACTATGGGCTTATAGAACTGCTTATAAAAATCCTATGGGAATGTCTCCTTATAAAATGGTTTATGGAAAAGCTTGTCATTTACCTTTAGAACTAGAGCACAAAGCTTATTGGGCTGTAAGAGAACTTAATAAAGATTTTAAACTTGCCGGTAAGAAGAGGTTGCTACAATTGAGTTCTTTAGATGAATGGAGAAGTGAAGCTTATGAAAATGCTAAACTTTTTAAGGAGAAAGTTAAGAAGTGGCATGATAGAAGAATTATTAAAAGAGAATTTAATGTTGGAGATAAAGTCCTATTGTATCGGTCTCGTCTCAGATTTTTTGCAGGGAAATTACTCTCAAAATGGGAAGGACCATATGTTATTGAGGAGGTATATCGTTCAGGGGCAATAAAAATTAGCTCTTTGGAAGGTAACGCCACACAAGTAGTGAATGGACAAAGACTCAAGCATTATATTTCTGGAGATTCTTATAATGAAGATATTGATGTTATTCAAGTGATGACTCCGGAAGCTTTCATCAAAGATCAAATTGACAGTTCTGCAGAGTCCGACTTTGAATAGGTAACAGTTTTAGTAATAAAAAGTCCGCGTTTAACTTTCCGAACAATATTTCTGCTGTTTATGGAAAATATGAAAAATTACGGGATCGAAACGGAGTGGAGGAGACGCGCGAGGGCCCGTCACCATAGGCCGGCGCGGGCCCCACCCTGGCCGCGCCGCCCTATGGGGACAGCCCCTCGGCGTCCCGTTTCCACTCGTTTTCGGCCTGGAACCTTCCTTTTGTCGTAAAAATATTTGCTATATAATCCCCCGGATCCCCAGAGGTCCGTATATCGTTTTCTCGTCGTGTTTTGTTTCGAGCTGTTTTCTGCCAGATATTGTTTTCAGATCTAGAGCCACCATGTCTTCGTCGGAGCCTCCGAAGGACAACTTCTTTGAGAACGTCGTCAACCCGTACATGAGCGAGTTGAAGATGCATCCCAAGGAATTGCTGCTCGTAGATGGAGAGTTGCAGATAGAAGATGTTCGGGGACCTAAGGGAGAAGGAAGCTTGGAGGACAGGATGGAGAAACTGGAACAAGAGGTCTTCACCTACAAGAAGATGGCTGAGCGTGAAGTGGACATCTTCCACAGGATTGTGTCCGAACTCATTGGTGAACATGAGAAGGAGACTGCAAAGCTGTGGAGCGATATCCTCTCACTTCACAACACTACCAACCAACTTCAGGCGCAACTTTATGATGTTTGGAATCAAAACTGTGAGTATGAAAACAGGTTTAAACGCATTAGCGATGCTGCTAGTTTCAGGATTCCCGAGACCAAGACATCGTTTGTTGATGGAGAGCCTCTTCCCTGGAAGTCTGATGACGAGAAGAATCCACCACCATCACCACCGAAGGAGTAATTCATCATTGGTATTGGCATCCCCTTGGTTTGTTCCAAGCTTGGGGGAGTGCCGCGGTATCACATCATCACTATCTTTATCTTTTACTATCAAGTAGCGTCATATCATGAGTAGGGAAGTTATCATATAGAATAGTTTGCAGTGTGGAAGTATCTCTCTCTTAGTTGGTTATCATGAGTAGGGAAGTTATCGTTATGGAATATTAATGAGAAGTCTTATCATTTACCTTTTGCACATATTATTTTAGTTTGCAATTTCTGTTATATGATTACTCTTGACATTAGTATTGGTATCACTTTGGGAGCATCAAGTAAATCTATTTGGTTTTGGCAAACTTAGCATTGGTCAATAGCAACAACACCTTGATGTTTAATAGAAAAGGGAAATACATGTAGATATATTACTTTATTATATTTCTGCTAATGAGTTAGTATTCTGAAGTTAAAATTGTTTGTGCTTATGAGAAAGATGCATGATTGTTTCTATCACATGTATATTTGTTTGTTTCCCTCAACCTTTATGCTTGCTACCCAACCTTGCTAGCCAAAGACCTGTATTGAGAGGGAATGCTTCTCATACATCTATGACCTTAGACCAAACCCATGCCATTTGTGTCCACCATAACTACCTACTATGTGGTATTTTGCGCCACTCCAAGTAAATACTTCATGTGCTACCTTTAAATAATTCAAACTATATTACTCCTTATTTGTGTCAATGTTTTATAGCTCATGAGGAAGTATGTGGTGTTTTATCTTTCAATCTTGTTGGGCGGATTTTCATCAATGGACTAGTGGCACATCCGCTTATCCAATAATTTTGCAATAAGAGCTAGCAACGGGGTTCCCAGCCCCAATTAATAACTTTCATTAATAATTCTCTTCACATGTTTTGCCCTGATTTATCAGTAAGCAACTTAATTTTGCAATAGACACTCCTCCATGGTATGTGAATGTTGGAAGGCACCCGAGGATTTGGTTAGCCATGGCTTGTGAAAGCAAAGGTTGGGGGGTGTCATCCTTAATAAAACTAAAATACATGTGTAAACAAAAGAGAATGATCTACCTTGCTGGTAGAGATGACGTCCTTCATGGGAGCCGCTCTTGGAAGGTCGTTTGGCAAGGGGGTTAGAGTGCCCACTACCATTCGTTGACAACAACAAACACCGCTCAAAATCTTACTTTTATGCTCTTTATATGATTTCAAAACTTGAAAAGCTCTAGCACATGATTTAATCCCTGCTTCCCTCTGCGAAGGGCCTATCTTTTACTTTTATGTTGAGTCAGTAAACCTATGTCCTTCTATCTTAAGCAAGCAATTGAGTTGTTGTGAACCAACCATTTATGCTATGATCTAGTTAATCATGTCTTTTATGCTTTCTTGTTTAGTACAAATTTTATCTGAATGAATATGACTTTGAAAGTTATCAATGATTATGAGGAGATTGTTATGATTGAGGATGAAAGCCCTGCTATATAAATTCTAATATGAAAGCTTTGCTTAGAAGATAAGTACAATCCGTTAGTAGTTCTCTGACCAAGAACAAAGTTTGCCATAACCATTTATGATTTCCTATGCACCTCTATTTGTGATTTCTCTTTACTTATTTCAAGTTGAGTTATATGAAGAGAATGTTTACTAGAATATCTTGTGTGAATCAATATGATGCTTCTTGTCCGTATTTTATTTATCGACTCTTCACTCCATAAACATGTGGTCTTGTTTATTGAGCTCAGTTTCGCTTGGGGACAAGCGAGGTCTAAGCTTGGGGGAGTTGATACGTCCATTTTGCATCACTATTTTATATCATAATTTGCTGTTATTCATTGATATATTTCATATTTAGAGATGATACTTATGTTATTTCACCTATTTTGCATGTTTCATGATCATTGGAGAATTATTCACCGGAGTCAGGATTCTGCTGGAAAAAGCACCGTCAGGACACCATATTTCGGAAGATCAACAATTGACGGAAATTATACGAAAAATCCTATTTTTCCAGAAGACGAAGGGAGCCAAAAGGAGGGGCCGAGAGGGCCATGGCCCCCATAGGCCGGCGCGGGCCCTGGCCTGGCCGCGCGGCATGTGGGGAGGGGGCCCACACCCTCGGCCGCCTCTCTTCGCGTACTTCTTCGCCCCAAAAACCTAAGCCACGGGAGTTACGGAGAATAGACAGAGCGCCTCTGCGGGCGGAGGGACACCAGAGAGAAAAGAGCTCTCCGGCGGGCAGGAATCCGCCGGGGAAATTCCCTCCCGGAGGGGGAAATCGACGCCATCGCCATCGTCATCGAGCTGGACGTCATCTCCATCATCATCATCATCATCTCCACCATCTACACCGCCATCTCCACCGCTGCATCTCGTCACCGCTGTAACGATTTGGGTTGGATCTTGATTGTTTGATAGGGGAAACTCTCCCGGTGTTGATTACTACTTGTTATTGATGTTATTGAGTGAAACCATTGAACCAAGGTTTATGTTCAGATTGTTATTCATCATCATATCACCTCTGATCATGTTCCATATGATGTCTCGTGAGTAGTTCGTTTAGTTCTTGAGGACATGGGTGAAGTCTAAATGTTAGTAGTGAATTATGGTTGAGTAATATTCAATGTTATGATATTTAAGTTGTGGTGTTACTCTTCTAGTGGTGTCATGTGAACATCGACTACATGATACTTCACCTTTATGGGCCTAGGGGAGTACATCTTGTATTCGTTTGCTAATTGTGGGGTTGCCGGAGCGACAGAAACCTAAACCCCCGTTAGTATATCGGTGCAGGAGGGATAGCAGGATCTCAGAGTTTAAGGCTGTGGTTAGATTTATCTTAATTACTTTCTTGTATTTGCGGATGCTTGCAAGGGGTATAATCACAAGTATGTATTAGTCCTAGGAAGGGCGGTGCATTAGCATAGGTTCACCCACACAACACTTATCAAAACAATGAAGATTAATCAACTGTATGAAGCGAAAGCACTAGACTAAAATCCCCGTGTGTCCTCAAGAACGTTTGGTCATTATAAGTAAACAAACCGGCTTGTCCTTTGTGCTAAAAAGGATTGGGCCACTCGCTGCAATTATTTCTCTCGCATTTTATTTACTTGTACTTTATTTATCTGCTATATCAAAACCCCCTGAAAACTTGTTTGTGAGCATTTACAGTGAATCCTTCATCGAAACTACTTGTCAACACCTTCTGCTCCTCGTTGGGTTCGACACTCTTATTTATCGAAAGTACTACGATACACCCCCTATACTGGTGGGTCATCACCAGTCAATCTCGTGTTGGGTCACCTCAGAACCCTTCCATGCCCCACGAGTGACGCCGGAAAGATCTACTCCGGAAGCCTGGCTAGAGCTGCTGGCATCTTGGCTTGATCCGGAATCGGCTTCCATCCGGAGAATGTCAGCGGAGAGGCCGTCGGAAGCTTTGTCTTGGTTATCGGAGGATGTGTCGGAAAGATATAGCTCACTAAACATATGAATGAAAGAGACACCGGTTCCTACTCAAAAACAGCTTTCCCAAGATCTACTCTTGAGCGAAGATCTACGAGTAAGAGAAAAACCGAAAGAAAAGGGAGAGTAAATATCCTACCAACCCAAGATCTGGAAAGCGAGAGAAGGAAAGCAAACAAGCATTGGGGCTCACCTGAGGCTACAGGAGGCGCGAGGAAGAAGTTCGCGGAAGAAGTGGCTAGCTCCTGGCCGTCGACGAGGGCTGGCAACGGAGAGCGGCGAGGTCCGCCGGGGAAAACCCGAAGGAGCAGCGGCGGAAAAGAACCGCAGGAACTTCGCGTGGTGAAAAGCTTCGGCGCAGCGGGAGAGACGGCGCAAGCTCGTCGGAAGCAGCACTCTTGCGGCGACCGGACGAAAACGAGGGGCGAAGGGCTCGAAGTGCTCAGGAAATGGGGGCGAATGCGAAGAAGGGGATGAAGATGAACTGCTCCGCCCTTATATAGAGAGAAGAGGAAATGGGCCGGAAACCGCCGGGCCGCGGCGGTTCGCTTCGTGGGCCACCACGTGGCACGCGGATATACGCGCGAAAATTAAAAGGCCACAGGGTCGCCACACGGATCCGGAGTGGCCAGAGGGATCCGGTGCGGCACATTTATTGTTGGCGCGGGAGTCGAAGGGAAGTGACCTCTGACAGTGGCGCGACAGGTACAGTGCGCATGTCTCTGACATGCACAGAATCCGAGAAATCCTCGACTTCATCGAGGGAGAGTTTAATGTCAAAGGTGCCGGAGCATTCCGGAGAAAAAGAGGAAGTTTGGCGATGAAGCCGGAAAGTTTAATCCGGATGCCGGAAAGTTAAAACCGGTACCTTGTGAGATAGGAACCTGGCATGGCCCGTCGGATAAAATCCACCGGATCATACCAGCTTCGGGGACTAATGTTGGGGGGATGACCCCCGGTATGCCAAAGGCAGGCCAAACCGGATGGTTTGGCATACCAAGATACCGGTTTACAGTTTAATCCGGACTGTGGACTTAGGCTTGTGGCTAAGGAAGCCTGTACCGGTATGCCCAAACAGGGGAATGCACGAATAGGATAAGAAGCTACCAGGCTACCGGTATGCACAAAGCCGGTCAAAGATTCCTTCAGGAGCTAGAAGACAAAGATGAGCTAAGAAAAGTAGCTTTAAACGAAGCCGTGACGTAAAAGACGAAGGTGACGCCAAAAGCAACCGGAGGACATCAGCCTCCCTGATTAAAGAAGATACCGGCGTCACCTATGATTAAAGTAGCTTTGTAAAGTAGTTTGTCTGTTCAAAGATGCCATTAGGGTTTATTATGGTTCCTTCCCCTGTAAGCCACCCTCTCCCCTATATAAGGAGAGGGGGCATGCTCCTTCGCGGGCACGATGATCCCTGTGTATAAAAACTTGTAACCTAGTTCATGGAATAGAGAAGATCTTGAACGGAGTTCATCCTTGTGTCTCTCTTCTTCTACCTCTGGCCTTGGCCAAGTTCTTGAGGAAAGCACCCGGAAGTTCATCCTACCTGATCCAAAACCCTCCCCCGAATCCTCTAGCGTCCAACTCGGCCCCAACTTAAGCCATCCCATGGCATCTGTCTGTTCACCACGACGATAGTTACCGGGGGTCATCCCCCCAACATGTTGATTAATGAATGATCATGGTTTCGTGATCATGAACATTGGATGTTATTAATAACAAGGTTATGTCATTAATTGAATGATATAATGGACACACACCCAAATGAGCGTATGATACGTCTCCAACGTATCTATAATTTCTTATGTTCCATGCTACTTTTATGACAATACTCATATGGTTTATACATACTTTACATCATTATTATGCATTTTCCTAACCTATTAACAAGATGCCGAAGCGCCAGTTGTTGTTTTCTGCTGTTTTTGGTTTCAGAAATCCTACAAAGGAAATATTCTCGGAATTGGACGAAATCAACGCCCAGGGTCTTATTTTTCCATGAAGCTTCCAGAAGACCGGAGGGGATACGAAATGGGGCGACGAGGCGCCCACACCACAGGGCTGCGTGGCCAGGGTGGGCCCCGCGACGCCCTATGGTGTGGGGCCCTCGTGCGCCTAACCTGCCGCCTACTTAAACGCTTCGCGAAAACCCTATTAGAGCCACGATACGAAATACTTCCAGACGCGCCGCCGCCAATCCCATCTCGGGGATTCAGGAGATCGCCTCCGGCACCCAGAGGGGGAATCATCACCGGAGGGCTCTACATCATCATGCCCACCTCCGGATTGATGCGTGAGTAGTTCATCCTTGGACTATGGGTCCATAGCAGTAGCTAGATGGTCGTCTTCTCCTCTTGTGCTATCATGTTTAGATCTTGTGAGCTGCCTAACATGATCAAGATCATCTATTTGTAATGCTACATGTTGTGTTTGGTGGGATCCGATGAATATGGAATACTATGTCAAGTTGATTATCAATCTATCATATATGTGTTGTTTATGTTCTTGCATGCTCTCCGTTGCTAGTAGAGGCTCTGGCCAAGTTGATACTTGTAACTCCAAGAGGGGGTATTTATGCTCGATAGTGGGTTCATGCCTCCATTGAATCTGGGACAGTGATAGAAAGTTCTAAGGTTGTGGATGTGCTGTTGCCACTAGGGATAAAACATCAATGCTTTGTCTAAGGATATTTGTGTTGATTACATTACGCACCATACTTAATGCAATTGTCTGTTGTTTGCAACTTAATACTGGAAGGGTGCGGATGCTAACCTGAAGGTGGACTATTTAGGCATAGATGCATGCTGGATGGCGGTCTATGTTCTTTGTCGTAATGCCCTGATTAAATCTCATAGTGATCATCATGATATATATTGAATCTTTATTTGTCAATTGCCCACCTGTAATTTGTTCACCCAGCATGCTATTTATCTTATTGGAGAGACACCACTAGTGAACTGTGGACCCCGGTCCATTCTTTTACATCTGAATACAATCTACAATCATTGTTCTCTACTGTTCTTCGCAAACAAACATCATCTTCCACACTATACGTTTAATCCTTTGTTTTCAGCAAGCCGGTGAGATTGACAACCTCACGTTACGTTGGGGCAAAGTATCTTGATTGTGTTGTGCAGGTTCCACGTTGGCGCCGATTCACTGGTGTTGCGCCGCACTACACTCCTCCACCAACAACCTTCACGTGGTCCTTGACTCCTACTGGTTCGATAACCTTGGTTTCATACTGAGGGAAACTTGCTTCTATACGCATCACACCTTCCACTTGGGGTTCCCAACGGACGTGTGCTTCACGCGTTATCAGCGTAGCATAAGATCAAGTCATTAAGTTCAATTTGCTATAAGCTTTCGATACATAGTTGCCTTAGTCCTTCGACCATGAGATCATGTAAATCACTTACACCGGAAGGGTACTTTGATTACATCAAACGCCATTGTGTAAATGGGTGGTTATAAAGATGGGATTAAGTATTTGGAAAGTGTGAGTTGAGGCATATGGATCAATAGTGGGATTTGTCCATCCTGATGACGGATAGATATACTCTGGGCCCTCTCGGTGGAATGTCATCTGATTAGCTTGCAAGCATATGAATGGTTCATAAGAGATCACATACCACGGTGCGAGTAAAGAGTACTTGTCGGTAACGAGGTTGAACAAGGTATGGAGATACCGATGATCAAACCTTGGACAAGTAAAATATCGTGTGACAAAGGGAATCGGCATCGTATGTAAATGGTTCAATCGATCACTAAGTCATCGTTGAATATGTGGGAGCCATTATGGATCTCCAGATCCCGCTATTGGTTATTGCTCGGAGAGGAGTCTCGACCATGTCTGCATAGTTCACGAACCGTAGGGTGACGCGCTTAAGGTTCGATGTCGCATAAGTAGATTCGAAATATGAGATGGAGTCCGATTTTCGGAGTCTCGGATGGGATCCAAGACATCACGAGGAGGTCCGGAATGGTCCGGAGAATAAGATTCATATAAGGGAAGTCATTTTCCGGGGTTCGGAAAAAGTCCGGTGTTTTGACCGGAGCTTCTAGAAGGTTCTAGAGGGCCACAAGTGGGCCCACCACCCCGGGAGAGGCCACGTAGGCACCACATGGCATGGTGGGGCCTTCCCACTATGACATGTGGGCCCAGGCCGGCCTACCCCTTAGAGATAAGATCTATCTCTTAATTTAAATGGTTTAAATCTAGAGATAAGATCTATCTCTAAAATAAAGTGTTTAAATGAAGAGATAAGGGGAAGGCTTGAGGGGGAAGAAAAGTCTCCCCCCTTGGCCGGCCAAAAGGGATATGTGGGGCCCAGGGGGAACCCTAGGCCGACCCCTCCCCCTATATAAAGAGGGGAGGGGGTGGCCGGCCACACCCATCCACAACCCTAGCCGCCCCCCTCTCTTCCTCCTCCATACGCTGTGCAGGCTTAGGCGAAGCCCTGCAGCAAATCTTCTCCACCACCACCACCACGCCGTCGTGCTGCTGGGATTCCGTGGAGATCTACTACACCTCCGCTGCCCGCTGGAACGGGGAGAGGAAGGGGCTTCATCGACACCGTACGCGCGACCGAGTACGGAAGTGCTGCCGGATTGCAGCACCGGGGACGATCGTCTACACCAACAACGAGATTAATCTCGTAGGCTTTGGAATCTTCGAGGGTTAGTCTCATCTCCATCTCGTTGCTTCGATCTTGTAGATTAGATCTTGGGTGTTCCATAGATTAGATCTTGGATTTATTCGTCTTTGCGGTAGGAAATTTTTTGTTTTCTATGCAACGAACCCCATCAGTGGTATCAGAGCCATGTCTATGCATAGATCTGTTGCACGAGTAGAACACAATGGTTTTGTGGGCGTTGATGCTTTTGTTGCTTTAGTTTGTGTACTTTGCATCTTGCGGGATGGTGGGATGAAGCGGCCCGGGCTAACTTTACATGACCGCGTCTCATGAGACTTGCTCCATGCTTGACATGCAACTTGTATTGCATAAGTGGCTTTGCGGGTGTCTATCTCTCCCACCATAGTGAAGATTACAATTTGCACTTTCTATTGTCAACACTAGTATCACCATTGTGGTTCATGTTCGTAGGTAGATTGGATCTTACTCGAAAACCCTAAACCACGTAAAATATGCAAACCAAATTAGAGGCGTCTAACTTGTTTTTGCAGGGTTTGGTGATGTGATATGGCCATGATGTGATGATGATTATATTTGATGTATGAGATGTTCATTGTTGTATTATGGCAACCGGCAGGAGCCTAATGGTTGTCTTTAATTTTTGTTAAAGACCTGCGTGTCTATTCATCATGTAATAGCTTTATTTCAAGTAGTTGTTATAGTAGCTATAAGTGATGGACAACCATGAAGCGGCGCCACTGACCTTGACGCCATGCTGGTGATGATGGAGATCATGTCCGTGCTTTGGAGATGGAGATCAAAAGCACAAGAAGAAAGGCCATATCATATCACACATTATGAATTGCATGTGATGTTAATCCTTTTATGCATCTTATTTTGCTTAGATCGCGACGGTAGCATTATAAGATGATCCCTCTCACTAAATATCAAGATAATAAAGTGTTCATCCTTAGTATGCACCGTTGCTAAGACTTGTCGTTTCGAAGCATCTCGTGATGATCGGGTGTGATAGACTCTACATGTGCATACAACGGGTGCAAGCCAGATTTGCACACGCGGATACTAAGGTTGCCTTGACGAGCCTAGCATGTACAGACATGGTCTCGGAACACGGGATACCGAAAGGTAGAGCATGAGTCATATGAATGATATGATGAACACTTTGAGTGTTCGCCTTTGAAGCTACATCTTTTCTCGTGAAGATCGGACTTGGTGTAGTGGATTTGGTTCGTGTAATCACTAAGACAATGCGAGGGATGTTGTTTTGAGTGGGAGTTCACCTAGTTAATTTAAGAATTAAAATTGAACTCATTTTATCATAAACTTAGTCTAAACTCTTTGCAAATATGTTGTAGATCATGGCGCCCCCTCCATCAATTTTAACCAGTTCCTAGAGAAAGAAAAGCTTAAGAGCAATGGTAGCAACTTCACTGACTGGTTCCGTCATGTGAGGATTTTCCTCACTGGTGGAAGCCTGCAATATGTGCTCGATGCACCGCTAGGTCCCCCACCACCTCCTGCAGTATCCGAGGACGTAAAGAATGTTTACGAGACTCGGGTAACTCGGTACTCCGAAGTTCAGTGTGCCATCCTGTGCAGCCTAGAGGCAGAGCTCCAAAAGCGTTTTGAGCACCACGACCCTTGTGAGATGATGCGTGAGCTCAAGGTTATCTTTGAAACTCATGCGGCCGTGGAGAGCTATGAGGCCTCGAAACAGTTCTTTGGTTGTATGATGAAAAAGGGTAGCTCCGTTAGTGAGCACGTGTTCGCCATATCCGGACACGCGAAGAAGCTCGGTGACTTGGGGATTGTAATCCCTAACCAGCTGGGTATTCATCGTGTTCTCCAATCACTGCCACCAAGTTACAAGAACTTCGTGATGAACTACAACATGCAGAACATGAACAAAGAGTTGCCTTACAAGCAATTCAACAGGAATTGGCGGGATTTTTACTCATACATAAAGGCGGAGAATACCATTGTGGCTAAGGCCTCCATTAATCTAGTGATCTCCATGTAATTAGATAGAAACTATAACAAATTGTATATAACCGGTTGCAGAATAATATTCTGAGCACCGACTTGTACTTCCCTGGACACAAGGTTGTACTTCCCGGATAACAGGGTTCAACTTTCTGTCGAACTTACCTGAACTTCCCATTTTCTTCAGAGCTACTGATTCTACTTCGTGTTTCCCAACCATTTGTCGGAACTATGCAAATGATATACCGTTGGATAGATAATGAAAAACCGCAACTTTTTCATGTTCACACTTTTCACAGATTTTGCACGGTTTAAATTTAATTTTGAAAGTACGAAAACGCTTCTATATGGCCAGAAAACAAACTTTTAGTTCAGTTTTTGAACCGCTTATCGAAACTATGCAAATGATATACCGTTGGAAAGATAATGAAATTGCGCAACTTTTTCATGTTTTATGTTTTTTCAAAATCCTCACAGTTTTTGAACAATTTTGAAAATACCGAAATTCGGACGTACTCAAAAAACGAGCGGACAGTAATTTGGATGATTTGTTTCAACCGTTTGTCGGAATGATGCAAATGATATGGCGTTGGAAAGCTATGGACTAGGCGCAACTTTCTTATTCCAATTGTTTTCTCTAATTCCTTACAGTTTAAGAGAAAAATTCGAATTACTGTCCGCCCGTTTCATGTGACGGGCACCAAATGATTATCCACACGATTTCCATCTGGTATATTTAAACAATGCAAATGATATACGGTTGGAAAGGTGTAAAAATGGCGCATATTTTTCGTATGTACCATTTTATGCAAATCCAAACGGTTTAAAAGTAATTTTAGAAGTTTTGAAATCATGTTTCCGGTATATTTTGTGGGATAATGATTTGAAATTGATGGATTAGATCCATTTATTTGTTGTAAAATGTTGTAGGTAATGAAATTAGATATATACTCTATCATATAAAGCTTTTGGTGACAAAGATTCAAGTGGTTGGTGATCAAATCGATGAGATTTTGACAATAGATTTCCGCCCCGTAAAAACAGAGCACTGAACTTCCCTCGACATGAACTTGTACTTATCGGGAAATGCGGTTGTACTTCTCGGCGTTGTTTCATGGAAGTGTTCAGTAAAATGACTATAAGTTTCTCATACGGTGTCCATTTGAGGTCCATGGCCACACAAAATGCTCAACACAACCACGCGCATCTGAACTTCCCGTGACATGTCCTTATACTTCCTGGCCTTCGTGGTTGTACTTCCTGGAAATGTTTTGATACTAGTGTGTTTTACAAAAACTAGCATGTGTGCTTCGAAATGATAATTTTAGATTGTCCCTATATTCTATTTAAGAGATTATGTACTTCCTGATCTTAATATTTGAACTTCACAACGTTGCTATGTGAACTTATGTGGGGGTATTTTCTTCATGTAATTACCGCTTATACTTCCTGTTGTCTGCGCATGTACTTCTCGGAATCACTGCTCGTACTTCCTTGCAGATGACGGGATTATAATAGGTGCTTGTACTGCTCGTGCCGAATGGTTGTACTTATCGTCGTCGAGTATCTGAACTTCCTCGTGGGTTATGGGACTATTTTGTTTTTTCTACGTTTTGATTTATGATATGTACTGTTGGTGGTGAACGGTTGTACTTATGATGGATTTTTTCCGCACTTCTTTGGTTTTAAGCAATTTTCTCGTATGCACGTACTGCTGTAGGTGCATCTCGTTCATATCGTGAAATTATATCAACTAAAAATCAAACTGTCATGTGATCCAATAAATTGAGACAAAAAATTATTTGCTTAGTTCCCTAGGGGAAAATGTTCAGTGTTTCAGTCCACATTTTAATCTCCATCACTGTAATTTTTTCGTCTCGAACAGTACATGAAGCTGCATGTCAACAAAAGGGAGAAGAACCACCACGGAACAATGGTAGACAAATACGGCATTACAACCTTCTTGTCCTAGCATTACAACATATATCTCCGAGCAGCACGGGTAGCAAAATACCAAAATCTAGTTTTTTCACAGTTTTTAGAGTGCCGCTGCAGTGCAATCGAAACAAAAAATGAAGAAGACTGTATCGGAAAATTCAAAAGAAAAGATTGTATCAAGAAGAGTGTTCTGCTCATCACTGAACCATACATATGAACGAGCTGCCAAACTGAGAGAAAAATATGAAGGAATCGGGAGCGGGGCCGGCGGGAGAGCGTGGGGAGGCGGGGTGGCCGGAGCACGGGAAGAGGAGCCAGGGATCCTGGCCCCCGACGACGTAGGAGAACGGGGAGAGCCGCCGGTGGGCTGGCCGCTGATGGCGGGGAGAAGCAGGAGATGCGGGGCCGTCGAGGCGGCGGCGACGCGCGAGACCTCCAGGCGGTGGAGCGGGAGACCTATTGGCGGCTGGCCTCGATGCGGCGGCGCGGCGGGCATCGATGCGGGGGCGCGGCGGGCCTTGAGGCAGTGGCGCGCGAGCCCTCTAGCTGGTGGAGCGGCGGGCACGCAGCGCGGCGCGGGGTCCTCCAGCCGGCGGTGGGGAGGCCGGTGGGGCAGCCGGCGGCGGGTCATGGCTGCGGCGGGAGGAAGGCCAGTGAGGAGCACGATAGAGTTGTGTTCGTACGGGGTGGGTGGGTGGTGTTCGTGCGTGGGCGAGTGGGCCGGTGGGCGGTGGATTTTTTCTCTCATCGGATCTGCGCCCTATATAGAAGAATAGTGCTCAAAATAATATTCTGAGCACCGGTTGCAAAATAGTTTAACCCTATATATATATATATATATATATATATATATATATATATATATATATATATATATATATATATATATATATAGCCCAACTATTCTCGAACCCCCCTTAAGAGGGGTTCTAGAATAGCTATTCTCGAACCCCTATTCCCGCTTTAGTTTCTTATCCCAAAAATGACCCATCTGAACGCCCGAGGAAAGGACCCATTGTTCATTTTTTCTGGCAAAAAAGGTTCAATTCACCCACGAGGAAAACGTTCAATTTTGTTGTCATGAAGCTCACTATTTTCAAACGTAGAAGTTCACATATTGTTTAAAAATATGAAATTAGCTTTTATTTAAAATGTGAAATTCCCTTTTATTACTTAAAATGAGAAGTTCGCTTTTATTTAAAATGCAAGTTCGCTTGTCCACATAAGCACAAAAATTTGAAGTTCGCTTTTATTTAAAAAGAAAGTTAGATTGTCCATAATGTGAAGTTCACTTTTATTGAAAATGCAACTCCTTGCATCTGTGAAGTGCAGCTGTATATTGTCCTTGCATCTATCTCTCTTTTCTTTGTATCTGTTATCTCTTTTCTGTGTATTTGCTCTCTCTTTTTGATGGAAAAAATGAATCAAGGCTAGGAATAATATGGTACAAGTATGTGCTGATGTCATGTCTGGCTATAAAAAGAAGTAGAGGTTCCTTTTCTTTGCAAAGAAAGCCAACTGTTTTAACTTGCTTTTGTTGTTCCTTTTCAGGTATTTATCCATGGTAAGAAGGATGGCATGATCCGTCCAGGCACAACAAACCATGTGCATATACAGAGTGCACAATGCATATCGGGGATATGACATGATTGCTGAGATGCGAGTAATCAAGCAGGAACGATGATGAACTTGTGAAGTTCAGATAAGTAGTGAAGTAGGGATGAACTCCGAAGTTCACCACAACCAGCCGCCACCGCAGAGCCTATGCGGAATACCACTGGGCCTTCGCCTTGGCTGTGCCTCTCCACAATAGCACCCCATTGTGGCAGTCTACACCAACACAACAGGAGTCCACCAGGCGGCGCTCTGGGAGTCCACAATGGGGCAGGTAGGTACATCCTTACATTCACCGCACTTCCTCTAATGTACATTCAGTTTAAGCAACCCCTTGAGAACTTAAAACCTTCTTGACACTGTCTTTACAGTAGCAATGCCAAGGATTCAGCGAGATATTGGTAAAATAGAATTATCTGAAGCAGCTAATTTTGGGACGAATTATCTCAAACCAATGCCAAGGACGATGGGTGAAGTTCACTTCTTCTAAACCTTGTAATTCACTTCTCCTCATTCATGAAGTTCACATCTCTTGCTACTTGATTATTTAGTTCATCCATTATTCATTTTTTCCGGCAAAATAGGTTCAATTCACCCACAATTGCTACTTGGTAATGGTGAGTTCACTTTTGTAAAAGTGAAGTTCACTCCGCAAATAAAATGAAGTTCATTTAAACAAAAATGCATATTGCTGCAATCTTGTTTTGATGTATAAAAGCATTGTCTAGTATTTCGTTTGATCTTAACCATATACCACTGTCTACTAGTATCCTTATGCTGCCTTTTTTGTTATATGTAAGGAACACTACTTGACTGATCCTACTATGCTATATCTAAGACGTCATGATCATCCGGTAATACTCCATGGGGATTTCAAGCTAAAACTTAAGGTAATTATCTAGTGAACTATGCATATCCATTCAAGATTGCATTCCTGTTCCCTATTCTATGCTGTTATACTCATTCTTAACACTAAGAAAGATCTATATTTTGCCTAGAGCAGTCTGTACAAATTAATATCAGAGAAAAAAGGCAGAACAATTTGACATTTTTTTGCAACTAATTGAGCAGTACTAATCTCAAAAGTAGCTGAAACCTACAAAGCTTCACAAGCCTGCACTTGAGTTTGTGATTTTTATGCTAATAAGATCTGTGGAATTTCCTTTTTGAAGTTCACATTACTTTATTGGCGTAGTGCACCTTTCTCCATATGTGAAGTTTGCTTTTTTATATGACTTAATTAACTATCATCACAGTACCCACAAGCAGCATTGCAACAAGCTGTGAGTTCTTGCGGCTGGCTCCTACGGTTGTCACTGCAAGTCATGCTCTTCATTGCGTGAAGCAGCCGAGCACAAGTGCACAAAAAGAATAAAGGTGCGGAGATGAAGAGCTCATTTTTCCTAATCCGTGGAGTTCATTTCTCCTAATTCGTGAGGTTCACATCTTCTGCTACTTTAGTTTAGATATTCTTGCTAGATTGACTATTATTTTATTTCTTTTTGATAGTGTAAAGTTCCATGTGCATAAATGTAGCTACACTGGGGGTTCACTCGCGTATCCTCGACAGTCCAGCGGGCTTCACATCGCTCTCTACAGCTCCATCTTTAGGTTTGTCAACTGTTGATTTCTACTTCTGAAACAGTGTTCTGTCTCTTTTTCTTTTGTGTGTGTTGTTCTCTTTTTCCTATGAAAAAAACGAAACCAGGCATGGGCAAAATATGCTACATATATATGCTGATGCGTGTCTGACTATATAAAGTAGAAGTTCAGTTTGTTTATAAAAATAAATTTCACTTTTCGACCTTCACTGTAATTCCCCTTAAGCCTCTGACTTGCTGTTAACGCCACTCTGATTTTCCTGGACATCAGTAGTTGACCCGCCACATCTGTTTATAACGTATGTGGTTGCATCTCAGTTTATGT
Source organism: Lolium multiflorum (assembly GCA_030979885.1). NCBI lineage: Eukaryota > Viridiplantae > Streptophyta > Magnoliopsida > Poales > Poaceae > Lolium > Lolium multiflorum. The sequence goes on along the minus strand of CM061747.1, from coordinate 116,028,273 downwards.
TTTTGACATAGTTCGGTTCTTCCGCGCTTGAAGTTCAGTTGATTAGATGAATGAAATGAATTACCTCTAATAGACTAATACTTGTATTTGCAAAACTAATTGCGAGGATTCTTAGGTGCATGATTTTAAGATGTTTGTGATGATTTACCTAATCCCAGGAAGTGCGCACTTATGTTCTATAGCAGTTCATTGTCAATGATGGCAGGCAATCGACACGCAACCAACAAGAAGTCAATCCGAAAAGAGTGAAGAAGTTTGGGGAAGTTGTGAACCTCATCAACTCGTCATGGTAGTCACCCGCGGAGAGGGTAGTGCGTAGAGGCAGGCTTGCACAGCAGTAGGTGTTGTCTGTCACGTAGGTGCTGCAAACAAACTTTTTTTATTCATGATATATACCTGCTAGAATCAAATATTTATATTTATGAAAGCAAATAATATGCAGTAGATAAGTTAGCATTATTCAAAGGGAAGTTCATTTTTTCCGGATAGCTTCAGTTAAAATAACATGATAAACAGCCAGTTCAAAACAAAAGAATGTGGAGTTCGCTTTTATATTTCCGATAAGTTCATTTGGTATAGCAGTGGGGTTCACTTCTCCTAATTCGTTAAGCGTACATCTTGCGTTGCACAATGTGCATTTCTCTTGTGTGGAATTAGCCTTTATTTTGTATGGGAGTTCGCCTTTGTGCACTACTATTTTTGTTCTTTATTTTCTTTTGGCAAAAACATTTGCCGTTGGTTAATTAGAATTGTGTTTGATGGTGCAGTCCTTGTTAACTGTTGTGTCTTACATTTTATATCGATTTTAATACAGTGCGCCGTGTAGCTCCGGCCAATCATTTTTATAAAAAGAAAGTAAATTAGATAATCGAAAAATCAAGAAGTTCATTTGTATTTCTTAGGAAGTTCTGCATATACATATATTTGTAATCAAGAAAATAAGGCTCTATTTACACTCTTGTATTGATGATTTCCTGTTCTACTAAATGTCAGAAGTCCTAACAAATTATGTGATTACAGGGTAGCAGCTTGGGTGATGAATTCAACAAGACTTGTAGAGCTTGGCTGGAAGACACTATAATATTTTTGAATTAGCTCATGTATTTAGAGAAGTTTTTCTGCACTTCAACGTGGCTATGTAGGATTCATACTTTCTTATAGATCTTGAGTAAATAATGTTCTGCATTCATGTGTTATTTACCGTTCCTGAATAAATAGTGGATTGCCCAGTTCTAGAGGTTGACTATCGGCCACTACCGTGGTTGTTTTGCTACCTGGGGTCCACCTTTGTAAAGCGAGAAGTTCACATTGAATGCACCAGAAGTTCACCTCGAACATGCTTTGGAATTTACTATTTTTTTTTAAAAAAAATCACTTTGATATGAGGAGAAGTCTACCTTCTGCCGCGGGGAAGTTCACTTTTAGCATGCGAAAAAGTTAATCTTTGTCGAAATTTAGTTTGGCCGAGGCGAAAGTTTACTTTCTACCGAGCACAAGTTCACTTTAAACAAACAAAAAAATTATTTTTTTGCTAAAATTAACGTTGGTAAGATAGAAAACAACTTTTGTCTGAATGGAAGTTCACCTTGTGATGTGTGGAAGTTTACCTTTGACATGACCAAAATTTACTATTTTTGAAATTCACTTTAACCAAGCTGGAAATTTATTTTTGTCAATATTACCTTTGAACGTGGAGGAAGTTCGATTTTTTATTTTAATATTAACTTTGAACATGGGGGAAGTTCACCATGCACATACCGGAAATTTTCTTTTGTCAAACTTCACTTTGTACCGGCACGAAAGTTCACTTTGAACATGTAGGAAGTACATTTTGAGTATGCCTGAAACTTTTATACCGCGACCGGAAGTTCACTATCTCATATCGAGAAGTTCACTTCCATATTCGAGCAGCTCATGTACTCTATTTTTCTGGGCGGAAATCATATGCATAGAAATCGTTCTTACAGCCTCTTATTGTGCAAATCGACCGGCGCCACGTACAATTAGCACTAATATAACTCTATTAATACTCCAACACACCTCAATGCCACACCTAATCAATCTAGATGAGCCAATATCGAAATGTTGTCGTGTCGGTGGTCTTCGATTTTACATATTTCTGAAATTAAACTTAAACCGTTTATAATTTGCAAAAATGTTCAATATGAAAAAGCTGCGCCTAATCAATATCTTTCCAACGCAATATCATTTAGAACATTCCGATGAGTGGTTTGGAAACAAGCCCCCAAAAACAGTATGAAAAATCGACAAGTTCGAAAAGCGGAATCACGTATTTTCAAATCTGCTCTTAAACTGTAAAGAATTTAGGAAAGTGTTCTTCATGAATAAGGTGCGCCTAGTCACCAGCTTTTCAACGGCATATCATACGCATCAATCCGATAAACGGTTTGAAAATTAGAACCCCAAAACTGCACGAAAATAGAGAAATCCGCGAAAACGTTGTTTTTTATATTTAAAATTAGTTTTAAATAGTACAGAAATTGGGAAAACAATCAACACAAAAAAGTTGCGAAATTTCCGTACAAATCCAACGGTATATTATACACATCAATCCGATAAGCGGTTTGCAAATCAACATGAAAATACTATCCGCACAAACATACAATTTTGGTATTCCGTCGAGAAGTTCACTAGGAAAAGGCAGGAAGTTCACAAGTGGTTCGAGAATAGCTATTCTCGAACCGGTTCGAGAATAGCAGACCTATATATATATATATATATATATATATATATATATATATATATATATATATATATATATATATATATATATATATATATATATATGTATGTATGTATACTCTATCGTCAGAGGCATTATATTATTTATGCATAAACGTGTAAAATATATATGTATTTGGAGTGAAATATGTATAAATTTAAATGGAAAATACAAAATACAGGGGCTAGAACCCTAAACCCTGGCGTGGACTGTAGTCCCGGTTGGTGTTACCAACCGGGACTAAAGATCCGCCAGCCAGAGCGGTCCATCGCTGCCACGTGCATGATCTTTAGTCCCGGTTTGTAATCCAACCGGGACTAAAGGTTGAGGTATTAGTCCCGTTTTGACAGTTCCGGATGGCCAATCGGGACTAAAGGTTCTTCTGAACCGGTAGAGAAGACATGTTCTCTATCAGTGCTACTTTTGAATTAGTATAGGTCAGCTAGTATTCGTCGGGATTTCAATTTGGTTAGATCTCGGTAGGACAAGAGTAATAGTGTTGTAGATTTGAGGTGGGCTGACAAGTTCAATGTCTGGATTGAGATGAGGGCATCAATTGGCTTTACTTAGTTCTCAGTAGTCAAGTCCTACACCATCAAATTTGCATTGTGATTTGTGCACTTGAGTTTTATGTTTAATTGCAACTGAGACTTTTCAGTTAGAATTGCTATTTCAACTAAAATAAATACCTATGAACCCTTATATTGCATTTGTGATTTGTACTAATGGTAAGTTATAACATGGGTTGGAACTTCGGTTTGAGAGCTAGCTGATGAATGTATTATTGTTCTTCCTTTGAGAGTATCATAGATAGTATCATGCATGTCATGTTGATAAAAATCTGATGTGGTACTACAATTAATGAGGAAAGAGATGAGAGTGGTATCATATGTACAAACTGTATCATAGCATGTAAAACTAGAATATTTAATGGCAAATATATCATGTACACAAATTTGTATTGATATTCTACAAAACATTAAAGATGAAGGAATTATGCTACCACATCATGATATCATGCATTGTAGGAGTGATATCATAAACTAGTATCATATTCATGATAGTACTAGTATATGATACTTTCTATTGTGACTAGTCTTACTCCCTCCCATCAAGTGACATCATTTTTATGTAGACAAAGTGCACTATCATTAGCTTCATATAAGATGACGAAAGATGCAGTTGGCAAGTACTGAAGTGGTAAACAACTTCCATCATATTGCTTGTGGGAATGTGTATTTTGAATTGAGAATAAATACGTTATATCATATGTGTCTTCTCAGGAGACTGTATCGAATGCCTTCTCAACATCAAGCTCAAAGAAGGGATGAAACAAACACATTTTGTTTTCGCCAATCGTAACGAATATATTGCATGTGATTCATCAAAGGAGAATCATCTGTGATCTCCCGCAACATTACTTACGACTTACATTATCCAAATGTGTGTGATAATTCGAACAAGTTGAGTTAACATGAACCGTGTGCGAGCATAGCTGCACCATGGGCACATGGCTTATATATTTTCCGTAAGCCATCTATTCATCACATCAAACATAGTTCATCTATTCCGTGTGCGATTATGGGAGCTTAAAATACCCAATCTGTACTGGTGATACTATTCCAATTAATTTCATTGAAAAATAGTTTTTTTCCTTGAAAAAAATCCATGTGCCAAATTATCCAGTTTATAATTTAGTAGGAGATCATCTAATCGCCAAGTTGACCGACTACTCGGAGAAACCAAGAGGCGAGCTGAGCAAGGCTGTGAAACAAAATAATACACATAAATCCCAAGTTAAATTAGTACACTCCTGAAGTAAAATATTAGGAGAAAGGAAACAATAAATCATCAAGGTAGAAAGAGAGACAAAAGTAAGAAGAAAAGCGAGCCCACTACTGTCTAAAGCTAGACCAGATAGACCGATGTGGATAACATAAAGAGATATTAGGAGCGTGTGGAGTGCATGCTTATCCCACAATCTCCAATATTTTTTCTCCCAAATGCATCTGACGGCTGCTCCCCACTCTTGGTGCACGCCGCTTCAGCACTCATCACTTGATCGATCAAAATGCAAAACTCTCTCGCTGGCTTGGAATTGTAGCGTCATGCATCGAATATGTGTACCTAATATGTTGACCTGTTTCTTTATGTAATAATTTATTTATTTATCTCGTGGTTTTGTTTGTTATGATCACGATTTTGTTTTGCTTGTACAGCTGGGATACTGTGTGTGTGTTCCTCTCTTGTCATCATCCCTTCAAAGTTGTTTTTGTCTGCTCAAAGTAGTATATTCCTACTCAAAGCTGGAGTACTTTTCTTTTTCTTTTGTTTGCATAAAAAAGAAGGGAAACAGTCTCGGATGTATGCATACTATTTGCGTACACTTCTTCCTTTTTTCCTATCGAAGTATTAGTGTATTTGATTTTTCTCTCCTTCTTGAAGACAACAAAAGTAAACCTCCCTATGTCTTCTGCGTTCGGAGACGGCAGAACCGAATGCACTTGATTTTCCTGAACAGAGATGCCCAGTATATCCTTAATCATGATATTTTTCGCGTGGCGATTCACGATTTATTCCATCCTTGACAAGCAAAGACGGCGATGGCGCTCGTTGAGAGACATGCTTCTCTTTTCATAATATTTGTCTGCTACGGCCTACGTGTTGCAATTCCATTTCCAAGGTGTTTAAATAGTGATTTGTAGTAGCTCGGAGCCTGTGAAATGATACGGTTCCATCGCGATAAAGAGCGATCGGCGTCATGGCAGGTACGTTAGCTTTTACAGATGAGCAAAACAGACTTTCTGTATATAGCTTGCCATATGAACATATCTAGCTCACTAGCGACAAGATCTCTTCCATGCTGAAAACAAAATGTTATTCTTAGCCACGTCGATCCGTTTCAACTAAATTTCTCACATATACAAAAAGGGCAAACGATCGGTCATCTGCAGCTAAAGTTTTGTCGTTTTCCTTTTGTATAGCTATTGCATTGAATTAGTTCATATTAACTCAATGTTTTCCCTCAAAAGATTGTAGGGTACCCAGATGTTTCATGCTATATGTGCATGGCTTGCCATTCGGCAGTAATATTCATCAGCACCATCACCCCATTTCATTGAACATTTACCTAGCTAGGTAGTGACATATAGATCTGCATGCACTGCTTAGTTGAAAATTTTGGATTCGACAGGATGATCTCACTATGGCGTGTACGATTGAACGACCTAGCTAATTCGCCTAGGTACTTAGCTATCGTCGTCGTACGTAGAGTAGACTGCTTTCCTATGATATACACTCAGCAAGCACCATGGATCGACTTAATCTATGGTGGAATGACATCTATGATACCAGAGGAGAAAAAGGAAGTTGTGTCAATGGCAAGGCAGCATGTAGGCACTAGCCAGAGCGGCATGAAAGCTGGAAAAAGGAAGAGCAAGAGCGGCATGCCCACACGCGAGGGTCACACACAGATACAAGACAGAACCCTCCTCAATTCCACTATAAAACACGGCAACAGGGCGTGTGTTCTCCACACTACTTCTGCCTGAGCGCCACTACACACACCAACATCTCCATCACTCAATAGATCTCACTTGAGCTGCCATGGCCGTGAGCGACACCAAGCTGGCCGATGCAGAGAACCCTGCGGCCACAAAGTTCGGCGATGACTCCGACGTAGACTTCGCGGGCCGCGCCAACTGGCTGCGGGCGGCGGTGCTGGGAGCCAACGACGGCCTGGTCTCCACGGCGTCGCTCATGCTGGGCGTGAGCGCGGTGAAGCACGATGTGCGGGCGATGGTGGTATCCGGGTTCGCGGGCCTGCTGGCGGGAGCGTGCAGCATGGCCATCGGGGAGTACGTCTCCGTCTGCTCCCAGCGGGACGTGGAGCTCGCGCAGCTGGACCGCGACGGCAAGCGCGGAGGCGACGAGGAGAAGGCGCTGCCCAGCCCCGTCCAGGCCGCCGTGGCATCCGCGTTCGCGTTCTCGGTCGGCGCCTTGCTACCGCTGCTGGCGGCCGGGTTCATCGTCGGGTACAGGCTGCGGGTGGCCGTGGTGGTCGCCGTGGCGACCATGGCGCTGGCGGCGTTTGGGTACGTCGGGGCCGTGCTCGGCCGAGCACCGATAGCCAGGTCGTGCGCGAGGGTTGTGGTGGGCGGGCTCGCCGCCATGGGCGTCACCTTCGGCCTCATGAGGCTCTTCCGTGAGCTGGCCGAGTAGCCTTCGCAATGAGAGCCTTGCACGCCGAGACGAGACGCAAGCTTGCATGGAAGGGGTCTACGCAAGCAACAGCTTCTGCTGGTGGTATACTAGTTGGTGGTTGCTGCTAACTGTGATGGACGTGGGCTCTAGTGGCACACTCGGCAGGCCCAAGGAAACGTCAAGCCCAGGAAGTGACGGCTCAGCCAAGACAACTCAGGATGTTGACTGCAAGTAATGGAGGGGTAGGAAGGAAAGGGCATCATCGAATATTATTGTAACAGAGAGCGTTGCTCCCTTTTCCCTTGTTCTATGCTTCTTCCTCCCTCAGATCTCTAAATTCCTTGTATCTGGGTTGTATCTGAGACAATATGTGATGAAATCCAACTATCTGGTGTGTTGCCGGTAGAAGGATCGTTACAATTGGTATCAGGAGCCCTCGTTCCCGGCGGATCGGCGAAATTTTCCCACAAAATTCTCCACACAAAAATTCCTACCAGATCTATAGCGAGGACAGTGGGTGGCGGATCAGGTCAACAAGGAGTAGGTCGGGATCTCTCAGTAATCCCTGCTCCCTTGTGTGGCTTGCGGCGGCGCGGAGTGCGGCTGCCTCACCATTGGCGGCGCAGGAGGCGAAATCTTCGGCGACGGGTTCATTCGGCCACAAGCACGACGACGACGAAGGTTCTCTGTGCACCCATAGCGCAGAGGTGGAATCCCTGTCGGATCGGTCGAGCTCGTGTGGTTCAGGAGGCGGTTGGGGGATCGACTGCAGAGGAACGGCTAGCCCTAGTACTCGTCGATTCCGGCGGCGATAGAACCAAGGTGATTGGAGTTTCGACATCACGACGCGTCAAGCCACGCTCACGGTCCGTGTCACCTCCATCGAGCATCAAGCAACGGCCATGGCGATCACCCTTGAGGCCCTAGCGGCTCAGATGAGTACTGCTCTCACCGGCCTTGCGTCGGCTGCGGAGACAGCGAAGCAGAACACCGAGAGTTGCAAGGAGTTGCGGCTCACCACTGAGCGCATACTCAAGTCGCAGGATGCTCTCTCCGTCAAGGTGGGGGCGGTGGAAACGCAGATGCTCAACATGGGCACGCGTATCACATCTCTGGAGAGCTCCGTCAACAAGGTGCTCGACGCCACCACCAGCCCAGATGGGCGCCGCGAGGTCATTCAACACCAGGGCACCGCTTCAGAGCGTGCTCTGGACAATGGTGCGTATCATATTACTAGAAATCAGCATGAATCTGGTCCATCTAATGTTGTTCACATCACTAGCAATAGAGTGCATAGAGATACCTCACATAATGAGTTTCGCATGCCTAAAACCAACTTTCCTAAATTTGATGGCACACATCCTAAAATGTGGAAAGAAAAAGCTGATAAATATTTCAACATGTTCCATGTTTCAGAGGAATATAAGGTAGATTATGCAACCTTGCACTTCACTGGTTCTGCAGCTTTATGGCTACAGACCTATGAGGCCCAACATGACATAGATGGATGGGCACACTTAGTGGTAGCTGTGTGTCAGGAATTCTCCAAGGATTTATATTACACAGATATGAACAAAGCTCTAGAGATTAGACAAGCTGGTGATGTAGATGCTTATTCTAGAGAATTTGAATTACTACAAAATCAGTTGTTAGCACACAATCCTGCCTTAGATGATACCTTTTTTGTTGCAAAGTATGTAAAAGGATTAAGAAAAGACATACGTTCACCTATCATATTGCATAAGCCAAGAACAGTTGATGCGGCTATTTCTCTGGCTCTCTTACAGGAAGCACAAAATATCGATTTCAAACGAGGCAACAAATATGAGTACAAAAAGTGGCACAATCAAGCAGGACCAGGGAAACTGGGTCTTCAACCAGCAGACATGAAAGCAGATGCTGGAAAGCAACCAATCCAAGTGGCTCAACCAACCAAGTTTGACACCCTTCGTGCTCAGCGTAGAGCAAAAGGTGAGTGCTTCAAATGTGGGGGCAAATATGGCCCAACACACCAGTGTCCCAAACAGATTGAGCTGGCAGTTATGGATGCACTGTGTGAAGCCTTGGAGATAGAGCTTGACAAGCATGCCGCTGAACCTCGAGATGGTGAAACAGCATCTGAAGATTCAGGTGACTCAGAAACAGAGCAGTCCTTGTGTCTGTCGTCTGCAGCTACACAAGGTACTACAAGTAAAAGGACCATGAGATTGCTTGGTCATATTGGACAGTCACAAATCCTTATTCTGATTGATTCAGGGAGTTCAGGAAATTTTATCAGTCAAGAACTTGTTGATCGACTGAAGATTCCAGTGCAACCATTATCACCAGTGAAAGTCACCATTGCTGATGGCACTAAATTGGTCAGTGACACAGGGATGTCTGGCCTAACGTGGGGTGTTCAACAAACTAAATTTGTTACTCCAGTCCGAGCTCTGCCATTGAAGTGTTATGACATGATATTGGGCATGGATTGGTTAGAGAGCTGTAACAATGGGAAGATGTTCATTGACTGGAAGCGGAAGAAAATGAGATTCAAGCATGATGGTAAAAGAATTACCTTGCGGGGTGTCTCAACTAACAACACATACTGTCCAAAAATATCAGCCAAAGAGTTGCATCAACTTGTAGAGCAAGGTTTGATAGCCCAGCTGATGGCGTTGAATGTCAGTAATGAAGCATTGCAACAAGAGATTGTCCCAGCTGAGATTTTGGAAGTCATCAGAAAGCACCAAGCCTCATTTCAAGAACCAACGGAATTGCCACCAAGCAGAGCTTATGACCATCAAATACCTTTGTTATCAGGGGCAGTACCAGTGCAAAAGAAACCATATCGGTATGCCCCAACACAGAAAGATGAGTTGGAAGCTCAAATCAAAGAGATGTTGCAAAAAGGAGTAATTCAAGAAAGCCACAGTCCTTATGCATCTCCTGTGATCCTTGTCAAGAAGAAAGATGGCGGCTGGCGTATGTGCGTTGATTACAGATATCTGAATGCATTGACAGAAAAGAACAAGTATCCTTTACCAGTGGTAGACGAGCTGTTAGATGAACTTTCAGGTTCTCAGTATTTCACCAAGCTTGACCTTCGTAGTGGTTATCATCAGATTAGGCTCGTCCCTGGAGAAGAGTATAAGACGGCATTCAAAACCCATCACGGTCATTGGGAATTTAAGGTAATGCCATTTGGCCTTACCAACGCTCCAGCAACATTTCAAGCTGCAATGAACTCCGTGTTTGCTGACTTACTGCGCAAGGGGGTGCTTATATTTATGGATGACATCTTGATCTACACATCCACTTTGGAACAACATAAGGAACTATTAAATAAAGTGTTCACAATTCTGCAAGATAATAAGTTCTATGTTAAACAGTCCAAGTGTTCCTTTGCACAGAAAAAGCTTCAGTATCTTGGTCATGTCATCAGTGCCGAAGGGGTTGCAGCTGACCCATCCAAAATTCAAGCTATTAAGCAGTGGCCTGTTCCAAATACAGTCAAGCAAGTAAGGGCGTTCCTGGGATTAGCAGGGTATTACAGGAAGTTCATAGCTAATTATGGAACTATCAGCCGTCCCTTGACTGAATTGTTGAGAAAGGGAACTCAGTTTATATGGTCGTCGGTGACAGCTACTGCTTTTCAAACATTGAAAAAAGCATTGGTGGAAGCTCCAGTACTTGCATTGCCCAATTTTCAGCTACCATTTGAGGTGCACACTGACGCCTCTGGAGTGGGTATTGGTGCAGTCCTGTCACAGTTGGGACATCCCATAGCATATCTTAGTAAAGCACTAAGTTCTCGTGCTCAAACACTTTCAACTTATGAAAAAGAGTGTTTGGCTTTGATAATGGCAGTAGAGAAGTGGAAGCAATATTTGCAGCATCGGGAGTTTACGATATTCACCGACCACAAAAGCCTAATTCATTTGGAGGCACAACAGTTGACCAATTCAATCCAACATAAGGCTTTCTGTAAATTGCTAGGAATGCAGTACAAGGTCAGATATAAACAAGGAACAAACAATGTAGTGGCTGATGCTTTATCTCGCTTCCCTGATAATGGTGAACTAGTAGCAATTTCTGTCAGCACTCCTCGATGGCTAGAAATTGTGGTTGAGAGTTACTTAGAGGATGACCAAGCAAAGAGGCTTCTCACTGAACTTAGCATTGTCAGTCCTAATAATGCGGGATATTCACTACACAATGGAGTAATCAAACATCAGGATAGAATTTGGCTGGGAAATCATGCGGAAGCCAAAAAGGCAATTCTATTGGCATTACATGATAGTGGTGTTGGTGGACACAGTGGATTCAACGCTACATATCATAAGGTCAAAGCACTCTTCTCGTGGCCAAATTTGAAACAAGATGTCAAGAATTATGTGGCACACTGTATTGTTTGTCAGCAAGCGAAACCAGAACATGTGGGAATTCCAGGTTTGTTACAGCCTCTACCTATTCCTGATAAAGCTTGGGACATTGTTAGTTTAGATTTTGTTGAAGGATTACCAAAGTCTGGGAAGTATGACACCATCTTAGTGGTAATCGATAAGTTCACTAAATATGGCCATTTCTTGCCATTATCACACCCTTATACAGCACACGATGTGGCTCAGATTTATGTCGATCACATTTACAAATTGCATGGGTTGCCCAAGATAATTATCTCCGACAGAGATAAAGTGTTCACTAGTAATTTTTGGCAGCAGCTTTTCAAGATCACTGACACAACCTTGAACATGAGCTCAAGTTACCATCCACAAACTGATGGCCAAACAGAGAGATTGAATCAGTGCATGGAAACGTATTTGAGGTGCATGACTCAGGCTTGTCCAACAAAATGGGCAAAGTGGTTATCCTTGTCTGAATTCTGGTACAATACAACATTTCATTCAGCAATTGGAAAGTCTCCATTTGAAGTGTTGTATGGGTACAAACCAAGGCATTTTGGTCTGCAGGACATATCTCTCAAGGACAGAGACACTGTACCAGATTTGGCGACATGGTTACAAGAGAAGCATGACATGCAACAACTTATTCAGCAGAATTTGCTACGAGCGCAACAACGAATGAAAAGTCAGGCTGACAAAAAGAGAGTGGACAGAGTGTTTGAAGTGGGAGATAAAGTGTTTCTCAAACTTCAACCTTATGTTCAAAAGTCCATTGCTCGGCGCTCAAACCAAAAGCTAAGTTACAAGTTCTTTGGTCCATATACTGTTCTCCAGAAGATTGGTGCAGTTGCTTACAAGTTGGATCTTCCATATGAAAGCAAAATTCATCCAGTGGTGCATGTGTTGTTACTCAAAAAAGCACTACCAGCAGATGTGATTGTTCAACCTGATTTACCTTCACAGTGTGACGATACTACTGGCAGCCCAGTTCCTTTACAGGTAATTGATACTAAAGAGATTAAAACTGGCAAATCATATGTTACATTGTGCCAGGTTCAGTGGTCGGGTTTACCCAATTCGTGGTGTACCTGGGAGAATCATGCTCGTCTTCTTCAAGACTACCCAGATGCTCCTGCTTGGGGACAAGCAGGTCTTCAAGGAGTGGGGAATGTGATGGACGTGGGCTCTAGTGGCACACTCGGCAGGCCCAAGGAAACGTCAAGCCCAGGAAGTGACGGCTCAGCCAAGACAACTCAGGATGTTGACTGCAAGTAATGGAGGGGTAGGAAGGAAAGGGCATCATCGAATATTATTGTAACAGAGAGCGTTGCTCCCTTTTCCCTTGTTCTATGCTTCTTCCTCCCTCAGATCTCTAAATTCCTTGTATCTGGGTTGTATCTGAGACAATATGTGATGAAATCCAACTATCTGGTGTGTTGCCGGTAGAAGGATCGTTACACTAACTTGGATCTTTGATGTTTTGTTGTTTGGAAGATTAAAAAGTTCTATGTCAATGTGCTTGTTAGGAATAAGATCGCTCATGTAATACTCCCTCCGTTCCATGAAGTTTTTCTGAGATTTATCAAAATCTATGTATCTAGACACTAAATAGCATCTAGATATATTTGAATTTTAATAAATCTTAGACAACCTTCATGAGGCGAAGAGAGTAGTTAGAATCACTACTGTATATGGGTCACCTTATCAAGAAGGGAAACAAGATTTTATTTCAATGTTCCATGAACTCTTTTTGAATTGGGATGGCTCGGCTCAGCTATTATCGGTCAGACAAGAGTAATGTGTTGTAGATCTGAGGTGGGTTGACAAGTTCAATACCTGGATTGAGATGAGGACATTAGTTGGTTTTCTTAGTTCTCAGTAGTCAAGTCCTACACCATCAAACTTGCATCGTCATTTATGCACTTGAGTTTCAAATTGAATTGCAACTTACTGAGATTTTTCAGTTACAACTAATATTCCAACTAAAAATAATATCTACGACCCTTAGATTGCTTTCGTGATTCGTACTAATGGTGAGTTTCAACATGCATTGGAACTAAGGTTTGATGATATCATCTGGCCGAGAACTAATTTATTCAATCCACTAAGAATTAGTCACACCCTTAATTGAAATCGGTCTCTCTACCGAGACAGAAGTTTTGCATGGAAGGGATCTACCCCACACCGGTTTAGGGACTCGCAAATATTTAGCTGACTTTTCTGGTTAGAGATGCTAAGAATTTTCTGAATATGAACTTTCTGGAGTTTTCAGTAGTAGTACTTTTAAAACATATAGTTTTGTGGGGTCCTCGCGTACAAACGTCCTTTTCTCAAGACTTGAAATGATCTAAAGAAAATCAAGCTTCTCATGAATAAGTTCAGTTTTCGTTTTGACTCAAGGGGTGAGGACCATATGCATGAATAAGTTACTATCATAATCTCATTTACTAATTTGTAGAGTCAATTATTTTTGAAAAGTGTGAAATTATGGTAGAATAGCTAGTTACCACAACAATTTCTAGCGGCCGATTATTTTTGAAAAGTGTGATATTATGGTAGAATAGCTAGTTACCACAACAATTTCCTCGGTTAATAACATGTCATGTCATTAAAATACCTAGTTGCCATTGCATATAGGTGCATGTTACTACATAAGGGCATCTCTAGCGGCCGACCATTCCAGACACGAAAAGCAATCGTTTATATCTGTTTGGGTCGGACCGCGGGAACCAAAATGGCAGCCCGGCCATGTTAGTTCATTCGGGTCGGCCGGGGGTGCCCTAGTGGCTCGTCGTATTTTGGTTTGGCCTATCCATTTAGATTATTCATCATCATTTCAACCCAAATAACCCACAGGTATAGAAAATAATAATGTTGCAATAAAATAATGTTAAGTTCCTTATTACATCTAAATAAACAAATAAAAGACAACAATGTATTGCCGAAAATAAGGAAGAACACAATTCATAGTTAAACATATAAAATTATATGGGATGACTACTCCTCATTTTTCGCATGCCCTACCATGCCCACTGATGATTAATACTATCCACTTGAAGAAGATCGGATAAGTGGCTATCACGGAGCTCAGTGTGCATATGAAGAAACTCCACAAACGTTGGTGCCCTGTCTGCGGCTCAACTAACTCACCTAGAAATTGCCATCCTTCATCATGGAGGTTGTCATCACACTCTTGCTCAATGATCATGTTGTTCAGAATCACACAAGAAATCATCGCCTCATGCATGGTGTGAACAATCCATATTCTAGAAGGGTGACAAACAATAGCTAGTCCACCGATCTTGGAGCACACCAAATGCCCGTTCTATATCTTTCATGTAAGGCTCTTGCCTCTGGTCAAACCTCTTCGTTTTCTTTGTTGGAGGATTACTGAGTGTCTTCACTAGTGTAGCTCAGTCTAGCTAGATGTCATCAAGTTAATATGACTTGTTGTATGCATTGTCATTGATCTCATAGCAGAACACGGGAGCATTGCCTTCTACAAGCCTGGAGAATACCGGAGAGCGCTAGAGCACGTTGATGTTATTGTGGAAACCGATCATACCAAATAAAGGGAGTCAAATCCACATATCATGTGATGTCACTGCCTCAAGAATGTCAGTCATCCCTCACATCCCGCTATATTGCCACTGCCATGCAAATGAATAGTTGCACTCCCAGCGCATGCAAACAATGCTTCCGATCATCCCCGGGAACACTCCTGCTTTGTTGATCGACAATACCGGGCAGTGTCAGCAGTTGTTTGCTCTCTCAAGTAAAAGATCGCCGAACACTATAATCACGGCTCGGCAAAACTTGTACATTGCATCAAAGACATGTGGTCTCACTCATTTGTAAGTACTCATCAAAGAGATTACCAGCCACTCCATATGCAAGCATACGAATAGTTGAGGAACACTTCTGATATGAGGTGAAGTCAAGCTTACCAGTGGCATCGGACCTGCATCCAAAGTATGGGTCGTAGTCTCTCACGCATCGTACAATTGTCATGAATAAGTACCTTGACATCCGATAGCGCCGTCGGAACAGGGCCTCCGTGAATACCGGCTTGGTGGGAGAAGTAGTCCCGATACATCCGGTAGTGGCCAACCTCTAGATCAGGTTGCCCCTCCGAGGCCTCGTCAAGCCCCTCTACACCAGCCTCTGCCTCTCAGTGTGCTCGTGGATGAGGGAGGCCGCGGTAACCATGAGATCCAAAGAGCTGTTCGACTCCTCGTCCGACGAACTATCAAGGACTTCCTTGACAAAGAAGTCGATCGACTGCTTGAAGTCCATCTGAGGGGCAAAAAGAACGGATCAATGGCCTGCCTACTTTCCGCAAATGGCCGAAAATGGTCTTGGGTTTCGTACCGAGCAATTGGCTGAACAAGTCCTAGGTGTCCGTGCTGGTAGGCGGTTCCGAGCGAACATGCATGGGGCAGGGACTGTAACGAGACCAGCAAGGAAACAGGACAACACCGGCACCAATAATGACCTCCGTCGAGCTGCGGGCTGAACAGAAGGTGCTAGCAATGGAGATCGTCAAGGCAGGCGGTGGCGTCGCTCTAGGGTTGCAAAGGGAAGGGAGGGACACAAATTGGTGTGGTGGTGTTGATGTCCCTAGCGGGCAGGCCCAGGCTGAGTAGAGGAGGATGCGCACGAACATGCTTGTTGTCCGCGCAAACATAATCTGAACTCAAATTTGGTCCGCGAATGCGTTAGCATGGATAACTCGGTCAGTTTGCGTTAGGCCGTTGTGCTAGGGTTTATCCATTTTCTAACCATCCGGACACAAACGGTCATTTTTTGTTCGTTTACATCGAGCTGCTGAAGATACCCTAAGTTACTCAAAATGAAATCGAGAAAATGTAAACAGAAAAGGAGGGAGTACCTACCAAAGTAGAAGTTAAAAGCACAACGTGTAAAGATTAGGAAAACGAAACTACCAAATGATCAAGGGGGAAAGAGAAATGCAAGAAAGAAAGCGAGCCCACTACCTAAAGCTAGACCAGATCGATCGACGGTGATAACATAAAGATAGATTAGGAGCGTGGAGTGCATGCTTATCCCACACTCTCGTCGAGCAAAATAATTTGCTCCCAGATGTTATTGGCTGCTGTTCTTGGTGGCCACTGATTCAGCATTCACTCGAACTCCAAACAGTATTTTTTTTCCCTGGCTCCGAATTATAGCATTGTGCACCGAGTACCTGTACTTAATTAATATGTTGACGTGTTTACTTTCCTACTTATTTGTTTAGCTACTGCTTTTGTTCTGATGTGATCAGGAATTTGTTTTGCGAGTAGAGTAGGGATGATGTGTGTGCGTGTTCCGGTGTTCCCCTCTTGTCATCTTCTCTTCAAACTGTTTTGTCTGCTCAAAGCAAAACATTCCTATTCTTTTTGGGCTGTGCTACGTCGAGGTCGACCTAGATCTCTGCTTATGGTGAGGTTACTCCGACCAGGTTCTCTTTCTAAACCGAGTAACCGATGGACCACAAATGTTTGCTGAAACGGGCAATCGCTGGGCCGCGGGAACCCAATGCGTGTTGTTATTCCCGGGCCAGCTGCCTCCTACGCGCCACCCAACCTAGAAATAATTTTGTTTCTACACGAGGCAAAAGAAAGCAACGCGATTACGCGAGGCTATACCGACTGCCAGCTCGGACGCATAAAAATAACATCCGTAACTAAATCTCGTCTAGCCTAAGTTTTTTTTTTTTGAGGTATCGTCTAGCCTAAGTAGGTCGCCGGAGGAGGAGGTGGTCACCGGAGTGGGAGGAGGTGGTAGTGGGTGGAGGAGGAGGAGGAGGAGGAGGAGAAAGAGGGAGGAGAAAGAGGAGAAGGGAGACAAAGGGAGAAGTGGAGGAGTAGGAGAAGGAGAAGAGAGAAGAAGGAGAAGTGGAGGAGGAGGACGAGGAGGCCACCGAAAAATCAAAATTCGGCTAAAAAAAACTTTATTTTTTTATTTTTGCAGAAAAAAATCTTAAATTTGCCGTATCTTTTTACTCTTTTTGAATTTGGCGCTAAAAAATTTCTAACCGGGTGAACTTCGGTGAATTCGGATGTAGAATTTTCTCCCGATCATTTTGATATATTGTGCGTTTTTCCGAGTTCGTATGCAACCAAGAATCCAGTTTGATGATTTTGCAACGCAATTTAATAATATATATAAAAAAATACAGATTTTGATGAAATTCCATTTTTTGTGGTACTTTAGTTGATGTTACTCTATTTATCCTGTAGTTTAATTCAGTTTTAATTTCGATGTATTCTGTAATGTAAATACAATGAAATTAATTGTGTAAAATGAAATTTCAATAAAATAAAAAAGGAATCTTCATGTCCCGTTATCGAGGACCTCGTTTAAAAAAATATTACAAAAAAAAGTCAAAATTTATGTTTGTTAATTCTCAGTGGTACTAGATGACATAATACATGGGCTCCTTGAAGGATTTTATTTTTTGAAATTTCTATCTATTTCTTTTGTATTTTACAGTGCTAAAAAAAGGTGATCCACCAGAGGAGGGGGTGGAGTGCGGGACCCCGCGTGGGCCCCATGGAGATCCAACAACAACAACAACAACAACAACAACAACCCCGAGGACTGGAAGCAACACTGTTCCCGTCACCCCCAAAGACAAGTCAACTGTAAACTGCTATGAATGTGGAGTTGTGGGTCACTACTTGTTATCACCAGATTTTGGCCAAATCAGGAGATGGGCCGTAAGTGAAGATGGGCTTGAAGGATACACGCGTGGAGCATCTTTGAAGCGGCCTTGCACGAAGAGTTTGGGCTTAATTGCCCATGTATCTGTAGGCTACAAAAGCACACCTCAAGCCGGAGTAAACAAGCTCCAGAACTTCATAAAGGAATCACACACGATGCGCACACTGTCACCATCACACCGTGGAGAGTGACTCCGGAGTTCATATTAAAGCAACCTCTAGAGTGCATAATAGACAAGAGTAACATCTACATATTCAACTAGATTACAAAGCTCATGATCACATAAAGATCACACCATGGGAGAGAGAGATGAACCACATAGCTACCGGTAGAGCCCTCAGCCTCGGGGAAGAACTACTCCCTCCTCATCATGGGAGATAGCAACGGCGATGAAGATGGCGGTGGTGTCGATGGAGATGGATTCCGGGTGCACTTCCCCGTCCCGACGGCGTGCCGGAACAGAGACTTCTGTCCCCCGAACTTGGCTTCGCGATGGCGGCGGCTACGTAACTTTTCGTGGAGGAAAACCGATTCGCCTAGGGTTTTCGCGACTGGAAGAATATATAGGCGGAAGGGCGGCCTCGGAGGGGTCCCGAGGGGCCCACACCATAGCTGGGCGCGGCCAGGGGTCACCCGCGCCGCCATATGGTGTGGGGGCCCCTTGGCCCCCCTCTGGCCCTTCTCTGGCTCTCTGGGTCCGTCTCGGCAAAATCTTGACTTCTGTCTTCGTGGGGTCCAATTTCGAGAATATTTCCTATGTAGAATTTCTGAAACCAAAAACAGCAGAAAACAGGAACTGACACTTTGGCATCTTGTTAATAGGTTAGTTCCAGAAAATGCATAAAAATGATATAAAGTATGAACAAAACATGTAGGTATTGTCATAAAACTAGCATGGAACATCAGAAATTATAGATACGTTGGAGACGTATCAAGCATCCCCAAGCTTAGTTCCTACTCGCCCTCGAGTAGGTAAATGACCCGGCATACCACTGCATGGTGTAGTATGCAAGTCTGATATAACACCAATGAAACACCGTTCCACTAGTATTATATCGCTCAGAGTGGTACAACAGAAACATATGCGGGTCCAAGGCATGTCTATAGAATTACAACTCCGACTCTGTTACAGAAGATCAGCACAGCCTCCAACTTTACAATGAGGTAAAACTGCAAATAAACTCCAGAAGAGCGACTCGTAGTCTAATCCTATCACGAACTCTATTTGTAGAGTATTTAACTGGCTATAGAGGTTATGAATAGATTCTAGCTAAATAGGAGCTAAGTTTAGGAAGCTAGTTCCCTCCTATTGCTAATCTAGGTTTTCTCCTTGTTGGATGTGGTGTTTGACTCTTCTGACAGGGTCCTGTTCCTTGAAGTAGTTGTTGATTCCACGGCCTTCGAGATGCACTGTAGATCCTCCGTCAATGCCTTGCTTGATGCGCGTAGATGTACACGTCCGTTGGGAACCCCAAGAGGAAGGTATGATGCGCACAGCAGCAAGTTTTCCCTCAGAAAGAAACCAAGGTTATCGAACCAGTAGGAGCCAAGAAGCACGTGAAGGTTGTTGGTGGAGGAGTGTAGTGCGGCGCAACACCGGTGAAACCGGCGCCAACGTGGAACCTGCACAACACAATCAAAGTACTTTGCCCCAACGTAACAGTGAGGTTGTCAATCTCACCGGCTTGCTGAAAACAAAGGATTAAGTGTATCGAGTGGAAAATGGTGTTTGTTTGCAAAGAACAGTAAGAACAGTAGAATGTATTCAGATGTAAAAGAATGGACCGGGGTCCACAGTTCACTAGTGGTGTCTCTCCAATAAGATAACTAACATGCTGGGTGAACAAATTACAGGCGGGCAATTGACAAATAAAGATTCAATACATATCGATGATGATTACTATGTGATTTAATCAGGGCATTACGACAAAGTACATAGACCGCTATCCATGCATCTATGCCTAAATAATCCACCTTCAGGTTATCATCCGAACCCCTTCCGATATTAAGTTGTAAACAACAGATAATTGCATTAAGTATGGTGCGTAATGTAATCAACACAAATATCCTTAGACAAAGCATCGATGTTTTATCCCTAGTAGCAACAGCACATCCACAACCTTAGAACTTTCTGTCACTGTCCCAGATTCAATGGAGGCATGAACCCACTATCGAGCATAATTACTCCCTCTTGGAGTTACAAGTATCAACTTGGCCAGAGCCTCTACTAGCAACGGAGAGCATGCAATAACATAAACAACACATATATGATAGATTGATAATCAACTTAACATAATATTCTATATTCATCGGATCCCGCCAAACACAACATGTAGCATTACAAATAGATGATCTTGATCATGTTAGGCAGCTCACAAGATCTAAACAATGATAGCACAAGCAGAGAAGACAACCATCTAGCTACTGCTATGGACCCATAGTCCAAGGATGAACTACTCACGCATCAATCCGGAGGCGGGCATGATGATGTAGAGCCCCTCCGGTGCTGATTCCCCTCTCCGGCGGGTGCCGGAGGCGATCTCCTGAATCCCCGAGATGGGATTCGCGACCGCGGCGTCTCCGGAAGGTTTTCCGTATCGTGGCTCTCGATACAGGGGTTTCGCGACGAAGGCTATTTGTAGGCGGAAGGGTAGGTCAAAGGCGTCACGAGGGCCCACACACTAGGGCCGCGCGGCGGGGCCCGGCCGCGCCGCCTGGTGTGTGGCCACCTCCACTTCCGTCTCCTTTCGGTCTTCTGGAAGCTTAATGCAAAAATAGGCCCCTGGGCGTTGATTTCGTCCAATTCCGAGAATATTTCCTTACTAGGATTTCTGAAACCAAAAACAGCAGAAAACAGCAACTAGCACTTCGGCATCTTGTTAATAGGTTAGTGCCGGAAAATGTATAATAATGCTGTAAAGTGTGTATAAAACATTCAAGTATTGTAATAA
Source organism: Lolium multiflorum (assembly GCA_030979885.1). Lineage (NCBI taxonomy): Eukaryota > Viridiplantae > Streptophyta > Magnoliopsida > Poales > Poaceae > Lolium > Lolium multiflorum. Next base: position 116,007,262 of record CM061747.1, on the reverse strand, counting down.
AAGTAGCATGGAACATAAGAAATTATAGATACGTTTGAGACGTATCAAGCATCCTCAAGCTTAGTTCCTACTCGTCCTCGAGTAGGTAAACGATAACACAAATAATTTCTGAAGTGACATGCTACCAATATAATCTTGATCAACATTATTGTAAAGCATATGAGATGAATGGAGTGATCTGAACAAAAGATTGCTAACAAAGATAATGACTAAGCAAATGAATCATATAGCAAAACTTTTCATGAATAGTACTTTCAAGATAAGTATCAACAAGACTTGCATAAGAGCTAACTCATAAGCAATAAATTCTAAGTAGAATGAATTGAAGCAACACAAAGGATGATTAAGTTTCAGCGAATGCTTTCAACTTGTAACATGTACATCTCATGGATATTTGTCAACATAGAGTAATATAACAGGTGCAATAAGTAAACATGTAAGAATCAATGCACACAGTTAACACAAGTGTTTGCTTCTAAGATAGAAAGAAGTGGGTAAACTGACTCAACAATAAAGTAAAAGATTGGCCCTTCGGAGGAAGCATTGATTACTATTTTTGTGCTAGAGCTTTTGTTTTGAAAACATAGAAACAATTTTGTCAACGTAGTAATAATTCATATGTGCTATGCATAATACTTCCTACAAGTTGCAAGTCTCATGCATAGAGTACTAATAGTGCTCGCACCTTGTCCTACTTAGCTCGGAAGACACGGATTATCATCGCATAACATATGTTTCAACCAAGTGTCACAAAGGGGTACCTCTATGCCGCCTTACAAGTGTCTAAGGAGAAAGCACGCATTGGATTTCTCGCTTTTGATTATTCTCAACTTAGACATCCATACCGGGACAACATAGACAACAGATAATGGACTCCTCTTTTAATGCTTAAGCATTCAACAACAGTTAATATTCTCATAAGAGATTGAGGTTGTATGTCCAAACTGAAACTTCCACCATGATACATGGCTTTAGTTAGCGGCCTAATGTTTTTCTCTAACATATGCATACTCAAACCATTTGATCATGAAATCGCACTTACTTCAGACAAGACGAACATGCATAGCATCTCACATGATATCCAACAAAGATAAAGTTGATGGCGTCCCCAGAAACATGGTTACCGCTCAACAAGCAACTTATAAGAATTAAGACACATAACTACATATTCATCACCACAATAGTTTTTAAGCTATTTGTCCCATGAGCTATATATTGTAAAGGTAGAGGAATGAAATTTTAAAGGTAGCACTCAAGTAATTTACTTTGGAATGGCAGAAAAATACCACATAGTAGGTAGATATGGTGGACACAAATGGCATGGGTTTTGGCTCAAGGTGTTTGGATGCACGAGAAGCATTTCCTCTCAGTACAAGGTTTGGGCTAGCAAGGTTGTTTGAAGCAAACACAAGTATGAACAGGTACAACAAAACTCACTCAAGAACATATTGCAAGCATTATAAGGCTCTACACTGTCTTCCTTGTTGTTCAAACACTTTACCGAAAATATCTAGACTTAGAGAGATCAATCATGCAAACCAAATTAAACAAGCTCTACGGTAGTTCTTCATTAATAGATTAAACTACATGATGCAAGAGCTTAAACATGATCTATGAGAGCTCAAACAATTGCCAAATTTACCAAACCATATGCAGCATTTTCTGATTCCAACCAAATAGCAATTTAACGAAGCAATTTCAGACTTCGCTATGAACATTAAAGCACAATTAAGAACACAAGTGTTCCATATGAAAAAGCGGAGCGTAATATCTCCAATATAAGAATGGTGGGATCCAACTTTATTCAAAACAAAAACAAAAATAAAAGCAAACAGATGCTCCAAGTAAAGAACATAGGATGTCATGGAATAAAAATATAGTTTCACTAGAAGTGACCTGATAATGTTGTCGATGAAGAAGGGGATGCCTTGGGCATCCCCAAGCTTAGATGCTTGAGTCTTCTTAAAATATGCAGGGATGAACCAGGGGCATCCCCAAGCTTAGACCTTTCACTCTTCTTGATCATAGTATATCATCCTCTTCTCTTGACCTTTGAAAACTTCCTTCACACAAACTTCAAGCAAACTCATTAGAGGGTTAGTGTATAACCAAAATTCACATATTCAGAGGTGACACAATCATTCTTAACACTTCTGGACATTGCACAAAGCTTCTGAAAGTTAATGGAACAAAGAAACTCATTCAACAAAGCAAAAGCGGCAATGCGAAATAAAAGACAAAATCTGTCAAAAACAGAACAGTCCGTAAAGATGAATCTGGCAGGGGCACTTAACTTGCTCAAATGGAAAAACTCAAAACTAATGAAAGTTGCGTACATATATGAGGATCACGCTCGTAAATTTGCAGATTTTTTAGATTTTTTTACAGAGACTTCTGCGAGAATTCGTGACAGACAGCAATGCTGTTTCTGCGCAGCGATCCAAATCTATCATCAACTTTAACATAAAAACTTTACTTGGCACAAAAACATGATAAGGAGAGGTTGCTACAGTAGTAAACAACTTCCAAGACTCAACAATACAGTAAATAAAATAAAACATGGGTTATCTCCCAAGAAGTGCTTTTCTTTAACGCCTTTCAGCTAGGCGCAGAAAGTGCAAATCAAGTATTTTCAAGAGATGGAGCATCAACATTATCTCCAGGGGTGTTGGGAGTTTTCTCAACAATGCATTGTATCTGGTCTATATAAGTAACTCCTCTCTCATTGCTCCTAGGCTTACTATTCTCATCAAACAAATTTTCAGGAACAAGCCAAGCATAGTTATTTTCCAAAGCTTCATGCATCCCTAGGAGCTTACTAGGTATTGGCGCTTTAATTTCCCTACCATCATTAACATTATTAGTATACTTAATTCTATCCATATCCATCTTTTCAAGTATTTGTTTAAAATTAGGAAAGAAACCAAGCCTCTTATGCTTAATAAAAACTTTTCTAGCTTCTTTAACTATATCCTCAAATTCTCTAACAAAGGACTTTTAAAACAAAATTTCTATTTTCTCCCATCTCCATATCCGAAAGTGTAAGAAACATATGTTGTATTATGGGATTGAGATTAACAAATCTAGTTTCCAACATGTGTATTAAACAATCATAAGCACTTTCATAAGTAGGAGCAGTTTTTAATAATGGTATATCTTCAAAATCTTCATCCATACTAACATGGGTGAAAAATTCTTCTATATTATCTCTTCCAATGATACACCCTCGTCCTACCGGTATTTTTTCCAAAGTAAACTTAGGATGAAGCATGATGAAATAAACAAAAGTAAATGGAAGTAACTAATTTTTTTGTGTTTTTGATATAGAGCTAGTAAATAGTACAGAAAGTAAAGTAACTAATTTTTTTGTTTTTTTAATATGTAGCAAACAAGACAGTAAATAAAATAAAGTAAAGCAAGACAAAAACAAAGTAAAGAGATTGGAAGTGGAGACTCCCTTGCAGCGTGTCTTGATCTCTCCGGCAACGGCGCCATAAAAAGTGCTTGATGCGCGTAGATGTACACGTCCGTTGGGAACCCCAAGAGGAAGGTATGATGCGCACAGCAGCAAGTTTTCCCTCGAAAGAAACCAAGGTTATCGAACCAGTAGGAGCCAAGAAGCACGTGAAGGTTGTTGCTGGAGGAGTGTAGTGCGGCGCAACATCAGTGAAATCGGTGCCAACGTGGAACCTGCACAACACAATCAAAGTACTTTGCCCCAACGTAACAGTGAGGTTGTCAATCTCACCGGCTTGCTGAAAACAAAGGATTAAGCGTATCGAGTGGAAAATGGTGTTTGTTTGCAAAGAACAGTAAGAACAGTAGAATGTATTCAGATGTAAAAGAATGGACCGGGGTCCACAGTTCACTAGTGGTGTCTCTCCAATAAGATAACTAACATGCTGGGTGAACAAATTACAGGCGGGCAATTGACAAATAAAGATTCAATACATATCAATAATGATTACTATGTGATTTAATCAGGGCATTACGACAAAGTACATAGACCGCTATCCAGCATGCATCTATGCCTAAATAATCCACCTTCAGGTTATCATCCGAACCCCTTCCGGTATTAAGTTGTAAACAACAGATAATTCCATTAAGTATGGTGCGTAATGTAATCAACACAAATATCCTTAGACAAAGCATCGATGTTTTATCCCTAGTAGCAACAGATCCACAACCTTAGAACTTTCTGTCACTGTCCCAGATTCAATGGAGGCATGAACCCACTATCGAGCATAATTACTCCCTCTTGGAGTTACAAGTATCAACTTGGCCAGAGCCTCTACTAGCAACGGAGAGCATGCAAGAACATAAACAACACATATATGATAGATTGATAATCAACTTAACATAATATTCTATATTCATCGGATCCCGCCAAACACAACATGTAGCATTACAAATAGATGATCTTGATCATGTTAGGCAGCTCACAAGATCTAAACAATGATAGCACAAGCGGAGAAGACAACCATCTAGCTACTGCTATGGACCCATAGTCCAAGGATGAACTACTCACGCATCAATCCGGAGGCGGGCATGATGATGTAGAGCCCCTCCGGTGATGATTCCCCTCTCCGGCAGGGTGCCGGAGGCGATCTCCTGAATCCCCGAGATGGGATTCGCGACGGCGGCGTCTCTGGAAGGTTTTCCGTATCGTGGCTCTCGGTGCAGGGGGGGTTCGCGACGAAGGCTATTTGTAGGCGGAAGGGTAGGTCAAAGGGCGTCACGAGGGGCCACACACTAGGGCCGCGCGGCCAGGGCCCGCCGCGCCGCCCTGGTGTGTGGCCACCTCGTGGCCCCACTTCGTCTCCCTTTCGGTCTTCTGGAAGCTTCGTGCAAAAATAGGCCCCTGGGCGTTGATTTCGTCCAATTCCGAGAATATTTCCTTACTAGGATTTCTGAAACCAAAAACAGCAGGAACCGCACTTCGGCATCTTGTTAATAGGTTAGTGCCGGAAAATGTATAATAATGTTGTAAAGTGTGTATAAAACATTCAAGTATTGTAATAAAAGTAGCATGGAACATAAGAAATTATAGATACGTTTGAGACGTATCATGCCTCCATATCTAAGCAGGGGATTTAAGAGTGGGATGAGTACGAGCGTACTCAACAAGTTCATTATAGGAAAGAGGTGTTTAATGCACTAGCTACAGCCATAGACCAGAAAGTCATCGGCAATGTAGGTTTTTGTAATCATTTCTTCAAAAGGTTTCTTTTATTCTGAAGAGCTATGTCCGTCAGCCTTCACCGGTTTACTAGAACTTCATGGAGTTCCTTTCCGGCAGCGTTTGCAGTTCCATATCCCGGACAGGGGAGTGGGTCACGATTCGTTACACTCTGCAGAGGTGTGTTACTTTACCCATAAGAGATCTTAACCTTGGTGCCAACCGGGTGTACTTCCCGTTCACACTTCCTTTGGTGTGAGGCCCGGTATAAGGTCATAGCCAATCATGTTCCTCCGCTACCTCGAACACCCACCCTTTGTTGCAAACCCCGACCCTGGGTCCTCACCGGTCTCATTATTCCCACTTACGGGTGGACCCCGACCACGACAACAGTTTGGGATCGAACCAAACTCCTTCGCCGGTAGCTGCAACCCATCATAGACTGCAATACCGTGAGGACTTAGGACTCCCCAGCCTCACCGCTTGCTCCTCGAGCGACAAGTGTACTACGGACAATGCCGTGGGGACTTAGGACTCCCCAGCCTCACCGCTTGCCCCTTTGGATTACAAGTGTACTACGGTAAAGCGCGTCCGTTGATGATCGAGAGGTGGAAACACTTTTGACTACTCCGTCCCACTCCAGATCTTATGGTGAACACGGGTTTTACGGCACAAGAATCACTGGACGACATTTGTTGTTTAATCCTAGATGGATATAAACCCTTGCAATGGAACCTCCACCATATCAACACAATCCATGGTTCCATTGCCCACCACGTAGTCATATTCATAGTTATGAAAATAGTGGTTTTGCTTTTTATGCAATAGTGATAAACATAGTACTTTGCAAGTAATTTGGTAAAAATACTCAAATGACATGAGCAAGTGATGAACTTGCCTTTCTTGACTGCAAGATTATGCAGGCAAGGTCTTCGATACGCAATAAATCCAAATTCTGAAATAGCATCATCGTCCGGTAAGGACGATGTTTAAAAGATTGGCAAGGATGCAATAATGCATAAGTATGAGATGCAATCGATCTAAGCGTGACCTAACCCTGATGATTTAGGATTAGTGAGTTGTAGTGATTTGTTTAGGGTGTGTTGCACTTTTAGATGGTTCACAAACAAGGTTCTTATTAAGGTTGATTACTTGGCATTATAAATAAGTAATGCAATATATCACAACAATAAGATTACTAGCACACAACAATAAGAATTGGTATAATCCTAACATGTAATGAATAGTTGTTGGTTTTAGCACTCTATGGCATGGTTAATGCTTAATTATCATATACTTCAAAATAATAACTTTTGAAGAACATGTTGTTTAATAAAGAACAAGTATGATAATTAGGGTTGTGGAGTTCTATGGGTTACTATGGTTGCAACTAGTTCCAAGAGGAAGTAGGAGATGGATCACAACAGAGTTGGATTCATTAGTACTTAGGGCTTGTATGGTTTTAATTAAGTATAAGCATCTTAATGAATTAATTATACTTGGTTACTATCATGGTTGGTTATGTCTTACTGGTGATAGCTAGTTAGGGTTTATAGGTCCTGTTAGGCAGGGTTGATGGCTGATACGTCCAAAACGTATCTACTTTCCCGAACACTTTTGCTATTGTTTTGCCTCTAATTTGTGTATTTTGGATACAACTAACACGGACTAACGCTGTTTTCAGCAGAATTGCTCTGGTGTCTCGTTTTTGTGCAGAAATCCAACTTTCGGGAAAATCCTCGGAATTTATGCGAAAGGCCCTATTTTCCCAGAATACTGACGGAGCCAGAAGGGCAAGCCAGGTGGGGGCCCGAGGCCCCACACACTAGGCCGCGCGGAGGGAGCGCGTTTGTGTGTGGCCTCGGCGCCCCCCGACGCTCTATGGACTACACCTAAAAACCTAAAATTCCGACTCCATGGAGAGACCAGATGCCGCCGCCATCGCGAAACATGAGTTTATTTCAGATGCGTCTAACTTGAACAACCTGTATTATAGGATAACATTTTATAAGAAAAATTGAAGAATAACTAAGAAAATTGAAAAACTAATACGATTGCCTGCACCTGTTCTGCTTAACCTTGATTCCAGGAAAGGGTGGTCGGTCACAGAAAATGAGCTAAATGCATACATAGAAAGGGAAGGCCATCATGGAAGGGACGGCACGGAGGAGGCCGAGGAGCACCTCGACTCTTCATCCGATGCAGCGAGCTCCTCATATCAACATTATGGTCATGTGGAGCCTCCACGACATTCTTCTGCGCAGGGGCCTTATTATCACTCCATGTACGATCCACCGGCGTGGAATCCCGACCCTCGTTGGGAATGAACACTTAGGTCAAAAGCCTAAGCTTGAGGGGAGGTATACCGGAATCACTCATTCTTTGAATATTATGGTTGCTGGATACTTGTACATACTTGTTTAGTTCTTAGAGTGGTTTTCTAATGAGAGGGAGATGATATTTGGGGAAGTGCTGTCCAAAAACAGATTCTGTGCTGTTACCAAAAAATTCGTACGCACAGCCAGAACGTTATTTTGAGTTGAAATTTTTTGAGCATGTGCCCCAGGTTGTTATCTAACTTTCATTAGTTGAACACTTTTTGAGCTGAGCAATGGAAGATTTTTTTTAAATTCGATTTCTGTACTGCTGTCAGGTTTTGGCAGATTTCTGTCATCCTGCTTTTCTGTGTTTCTGTTAGTTTGCATTCCCTTGTTTTCGCTTTGTTTCTTTCCTAAAACACAAAAATACCAAAAATATTTCTGTTGTTTCTCTTCACCATTTATTTATTTGGTTCTTTGCTCTTATTTTACTTTGTTTGCTATCGTTGGTTTGCTATGAGAAAACCCAAAAAGATTTTGCTTTGTTTTCTTGTTTCCTTTTGTTCTTGTTTCTAACCTGAAAACACCAAAAATATTTGTTGTTCTTCTTTGGTTTTGTAAAGTTCATTAGGGAGTTCAGAGGTCTCCGGTGGTTGGAGCTTGGTTTCATTCCATATTATTATTCAAGCTGCACAAGTGAAAGGCAATAATGACGATCTACGACAATTTGACTGTGGTGAGAGGCTGGTATGAACTCTATTTGTTTTCATTTTTGTACATATACTCATCCATGTGAGCATGCTTAGTTGGTTCGTGTGAGGTATATGTCATTTAATGAAAGTCTAGTAGTTTATGATCTCTCATGATTAGTTCCAATCCATTAATAATGAGTAGCATGTCATGAATGTTTGCTTGCATTGTTTTATTCATAAATCGGTATGACATTGTGGTATCCTCCTCTGAATAATTCATTTGAATCGACTTGGAACATGCTCACGCATGCATATGACTAAACAAAAGTCAATTAAGCCTCGATGATTTACTTTGTTTCAGAGTTCTTGTATCACTTTTATGCCTCCGTTGATTTTATTTTGTCGCAAGCATGATTATGACGGTTATTGCTCTCTTGATTGTCGCTTCCCAGTCTATTGCTAGCCTTCACTTGTACTGAGCGGGAACGCTGCTCGTGCTTCCAAATACTGAAAACCAAGTTATTCCAAAGTGTCCACCATAAATACCTATGCATGGCATTTCAAACCATTCCAAGTAAATTCTCATGTGCTACCTTTAAACCTTCAAACTACTTCCCAATTTGTGTTAATGTTTTATAGCGCATGAGGAAATATGTGGTGTTTTATCTTTCAACCTTGTCATTTACTCCGGACAGACTTTCACCAATGGACTAGTGGCACATCCGCTTATCCAATAAATTTGCAAAAAGAGCTGGCAACGGGGTTCCCATCCCCAATTAATCAACCTTCATTAATAATTCTCTTCACGTGTTTTGCTCTGATTCATCAGTAAGCAACTTAACCTGCAAATAGACACTTCCCCATGGTATGTGAATGTTGGAAGGCACCCGAGGATTCGGTTAGCCATGGATTGTGTAAGGAAAGGTTGGGGGAGTGTCATCCATAATGAAACTAAAATACATGTGTAAACAAAAGAGAAGAGGGATGATCTACCTTGCTGGTAGAGATAACGTCCTTCATGGGAGCCGCTCTTGAGAGTCTGGTTGGCGAGGTGGTTAGAGTACCCACTACCATTCGTTGACAACAACAAACACCTCTCAAAATAATTTTACTTCTGTCTTTGAAAAATGAAAAGCTCTAGCACATGTTAATCCCTGCTTCCCTCTGTGAAGGGTCAATCTTTTACTTTTATGTTGAGTCACCATCCTTTCTTTGAGCACTTTCTTGAGAGCATGACTGTCATTCTTAGTATAATATGCTTGTCCCAAAATATGATCAGCTGTGGTATAACTTTGATGCTTTTATCTTTGACAATTTTACTTCTAGTCTTTCTATGAACTTCAGAGGTGCCTGGGTATTTATGTTTTGCTACAAATACAGGCAAGCGAGATACCACTTTATCATATCCTTTTATGAACATTGCAATCCTGCTTATTGAAGTGTTTCATGATGCTTGTTATTAGTTTGTTGGTATCTCTTTTATGATTGACACAGTTACTAGATGACTTTATTTGCATGTACCTTATTATGAATTGCTTAAGCACTTGCCATATCATGAGAATATTTTACATCATATGATCAAATGTGTTCGTGAAAGTTCTTTTATCGCACTCAGTTGTTAACTGAATTGCTTGAGGACAAGCAATAAGCTAAGCTTGGGGGGAGTTGATACGTCCAAAACGTATCTACTTTCCCGAACACTTTTGCTATTGTTTTGCCTCTAATTTGTGTATTTTGGATGCAACTAACACGGACTAACGCTGTTTTCAGCAGAATTGCTCTGGTGTCTCGTTTTTGTGTAGAAATCCAACTTTCGGGAAAATCCTCGGAATTTATGCAGAAGGTCCTATTTTACCAGAATATTGACGAGAAGGGCAAGCCGGTGGGGCCCGAGGCCCCCACACACTAGGCGGCGCGGACCAGGGGGGGCGCGCCGCCTTGTTGTGGGGCCTCGGCGGCCCCTTCCTGGACTACATATGTCCTTCGACCTAAAAACGCCAGGGGTTCGACCATATTTCCAGAGACCATCCAGCGCCGCCGCCATCGCGCTCCGCCTCGGGACCAGAAACTCCGTTCGGCACTCCGCCGGGACGGGAATTGGAGGATCTTCACCGCCATCACCACCGCCTCTCCATCGACCAACCATGTTTCCCCCATCCATGTGTGAGTAATTCCCCCGCTGTAGGCTGAAGGGGATGGTAGGGATTGGATGAGATTGATCATGTAATAGTCACAAGATTGTTAGGGCATGGTGCCTAGTATCCGTAGATGTTACTTTTATGATATTGTTGCAACTTGTTATGCTTAATGCTTGTCACTAGGGCCCGAGTGCCATGATCTCAGATCTAAACATGTTATTGTTTCATCATGATATGCATTGTTTATTGATCTTACCTGCAAGTTGTATACACACGTTGCTGTCCGGAACCCGAGGCCCCAAAGTGACAGAAATTGGGACAACCGGAGGGGAAGGCGGTGATGTGAGGATCACATGTGTTCACGGAGTATTAATGCTTTGCTCCGGTACTGTATTAAAAGGAGTACCTTAATTTCCAGTAGTTTCCCTAGAGGCCCGGCTGCCACCGGCTGGTAGGACAAAAGATGTTGTGCAAGTTTCTCATTGCGAGCACATACGACTATATATGGAACACATGCCTATTGATTGATTAGTACTTGGATACCGCTTTATTATTACCTGCAAATGCCCTACCATGATTGTTATATGAATTCTCTCATCCATGCAACGCCCGTTCATCCATCCTGTGCCTACAGTATTTTAATCCTGCTGTTTACTATAATCACTACTGCTGTCTTTATTTCACTTTTGCTGTTATTTCACTATTCCTACTGCTATAAAATTGTTGCTACTGATAAACTCTTGCGAGCAAGTCTGTTTCTAGGTGCAGCTGAATTGACAACTCCGCTGTTAAGGCTTACAAGTATTCTTTGTCTCCCCTTGTGTCGAATCAATAAATTGGGTAATACTTCCCTCGAAGACTGTTGCGATCCCCTATACTTGTGGGTCATCAGCGCGGCCATCGCGAAACTCCGTTTCGGGGGACAGAAGTCTCTGTTCCGGCACGCCGCCGGGACGGAGAATTGCCCCCGGAATCCATTTCCATCGACACCACCGCCATCTTCATCGTGCTGTCTCCCATGGTGAGGAGGGAGTAGTTCTCCCCGAGGCTGAGGGCTCTACCGGTAGCTATGTGGTTAATCTCTCTCTCATGTACCTCAATACAATGATCTAATGAGCTGCCTTACATGATTGAGATCCATATGATGAGCTTTGTAATCTAGATGTCGTTATGCTATTCAAGTGGATTTTACTTATGTGATCTCCGGAGACTCCTTGTCCCACGTGTGTAAAGGTGATAGTGTGTGCACCGTGTGGGTCTCTTAGGCTATATTTCACAGAATACTTGTTCACTGGGTTATGATTTGAGTTGGATGTCTCAATGAAATTGTGGTGTGTTAGTACCTCCTATGAATGCTCAAAGTGACAGCGTGGGGTGTTTATTAGTACTTGGGAATACATCTTTAAGGTTTGCTTTTGCAGCCCTACACGGTGAATTAGTGTTCGTTATCCAGCCAGAGAGTAATACAGAATAGCATAGTGAAGTGCTTATATTTATATTCAATTATGATTGCAATGTTGAGAGTGTCCACTAGTTAAAGTATGATCCCTAGGCCTTGTTTCTAAGCATTGAAACACCGTTTCCAACAAGTTCTGCTACATGTTTGCTTGCTGCCATTTTTTTTTCAGATTGCCATTACTACTTATAATCATCCATATTACTTGTATTTCACTATCTCTTCGCCGAACTAGTGCACCTATGCATCTGACAAGTGTATTAGGTGTGTTGGGGACACAAGAGACTTCTTTGTATCTTAATTGCAGGGTTGCTTGAGAGGAATATCTTTGACCTCTACCTCCCTGAGTTCGATAAACCTTGGATGATTCACTTAAGGGAAACTTGCTGCTGTTCTACAAACCTTTGCTCTTGGAGGCCCAACACTGTCTACAAGAATAGAAGCACACGTAGACATCAATACGTATGAAGCGAAGAAGTTTTTCTGCCCTCTAGGATTAGACATGCAGATACATGCATGCATTAATGACTGCATCCTCTACCGTGGTGAATACAAGAATTTAGATGCATGCCCGGTGTGCACTGCATTGTGGTATAAGATCAGACGAGATGACCCAGTGATGTTGAGGGAGAGCGCCCAGGAAGAGGGTTCCTGCCACAGTTATGTGGTATGCTCCTATAATACCACGGCTGAAATGTTTGTTCAGAAATAAAGAGCACGCCAGGTTGTTGCGATGGCACAAAGAAGACCGTAAGAAAGACGCGATGTTGAGACACCCCGTTGATGGGTCGCAATGGACAAAAATTGAGAGAAAGTTCCCGGACTTTGCAGATGACGCAAGGAACTTAAGGTTTGGTCTAAGTACAGATGGCATGAATCCTTTTGGAGAGCAGAGCTACAGTCATAGCACCTGGCATGTGACTCTATGTATATATAACCTTCCTCATTGGTTGTGCATGAAGCGGAAGTTCATTATGATGCCAGTGCTAATCCAAGGCCGAAGCAACCCGTCAACGATATTGATGTGTACCTGAAGCCATTAGTTGAAGAGCTTCTACAACTGTGGGCCGTAACAGGTGTACGTGTGAGGGACGAGCACAAACAGGAGGATTTTGACCTACGAGCGCTGCTTTTCGTAACCATCAATGATTGACCTGCTCTTGGTAACGTTTTAGGACAGTCAAACATGGGATACAATGCATGCACACACTGTTTAGATGAGGCTGACAATATATATCTGGATAAATCTAAGAAGGTCGTGTGCCTGAGGCAACGTCGATTTCTTACGCGTAACCATCCCATAAGAAAGACAAGCATTTTAAAGGTGAGGCAAATCACCAGAAGAAGCATGTCCACCGTACTGGTGCTGATATATTTGGCATGGTCAAGGATCTATGAGTAATCTTTAGAAAGGGTCCTGGCAGATAGTCTGTTCTAAATGACGTTGTCGGACGCGCGCACTAGTAGGAAAAGCCTCATCAGTGGCGCACGAAAACTTGATTCTGTGGCGCACGGGCGGTGCGCCACAGAAACGTCGCCACAAAAATAGGGTTTCTATGGCACACCGGAACATGCGCCACAGAATTAAGGTGTTCTGTGGCGCATACGGGCCAGCTGCGCCACAGAAATAGGTGCGCCACTGAATTCTATTTTGGTGCGCCACAGAACAATGTACAGGTATACTCGATTTTGTGCTCCCTGGTGTATTATACAGGTTTTGTACACAGTATACAAGTATAATATAGACAGATAGACAGATATAATATGGACACATATAACATAGCAACATTATACATCATCATCACAGTACTTAGAGCCCGATCGAGATACATATATAGTGGCAAGTGTCAAATGTTTTGCATACAACTCTTAATTCATACAAAATTCACAATTTCGAGATACAAAGTAGTCTTCATCCGGTTCCTCCTTTGCTCCCTCCTCTCTACCCACCAGGCTCGCTTGCATCGGGGTCTTCATCCGGTTCCTACTATGATTAAAATGGAAGAAAGTGAGACCAACAAGTCCGATGCACAAGAGAAATGGAATAAATGCCTCATACATTGTTGGTCAACACAAATATTAACATTCAGGGATGGCGTCAGTGAGACCAAGTCCGATGCACAAGAGATTGATATTTGTGCTATCTTACCAGGCTCACTTACGCCACCCCCGAGTGTACGGTGACCAAACATTTTAATCATCGGCATTTTGAAAATACCAAAGCAAATGGAATGACAAAATGGAATAAGTGCCTCATACATTGCTGGTCAACACAAATATTAACATTCCGAGATGGGGTAAGTGAGACCAAGTCCGATGCACAAGAGATTGATATTTGTGCTATCTTACCAGGCTCACTTACGCCACCCCAGAGTGTACGGTGACCAAACATTTTAATCATTAGCATTTTGAAAATACCAAAGCAAATGGAATGACAAAATGGAATAAGTGCCTCATACATTGTTGGTCAATACAAATACTATGGTCATAAACCATAGTTGCCGTATACGCCGCAGTATACTTTGCAGAAGGGCCCCCTTTCCCCGGCCGTCGTTCCGTGAACGGGTCCTTGACGAGACAACAACGCCGATCTGCCTCTCCGGCGCAGAACCACGGCAGTCCCAGCCGCCTCCCTTGTGGCCGCGTCTCCTGCGCTCTTCTCCATGGCCGGACCACGATTGGACTCACCGGGGGAATAATGATAATCGCCATCACCACTATCGCCAGACTCCACAGGTGCATAGCAGTTTGCAGCAGATGCCACTTTTCTTCCCTTGCCGTCCATTGAACGAGTCCTTGATGCAAAGACCGTGCCGGCCTGCCCAGCATTATGCCGGCCCGTGTTGCCACGCTTCAAGCCGTGTGTCTCGCGCCCTGCACTGTTCGCCTTCTTGCCCGGTGAACCAATAGACTGATCGTTGGAATAAGGAAACCGATGACGGCCGGTCACAAGATTAGATTGCGATCGGCCGTCATCGGCTTCCTTATTCCAAAGATCAGTCTATTGTTCACCGGGCAAGAAGGCGAAGTGCCCTGTGTTGGGCCTCCAAGAGCAGAGGTTTGTAGAACAGGCAAGTTTCCCTTAAGTGAATCACCCAAGGTTTATCGAACTCGGGAGGTAGAGGTCAAAGATAGTCCTCTCAAGCAACCCTGCAATTAAGATACAAGAATTATCTTGTGTCCCCAACACACCTAATACACTTGTCAGATGTATAGGCGCCCTAGTTCGGCGAAGAGATAGTAAAACACAGGTGGTATAGATGAATATGAGTGGTAATAACAATCTGAAATAAATATGGCAGCGAGTAAACATGCAGTAGAACAGTAAGTAAGCGGTGTTTGCAGTATTGGAAACAAGGCCTAGGGATCATACTTCACTAGTGGACACTCTCAACATTGATCACATAATAAATAAATAACTTCTCCTCACTTGTGCTACATATGCTCTTGTTTGATAACAAACACCATTCATTGTGTAGGGCTACAAGAGCTCCCTCAAGTCGGAGTTAACAAGCGCCACAACATTCAGCATTCATATTTAAGTAACCTTAGAGCATAATAGATCTTTGCAATTTAAACCGAGTACTAACATAGCATACACACTGTCACCATTACACTATGAAAGGGGAATAGATCACATCAATACTATCATAGTAATAATTAACTCCATAACCTACAAGAGATTATGATCATAACCTACGCCAAGAACTACACGATGCACACACTGTCACCTTTACACCATGAAGGAGGAATAGACTACTTTAATAACATCACATGGGTAGCACATAGACTAATAGCGATACAAAGCTCATCATATGGGTCTCAATCATGCAAAGCAATTCATGAGATCATTGTATTGGGGTACATGAGAGAGAGATTAACCACATAGCTACCGGTACAGCCCTTAGCCTCGGGGAGAACTACTCCCTCCTCATCATGGGAGCAGCAGCGTTGATGGAGATGGCAGTGGTGTCGATGGAGATGCCTTCCGGGGGCGATTCCCCATCCCGGCGGCGTGCCGGAACAAAGACTTCTGTCCCCCGAATCTTGGCTTCGCGATGGCGGCGGCTCTGGAACTTTTCTCGTATCGTGGCTTTTCCGTGTCGAAGATTTAGGTCACGAGGCATCTTATAGGCGAAGAGTCGGAGTCGGAAGGGGTCTGGGGGACCCACACACCAGGGGCCCCCCCTTGGGCCGCGCCGCCACCATGTGTGGTGGCCCTGGGCCTCTCCTCGGCCCCTCTCCGGTGTTGGAAGCTTCGTGGAATTATAAGATCTGGGCCTTGATTTCGTCCAATTCCGAGAATATTTCCTTACTAGGATTTCTAAAACCAAAAACAGCAGAAAACTGGCACTTCGGCACCTCGTCAATAGGTTAGTTCCGGAAAATGCATCAAAACGATATAAAGTGTGAACAAAACATGTAGGTATTGTCATAAAACTAGCATGGAACATCAGAAATTATAGATACGTTTGAGACGTATCAAGCATCCCCAAGCTTAGTTCCTAGTCGCCCTCGAGTAGGTAAACGATACAACAAATAATTTCTGAAGTGACATGCTACCAACAAAACC
Organism: Lolium multiflorum; assembly: GCA_030979885.1. Classification (NCBI taxonomy): domain Eukaryota; kingdom Viridiplantae; phylum Streptophyta; class Magnoliopsida; order Poales; family Poaceae; genus Lolium; species Lolium multiflorum. Next base: position 115,990,906 of record CM061747.1, on the reverse strand, counting down.
TTGATCAACATTATTGTAAAGCATATGAAGTGAATGGTGTGATTCAAAACAATGGATTGCTAACAAAGAGATAATGACTAAACAAATAAATCATATAGGAAAACTTTTCATGAATAGTACTTTCAAGACAAGCATCAATAAGACTTGCATAAGAGCTAACTCATAAAGCAATAGATTCAAAGTAGAAGGCATTGAAGCAACACAAAGGATGATTAAGTTTCAGCAGTTGCTTTCAACTTGTAACATGTATACCTCATGGATATTTGTCAACATAGAGTAATATAACAAGCGCAATAGGTAAACATGTAAGAATCAATGCACACAGTTAACACAAGTGTTTGCTTCTAAGATAGAAAGAAGTAGGTAGAATGACTCAACATAAAGTAAAAGAAAGGCCCTTCGCAGAGGGAAGCATGGATTCCTATTTTTGTGCTAGAGCTTTTATTTTGAAAACATAGAAACAATTTTGTCAACGGTAGTAATAATTCATATGTGCTATGCATAATACTTCCTACAAGTTGCAAGCCTCATGCATAGAGTACTAATAGTGCTCGCACCTTGTCCTAATTAGCTTGGATTAACACGGATTATCATTGAATAACATATGTTTCAACCAAGTGTCACAAAGGGGTACCTCTATGCCGCCTGTACAAAGGTCCTAGGAGATCAATTGCATTTGATTTCTCGTTTTTAATAGATCTCAAGTTAGGACATCCATACCGGGACAACATAGACAACAGATAATGGAATCCTCTTTTAATGCATAAGCATTCAACAACAGATAATATTCTCATAAGAGAGTGAGGTTGTATGTCCAAACTAAAAACTTCCACCTTGATACATGGCTTTGGTTAGCGGCCCAATGTTCTTCTCTAACAATCTGCATACTCAAACCATTTGATCATGAAAATCGCCCTTACTTCAGACAAGACTAACATGCATAGCATCTCACATGATATCCAACAAAGGTAAAAAGTTGACGGTGTCCCCAGAAACATGGTTACCGCTCAACAAGCAACTTATAAGAAATAAGACACATAACTACATATTCATCACCACAATAGTTTTTAAGCTATTTGTCCCATGAGCTATATATTGAAAAGATAAAGGAATGAAATTTTAAAGGTAGCACTCAAGTAATTTACTTTGGAATGGCAGAAAAATACCACATAGTAGGTAGATATGGTGGACACAAATGGCATGGGTTTTGGCTCAAGGATTTTGGATGCACGAGAAGTAATCCCTCTCAATACAAGGCTTAGGCTAGCAAGGTATTTGAAGCAAACACAAGTATGAACAGGTACAGCAAAACTTACACAAGAACATATTGCAAGCATTATAAGACTCTACACTGTCTTCCTTGTTGTTCAAACACTTTACCAGAAAATATCTAGACTTAGAGAGACCAATCATGCAAACCAAATTTTAACAAGCTCTACGGTAGTTCTCCACTAATAGATTAAACTACATGATGCAAGAGCTTAAACATGATCTAATGAGAGCTCAAAACAATTTCCAAGTTTCAAGTTATTCCAAACCATATGAAGCATTTTCGATTCCAACCAAATAGCAATCAACGAAGCAATTTTCAGCCTTCGCCATGAACATTAAAAGTAAAGCTAAGAACACATATGTTCATATGAAAAAGCGGAGCGTGTCTCTCTCCCACATGAGCATGAATTTATTCAGAGAATGTAAATAACAAAACAAAAATAAGAGCACACAAACGCTCCAAGTAAAGTACATAAGATGTGATGGAATAAAAATATAGTTTCACTAGAAGTGACCTGATAAGTTGTCGATGAAGAAGGGGATGCCTTGGGCATCCCCAAGCTTAGATGCTTGAGTCTTCTTAAAATATGCAGGGATGAACTACGGGGGCATCCCCAAGCTTAAACTTTTCACTCTTCTTGATCATAGTATATCATCCTCTTCTCTTGACCCTTGAAAACTTCCTCCACACCAAACTTAAAGCAAACTCATTAGAGGGTTAGTGCATAATAAAAATTCACATGTTCAGAGGTGACATAATCATTCTTAACACTTCTGGACATTGCACAAAGCTTCTGAAAGTTAATGTAACAAAGAAACTCATTCAACATAGCAAAACCGGCAATGCGAAATAAAAGGCAGAATCTGTCAAAACAGAACAGTCCGTAAAGATGAATTTTATAGAGGCACTTAACTTGCTCAAACGGAAAAACTCAAAACTAATGAAAGTTGCGCACATATCTGAGGATCACGCACGTAAATTTGCAGATTTTTTTGATTTTTTACAGAGAGTTCTACGTAAATTCGTGACAGACAGCAATTCTGTTTCTGCGAGCAATCCAAATCTAGCATCAACTTTACCATAGAGACTTTACTTGGCACAAAAAAAACATGAAAATAAAGATAAGGAGAGGTTGCTACAGTAGTAACAACTTCCAAGACACAACAAAACAGTAGCAAAATAAACACATGGGTTATCTCCCAAGAAGTTCTTTCTTAATAGCCATTAAGATGGGCTCAGTAATTTTAATGATGCCAGCTCAAGAAATAAGAGTTGAAGCAAAAGAGAGCATTAAGAAGCAAATTCGAAACATATTGTTAAGGTCTGAGACCCCGTCTGTGGCCCGATCTTGCGAATGACCCAAGAATCAAAGGGGAAAGAGAGGGAGAGGCGGAAGAACACGAAGAACGCGAAGAACACAACGCACACCAACCCGATACAATCGATACTTACCCTCGTGGCTCGATGGACCACGCCAATAGAATCACCACGGGAGAGACTCGAGGTAGAATCCCGGAGTGAGAGATCGGTGTTGAGGATGGAGGTAGGTGAGGGAGAGAGAGTGGGCTACACTAGAATCTCACTCACATAGATCCAATCATCCAACATGGGGTGCCTTGATACAAAGGGGATGAAACCCTAGGGAGACAAAGCTCAAAGTCATGTTTAAGCCTAAATCTTGTCTAACCAGCTATGGGGGCGAGCTGGGGTCTTATATAGGCATACAAGGCAACATGGGTCGAAAAGGTACAAGTTGGTGGGTCAAACCCGTGAAATCTGATCAAGGGGCCGGTCGACCGGGCCTGGGGCCGGCCGGTCCGGTCGTGGGGCCGGCGTCCGTGGTTGACTGTAACCGGAAATGTCGAAAATCTCTGTTCGGTCTGTGGCCCGGTCTGACCGGCCTCTGCGCCAGCCTGCCGGTCTGTGGCCGGTCCCGGCCTCTGCGCCAGGCTGCCTGGTGGCCCGGTCTGCCGGCTTTGGCCGGCAGGGCCTCTTCCTCCCTCTTCTTCTTCCTCTTCCTTCTCCTCTTCTTCTTCCTTCTTCCTTGCACCATGGGAGTTCCTTCTCTCTTGGTCCTTGTCGATGTCGGCACCTATAGACACAATGATGATAGGCATGAGGTAGCATGCCATTCAAGTTGGTGTTGAGATTGACCATAGAGAGGAAGGAGTTCACCTTGACATATATGGCGGGGTTTTGTGTTGTTGGTCCACTTGGGGGACTCCTTGGCCATGGTGTAGCGTCGACGATAGGCGGGGCTGCATCATCTCCCCCCTTGGGGAAGAGTCGTCCTCGACTCTTGCTCCTCCTCACCGATGAGGTAGACGGGAAGGACTTGTATAGGTGCCCTTGTGTCCTTAGGGATGCTCGTCGTAGTGCGGGCGTCTTTGTTGTAGTCCATAACGGGTCTCCCATGTAGTGGTGGAGGGGCCAAGTCTTGGTCGAAGAAGAACAAGGGGAAAAACAACTTGCAAAAGGAAAGCTTGTGGATGCCAATTTGGTGACCGGCGAACAAGAGGCTCTCAATCAAATACGAAGCATCAAGTCGTTTCTCCAAGAGGCATATGGCAAAAATGGTAATCGAAAGAGTGTCGATGTATCCAAAATTTGGTGGGGCAAAAGTTTGTGCATGTAAAGTGGCAAAAATGTGATATGTCGTATTGTCCCACTCAAATGGAACAATCAAAAGGCTAGTATCGGCGGCAAAATTTGGGGCAAAATTGTTATGTGCAATGGCAAAGCCATGGAGACTTCTAGCTTGGGAAAGTATGGTTGGCGTGAGCCAAGTATGGGTATCCGCAAGTGTCAAAGAATCCATTGCAATTGCCAAAGATGAAATGAGAAATCCAAAGGAGAGCAACTTTTGGTGTGACATGTGGCACAAGGTGCATAAGGTGTCTCTCACATGTATGACATGATCCTTGAGATTCTCGGAGTGTATGATGATGTCATCAATACATACAACAACCATTGTGCCAACAAGATGTGTCAAGAGATGTTGCATAAGAAGCAAAAGAGGTGACGAGGAATTGGACCAAACCGGAAACTCGTCAAGACATGGCAAAAGAGGGCGAAAGTTTTTGGGGACATACCCTTTGGTGTGAATCCCATGGGTTGGAACATGTATCTCGTCCTTGTTGGGGTAGCTCTCAATTGCGCGTTTTGTGAGCTCATGCTCCGTAGCGGTGGAAGTGGTCGGCCGTGTACCTACACATGGAATAAGCAAAACAAAAAGCGTGTGTGCATGGTAGATGAATACATCATCCATCATGATGTTCCATGACTTGTGCACATCACCATTAGTGTCAAGCAAGATAGTATGGAATGCATGGCGATGGTGCAAACGGCAAGAAGGTGCATTCATGGCATGTGGTAACTCATGATCATCAAAAAGTGAAAAGGCTATGGGGGCCTTCTCATGAACAATAAAATAAGCATTCTTGCATTCCAAGCATAAGAAAGAGCAATTGTTCCCAATCTTGGATGCAAGGATCATGGAATGGTGTAAACATTTTGGGCAAAGCATGTGAAAGCTAATGTCATCATTGTTGTCGACAACCCTATGGAAAGAGCAAGTGTTCATCAAGGGTGTCACAACACAAGCATGAGCATAATCATTATCATTACAAGCAAGCGGAGCAAATATGAAACTTTCATAGCATGGCATGTTCATGGTATCACAATCAATCAACTCCACATGATCAACAATGTTAGGAAGCAAAGCATCACATGGGAATATGAAAGAATCAAGTGACGTAGCAAATGTATCATCAAGATCATGCATGCACTCATAAGTCATCATGTCCACTAGTGGGATCATGGCATCATCAACACCTATGTTGTTACCTTTGAAGGCCGACTCATGTGATGTAGGTGTTGTGGAAGTAGGAGGATCCATGTGGTCGACATGTCCATCTTGGAGCAAGCATGGTGAGATATCATCGTCTTCATGCACCATGTACATCTTCTCCATGAGCGGGAACTCGTCCTCCGTGGAACCTAGTGCAACATAAGAAGACACAAACGAGGGAGAGGTTAATGTGTTAGCAAATGCGATGTCCTCCATGGACCTATCATCTACCTCTCTCAACTCACTTTGTGTATCACTCATGTCCTCCAAATGGAAGCACTCAAACTCACATATGGGGTGGAAGTCACTCAACTCACTAGCACTCTCACTCAAGTGGGCTAAGTGGCTCTCATGCTCACATGGGGTTGGTACCAACTCATCAATCAAGCATGTAGGAGTAGGTTCGACTTGCTCATCTCCATGCGCCTCCTTGGTTGAAGGGAACATCCCATGCTCAACCATCTCAACTCCATGCGCCTCCGTGGGTGAAGGGAGAATCCCATGCTCACCATGCTCAACTCCATCGCCTCCTAAGTCGTCCTCAAGTGGTGGCATCTTGGAGACTTGTGCATTGAGCTCGTCGAAGTAGAGCTTCTTGGCGCTTGGCGTTGTGCATTGCCATGCCACGTGACCCTTGGCCTTGCACACCTCACATAGGAGATTGGGACATTCCCGTGGAAGGTGGCCTTGTTGCTTGCACTTGTAGCATCGGAGTCCATAGGCATATGACGAGGTAGGGGCCATTGTGGTGGTGGCGCAAGAGGTAGAAGTTGCCTTATGAGGAAGGTCTTCATGTCGAGGCTCTCGTCTTCTTGCCTCATCACCATGTCTTGAGTGGTGTCGTCGAAGATCATGTGTGGAAGGATGTCGATGTAGACCATGAGGTGGTGGTGGTCGACGACGATCATGAGATGGTGTGAGTCGATGACGGTCCTTGCCTTGCCTAGGTGATGGCTCATGTTGGGGGCGCTCTTGATGCTCCATATGATGTCCATGATGTCGATGATCTTGTGCATAGGCACTCTCATGATGGCGCCTTGTGGAGCTTGGAGAAGTGTGTCGATGCCGAATATGTTGGGGATGCTCTTGATGATCCACATGATGATGCCATCGTGGAGGTCCTCGATCTTCATATGTAGCTCCATTGGCCAAGTAGGGGTATGTGGGAGCATCGGCGGTATGCATGGTGGGGTCGATGTCGTCCTCGTCGTGGTGCTCCACCATGTCGTCCATGCTTGTTGAGCAAGTGTCGATGTAGAGCTCGTCGATGTCGTCCATGTTGGCGATGCTCATGGAGCCATAGTCGGTGTAGAGCTCCTCGATGTCGGTCATGTTGGCGATGCTTGCGGAGCCATAGTCGGTGTAGAGCTCCACATGTTCCTCCACATCCGCGGTGCTTGAAGAGGCATCCTCCTCGAAGTGCTCCGTGTACTCCTCCGTATCTTCTTCGTCGCTATACATGTTAGCAAGACGGTATCTATATGGTGTATGTTAGTGGAAGAACACTACCTCGCAATCTTACCGTGGTATGACAAGATTGGGGTGATCCAACAAAGCCGAAAGTTAGAACAATTGTATCGGGCACTCACACAAAGACACACGCAAAAGCTAGCAAATATGGTGTTAGGTGAGTATGGTGGAAAGCCAAAAGATGAAATCCGAAATCAAGTTTGTTGTTAAGGGTGGGTAAGATCCAAAAACTCAAATGTCAAAGCGATGATCACTATAAACACGGAAAAGATGTGGAACTCACACACGGGATAAGCGGGGTTAGTGCGACCAAGGAATGAGCGGAAAAGTGTATGAAGCCCGAAAGCAAGGGTGGCTCGGTGTCACACTAACACAAGGAGAGGCAAAGCTTTGGTTGCAAACGATGAGACAACAAGATTCACACGCGGCCTCTCTTCTCTTTTCTCTCTTTTGCTTAAAAGCTTTTTCTCTTTTGTGTTTGGTGGCACTTACACTCTTTGTGTATTTGTATGTATGATGGCACTCGCACACTTTTGCTCTATGGTGCACTTGCACTCTTTTTGTGTTTTGGCGGCTTTTTCTCGCACTATGTTAGCGTTAGCCTTGCTTTTGCTACTTGCCACACGAGTTTTGCTTAGAAGCTTGACTCCACACTACACACACACCTCACAATCGGGGCCACGTGCAATGTCTCGCAACACTAGATAAGCAATGCTCGATAGGATAGATCGCAAAAGAAGAGGGGTTACAAGGGTAATGCAAGTTATACCTAAGATGTTAGGCGGTGATGAACACGCAACTTGCGATGACGGCGGTGGTGTCAAGAGTACGGTTGCAAGTCCGGGGTGCCGAGGATGTCTTCGCTTGCTTCGGAGCTGCGGGTTAGTTTCACAAACAAGGCACTCAAACCGGAACAAGCAAACACAAGTTAGCGGATAAGATGGGTCAAAGTAGCTCGGCGGTGGTGGCGGTGGTATGCCGGTGGTGGGTGGTGTCGATGCTCTTGCGGATGCGGTGGTGGCGGTGGGGCCGCGGCGGTGTTTACCCGTGGGATGGAGGGTGGCGGTGCTTGCCGGCGATGGGGAGGAGTGGCGGTGGTGGTGGCTGTGTGGCGGCGCCCGGTCTGGGGCCCGGTTGACCGGCTCCTGGACCGGCCTGCCCGGTGGCGGCCGGTTGACCGGGTTCTGGGCCGGCCTGCCGGTGCCGCCGGTCGACCGGATTTCTCAACCGGCCTGACGTTTCTCTCTCCTGTTCTTGAGGCAAACCAAGCCAAATCGACCCAAACCGAAGGAAAATGATGGAATTGGGGGCTAGAAAGTGGGGGAAATAGTATCAAGCACCTCAACACCAAATCCATGGACCAAAACCACTCAAAACGCAACCAAATCGCAGATCCATCCAAAGGCAAATTAGGGCTATTTTTTTTTTGGGGATTTTTGGGGAAAAATTTTTAGAGACGAAATTGGGTGGGTGGGGGGTCAAATTCGCGGAAACCAAAGGCTGCTGATACCATATGTTAAGGTCTGAGACCCCGTGTGTGGCCCGATCTTGCGAATGACCCAAGAATCAAAGGGGAAAGAGAGGGAGAGGCGGAAGAACACGAAGAACGCGAAGAACACAACGCACACCAACCCGATACAATCGATACTTACCCTCGTGGCTCGATGGACCACGCCAATAGAATCACCACGGGAGAGACTCGAGGTAGAATCCCGGAGTGAGAGATCGGTGTTGAGGATGGAGGTAGGTGAGGGAGAGAGAGTGGGCTACACTAGAATCTCACTCACATAGATCCAATCATCCAACATGGGGTGCCTTGATACAAAGGGGATGAAACCCTAGGGAGACAAAGCTCAAAGTCATGTTTAAGCCTAAATCTTGTCTAACCAGCTATGGGGGCGAGCTGGGGTCTTATATAGGCATACAAGGCAACATGGGTCGAAAAGGTACAAGTTGGTGGGTCAAACCCGTGAAATCCGGTCAAGGGGCCGGTCTGACCGGGCCTGGGGCCGGCCGGTCCGGTCGTGGGGCCGGTTGACCGGGTGCTGTAACCGGAAATGTAACAACCCAAAAATTTCAAAACAAACAAAATGAATTTCCCTAGTTCCAAATTTTGGAACCAACAAAAACTTTTATTAAAATAAGATTGATACATATAGATCTTGTTTTACATCTTGTGTTTTGCCATGATGAGTGTTATTATGCTTATGTGCTAAACCCTAAAACCCTAAAGTGATCAAGTGAAGGTCACCAACCCAATAAAATAAAGAAGAAAGAAATCAAATAAGAAAAAAGCATATGTGCCTATGGCTATTTTTATAAAACTTTACCCTAAGCTTTTCTACCTTGCTTAGAGGTTTGGAAAACCTTCACACACCTTACCTAGTACCTATCAAACCAAATCCAAGTGGTTTCCAAAGAAAATAAAAAGAAACTAAAAATGCCATAGAGGCATATGAGAATAAAATAGCAATTTGGGAAATAAAGAATATTGACCCTAGTACTTGTTGTGAGTGGTTGGATCACTTCCATATGCCATTTCAACACTCAACAACATCAATTGGGTCAAGCCAAATCAAATTAAAAACCAAATGTAACATATGCATAGAGGCATATGTGGCACATAGCCATTTCCCCAATTCTTGACCTATGCACTTTAAACCTTGACCAAATGGTGTGAAACCATCTCTCAACCTAATATAATACTAAATTGACCCTAACCCATGCCCAAGTAAAGCAAGATCAACCATTTACAAAAATAATGAATTTAACACATCACCTCTTATGTGTATGGCCAATTTTGCAAATCCTTGAGCAAGACCATTTGAATTGGTTTCAATGGTTGGAAAATGTTTCTAAACTAATAAGAATAACATTGGAGTCAACAAAAGTCAACTCAAATAGGGAGAAATCAAATAGGGAGAAAATCCCCAAAATTCACTCACATACACTTAGCCAAATTTGCAAATCTTCAACCAAGGCCACCATTGCTTGATCTATTGTTTGTAGAATACTTATATATGATAAACAAACACAATTGCATCAAAGAAACAAGAATCAAATCAAAGCAAATCTCAAATTCAACATTACATGTGATAATGGTCATTGGGCCATTTTATAAAATGTTCCCCTCTTTTCCCCTCTGGCTTTGACTTTTCTTCAACCAAACTTGGTCAACTATGACCATGTCATCCAAGACCTTATGAAGATGAACAACTCTCATGTTGACCACCATACCTCATGTTGACTAGGTTGACCAGAATAGAGGAGACAAGTGATGACTTTGAAACAAAGAGAAGATGGCCAACTTTTTGAATTCTTGCAAACCTTCACCAAAATGAGCACCACCACCACCATTATATCTCTATGATTATATGAATGAGATCCACCAAAGGAATTTTCAAAATTTGAAAACTTTTCTCTTTCGGCCATTAACACAAACACCTTGTGTGCATAGTTCTACCAACTCCCTACATGCTTTTAACCATCAGATTTTTGCCCCAACTATCAAACCTATGTCATGTTGAGTACCTATAGCAACTCCTTGCATCATTGCAGTACCAGAGACGCCTTGCTTTGTGCAAAATATTGTAGAACAAGGGCATGCCATGCATGCATGACACTTGCACATGCTCATTCTTCCTCTGGTCAAATCCAACCATGCTCACCATGTCTAGTACCATGCCCCCACCTCACATAACCAGGCCAAGCACCAAGGACCAGAGACAAAACACCACACACACCCAATGCCCTCATCATGCCACTCACATGGTCACCCCCATGTCACCCCTGCCCTGGCCCCTTGTTCCTCTCTCTCACCTTGTCACTCACCTGTCCCTCGACCCCCTACACCTACCAGACATGACCTTTGGCCAAGGAGAGCAACCAGTGGACTAAAACCATCCATGCCAAGTACTTGGTCACCAGCCCGTGGACACCTCCCTCTCCTCGCATGTACGCCGCGTTCCAGCACGTCACCCTGCGCCACCAGCTCCCTCTCGGTCCCACACAACTGCCGGACACGACCGTTGACCCCCTTACACGCCAGGACGACGACAAGACGCGACGCCCACGAGGGACGCCGACGTCGGCATCGACCCCGCACGCCTTGCACCTGACGCCAACAGGCTCGCCACTCCGCGCGCGTCATTACCTACCCCGTACCTCCCTTCCTGACATAGCCCCTGTCCCCGGAGACCCTGCACACGACGCGCCCCGTGACGTCGCCGCCATGACCTCCACGCCGCGCTCCTCCTCTCTGGCGCCTATAAAAGCCACGCCCTTCGCCCTGGACATCACCACACACACTCGCAGCCTCCCTCTCTTCTTCCTAGAACCTCCCTCTCTCCCTCCTCGCCGCTCACCGGAGCAAAGAACCCGCCACGGTCACCGGCGGCATCCCTCAACACCGCCCCATTTCTCGCCACCTCAGCCTCCAACACCTACACCCTCTGGTAGCCCTTTGAAAACCCCACCGATCAAGCCCAAGCTCACCGTGATCCGTGCCCGGAGGTGAGCGCTAGTGCCGCCGCAAGCCGGCGGTGTCGGGAGAAACACGACGGCCCAGCGCCGTCGGATCTCGATCCGACGCGCCTCGTGCCCCGCACGCTGGCCGCGTGCATGCGCCATGCAGCGCGGACCAGGCCGCATGCTGGGCCGGCCCATTTAGTTTCCCGCCCCCGTTTGAATTCAAACTCGTTTAATTCTTTTTTTCATTTAAATTGCAATCTGATGCTAGTTTCAAAATTTCATAGGGACAACTCTACTGAGCCAAATTGAACAAATTTTATATATTTGGAAACCTTGTTAAATTATCTATAAGACTACACTGGCCTCAACCTTAGATTTATTATAGAATTTAAATGATAAAAATAACAAGGCAGGGACTTTTCTGCCTTAGATTAATTCTTAAAAATCAACCAAAAATGCTTTTGAGTTGATTCCAACTCCTATAATTCACATTTCACTTATACTAATTGTTTCTGCAAAAATATGCCATGCTTACCTTGAATGATCATGGCCTAGTTTAATTAAAGGACTTTATGGCTAGTTCTAGTCAAAGATATTGTCCAAAACTATTAATAAATCTTATGGGAATATTTCTCTCATTTAAATCTTGTCATGAACAAGTCAAAATAAGCTAGAGACTCTGGTCATTTAGGTCTCATATGAATTGTTGATAATATTAGATCCTTACCATGTTAAAATTAAATGGTATGAGGAGCTACACCTCATTTAAATCATTAGTATGTGGTATTAAACTATATGAGGTGTAGCCTCTCAATTAAATACTTACTCCAAGGGATTCAATGAGAATTAATGACACATGTAGTAATAATCCATAGGTTCTTATTTAAAAATATTCAATCATTTTCATAGTAGTATTTAAATTATTCAAGGCTACTTATTAAATCTTATGAGATGTAGTGGTCTCATTTAAATCTTGTCTCAACTAAGTTAATATGGGGTATAGACTATGGTCAATTTTAAACTCATATTAAATTAGTTGATGATATTAAATCATTAATCATGAGTATTAAAAAAAAGCATGAGGTGGTGTGCCTCATTTAAATCACTTCCCAATTAATCCTTATGAAGAGGCTGACTTTGGTCCACCTAGGTCATAGGACATTAATTAAGGAAATTAAATATTAATATTTATAATGAGAGGAAATTATTTTCTTAAGAATAGAATTAAATCAACTCAACTAATAAGCATGTTGAGTGATAGCTTAGTAGGAGTAATTTATGTGTGTGCTTAGTCTAGTACTTAGGCTTTGTGTGGTAATTGTGTGTATTATACTCGTATTTAGACGCTAGTACCGAGGAGTACACCGAGGAGGAGGAGGTCTACTTCCAGGAAGAGGAAGACCACTTTGATCAGTACACCACTCAAGGCAAGCTAATATTCTTGCAAAGTGCAAAGCTCTACTAGAGCAAGGCACACTCACCAATTTACTTTATGCTTCATGATCCCATCCCAAGTTTTATTCTTACAAGCTTTTACTTTGATTATTAAAACTTGCTTTTATAGTTAACTTTGGTCTAGGGATAGAATACTACAAGAGTATCAAAGTTAGCCTAGAACAATCAAAGCTAGTTAGCACCCCTCATGATTAGTTGCTTGTGCTAACAAATAAAATTGACTACTCTAGTTGGGAACAGGTGAAATGAAATGACTTTGAAAACCTTGGAATGATGAGTCATTCTATTGAAAGATTTTGAAGGTGAATATGACTTGTGTATGACGTGGTGAATTTTACAAAAACTGATGGTTGGGTTCGGATGCGATACCATTCCAATTTTGCAAGTACCCCCACAATACCTGATATGGGTAGGGCTTAACTGGAAGTTTATGTATCTTAGTATGGGTTCCCTCTAAACAAGCGTCATCGGGGTTATGCCAAGGGCTGCCTCCAAAGAAACATGACATGATGTGAAATGACGTGAATGAGGTGAACTGTCCGGCCCAAGCCCTGTGCAGTTCCCAGGCTGACTGTCTGTCTTCACTGGGAGGCCAAGCTCATGGGGAGAGGTGCCTATACTAGGGTATGTAAGTGAAAGGTTATGGTTGGTAGTCCGCACACGGAGTGTGATAAATCAGGGCCAGTTAACCCTGACGGATTATTGCAAATGTTGTGGCACAAGTGTACGACCTCTGCAGAGTGTAGAACTATTCGAATAGCCGTGTCCACGGTTACGGACGATTGGAAAGGCCATACTGTTCCGTCATCAGACCATTTTCAAAAATGTGACATGTGAAGGGTGACTTGTGTTTTGAACCTGAACTGGTGACTTTGACTTGAATCACAACAGAGTTGTGGGAATGACACTAATGTTCCCACTTGAGTTAGTCTAGCGAATCAAGCATCTTTACTAAATGTTTATGAAGTAAACTTGGCTTTATGCAAATAAACCTAGAGCTTAGAATCTCCTTACTATAGTTGATAGTGCTTACATTAGTATTAGTTTGCGAGTACTTTAAAGTACTCATGGCTTTGTCCCTGGCTATTCAAATGGCCAGACTATGAAGGGGTACGAGGAAGATGGACACCAGGACGTCTACGACAACTAGGACCACTCCTGACGTCAACCGTTGCCTGTGGAATAGATGGACCACAACCGTTACTTCGCTTCCGCTATGTGTTTTGTAATAGGATCTCTAGATCCACTATGATGTATTAAGACTGGATCATGTGATCCCTCTATGTAAGACAATGATGTTATGTAATGAATGATGTGTTGTGATATCAATCTATTATGTCTCGCAAAAACAATATTCCTGGGATTGCGAGGAATGGCATAATAGGCATCTGGACTTAAAAATCCGGGTGTTGACAAGTTGGTATCAGAGCCATTGTTGACCTTAGGAGACCCTAGTTAGAATGGACGTCCTGAAAAATTTAGTTTCAAAAACAAATGAAGTGAATATTTAGGAAAAATTATTCTCACTCTTATCCTTGAGATCTTTTTCAAAATAAGAAATCCATACTCTACTTTTCCTTGTAATCCTACATAAAATTTTGCACACTTGATCACTTCACTAACTTACTTATCCTAATTGCTCACAGATGGAATACCACTGGGAGTGCTATCAGCTTGGTCACGGAGGAGAACTGAGGTTCGAAAAGGATTTGAAGCAACTAGTGGAATATCTAGGACACCCGTACCCTGAGTTCTTCGGAACATCCTTCAATAATCAGTTGGGAGGATCACCCCGGTGGGAAGTTTCCACGGATCTAGGAAGCAAGCTTGGAGCCCCGGTATGGGAAACCATATGGTTTTCGGTAACGGGAAACACCTGGAAGGAAGGACTAGTCAAAGCTATGCAAGAAGCAATCGCCCGTCTGTGTGGACAAAATGAGAACAAGATCCGGAACACTCGTTTCATCTACTACCCAAGACATGACTCCATGGGAAGATCAATGACCCTACCACCACCCACGAAGATGAACCACTATGTAGCACCCCAGGACTTCAGGCTGTACAAAACCTGCAGGGATTTGGACAACGCCCTCGCCCTTCGCCAAGCACCTCAACAGTGAAGACGAAGAATTCCCCCTGAAGAGTAGTATTATTAAACCACTATCGTAGGTGTGAGTTTGTATCAGGATCCCTTTTGTATAGTAGCGCGATGAATGGTTCTTAAAACCAACGGTGTGTTAGCCTTGTAATGTGTGATGCTTGGTATAAATGAAAAAGTGTTGTTGGTTTTTACCCCCTCAACACTACTCAAGTTTTGAAAACTTTGTGAACTTTAACTCAAATAAACCATAGAAATTTCCCTCTTATCTTATCATCTATCTCAATCTTCAGATGGCCCCACCAAACCGCAACCAAGACGCAATGATGCAGATGATCCAGATGATGATGGAAGATCGCGAAGCCGCGAGAGCTGAACGACAAGCCAACTTAGCTGCACTGCAACAGATAGCTCAGAACAATCAAGGCCATGGAAACCATGATCACCCAGGATCAAAGCTCAAGAACTTTCAGAACACCAACCCTCCGATGTTTAGCAAGACCGAAGAGCCACTTGACGCAGATGACTGGCTCCAGACAATGGAGAACAACCTCGAAGTTGCGCAAGTTGAAGCCGCAGAGAAAGTGTTGTTTGCCACGCACTACTTAGCAGGACCAGCCAGAGCTTGGTGGACCAGCACCCGTGCCATGAATGCAGGACAGATGATGACCGGAAGACTTCAAGCTGAAGTTCAGCAAATACCATGTGCCCCAAGGACTGATCAAGAAGATGAGAGACGAATTCCGTGAACTGAAGCAAGGAAGAATGTCCGTGGTGGAATACCGCGACAGGTTTCTTACTCTGTCAAGGTATGCCCCGGATGAGACAGACACCAATGAGAAGAGGAAGGAAAGATTTCTGAACGGACTGCATGACGAGATGCAAACTGTGTTAGTGAACATTCCGTTCGCTGACTTAGAATCCCTTGTGGACTCAGCCATACAGATGGAAGGAAAGCTGCATCAAGCCAACGAGAACCGCAAGAAGAATGATGAACCAGAGTGGACCCCACCATACCCAGAAGCACCGCAACAACTCAACTGGAGGATTCACCCCAAGATACAATAAACCCCCTGCTCAGAATTATCGCCCCAACTACACCAACAACAACGGAGGACCCCCGAAGCCCGGAGGCAACAACAACAACAACAACCACCACAACAACAATAACAACAAAGGAAACAACAACAACACCAATACTGCCCCAAGGGAAGCAACACTGTTCCCGTCAACCCCAAAGACAAGTCCACCGTCAACTGCTATGAATGTGAAGTTGTGGGTCACTACTCCAATGAGTGCCCCAAGAAGCTTGCCAGGATTGCCGCCAATACCGCAGCACCTGCTCAGCAACAGCGCCGCTTTGCCGGAAGAAGGAACCAGAACAACAACAACGGCCGTCTCTACCACATGACTGCCACTGAAGCTCAGGAAGCACCCCAGACCATGCCAAGTATGTCCTCCTGTTAATAAAATGATCAATCTCTCTTAGGAACCTAAATTTTCTTAAAATCTCGGGACGAGATTTGTTTAAGGGGGAGGGTTTGTAACAACCCAAAAATTTCAAAACAAACAAAATGAATTTCCCTAGTTCCAAATTTTGGAACCAACAAAAACTTTTATTAAAATAAGATTGATACATATAGATCTTGTTTTACATCTTGTGTTTTGCCATGATGAGTGTTATTATGCTTATGTGCTAAACCCTAAAACCCTAAAGTGATCAAGTGAAGGTCACCAACCCAATAAAATAAAGAAGAAAGAAATCAAATAAGAAAAAAGCATATGTGCCTATGGCTATTTTTATAAAACTTTACCCTAAGCTTTTCTACCTTGCTTAGAGGTTTGGAAAACCTTCACACACCTTACCTAGTACCTATCAAACCAAATCCAAGTGGTTTCCAAAGAAAATAAAAAGAAACTAAAAATGCCATAGAGGCATATGAGAATAAAATAGCCATTTGGGAAATAAAGAATATTGACCCTAGTACTTGTTGTGAGTGGTTGGATCACTTCCATATGCCATTTCAACACTCAACAACATCAATTGGGTCAAGCCAAATAAAATTAAAAACCAAATGTAACATATGCATAGAGGCATATGTGGCACATAGCCATTTCCCCAATTCTTGACCTATGCACTTTAAACCTTGACCAAATGGTGTGAAACCATCTCTCAACCTAATATAATACTAAATTGACCCTAACCCATGCCCAAGTAAAGCAAGATCAACCATTTACAAAAATAATGAATTTAACACATCACCTCTTATGTGTATGGCCAATTTTGCAAATCCTTGAGCAAGACCATTTGAATTGGTTTCAATGGTTGGAAAATGTTTCTAAACTAATAAGAATAACATTGGAGTCAAAAAAAGTCAACTCAAATAGGGAGAAATCAAATAGGGAGAAAATCCCCAAAATTCACTCACATACACTTAGCCAAATTTGCAAATCTTCAACCAAGGCCACCATTGCTTGATCTATTGTTTGTAGAATACTTATATATGATAAACAAACACAATTGCATCAAAGAAACAAGAATCAAATCAAAGCAAATCTCAAATTCAACATTACATGTGATAATGGTCATTGGGCCATTTTATAAAATGTTCCCCTCTTTACCCCTCTGGCTTTGACTTTTCTTCAACCAAACTTGGTCAACTATGACCATGTCATCCAAGACCTTATGAAGATGAACAACTCTCATGTTGACCACCATACCTCATGTTGACTAGGTTGACCAGAATAGAGGAGACAAGTGATGACTTTGAAACAAAGAGAAGATGGCCAACTTTTTGAATTCTTGCAAACCTTCACCAAAATGAGCACCACCACCACCATTATATCTCTATGATTATATGAATGAGATCCACCAAATGAATTTTCAAAATTTGAAAACTTTTCTCTTTCGGCCATTAACACAAACACCTTGTGTGCATAGTTCTACCAACTCCCTACATGCTATTAACCATCAGATTTTTGCCCCAACTATCAAACCTATGTCATGTTGAGTACCTATAGCAACTCCTTGCATCATTGCAGTACCAGAGACACCTTGCTTTGTGCAAAATATTGTAGAACAAGGGCATGCCATGCATGCATGACACTTGCACATGCTCATTCTTCCTCTGGTCAAATCCAACCATGCTCACCATGTCTAGTACCATGCCCCCACCTCACATAACCAGGCCAAGCACCAAGGACCAGAGACAAAACACCACACACACCCAATGCCCTCATCATGCCACTCACATGGTCACCCCCATGTCACCCCTGCCCTGGCCCCTTGTTCCTCTCTCTCACCTTGTCACTCACCTGTCCCTCGACCCCCTACACCTACCAGACATGACCTTTGGCCAAGGAGAGCAACCAGTGGACTAAAACCATCCATGCCAAGTACTTGGTCACCAGCCCGTGGACACCTCCCTCTCCTCGCATGTACGCCGCGTTCCAGCACGTCACCCTGCGCCACCAGCTCCCTCTCGGTCCCACACAACTGCCGGACACGACCGTTGACCCCCTTACACGCCAGGACGACGACAAGACGCGACGCCCACGAGGGACGCCGACGTCGGCATCGACCCCGCACGCCCTGCACCTGACGCCAACAGGCTCGCCACTCCGCGCGCGTCATTACCTACCCCGTACCTCCCTTCCTGACATAGCCCCTGTCCCCGGAGACCCTGCACACGACGCGCCCCGTGACGTCGCCGCCATGACCTCCACGCCGCGCTCCTCCTCTCTGGCGCCTATAAAAGCCACGCCCTTCGCCCTGGACATCACCACACACACTCGCAGCCTCCCTCTCTTCTTCCTAGAACCTCCCTCTCTCCCTCCTCGCCGCTCACCGGAGCAAAGAACCCGCCACGGTCACCGGCGGCATCCCTCAACGCCGCCCCATTTCTCGCCACCTCAGCCTCCAACACCTACACCCTCTGGTAGCCCTTTGAAAACCCCACCGATCAAGCCCAAGCTCACCGTGATCCGTGCCCGGAGGTGAGCGCTAGTGCCGCCGCAAGCCGGCGGTGTCGGGAGAAACACGACGGCCCAGCGCCGTCGGATCTCGATCCGACGCGCCTCGTGCCCCGCACGCTGGCCGCGTGCATGCGCCATGCAGCGCGGACCAGGCCGCATGCTGGGCCGGCCCATTTAGTTTCCCGCCCCCGTTTGAATTCAAACTCGTTTAATTCTTTTTTCATTTAAATTGCAATCTGATGCTAGTTTCAAAATTTCATAGGGACAACTCTACTGAGCCAAATTGAACAAATTTTATATATTTGGAAACCTTGTTAAATTATCTATACGACTACACTGGCCTCAACCTTAGATTTATTATAGAATTTAAATGATAAAAATAACAAGGCAGGGACTTTTCTGCCTTAGATTAATTCTTAAAAATCAACCAAAAATGCTTTTGAGTTGATTCCAACTCCTATAATTCACATTTCACTTACGCTAATTGTTTCTGCAAAAATATGCCATGCTTACCTTGAATGATCATGGCCTAGTTTAATTAAAGGACTTTATGGCTAGTTCTAGTCAAAGATATTGTCCAAAACTATTAATAAATCTTATGGGAATATTTCTCTCATTTAAATCTTGTCATGAACAAGTCAAAATAAGCTAGAGACTCTGGTCATTTAGGTCTCATATGAATTGTTGATAATATTAGATCCTTACCATGTTAAAATTAAATGGTATGAGGAGCTACACCTCATTTAAATCATTAGTATGTGGTATTAAACTATATGAGGTGTAGCCTCTCAATTAAATACTTACTCCAAGGGATTCAATGAGAATTAATGACACATGTAGTAATAATCCATAGGTTCTTATTTAAAAATATTCAATCATTTTCATAGTAGTATTTAAATTATTCAAGGCTACTTATTAAATCTTATGAGATGTAGTGGTCTCATTTAAATCTTGTCTCAACTAAGTTAATATGGGGTATAGACTATGGTCAATTTTAAACTCATATTAAATTAGTTGATGATATTAAATCATTAATCATGAGTATTAAAAAAAAGCATGAGGTGGTGTGCCTCATTTAAATCACTTCCCAATTAATCCTTATGAAGAGGCTGACTTTGGTCCACCTAGGTCATAGGACATTAATTAAGGAAATTAAATATTAATATTTATAATGAGAGAAATTATTTTCTTAAGAATAGAATTAAATCAACTCAACTAATAAGCATGTTGAGTGATAGCTTAGTAGGAGTAATTTATGTGTGTGCTTAGTCTAGTACTTAGGCTTTGTGTGGTAATTGTGTGTATTATACTCGTATTTAGACGCTAGTACCGAGGAGTACACCGAGGAGGAGGAGGTCTACTTCCAGGAAGAGGAAGACCACTTTGATCAGTACACCACTCAAGGCAAGCTAATATTCTTGCAAAGTGCAAAGCTCTACTAGAGCAAGGCACACTCACCAATTTACTTTATGCTTCATGATCCCATCCCAAGTTTTATTCTTACAAGCTTTTACTTTGATTATTAAAACTTGCTTTTATAGTTAACTTTGGTCTAGGGATAGAATACTACAAGAGTATCAAAGTTAGCCTAGAACAATCAAAGCTAGTTAGCACCCCTCATGATTAGTTGCTAGTGCTAACAAATAAAATTGACTACTCTAGTTGGGAACAGGTGAAATGAAATGACTTTGAAAACCTTGGAATGATGAGTCATTCTATTGAAAGATTTTGAAGGTGAATATGACTTGTGTATGACGTGGTGAATTTTACAAAAACTGATGGTTGGGTTCGGATGCGATACCATTCCAATTTTGCAAGTACCCCCACAATACCTGATATGGGTAGGGCTTAACGGAAGTTTATGTATCTTAGTATGGGTTCCCTCTAAACAAGCGTCATCGGGGTTATGCCAAGGGCTGCCTCCAAAGAAACATGACATGATGTGAAATGACGTGAATGAGGTGAACTGTCCGGCCCAAGCCCTGTGTGCTTTGTCTTCTTCAGGCCAAGCTCATGGGAGAGGTGCCTATACTAGGGTATGTAAGTGAAAGGTTATGGTTGGTAGTCCGCACACGGAGTGTGATAAATCAGGGCCAGTTAACCCTGACGGATTATTGCAAATGTTGTGGCACAAGTGTACGACCTCTGCAGAGTGTAGAACTATTCGAATAGCCGTGTCCACGGTTACGGACGATTGGAAAGGCCATACTATTCCGTCATCAGACCATTTTCAAAAATGTGACATGTGAAGGGTGACTCGTGTTTTGAACCTGAACTGGTGACTTTGACTTGAATCACAACAGAGTTGTGGGAATGACACTAATGTTCCCACTTGAGTTAGTCTAGCGAATCAAGCATCTTTACTAAATGTTTATGAAGTAAACTTGGCTTTATGCAAATAAACCTAGAGCTTAGAATCTCCCTTACTATAGTTGATAGTGCTTACATTAGTATTAGTTTGCGAGTACTTTAAAGTACTCATGGCTTTGTCCTGGCTATTCAAATGGCCAGACTATGAAGAGGAACATACGAGGAAGATGGACACCGGACGTCTACGACAACTAGGACCACTCCTGACGTCAACCGTTGCCTGTGGAATAGATGGACCACAACCGTTACTTCGCTTCCGCTATATGTTTTGTAATAGGATCTCTAGATCCACTATGATGTATTAAGACTGGATCATGTGATCCCTCTATGTAAGACAATGATGTTATGTAATGAATGATGTGTTGTGATATCAATCTATTATGTCTCGCAAAAACAATATTCCTGGGATTGCGAGGAATGGCATAATAGGCATCTGGACTTAAAAATCCGGGTGTTGACAGGAAATGTCGAAAATCTCCGTCGGTCTGTGGCCCGGCCTCTGCGCCTGCCGTCGTGGCCGGTCGACCGGCCTCGCGCCAGGCTGCCTGGTCTGTGGCCCGGTCGACCGGCCTTTGAGCCGGCAGGGCCTCTTCCTCCCTCTTCTTCTTCCTCTTCCTTCTCCTCTTCTTCTTCCTTCTTCCTTGCACCATGGGAGTTCCTTCTCTCTTGGTCCTTGTCGATGTCGGCACCTATAGACACAATGATGATAGGCATGAGGTAGCATGCCATTCAAGTTGGTGTTGAGATTGACCATAGAGAGGAAGGAGTTCACCTTGACATATATGGCGGGGTTTTGTGTTGTTGGTCCACTTGGGGGACTCCTTGGCCATGGTGTAGCGTCGACGATAGGCGGGGCTGCATCACATATTTAAGCCTAACCCACTTCCTATGAAAAGGAATCTTGTACACAAATAAATTCATGAAGAACAAAGTGACAAGCATAGGAAAGCAACACAAGCGCAATTTCAAGATTCTCAACATAAAGAGGGGAAACTTAATATTATTAACATGCATATAACCATGTTTCCCTCTCTCATAATAACTTTCAGTAGCATCATGAACAAACTCAACAATATAACTATCACATAAAGCATTCTTGTCATGAGCCACATGCATAAAAATTTTACTCTCCACATAAGCATAATCAATTTTATTAGTTGTAGTGGGAGCAAATTCAATAAAATAGCTATCATTATTATTCTCACCACCATAATCATCATATATAGGAGGCATATTGTAATCATAATTAACTTTCTCCTCAATAGTAGGTGAACTGAAAATATCATATTCATCATTGCAAGCATCATATATAGGAGGTAAAGTATCATCAAAGTAAATTTTCTCCTCCATGCTTGGGGGACTAAAAATATCACAACCAGCTTCCCCAAGCTTAAATTCTTCCATAGCTTTAGCAATAATGGTGTTCAAAGAGTTCATGCTAATAACATTGCTACAACTATTTTGCAAACAAAGTTCCATGGGTTTTTTAATTTTCTCTTCAAACATATTTGGGAGACATTTTTAGTATTGGAGTCTAGCTAATGGAAATCAAGAACTAGTCTTGATCTCCAAATGGTGATTAGAGTGAATTTATTCATCTTAAGCAACATTAGGGACAAATGGGATCATGCAAGGGACTTGGATCATTTGGCATCAATTAAGGAGGCAACCAGGGACAAAGGGAAACATTTGATGATCCATTATCATAGGCAACAAAGCAGCAATCTTTTTCCCCTCTAATCTAGCTAGAGTCCTGATGTCTACGGGTGCTTCTATTCTTGTAGACAGTGTTGGGCCTCCAAGAGCAGAGGTTTGTAGAACAGCAGCAAGTTTCCCTTAAGTGAATCACCCAAGGTTTATCGAACTCAGGGAGGTAGAGGTCAAAGATAGTCCTCTCAAGCAACCCTGCAATTAAGATACAAGAAGTCTCTTGTGTCCCCAACACACCTAATACACTTGTCAGATGTATAGGTGCACTAGTTCGGCGAAGAGATAGTAAAACACAGGTGGTATAGATGGTGGTAATATTGCAGGAAGTAGAGATGCAGTAAAACAGTAAACAAGCGATGTTTGCAGTATTGGAAACAAGGCCTAGGTATCATACTTTCACTAGTGGACACTCTCAACATTGATCGCATAATAAATAAATAACTTTTCCTCACTTGTGCTACATATACTCGTTTGTTGGATGACAAACACCATTCATTGTGTAGGGCTACAAGAGCTCCCTCAAGCCGGAGTTAACAAGCGCCACAACATTCAGCATTCATATTTAAGTAACCTTAGAGCATAATAGATCTTTGCAAAATAAACCGAGAACTAACATAGCATACACACTGTCACCATTACACTATGAAAGGGGGAATAGATCACATCAATACTATCATAGTGATAATTAACTCCATAACCTACAAGAGATTATGATCATAACCTACGACAAGAACTACACGATGCACACACTGTCACCTTTACACCATGCAGGAGGAATAGACTACTTTAATAACATCACATGAGTAGCACATAGACTAATAGCGATACAAAGCTCATCATATGGATCTCAATCATGCAAAGCAATTCATGAGATCATTGTATTGGAGTACAGAGAGAGATTAACCACATAGCTACCGGTACAGCCCTTAGCCTCGGGGAGAACTACTCCCTCCTCATCATGGGAGCAGCAGCGTTGATGGAGATGGCGGTGGTGTCGATGGAGATGCCTTCCGGGGGCACTTCCCCGTCCGGCGGCGTGCCGGAACAGAGACTCTTGTCCCCAGATCTTGGCTTCGCGATGGCGGCAGCTCGGAAGGTTTCTCGTACCGTGGCTTTTCCGTATCGAGGTTTTAGGTCAGGGAGGCTTAAATAGGCGAAGAGGCGGAGTCGGAAGGGTTCTGGGGGCCCACACAGTAGGCCGGCCCCCCCTCTGGCCGCGCCGCCATGGCGTGTGGGGCCCCTGGGCCTCCCCTCTGGTCCCTCTTCGTTGTTCTGGAAGCTTCGTGGAAATATAAGATGCTGGGCGTTGATTTCGTCCAATTCCGAGAATATTTCCTTACTAGGATTTCTGAAACCAAAAACAGCAGGAACCGGCACTTCGGCATCTCGTCAATAGGTTAGTTCCGGAAAATGCATCAAAACGATATAAAGTGTGAACAAAACATGTAAGTATTGTCATAAAACAAGCATGGAACATCAGAAATTATGGATACGTTTGAGACGTATCAAGTCCTTCAAAGAAATTGTACTTAAAATGAAGTAGCTCTTTGTTGGTGTTGATTACCAACAGGAACTCAAGCCACTTCTTGATCTTACTAATTCTGGCACAACAGCAGCACAATAACCACTTGTGTTAATACTGGCAAACAACTAGTAGTACTATTTCTGCATTCTGTAGAATCTTAGAGCAAGCTAGGACTATAAATTGCTTCCAATTCAATACAAGAGGCTCGTCATCCACATGATTCATCATCACAGGCAGACAATGGAAATAGTATATTGATACGTCGCAAACGTATCTATAATTTTTGATTGTTTCATGCTAATATTATGCCTTTGGCACTTATTTTTATATTAAGTTTATGATTTATTTGGACTAACCTATTAATAGTTGCAAAAGTGCACAATGTTCTTGTTTTACATTTTTATGTGTAGGAATTATCAAGAATATAAGAGGAAACCTTGTTGGAGTCGAATTAGAACTTTGCTGAAATCTGTCCCAGAACTGTTTTTGGAGATTGTCTGTTTGACCCTCGATGATGACCTATAACGGAGTTGGGCCTGAAGAGAAAGTTGTAGATAATTTTCTGCTGAACGTTCTAGAGTTAAAATTCTGCCCGATCGGAGTCCGTATGCGGCCTAGAGACCCGTTTTACTGAAGCCCTAGATGGGATGACGGAAATCCGAGAGTCTATATAAAGGAGGAAACCCTAACTCGTGGAGGACACCTCCACCCACGAATTTCCAGCCACCAAAGCCACGTTTTTTGCCTCCCCCATGGATCCCAAGAAGCCATGAAGGAGGGAGGCTAAGGGGCGGCGCTCCCCAAGCTTGCCGGCGGCGGGGAAAGGAGTTCCCCGCGCCGCCGCCCTGCGCCGCCGCGCTGCCCCTCTCCAACGTCTTCACCGCCATCTCCATCACCATCTCCTCCTTGTATTCAGTGGTTCATCCTCCCACAAACCTCTGTACCGTCCTATGTAACATGGTGTTTGATGCTATAATATTTATCCTATGATCTATGTCATGTTTATGTAGTATATTTGTCTTTTGATTGCTTTGTTGAATGTCTATGGTTCATTAGAGTTGTATGTTGATATGGTAGTGTCCTTTGGTGTCCATTATACTTGTGCGCGCATGGATCAACACCATAGGGTTAGTAGTATGTGCAAAGGAAGGGGTAGTCCTGCCGGAGTGACAGAAACCTGAGGGCTCAAACCGGTTAGTTGCATGTATGGGAGTAAGAGGACCATAAACTTAAGGCTATGGTTGGGGAAACCTTAATGCATTGTTAGTATTTACGGATGTTTGCTAACAATCCAATCATATAGTACTTGTAATCCCAAGTAGTGGAGCGCTTGTATATTTAGCCTCTCCCACATTGAAAACTACATCAAAGACAATGAACTAAATGTCTTCACTAATTGATCTTGGACAAAGCCACCACTATTACCACCGCCTTTCCACACTCATGGTACTGTTAGTTTAGTTTGTTTTATTGCTGCAGCACTAACATTTATTCCGTGTATTTTATTGTTCTGCAAAGTCACCTCTCATACCCGTTATCGCTCTAGTTTTATTTCCTAGATATTGCAAACGCTTAGTGTGCGTAGAGTTGTATCAGTGGTTGATAGAACTTGAGAGAATGTTTATCCTACCTTTAGCTCCTCGTTGGGTTCGACACTCTTACTTATCGAAAAGGCTACAAACGATCCCCTATACTTGTGGGATATCATATATCCAGATCGAGCACAACAGCATCCAGAGCACAACAGCAGCACAATAGCATCCAGATCGAGCACAACAACATCCAGAGCACAACAGCAACACATCCAGAGCAGGGCCGGGTAGAGGAAGAGGGAGGGGAGGGGAGAGGTGGAGCTCACCGACGATAGGGGTGGAGGAGGAGGTTGAAGATGACGGCAGGGGTGGAGGAGGAGGAAGACGCGGCGGCTCCTCCTCCTTGACACGGAGCCGGCCCCTCCTCCTCCATGCGGCGGCCCCTCCTCCTCCATGCCGCAGCGGCTTGTGCTGTTGGTGGCGGGGATGGGTGGAGCGTGGCGGCATGCGGCCCTCGCGGAGGAAGGAGGCGGCGGCGGCGACGCTCACCATGGAAGGCGGCGGCGCGCGGCGGTAGAAGGGGAGGGGAGAGGAAGAGGGGTGGAGGAGGAAGAAGAAGTACGGGCGGGGGAGGGGGTACGGTTGGATATAGAAGGCGCTATTTCTGTGGCACACCAGAACCAGTGCGCCACAGAAACACTTATTTCTGTGGCGCAGCACGCTCTGTGCGCCACAGAAATACCTACACTAATAATTGGTGGTGGCAGGATGTGGGCCCCACATAATTTCTGTGGCGCACGGTTCAGTAGTGCGCCACAAAAATAAGTTTTGTGGCGCATTCTTTCTCGTGCGCCACAAAAAATCTTTCTGTGGCGCATTTTCCTGGTGCGCCACAGAACTAAGCTCCACCTATAAGCATTTCCCTACTAGTGGCGGCCATGTGGAAGAACAAATCTATATTTTGGGAGCTATCCTATTGGGAAGTCCTAGAGGTTCGCTCTTTAATCAACGTGATGCACGTGACGAAGAATCTTTGCGTGAACCTGCTAGGCTTCCTGGGCACGGGAAGACAAAAGATACACCGAAAGCACGGTAGGACCAGCAATGTATGAAAGAACGAGACAACATGAATCTAGAGAATGAGACAGATAAAGGACGTCATTACTCTAACTAGGCTCTTACAAAAGCAGAGAAAGAAATCTTATTTAAATGCCTAAGCAATATCAAGGTCCCGTTTGGCTTCTCGTCCAATATAAAGGGAATAATAAATATGGTAGATAAAAAATTCCAGAACTTGAAGTCTCATGACTGCCACATGATAATGACGCAATTGCTTGCGATTTGAGGGCGCTTCTACCGGAAAATGTTCGAGTACCCATTGTGAAGTTATGTGCATTCCTCAATGAATTTTTTTAGAAGGTAATCAATGCAGAAAGTCTACAGAGGTTGCAGAATGATGTGGTCAATGTCTTGTTAGTTTCGAGCTGGTGTTCCCACCATCCTTCTTCAATATTATGACGCATCTCCTCGTTCACCTGGTCAAAGAGATTTCCATTCTCGGTCATGTGTTTCTACACAATTTGTTCCCCTTTGAGAGGTTCCTGTGAGTCTTAAAGAAATATATTCATAACCGTACTAGGCTAGAAGGAAGCATCTCCAAGGGCTATGGAACAGAGGAGGTTATTGAGTTCTGTGTGGACTTTATTCCTGACCTTAAGCCGATTGGTGTTCCTGAATCGCGGCACTAGGGGAGACTGAGTAGAAAAGCACGCTATAAAAAAATGATAAGTATGGACGGACATTCTTTCATTCAAGAAGACTACACAGTTCTACAAAGTTCCACCTTGGTGGCTCTGTATATCAATGTACACAAGAATTTTGTACGCTTCCAACACCCAAGGCAGTCGGACGACTGGATTACACGTGAACACATGGAGACTTTCGGCGATTCGTTGAAAAAACATCTCATGAATGACACCACTGTTGGAGATCAACTATACTTGTTGGCCAAGACACCATCTTCGACTCTATTGACTTTCCAAGGGTACGAGATAAATGAGAATACATTTTACATGATCGCCCAAGATAAAAAAGAGCACCAACCAACACAGTGGTATCCGCTTTGATGCAACAAACAACAATGTCCAAAAAGGCACATATTATCTGATAAGGGTGATCCCAGATCCTCCTAGGTGTTGCCCGATCTTTCACAGCGAGAACCCGGGGTAGTATATCCTCCCAACAATGCAATGAACGCAGCGTGGAGAAGAGGGACGAATCCAGCAAGCAACGGATCGATGAACGATACGCCTCAAACCTGAGCTAGATAATCCTTGATGAACACAAGAACCTTCGCAGCGGATATATTTCGAACTAGATAAACGGCAGCGCCGTACCCCGGAGGGATGATACACGTGAACACACGCAATGGTTTTAACCTAAAACTGATCTATGCTAAACCCTAGCCGTGCCATCTCCTTATATGAGGGAGAGGTGGCCGGCCAGCCCTTGTGGGCTTGCCTAACTTGGTTTGGACAGGCCCAAACCAAAACTAACTCGATTTATTAAAAACCCTAATTGGCCCACATATGACCATTACATAAAATAAGATAAATAGGCTGGTGGAGTTCTGAAATTGGGCTCCACATACGCCTTCATGCCCGTATCATCCTCCCCCCTTCAAGAAGTGTTGTCCCCAACGCGTGAGGGTCTTCTGGAAAAGGTGACGTGATATGAACATCACTCGTCCGCGCCGTCGTCAAGTCTTGCTTGCCTTCCACACCACATCCTCCCTCGCGGCTTGCTTGACTTGATACAACACTTGGCGCCTCCTTTCTTCTCCACATGAGCTTGGACTTCGGCACCAATACCTTCTTCTTGCGAGGTTTTGATGGACCCCTGTGTCGCTGAACATGACCCTGCACAAGATGTGTAATGCACGCGCCACATAAGTGTCTCACACGTCCATCCTTGCGTCGATGCATCCGCGGTGTCGCTGAAAACCTTCTCCTTATCATGTGGTCTCAGATATCTGGGTTGCTCACGACGAGGTTTTGTTGATCGATCTCTTCAGATTGGTTTGCATCGGAGGAGATTGGCTATAGATCGGAGGAGATTGGCTCTCGGTCGAAGGAGGTTGGTTGGAGGGAAGTTCGGAGCTATTGTGGTGCAGTTTGCCCATCATCCATGGTTGTTCCAGGTGTCAAATTCGCGAATTTTGGTGTTTGGAGTCGGGAAGAAGAAGGCAGATCGCGACAGGATCCGGTTCCAGGACCGGCCGACCGGACCCAGGACCGGCTGGACCGGTGTCAGATCCGGTCAGACTGGGCTCCCAACCGGCTCAGCTCGGCCAAAACGGGCCCTACTACTGGTGCCAACCGGGGCAGTGTCCAGGGGGCTCCGCCCATCCGTCCGGCTGTTGGCCCGGTCAAACCGGATGACAGGCCGGACTAACCGGTCACCCGCCCGGTCAGACCGGCTGCTGGGCCGGACCAACCGGCCACAGGCCCGGTCAAACCGGCTGCTGGGCCGGCCCGTCCAGTTTTCCAGCCAGCGCAACCAGCTTTCAGCCTGGCAGTTCAGTAACCATCCACGACGGATTCGTTTCCAGGCGATGTTGGGGGATCCCATCAGATCCTCCTAGGTGTTGCCCGATCTTTCACAGCGAGAACCCGGGGTAGTGTATCCTCCCAACAACGCGATGAATGCAGCCAGGAGAAGAGGGAAGAATCCAGCAAGCAATGGATCGATGAACGATACGCCTCAAACCTGAGCTAGATAATCCTTGATGAACACAAGAACCTTCGCAGCGGATATATTTCGAACTAGATAAACGGCAGCGCCGTACCACCGGAGGGATGATACACGTGAACACACGCAATGGTTTTAACCTAAAACTGATCTATGCTAAACCCTAGCCATGCCATCTCCTTATATGAGGGAGAGGTGGCCGGCCAGCCCTTGTGGGCTTGCCTAACTTGGTTTGGACAGGCCCAAACCAAAACTAACTCGATTTATTAAAAACCCTAATTGGCCCACATATGACCATTACATAAAATAAGATAACTAGGCTGGTGGAGTTTTGAAATTGGGCTCCACATAGGCCTTCATGCATGTATCATTATCGTTATATAGAGGGGATATGGGAACTTGACTATGGACCTTCTTTTAAGGTCCCTTTGTTTAGGTGCAAATGGGTCAAGATAACACGAGATGGGGTTCAGGTAGACAAGTTGTATGGATGACAACAGTAGATATCAACAATCTTGGGTATAGAGACGAACCATTCGTCCTAGCCAATGATGTGGCTCAGGTTTTCTATGTGAACGACATGTCTACAAAACCGGTAAAAAGGAAAAAAAATAAGCAAACGGATACATCATACGATGAGCCAAAGCGCCGCATAGTTATTTCAGGAAAATAAACATCGTGGGAGTGGAGGACAAGACGGACATGTCAGAAGATTATAATATTTCACCCTTTACAATGAACACTGACCCGAGCATCAAGTTAAATGATGAAGATGCTCCATGGTTACGGCCGACGTGATTGTAAGCAAGGGACATACGCGAAGAAGGAGTATCTCAACATGGCAATCAATTTCCCATTTCTTCTGGTGCAATTAATGTAACTCTATGTAAGGTATTAACACTAGACGAGAATGCTTGGGGACATTGATTTGAACAAAAGTGACATTGATTTGAACAAAGTGACATTGATTTGTATGAGAGGGAGTTTACAGGACAGGTAGGCGTTCACGGGCTTGAGGGGAAATTTTTCCGGGGCAAGTTCCTCGAAGATGTCGTAGGGCGTGCGCAGTAAAGATATCTTCGAGAAGCTCCGCCACGGGAGATTTCTCAACACTTTCCTCCAGCCATGGGAACGAAGCTCCCTACCTTCTTGGTTGGCTTGTTTTTTCTAGTTAAATAGAGGTTGTGGCCGGCTTACCATAGAAGGAGTTTGCAAGATAGGGAAGAGGATGCTGCCAGGAACAGACCAGCAATGGAGATGGAGGCATTCACGGGCTTGCGAGGAAATTTTCCCGGTGCGAGATCCTCGAAGATGTCGTAAGGCGTGCGCACCAACGAGAGATTTCCCAACCCTTTACTCCGGACATGGAGAAAAAACTCCCTACCTTAGGTTGTCTTGTTGATATGCTTGCGATTATCGACGCTCCTTTTATAGGGCCGGCCCCGCTTCCTCAATCGCCTTGTTCCTTTGACAGGGCGTCGTATGCTACATGCCTTAACTCATCGAGCAGTGCGTCCATCCACGCGTCCTTATCCTGCCGACATCTTTGTTTGATGGCACAAAAAACCCACCTTTAGTCCCGGTTGCACCCACCAGCCGGGACTAAAGGTTGCCCACACGTCCTTATCTCGCCGACAGTTTTGTTAGATGGCACAAAAAAACCTTTAGTCCCGGTTGCACCCAACAACTGGGACTAAAGGTTGGCCTGCCAAGAAAAACCTTTAGTCCCGGTTGGTTCCTCGTCCTTATCATCATCGACATCATCCACGATGAAGCCATCCTTCTCGTACTCGTTTTGTCCCTCCTCTGCTCACCACCAGCTCTAGCTTCATTTTGTTCTCCTCCTCATCATCATCGGCATCATCCATGATGAAGCCATCCTTCTCGTACTCGTTTTGTCCCTCCTCTGCTCACCACCAGCTCTGGCTTCCTCTTCTTCCTCCTCCTCATCTTCATCGGCATAATCCATGATGAAGCCATCCTTCTCGTACTCGTTTTGTCCCTCCTCTGCTCACCACCAGCTCTGGCTTCCTCTTCTTCCTCCTCCTCATCATCATCAGCGTCATCCACGATGAATCCATCCTTCTCGTACTCGTTTTGTCCCTCCTATGCTCACCACCAGCTCTGGCTTCCTCTTATTCCTCCTCCTCATCTTCATCAGCGTCATCCACGATGAAGCCATCCTTGTCGTACTTGTTTTGTCCCTCCTCTGCTCACCACCAGCTATGGCTTCCTCTTCTTCCTTCTCCTCATCTTCATCGGCATCATCCACGATGAAGCCATCCTTCTCGTACTCAAATTCAAACACTTTTCATGTTGAAAGCTTTGTCGGAATAGAAATTATGCAAAACATATAAATCAATGCATTTTAAATTGAAAATGGAAAAATGATTAATAGTTTGAATAATTATTTTAGAAAACATAAAATAGTTTTAGATTAACTATCCAAATTCAAACACTTTTCATGTTGAAAGCTTTGTCGGAAGAGAAATTATGCAAAAGATATAAATTAATGCATTTTAAATTGAAAATAGCAAAATAGTTAATAGTTTGAATAGTTTGAATACTTATTTTAAAAACATAAAATGATTTTACATTAATTATCCAAATTCAAACACTTTTCATGTTAAAAGCTTTGTCAGAATAGAAATTATGCAAAAGATGTAAATTAATGCATTTTAAATACAAAAATGGATAAAAGTTAATAGTTATAATTATTATTTGAGAAAACATAAAATGCTTTCAGATTAATTATCCAAATTCAAATACTTTTCATGTTGAAAGTTTTGTCACATTCAAAATTATACATAAGTTATTTAAATTCATATTCAAACACTTTACATAAGGAATTTAGATAACTAAATATTCATAAAGAATAAATTATATTTTTATTAGATAGAAATTTCTTTTCTGAACATTTTGATATACTATATGTTATTTTCTGCTATGAAATAAGGCGGGGAACAAAAAAATTGAAAAAAAAATCCAAATCACCCTTCCGGTTGGTAATACCAACCCGGACTAAAGGGGTGCATGTGGGCACGCACCCAAAAGCCGCACCAAAAATCCCTTTAGTCCCGGTTGATGCCACCAACCGGAACTAAAGGCCCCTCCATTATAGTTGTCTCCTCTGCTTCTCCACGCAGATCATTCGCGTGAAGGAGACTGAGATGCAGCCAGGCTGCCGATTTTCCTCACCGCCGCCAACGTGCCACCGCACTCCTCCTTCGCGCGCCGCCATCCTTCGCCCGCCGTAGCCGCCGCCTCTTCGGCCGACGCACGCGCCGATGCCACCGCGCAACCGACCTCCTCTTTCCTCATGCCGCGCGCCCGACCGGCCTCCTCCTTCTGCCACCGGCCGCCGATGCCGCCCGCCGTCGACGCCGTCGCCGGTGATCCCGCCCTCTTCGCGTCCGGCCACTTTTTTTCTTCTTTTTTATTTGCATGGTACAAATTTACTACAACTTGTTAATTTGGTATATGCACGGTACAAATTTTATTAATTATTATGTGGTAAAAATTTGTTATATGGTACAAATTTGTTATATGGTACTACCTCCGTTTCAAGGAATAAGGCGTCCTCGTTTTACGTGTTTTTTGTTTGATCAAGAATTACTTTAAATAGATAAATATTGTTTGTATGAAATTATTATCATTAAAAAGTGCTTTTCAATAAGAATAAAAACGATACTAAGTACATATAATATAATTTAAATTTTTTTTGCTCAATTTTTATGGTCAAAGTTCGTCTTGGAATACGCGTGCGCCTTATTCCTTGAAACGGAGGTAGTACATATTTTATTATGTGGTAAAAAAAATTATGTGTGATAAAAATTTGTTATGTGGTACAAAATTTATTATGGTACAAAAAATTGTATATTATGTTAAAATTTGTTATGTAATTTTGTTATGGTACAACTTTTATATATAGTTAGTTTAATTGTATTAGTATTATGTTAGTTATATATTAGTGTTACTTTTTTTTATATTAGTTTGTTTATATTAGTAAATATATGTATTAGTTATATTAGTGTCCTCACCGCCAACACCACCATAGCCGCCACCGCCACCACCACCGTAGCCGCCACCCTCCTCCTACACACCATTGTAGCCGCCACCGCCGCCCTCCTCGTACACCACCGTAGCTGCCACTGCCGCCACCACCATCGTAGCCTCCACCGCCACCCACCACTGTAGCCGCCACCCTCCTCCTACACACCACCGTAGCAGCCACCCTCCTCCTACACCACCGTAGCCACCTCCCTCCTCCTACACCACCGTAGCCGTCACCACCGCCGTAGTAGCCGCCGCCCTCCTCCTCCACCACCGTAGCTGCGTTATTTCATTTTGCAAAGTACCTATGCGACTAATAACAATATATATGTATATATGTGTGTGTGTGTGTGTTTATATGATGGTTCCTATAACTTGCAAGTCTTTGCAAAAACTATGGATGGTGATAGAGACGAAGTACAAGAAGAATTCATGGTGAACCTCATAGCCGGTGGATATGATATCACCGCAACATATCTGAATGACTTCGATGAGGGAGCGGAGGATCTAGAGCAAAGATATGGCTCCGGTGAACACGAGGCACGCCAGGCTCCCTTCCGTGGAAGTTTGGGTTTCCCGGGGAAAGGAAGAGATTTTCTAATAAAAGCCACGAGAGGAGGAGGGCAAGGGAAGCAGACCGGTTCGCGGAGATAGAAGAACCTTTGAGGGAGGCGCAACAACAAATGAGGTCACATCAAGCCCAAATTAACGAAGTGCGTGGCCAGCGATCTGAGGGGCAGCATGACGATCCAGCATTCGAGGCTATCGACCTGCAGCAATGTCAACATCGGAAAAGTAGCGTGGCTTCCAAGCAGCTCGAGACTAATGATGATCAGATGATGTTGGCTCCTCGCTACCCCATGGTTGATATCGCAGAGAGCCAACATTGTGAGCTGCATGTCAAAGTTGTGCATATAACCATGAAGGCGACGGTCGGCTTTATCTTACGTCCTGGATCTACAACAACTTACTATTGCTATGTTGTTGCCGGGGTGGATGAAGTGATGACAGGATTTGAGCCGGTGAAGCTTGACCACCCTGCAGGTGAAGATGGGGAACTGACTGAACTGGGAGAAGCCGTTAGAAGCACTGTTATATGGCCAAGGAATACATTGTGCTTCCAAATTCGAAGCCAAGGCCACCTCCAGCTCATTCTCCGCCATCTCCACCACCTCTGAAGTCACCTCCGCGTGAGTAGACTCCGCCGCCTCCTCTGCGTCTGGAGACTCCGGCAACTATGCCGCTTAAGCAGACTCAGCAAAAGAGGAAGAGTACCGCGGTAAGTACTACAACTCCGAAGAGATCATCAGCCGCGAAAAGTCTCCTGTAAAGTTACCATACGAGAAGACTAATGAGGAAGTCGACGTTACCTCAAGGGCCGAGGTGAAGGCGCATGTTGCACCGAAGAAGCCCCCCGCCAAAGTTGTATATACCATCGCATACAGTGAGGCACTTTTCCGAGACGCGAGCAAAGCCAACTGAGTTGGCAAAAGATTATGACCACTCTCTGGATAGTCCTCGAGGGCGTATTTTGAGCAAAAGCATGGAAGTAGACTATTAAAAGGGAAAACAATTGCCCAGCTCGAAGAACAGGAAAACCAATCGGTACCCCCCCCCCCTTGGTCGTGCACTCCTAGGATGATCCGGAGACGGAAGAATTGATCAAACGGGCGGCTAAAGATCTTGGAGCATCCATTCAGTATGAAGGTTACTTCCCCACGGTTGAACTCTCATATAGATACACATACGAGCAGCCTCTCGTCAGACCTGACTGGATCCCGCTTCTACAAACTCAAATGCGAAAATTGCATGACTGCTACATGCAAGCCTGTAGGCTGTAGCGAGTCGAAGATCTTCCTCATAGTGGGAATTAAAGATGAGTATTACTTCCGGAGAAACAGGGAGCTAAACATTGAGTTTGAAGAACTATCAGTTATTCAATCAAGACGTCCTCGACAAAAGTCTCATGAGTTGCTAATGTTTGTAAGTGATTTATTTCTGTGATTAAGTCTCTAGCTCAGTTTGTTCATTGCACTAATAATTAACCTTACTATATTCTTTTATACGCTATATATTATGCAGAACGAAGATGCTCGAATGCAAAAGAGGCCGACTCTATGACATTGGGTTTATTGACCCAAACACCGTTCATCAAGTTACGGTTCGAGATTTTCCCAAGGACACATAGGATAACTTGCTAATGTTTTTATAGAAGCAAGAAACCAAATCGGAAATATTCTTTTCTTACAACTTTGAGTGAGTGTTACTGTCTTATACACATTGGATTTCGCTTACTCGATGTTAAGTCTAACTAATCCTCCGAGTTATATGTGCGCAACTTCCACAATATTATGCTAATCATTCAGCTTGACAAAGGAGTAGTACTTATCATGGACTCGGAACGTAAAGACCATGGGCAATGGGCGAACTTGAGTGCCCTGCTCCAGAGGTAATTTCAATCAATATCGCCCTGTATTGGCATCTTCTGTTCTCATTTCCTGATATCTAGTAATTAATAACTCATTTACTCATTTTTTCTTTGTCGGGCATGGCTTGGAAACGGTTCATCAAGACTGCTCCGGAGAATGAAAACCGGAGCTTACATTTCAAGATCGCGCTGTAAGTAGTACTATAGCTATGTCCGCGAATCTCTTTGATTTTTCTTTCAATACCATGCATTATCATGCTTAATTATTAGTTTGATTGAACTATTATTTCGTAAAGTGTTTGAAGCTGGAAGATGGGAATAGCTTATGTGGCTACTACATCTGCGAGTTCATTCGTGAGATGGCCGGTCACCGGGAGGCGGAAAAGGCTATTTCACAATCTTATTTTATTACCATCAATTAATATATATTGATCTTTTTTTTAAAATTAGATGGAACGTGTGCGGGACACTCTCCTAACGGTGAATAGCGTATGAGAAATTAAAGAGGAAATTGCGGGATTCTTAGTTAGGGATGTCATAGCTCCAACTGGACCATGCCATCGGGAGTTAATATTTGACATTAGGGATAGAAAATAGAGATCGTAAACAGGATCGACTTTATATTGTAATATGCATTACGTGTAATGTATTTCATAACGATGTCTATATATTCATGACGATGTTGTGGTTCCTTGATTGATGTATGTATGCATAATTGAATGAATAACATAAACCATGAAACTCTGTCGCGGCAGAGAAACGGTCATTTCCTCTACCGCGGCAGGGCACGCTGCTCCACCCTAAACCTCTGCCGCGTCAGAAAAACGGTCATTTTCTCTGCCGCGGCAGCGAGCCTTTAGTCCCGGTTCATCTTATGAACCGGGACTAAAGCTCCTCCACCCCGAGCCTCTTGGCCACACCACGTGGAGAACCCCTTAATCCCGGTTTATATTTGAACCGGGACTAAAGGTGGAGACCTTTAGTCTCGATTGAGCAGTCCCGGTTACTCAACCTGGACTAAAGGCCCAAACAAACAGAACTACATGCCCTTTTTTCCACCATAGTGTGGCACTACAATTAATAAGGAAAGAGTTGGCACTACAAAAGTAAGAAGGAAAAGCGAGCCCAGTACTGTCTAAAGCTAGACCAGATAGACTGATGTGGAGAACATAAAGAGATATTAGGAGCGTGGAGTGCATGCTTATCCCACAATCTCCAATATTTTTCTCCCAAATGCATCTGACGGCTGCTCCCCAACTCTTGGTGCACCCCGATTCAGCACTCATCACTTGATCGATCCGCATGCAAATTAATAACTCTCTCGCTGGCTTGGAATTGTAGCATCATGCATCGAGTATGTGTACCTAATATGTTGACCTGTTTCTTTATTTAATAAATTATTTATTTATCTCGTGGTTTTGTTTGTTGTGATCAGGATTTTGTTTTGCTTGTAGATCGAGCTGGGATACTGTGTGTGTGTTCCTCTCTTGTCATCATCCCTTCAAAGTTGTTTTTGTCTGCTGAAAGTAGTATATTCCTACTCAAAGCTGGAGTACTTTTCTTTTTCTTTTGTTTGCATAAAAAAGAAGGGAAACAGTCTCGGATGTATATGCATACTATTTGCGTACACTTCCTCCTGTTTTCCTATCGAATTATTAGTGTATTTGATTTTTCTCTCCTTCTTGAAGACAACAAAAGTAAACCTCCCTATGTCTTCTGTGTTCGGAGACGGCACAACCGAATGCAGTTGATTTTCCTGAACAGAGATGCCCAGTATATCCTTAATCATGATATTTTTAGCGTGGCGATTCACGATTTATTCCGTCCTTGACAAGCAAAGACGGCGATGGCGCTCGTTGAGAGACATGCTTCTCTTTTCATAATATTTTGTCTGCTACGGCCTACGTGTTGCAATTCCATTTCCAAGGTGTTTAAATAGTGATTTGTAGTAGCTCAGAGCCTGAAATGATACGGTTCCATCTCGATAAGGAGCGATCGGCGTCATGGCAGGTACGTTAGCTTTTACAGATGAGCAAAACAGACTTGCTGTATATAGCTTGCCATATGAACATATCTAGCTCACTAGCGACAAGATCTCTTCCATGCTGAAAACAAAATGTTATTCTTAGCCACGTCGATCCATTGCAACTAAATTTCTCACATATACAAAAAGGGCAAACGATCGGTCATCTGCAGCTAAAGTTTTGTCGTTTTCCTTTTGTATAGCTATTGCATTGAATTAATTCATGTTAACTCAATGTTTACCCTCAAAAGATTGTAGGGTACCCAGATGTTTCATGCTATATGTGCATGGCTTGCAATTCGGCAGTAATATTCATCAGCATCATCACCCCATTTCATTGAACATTTACCTAGCTAGGTAGTGACATATAGATCTGCATGCACTGCTTAGTTGAAAATTTTGGATTCGACAGGATGATCTCACTATGGTGTGTACGATTGAACGACCTAGCTAATTCGCCTAGGTACTTAGCTATCGTCGTCGTACGTAGAGTACGTAGACTGCTTTCCTATGATATACACTCAGCAAGCACCATGGATCGACTTAATCTATGGTGGAATGACATCTATGATACCAGAGGAGAAAAAGGAAGTTGTGTCAATGGCAAGGCAGCATGTAGGCACTAGCCAGAGCGGCATGAAAGCTGGAAAAAGGAAGAGCAAGAGCGGCATGCCCACACGCGAGGGTCACGCACAGATACAAGACAGAACCCTCCTCAATTCCACTATAAAACACGGCAACAGGGCGTGTGTTCTCCACACTACTTCTGCCTGAGCGCCACTACACACACCAACATCTCCATCACTCAATAGATCTCACTTGAGCTGCCATGGCCGTGAGCGACACCAAGCTGGCCGATGCAGAGAACCCTGCGGCCACAAAGTTCGGCGATGACTCCGACGTAGACTTCGCGGGCCGCGCCAACTGGCTGCGGGCGGCGGTGCTGGGAGCCAACGACGGCCTGGTCTCCACGGCGTCGCTCATGCTGGGCGTTAGCGCGGTGAAGCACGATGTGCGGGCGATGGTGGTGTCGGGGTTCGCGGGCCTGCTGGCGGGGGCGTGCAGCATGGCCATCGGGGAGTACGTCTCCGTCTGCTCCCAGCGGGACGTGGAGCTTGCGCAGCTGGACCGCGACGGCAAGCGCGGAGGCGACGAGGAGAAGGCGCTGCCCAGCCCCGTCCAGGCCGCCGTGGCATCCGCGTTCGCGTTCTCGGTCGGCGCCTTGCTACCGCTGCTGGCAGCCGGGTTCATCGTCGGGTACAAGCTGCGGGTGGCCGTCGTGGTCGCCGTGGCGACCATGGCGCTGGCGGCGTTTGGGTACGTCGGGGCCGTGCTCGGCCGAGCACCGATAGCCAGGTCGTGCGCGAGGGTTGTGGTGGGCGGGCTCGCCGCCATGGGCGTCACCTTCGGCCTCATGAGGCTCTTCCGTGAGCTGGCCGAGTAGCCTTCGCAATGAGAGCCTTGCACGCCGAGACGAGACGCAAGCTTGCATGGAAGGGGTCTACGCAAGCAACAGCTTCTGCTGGTGGTATACTAGTTGGTGGTTGCTGATAACTTGGATCTTTTTGATGTTTTGTTGTTTGGAAGATTAAAAAGTTCTATGTCAATGTGTTGTTACTTGTTAGGAATAAGATCGCTCATGTAATACTCCCTCTGTTCCATGAAGTTTTTCTGAGATTTATCAAAATCTATGTATCTAGACACTAAATAGCATCTAGATACATTTGAATTTTAACAAATCTTAGACGACCTTCATGAGACGAAGAGAGTAGTTAGAATCACTACTGTATATGGGTCACCTTATCAAGAAGGGAAACAAGATTTTATTTCAATGTTCCATGAACTCTTTTTTAATTGAGATGGCTCAGCTATTATTGGTCGGGATTTCAAGTTGGTTGCATCTCGGTCGGACAAGAGTAATGTGTTGTAGATTTGAGGTGGGTTGACAAGTTCAATGCCTGGATTGAGATGAGGACATTAGTTGGTTTTTCTTAGTTCTCAGTAGTCAAGTCCTACACCATCTATATGGACACTTGTTGTTCCAATGCCAGTTCGCGAGATCTATATGATCAATCAATCAAATAAGTTCTACATTATACTACCGAAAAGCATAGCAAATATTTTTGGTGATGGGCTAAACGGAGTGGATTCTAGGTTTAAAGTTCTTATTAGAGTGGAGCGATTACCGTTATATGGTCGCTTTGGCTATGTAGATATGACAAGGTTTTTGACAATAATTTTTTTTCTCTTATGCAGGTCATCTACCGATGTACGGATGTGCTCCGTTTATGGTCATCGCTTCAGCGCTTGGAGGACCGCGATCTCTTTACGAAGGTGTCTTCACGATTGAAGGAAACGGTGAAGGAATTTATTACCCAACATGGGTGGCTTCATAGTCGAAGGATTTTGCCTCCTACAGTCTAGTGATTTATTCTTTTCAGGTTTCTTACTCATGTACTTTCTTTTTCGTTGTGTTTTGAAAATCCAAAACGGCTGTGTGCATCCTATTAATACAGAGGCCGGATGTATTGCTTAATCTGAGTAATAAAGCGCCCTTTATCGAAAAAATCCTACACCATCAAACTTGCATCGTGATTTATGTACTTAAGTTTCGAATTGAATTGCAAAGATTTTTCAGTTACAACTAATATTCCAACTAAGAAAATATCTACGACCCTTAGATTGCTTTCGTGATTCGTACTAGTGGTGAGTTTCAACATGCATTGGAACTAAGGTTTGATGATATCATCTGGCTGAGAACTAATTTATTCAATCTACTAAGAATTAGTCACACCCTTAACTGAAATTGGTCTCTCTACCGAGACGCAAGTTTTACATGGAAGGGATCTACCCCACACCGGTTTAGGGACTCACAAATATTTAGCTGACTTTCCTGGTTAGAGATGCTAAGAATTTCCTGAATATGAACTTTGTGGAGTTTTCAGTAGTAGTACTTTCAAAACATATTGCTTTGTGGAGTCCTCGCGTACAGACGTCCTTTTCTCAAGACTTGTATTGATCTAAAGAAAATCAAGCTTCTCATGAATAAATTCAGTTTTCTTTTTTACTCAAGGGATCAGGACCATATGCATGATAAGTTACTATCATAACCTCGTTTACTAATTTGTAGAGTCGATCATTTCTGAAAAGTGTGATATTATGGTAGAATAGCTAGTTACCACAACCATTTCTCTCCTCATTTAATAACTTGTCATGTCATTAAAATACCTAGTTGCCATTGCATATAGGTGCATGTTACTATATAAGGGCATCTCTATTGGCCCGACGCATTCCAGACACGAAAAGCGATCGTTTATATAGGATTGGGTCGGACTGCGGGAACCAAAATGGCAGCCCGGCCATGTTAGTCCATTCGGGTTGGGGGTGCCCTAGTGGCTCGTCGTATTTTGGTTTGGCCTATCCATTTAGATTATTCATCACCATATTTTCAACCCAAATAACCCACAGGTATAGAAAATAATAATGTTGCAATTAAATAATGTTAAGTTCCTTATTACATCCAAATAAACAAATAAAAGAGAGCAATGTATTGCCGAAAATAAGGAAGAACACAATTTATAATTTAACATATAAAATTATATGGAATGACTACTCCTCATTCTTCTCATGCCCTACCAATGCCCGCTGATGCTCAATACTATCCGCTTGAAGAAGAGCGGATAAGTGGCTATCACGGAGTTCAGTATGCATATGGAGAAAACTCCACTAACGTTAGTGCCTCTACCTGCGGCTCAACCAACTTACCTTGAAATTTCCATCCTTGATCATGGAGGTTGTCATCACACTCTTGCTCAATGATCATGTTGTTCAGAATCACACAAGCAATCATCGCCTCATGCATGGTGTGAACAATCCATATTCTAGAAGGGTGACAAACAATATCTAGTCCACCGATTTTGGAGCACACCAAATGCCCGTTCCATATCTTTCATGCAAGGCTCTTGCCTCTAGTCAAACCTCTTTGTTTTCTCTGTTGGAGGATTACTGACTGTCTTCACTAGTGTGGCTCAGTCTAGCTAGATGCCATCAGCAAGTTAATATGACTTGTTGTATGAATTGTGATTGATCTCATAGCTGATCACGGGATCATTGCCTTCTACAAGCCTGAAGAATACCGGAGAGCGCTAGAGCGCGTTGATTTCATTGTGGGAACCGATCAAACCAAATAAAGAGTCAAATCCACATATCATGCGATGTCACTGCCTCAAGAATGATA
This sequence comes from Lolium multiflorum, assembly GCA_030979885.1. Taxonomy (NCBI): domain Eukaryota; kingdom Viridiplantae; phylum Streptophyta; class Magnoliopsida; order Poales; family Poaceae; genus Lolium; species Lolium multiflorum. The sequence continues at coordinate 115,948,687 of CM061747.1, read as the reverse complement.
GTCATCCCTCACATCCCGCTATATTGCCACTGCCATGCAAATGAACAGTTGCACTTCCAGCACATGCAATCAATGCTTCCGATCATCCCGGAAACACTCTTGCTTTGTTGATCGACAATACCGGGCAGTGTCAGCAGTTGTTCGCTCTCTCAAGTAAAGATCGCCGAACACTATAATCATAGCTCGGCAAAACTTGTACATTTCATCAAAGGCATGTGGTCTCACTCATTCGTAAGTACTCATCAAAGAGATTACCAAAGTAGAAGTAAAAGCATAACGTGTAAAGATTAGGAAAACGAAACTACCAAATGATCAAGGGGGAAAGAGAAATGCAAGAAAGAAAGCGAGCCCACTACCTAAAGCTAGACCAGATCGATCGACGGTGATAACATAAAGATAGATTAGGAGCGTGGAGTGCATGCTTATCCCACACTCTCGTCAAGCAAAATAATTTGATCCCAGATGTTATTGGCTACTGTTCTTGGTGGCCACCGATTCAGCATTCACTCGAACTCCAAACAGTATTTTTTTTTCCCCTGGCTCCGAATTATTGCATTGTGCATCGAGTACATGTACTTAATTAATATGTTGACGTGTTTACGTTCCTACTTATTTGTTTAGCTACTGCTTTTGTTCCGGAGTGATCAGGAATTTGTTTTGCGAGTAGAGTAGGGATGATGTGTGTGCGTGTTCCGGTGTTCCCCTCTTGTCATCTTCTCTTCAAACTGTTTTGTCTGCTCAAAGCAATACATTCCTATTCTTTTTGGGCTGTGCTACGTCGAGGTCGACCTAGATCTCTGCTTAGAGCATCTCCACTCGTCTCCCCGACTAGGCCCTCGAACGACGTTTTTTTCATCCGGACGGCGAAATTCGGCCCAGTCGCGCCCCCGGTTCCTCGATTTCGTCCGGATTTGGGCCTAAATTCATCCGGCGATCTCACGCCATCCCCGGCCCCCCGGGGAGTTCTCGGGGACTCCGGACGAAACAAAAGCGCGAAACGGCGAGGAAACTTCCCGCGCGTCTGGTGGCCCCAACTTGTCGGCGAGAGACACCGGTCGTCGTCCTCATCGCATCGTCTTCCGCGCGCTGTAAAAGCCTGCCGCCGGTCAGCATTCGCCGCCGCGTAGCTTCCACGCGGCGACTTAATGCAGACGCATCGTCATCCGCGCACGCATCGTCTTCCACGCGGCATTAATCGCCGGCGCTCGCCGCGCCCGCCGCGCCTATTTAAGGCCACTCCGCTCGCCGCGACGCCCCTGCTCCACTCTTCCTCCATTCTCCCTCCACTCACCGTCCACCTCCAACGAAGATGGCGTTCTCCGACGACGACGGCGCAGCCTCCAATGGCTTCCCCCGCCGGTCGCTCCACCAGTGGGAGGGCCACCTCCTCCACCAGGCGGGGTACCCCTGCCCGCCGGACACGAGGCCTCCCGGCGGCGGGTGGCGGCTAAGCCGTGGCGGCGTACCAATCCCGCCGCCGCCTCGGGGCGACGCCCTCGACGCCGCCATCGAGGAGGCGCGGCTCACGTTGACGGACGAGGAGCACGCCGACCCGCGCCACCACCCCGAGAACTACATGCGGTGGAACTCATACTTCCTCCGGCGGTGGGAGCGGGAGCTGGCGGCCTACGACGGCCCGCCGCCTCCGCCTGCGCGCAACAACGCCGCGGGACGACGACGTTGGTGGAGCGCGCCGGGCCGGACGCTGGCGAACGTCCTCGAGCACATCGAGGGCGGAAACTTCCCGGTGCTCACGATGCCCCCTGCATCGAGGGCATCGGCGAGCCGCCGCCGGGGAACGTCTGGCAGCCACGGCGCATGGCTGCCAGCTCGTCGTCTTCCGGATCGGCGCCGAGGCCGTCCTTGGCGCCGGTGAAAAGGGAGGCGACGTCTCCGTCGACGCCGGCGCGCGTGAAGAAGGAGCCGGCGTCTCCACCACCGCCGACCAGAGGGCGCAGCGGCGCCCTCGTCATCCGCGAGCCCTCCTCCCCGCAGCGTGGGCGGAAGAGGAAGTCGGCGAAGGAGGACGCCGCCAACGCCGCCGCAAACAAGCTCGCCGAGGAGGAGGCGAAGCGCGCGGAGGAAGCCGCCGTTGCGGAGGCGATCGCCAGGTCGCTCAACGACCTGGTGCCCGCCGACAACGCCCTCCCCGAGGACGCTGCCCTCGAGTGGTCGAGGCGGGACTGGGAGCGCGAGGAGGCGGAGCAGCAGCGGCGGCTGATGGACCTGGCCGCCGCGCGCCAACGCGCCGCCCGCGCCGCCGCTCCAACCGCCGCCGACGACGTCGCTCGGTACCGCCGGCCTGCTACACCTCCATCCGGCGTCGTCGTCCCCGTCGTCGACCTCGAAGCCTCGGACGACGAATGGTACAAGCCATCGCCGCCTCGGTGGGGAGACGCCGGCCAGGGCAGCAGCCAGGCCGCGCCTCCGCAGTTCGACGACGGATCCGACGACGATGGCGACGACGGCGGCGACTACACGGTGTTCTACCGCCAATTGGGCATGTAGAACGCCGTGTTTTATAATTTAAGTTGTATTCCCCTAGCCGAATTCGAAATATAGTCGAATTCGGCCTCTATGTATGAACTTCACCCTCTATATAGTAAATATCATTAAATTTAGTCTAAATTCGCCCGTTTTTAGCCGTAGTTTGTCAAGTTTAAGTTTTTCAAATTTACATCGTCGTCTGCGCCCGAGGACGCGGCTGGGAAACAACTCCTCCCCACGCCAAATTTACGTCCAATTCGGACGTAAATTTCCCCGAATTTCGGCGTGGGAAGGCAAACGAGTGGAGATGCGGTGCTCCGACCAGGTTCGCTTTCTAAAACGAGTAACCGATGGACCACAAATGTTTGCTAAAAAACGGGCAATCGCTGGGCCGCGGGAACCCAACGCGTGTTGTTATTCCCGGGCCAGCTGCCTCCTACGCGCCACCCAACCTAGAAATAATTTTGTTTCTACACGAGGCAAAAGAAAGCAACGCGAGGCTATACATCGACTGCCAGCTCGGACGCATAAAAATAACATCCGTATCTCAATCTCGTCTAGTCTAAGGTTTTTTTTTTTTTTTTTTTGAGGTATCGTCTAGCCTAAGTTGAAAGGCTACGTCTCGCCTCGCCCACCCAAAAAAGAAGTCCGAAAGAGCTACATCTATCATCGATCGACCAAAAAAGCTACATCTCGTCTCGCCCGCTACAAAAGCTACATCTTGCCGCACCCGACCAAAGAATCTACATGTCGCCTCCCTCGTCGCCGCACCCAATCGAAAACTATGTCTTATCACACCCGACTGAAATAATTACATCTCGCCTCGTTCAGCCCAAAAAATTACACTTCACCGCTACACCCGACCGAAAAAACTACCACTCCTTTTCTGTGGCGCACCAAATCTGACTTCTGTGGTGCATATCCCTCTCGCTACAGTTGTCACGCGAATAATATTAAATTATGTGGCGCATATCTACATACGCCACAGAAATTTTAAAACTTCTGTGGCGCACCAGGTTGTCATGCGCCCCAGAAATCTTCTGTGGCGCACCTAGCTGTGGTGCGCCATAGAATTTTTTTAAAATTTTCAAAAAAATGGCGGAATTTTTTTCGCCTGTTTTTTTTTTAAATTTCACCGGAGGTCGGGTTGGTGGGTGGGTGGGTAGGTGGGTGGGGTGGGTGGGGGAGGAGGAGGCTGGCCGGAGGAGGTGGTGGAGTAGGAGGAGGAGGAGGTGGTGGTGGTCGTGGTGGTCGTGGTCGCCAGAGGAGGAGGAGGAGGAGGAGGAGGAGTAGGTCGCCGGAGGAGGAGGTGGTCACCGGAGTGGGAGGAGGTGGTAGTGGGTGGCGGAAGAGGAGGAGGAGAAAGAGGGAGGAGAAAGAGGAGAAGGGAGACAAAGGGAGAAGTGGAGGAGTAGGAGAAGGAGAAGAGAGAAGAAGGAGAAGTGGAGGAGGAGGAGGCCACCGAAAAATCAAAATTCGGCTAAAAAAAACTTCATTTTTTTATTTTTGCAGGAAAAAATCTTGAATTTGCCGTATCTTTTTACTCTTTTCGAATTTGGCGCTAAAAAATTTCTAACCGGGTGAACTTCGGTGAATTCGGATGTAGAATTTTCTCCCTATCATTTTGATAAATTGTGCGTTTTTCCGGGTTCGTATGCAACCAAGAATCCAGTTTGATGATTTTGCAACGCAATTTTGCAAAAAAAATCGAAATTTATGTTTGTTAATTCTCAGTGGTACTAGATGACATAATACATGGGCTCCTTGAAGGATTTTATTTTTTGAAATTTCTATCTATTTCTTTTGTATTTTACAGTGCTAAAAAAGGTGATCCATCGGAGGAGGGGGTGGAGTGCAGGACCCCGCGTGGGCCCCATGGAGATTATGTGGCGCATCCGTCCACATGCGCCACAGAAAGGCAAAGTTTTGTGGCGCACCAGTCCTACAACAACAACAACAACAACAACAACAACGACAACAACTTGGGGTAGGATCTCGAAGCCAAGTCATGGTTCCGGAACGTGGATAGCTAACTTCCACGCACCCATGTCCATGACTAAATCTTTGTCGATATTCTAAACCTTCAGGTCTCTCTTAACGGATCCTCCATGTCAAGTTTGGTCTACCACGACCCCTCTTAACATTCTCAGCACGCTTTATCCGTCCGCTATGCACTGACGCTTCCGGAGGTCTCCGTTGGATATGTCCAAACCATCTGAGACGATGTTGAACTAGCTTCTCTTTAATCGGTGCTACCCCAACTCTCTCTCGTATATCATCATTCCGTACCCGATCCTTTCTTGTGTGGCCACATATCCATCTCAATATGCGCGTCTCTGCTACACTTAACTGTTGGATATGTCGTCTTTTAGTTGGCCAACACTCCGCGCCATACAACATCGCAAGTCGGATAGCTGTCCTATAAAACCTTCCTTTTAGCTTTTGTGGCACTCTCTTGTCACAGAGTACGCCAGAAGCTTGGCGCCACTTCATCCAACCAGCCTTGATTCGGTGGCCCACATCTTCATCGATATCGCCATCCTTCTGCAACATGGACCCCAAATATCGAAAAGTGTCTCTCTCCGGTACCACCTGCCCATCAAGGCTAACCTCTTCCTCCTCGTTCCTAGTAGAACTGAAACTGCACCTCATGTATTCAGTTTTAGTTCTACTAAGCCTAAAACCTTTTGATTCTAGAGTTCGCCTCCACAACTCTAACTTTCTATGAACCCCCGTTCGGCTATCATCGACTAGCACCACATCATCCGCAAAGAGCATACACCATGGGATATCTCCCTGTATATCCCTTGTGACCTCATCCATCACCAAATCAAAAAGATAAGGGCTCAAATCTGACCCTTGGTGTAGCCCTATTCTAATTGGAAAGTCATCAGTGTCACCATCACTTGTTCGAACACTTGTCACAATATTATCATACATATCCCTGATGAGGGTAATTTACTTTATTGGGAATTTGTGTTTCTCCAAGGCCCACCACATGACATTCCGAGGTATCTTATCATAGGCCTTCTCCAAATCAATGATTGATACGCACGTCCTTCTTTTCTCCCTGTGTTCCTCCAAGAGCAGTTTGTAGAACAAGAAGTTTCCCTTAAGTGAATCACCCAAGGTTTATCGAACTCGGGAGGTAGAGGTCAAAGATATCCCTCTCAAGCAACCCTGCAATTAAGATACAAGAAGTCTCTTGTGTCCCCAACACACCTAATACACTTGTTAGATGTATAGGTGCACTAGTTCGGCGAAGAGATAGTGAAATACAAGTAATATGGATGATTATAAGTAGCAATTGCAATCTGAAAAAATGGCAGCAAGCGAACATGTAGCAGAACTTGTTGGAAACGGTGTTTCAATGCTTAGAAACAAGGCCTAGGGATCATACTTTCACTAGTGGACACTCTCAACAATGATCACATAATTGAATAAATAAATGCTACTCCCAAACACTCTCTTGTTGGATGACAAACACCATTCATTGTGTAGGGCTACAAAAGCACACCTCAAGCCGGAGTAAACAAGCTCCAGAACTTCATAAAGGAATCACACACGATGCGCACACTGTCACCATCACACCGTGGAGAGTGACTCCGGAGTTCATATTAACGTAACCTCTAGAGTGCATAATAGACAAGAGTAACATCTACATATTCAACTAGATTACAAAGCTCATGATCACATAAAGATCACACCATGGGAGAGAGAGATGAACCACATAGCTACCGGTAGAGCCCTCAGCCTTGGGGAAGAACTATTCCCTCCTCATCATGGGAGACAGCAACGGCGATGAAGATGGCGGTGGTGTCGATGGAGATGGATTTCGGGGCACTTCCCCGTCCCGGCGGCGTGCGGAACGAGACTGTCCCCCGAACTGGCGCGATGGCGGCGGCTACGTAACTTTTCGTGGAGAAAAACCGATTCGCCTAGGGTTTTCGCGATGGAAGAACATATAGGCGGAAGGGCGGCCTCGGAGGGGTCCCGAGGGGCCCACACCATAGCTGGGCGCGGCCAGGGGGTCACCCGCGCCGCCATATGGTGTGGGGGCCCCTTAGCCCCCCTCTGGCCCTTCTCTGGCTCTCTGGATCCGTCTCGGCAAAATATTGAATTCTGTCTTCGTGGGGTCCAATTCCGAGAATATTTCCTATGTAGAATTTCTGAAACCAAAAACAAGAAAACAGAACCGGCGCTTCGGCATCTTGTTAATAGGTTAGTTCCAGAAAATGCATAAAAATGATATAAAGTATGAAAAAAACATGTAGGTATTGTCATAAAACTAGCATGGAACATCAGAAATTATAGATACGTTGGAGACGTATCAAGCATCCCCAAGCTTAGTTCCTACTCGCCCTCGAGTAGGTAAACGATAAAAAATAATTTCTGAAGTGACATGCTACCAACATAATCTTGATCAATACTATTGTAAACCATATGAGATGAATGAAGTGATTCAAAGCAATGGTATATAGTTTGCTAGCAAAAAGATAATGACTAAACAACTGAATCATATAGCAAAAACTTTTCATGAATAGTACTTTCAAGACAAGCATAAAAAAGTCTTGCATAAGAGTTAACTCATAAAGCAATAGATTCAAAGTAAAGGGCATTGAAACAACACAAAGAATGATTAAGTTTCAGCAATTGCTTTCAACTTGTAACATGTATATCTCATGGATAGTTGTCAACATAAAGTAATATAACAAGTGCAATAAGTAAATATGTAAGAATCAACTCACACAGTTGACACAAGTGTTTGCTTCTAAGATAGAAAGAAGTAGGTAAACTGACTCAACATAAAGTAAAAGAAAGGCCCTTCGAAGCAGGGATTACTCATGTGCTAGAGCTTTTTATTTTGAAAACATGGAAACAATTGTGTCAACGGTAGTAATAATTCATATGGGTTATGCATAAAACTTCCTATAAGTTGCAAGCCTCATGCATCGAATACTAATAGTGCCCGCACCTTGTCCTAATTAGCTCGGATTTCCATGGATTATCATCGCATTACATATGTTTCAACCAAGTGTCACAAAGGGGTACCTCTATGCCACCTGTACAAAGGTCCAAGGAGATAAATCGCATTTGATTTCTCGATTTTGATAGATCTCAACTTGAGGACATCCATACCGGGACAACATAGAAAACAGATAATGGACTCCTCTTTTATGCTTTAAGCATTCAACAACAAATAATATTCTCATAAGAGATTCTGAGGATTAATGTCCAAGCTGAAACTTCCACCATGATACATGGCTTTGGTTGGCGGCACAATGTTCTTCTCTAACAACATGCATACTCAAACCATTTCAACTCATGGCAAATCTCCCTTACTTCAGACAAGACGAACATGCATAGCAACTCACATGATATTTAACAAAGGTATGACAGGTTGATGGCGTCCCCGGAAACATGGTTACTGCTCAACAAGCAACTTATAAGAACTAAGATACATAAGCAACATATTCATTACCACAATAGTTTTTAGGCTACTTTCCCATGAGCTATGTATTGCAAAGACAAGGAATGAATTTTTTAAAGGTAGCACGCAAGCAATTTACTTTGGAATGGCAGAAAAATACCACATAATAGGTAGTTATGGTGGACACAAATGGCATAGGTTTTGGCTCAAGGTTTTGGATGCACGAGAAGCATTCCCTCTCAGTACAAGGATTTGGCTAGAAAGGTTGTTTGAAGCAAACACAAGTATAAACCGGTACAACAAAAACTTACACAAGAACATATTGCAAGCATTATAAGACTCTACACTGTCTTCCTTGTTGTTCAAACACTTTTACCAGAAAATTTCTAGACCTTAGAGAGGACCAATCATGCAATCCAAATTTCAACAAGCTCTACGGTAGTTCTCCACTAATAGGTTTAAACTACATGATGCAAGAGCTTAAACATGATCTACTTGAGAGCTCAAAACAATTGCCAAGTATCAAATTATTCAAGATAATATACCAACTACCACATGAAGTATTTTCTGTTTCCAACCAAATAACAATCAATGTTGAGGCTTTCAGCTTTCGCCATGAATATATTAAAGTAAAACGAAGAACACAAGTGTTCAAATGAAAAAGCAGAGCGCGTCTCTCTCCCACACAAGCATGGTAGGATCCGATTTATTCAGAAAACTAAGATAACAAAACGAAAATAAAAGCACACAGACGCTCCAAGTAAAGCACATAAAATGTGACGCAATTAAAATATAGTTTTACTAGAGGTGACCTGATAAGTTTGTTGATGAAGAAGGGGATGCCTTGGGCATCCCCAAGCTTAGACGCTTGAGTCTTCTTGAAATATGCAGGGATGAACCACGGGGATCCCCAAGCTTATACTTTTCACTCTTCTTGATCATATCATATCATCCTCCTCTCTTGATCCTTGAAAACTTCCTCCACACCAAACTCAAAACAATCTCATTAGAGGGTTAGTGCATAATCAAAAATTCACATGTTCAGCAAGGACACAATCATTCCCAACACTTCTGAACATTACCCAAGGCTACTGAAATTTAATGGAGCAAAGAAATCCACTCAAACACAGTAAAAGAGACAATGCGAAATAAAAGGAAGAATCTGTCAAAACAGAACAGTCCGTAAAGACGAATTTTTTCGAGGCACTTAACTTGCTCAGATGGAAAAACTCAAAACTAATGAAAGTTGCGTACATATCTGAGGATCACGCATGAATTTTTGCAGATTTTTTTTATTCTTCTACAGAGATAAAAACGCTAATTCGTGACAGCTAAGAAATCTGTTTCTGCGCAGAAATCCAAATCTAGTATCAACTTCCTATTAGAGACTTTACTTGGCACAACAATACATGAAAATAAAGATAAGGAGAGGTTGCTACAGTAGTAACAACTTCCAAGACACAACAAAACAGTAACAAAATAAAAACATGGGTTATCTTCCAAGAAGTGCTTTCTTTATAGCCATTGAGATGGGCTCGGTAATTTTAATGATGCTCACATGAAAATAGAAAATGAAGCAAAAGGAGCATCAAGAAGCAAATTCGAAACACATTTAAGTCTAACCCGCTTCCTATGCATAGGAATCTTGTACACAAATAAATTCATGGAGAACAAAGTGACAAGCATAGTAAGATAAAACAAGAGTAACTTCAAATTTTTCAGCATATAGAGAGGTGTTTTAGTACCATGAAAATTTCTACAACCATATTTTCCTCTCTCATAATAATTTCCAGTAGCATCATGAATAAACTCAACAATATAGCTATCACATAAAGCATTCTTATCATGATCCACATGCATAAAATTATTACTCTCCACATAAGCATAGTCATTACTATTAATTGTAGTGGGAGCAAATTCAATAAGATAGCTATCATTATTATTCTCATCACCATAATCATCATATATAGGAGGCATATTGTAATCATAATTAATTTATCCTCAATAGTAGGTGGACTGAAAATATGATAGTCATCATTGTAATCATCATATATAGGAGGTAAAGTATCATCAAAGTAAATTTTCTCCTCCATGCTTGGGGGACTAAAAATATCATGCTCCTCAAAATCAGCTTCCTCAAGCTTAGAATTTTCTATAGCATTAGCAACAATGGTGTTCAAAGCATTCATACTAATAACATAGCATGCATATAAAGCTCCATAGGTTTTTTTAATTTTCTCTTCAAACACCTCATGTCCTAACTATAAAGATCTCTAATATTTTTGTTGTTTTCCGTTAAGCCTAACTAGTGAAATAAAAACAAGAAACAAAAAGATATAATTGCAGAATCTAAAGGAAATAGCTTCGAGCACTCACACACCGGCAACAGTGCTAGGAAATAGCTTAGTAGTCGGAGGATGTGAATACCTTTTACCTTACCTCCCGGCAACGGCGCAAAATAGCTTGATGTCTACGCACGCTTCTATTCCTGTAGACAGTGTTGGGCCTCCAAGAGCAGAGGTTCGTAGAACAGCAGCAAGTTTCCCTTAAGTGAATCACCCAAGGTTTATCGAACTCAGGGAGGTAGAGGTCAAAGATATCCCTCTCAAGCAACCCTGCAATTAAGATACAAGAAGTCTCTTGTGTCCCCAATCAACCTAATACACTTGTCAGATGTATAGGTGCACTAGTTCGGCGAAGAGATAGTGAAATACAAGTAATATGGATGATTATAAGTAGCAATTGCAATCTGAAATAAAAATGGCAGCAAGCGAACATGTAGCAGAACTTGTTGGAAACGGTGTTTCAATGCTTAGAAACAAGGCCTAGGGATCATACTTTCACTAGTGGACACTCTCAACAATGATCACATAATTGAATAAATAAATGCTACTCTCAAACACTCTCTTGTTGGATGACAAACACCATTCATTGTGTAGGGCTACAAAAGCACACCTCAAGCCGGAGTAAACAAGCTCCACAACTTTATAAAGGAATCACACACGATGCGCACACTGTCACCATCACACCGTGGAGAGTGACTCCGGAGTTCATATTAAAGTAACCTCTAGAGTGCATAATAGACAAGAGTAACATCTACATATTCAACTAGATTACAAAGCTCATGATCACATAAAGATCACACCATGGGAGAGAGAGATGAACCACATAGCTACCGGTAGAGCCCTCAGCCTCGGGGAGAACTACTCCCTCCTCATCATGGGAGACAACAACGGCGATGAAGATGGTGGTGGTGTCGATGGAGATGGATTCCGGGGGCACTTCCCCGTCCCGGCGGCGTTCCGGAACAGAGACTTCTGTCCCCCAAACTTGGCTTCGGGATGGCGGCGGCTACGTAACGTTTCGTGGAGGAAAACCGATTCGCCTAGGGTTTTCGCGACTGGAAGAATATATAGGCGGAAGGGCGGCCTCGGAGGGGTCCCGAGGGGCCCACACCATAGCTGGGCGCGGCCAGGGGGTCACCCGCGCCGCCATATGGTGTGGGGGCCCCTTGGCCCCCCTCTGGCCCTTCTCTGGCTCTTCGGGTCCGTCTCGGCAAAATATTGACTTTTGTTTTCGTGGGGTCCAATTCCGAGAATATTTCCTATGTAGAATTTCTGAAACCAAAAACAACAGAAAACAGGAACTGGCACTTCGGCATCTTGTTAATAGGTTAGTTCCATAAAATGCATAAAAATGATATAAAGTATGAACAAAACATGTAGATATTGTCATAAAATTAGCATGGAACTGTTATCACCGGATTTTGGCCAAATCAGGAGATGGGCCGTAAGTGAAGATGGGCTTGAAGGACATACACGTGAAGCATCTTTGAAGCGGCCTTGCGCGAAGTGTTTGGGCTTGATTGCCCGTGTATCTGTAATATAGTAGATCGCATTGTAGTTTAGATTAAAAGATAGAGTTTAACTCGTGCACGGTTAGGTGCACGTCCAAATTAGAAAGTCCCTTGGACTATAAATATGTATCTAGGGTTATGAGAAAAGAAGGACAATCACGTTCACAACAAACACAAATCAGGCGCATCGCCACCCCTTCTTTCAAGGGTTTCTCCCGGGTAAGCACCATGCTGCCTAGATCGCATCTTGCAATCTAGGCAGCACAACGTTTATTCGTTTACCTTGTGTTGCTCGTACTGAAGCGTTGTTGATGGCGAGTAGCACTATTTATCGTAGATGTTTTGGGGCTTGCATAGATGCTGTTCTTGCGCATATCTGCTTAGCTGTGCCGTCCCTCAATATCTAGCTGCCCTTACACCTATCCAGGTGTAAGGGCAGCATCTTGCTTGTTCGTGACTTAGTAGATCCGATCTGTTATAGTTGCTCCTTGTTCTTCAAGGATTAGTTTAATATCTGTATGGTTAGGCCTTGCAAACGGGTTGAACGATCCGGTAGTGCGTTAGGTATGGTTTGTTAGTCCTAAGAGGGATGTTCCGGGAATTAACGTAATATTGGTTTTTAGGCCTCTTTTAGGGTTATCTTTCCATTATGTTTCGTGTCTATTAGGCTCAACTATGTGTAGGATGTTCCGATCATACGGTGAAAACCCTAGACTGTCGTAGATTGGTTTAGCTTTGTTGTGATCAAGCAGGATCCCCATGTCATTGAAAATCCAACATGAACCATGGGGCGATCGGCTCTTTGAGCCGATCCACAGGGCAACCTGAGAGCCGATAGGGCTCGTATTTAATGTTTACGTGTCTGCCATGCAGGAACTAATCGAAGCAATCCACACCTTCCTGGCCAGGTATAGGTCGGTGGCACGCCTTGCAGCCGCCAGGTCGTGTGCCGGAGCATTTGCGGGACGACGTCGAGGGACCAGGGCCCGCTGCCGCCTTGGAAGCCTCCCGGCTCTTCGTGTTGCTTAACCACTGCTCGCCGGTGGGCTTTGGCAGGCAACACATTCTGGCACGCCCGGTGGGACATCGGGACAATCTTCCGCAACAACCATGTCGTCATCTGCACCTCAGATTGCGGGAGAACCGGTCAAGTATGAGGATCTGCCTCCTGAGCATAAGAAGAGATATGACGAGCTCAAGGCCATCCTGGAAGCCGATCTCATCGGCGCTTTTGAGAAAACCCGTTCGCACGGGATCAAGTTCAAAGGGTTCCAACCCGAAGGCGCGCTGGATGGACTAGATCTATCTCTCCCTTCGGACGAACGTACCAGAGCCCTGCGACAGGAAGTAAATTATGCCATTGCTCACTCTCTTCATCGGCATGCTGAGAGCCTGGTGAATACTTTGGAGCGTGTCGCGCTCAATGTGGTGCAAGAAGTCACGAAGCACAAGTACTCTCCGTCAGGTCCTGCTCTAGGAACTCACCAAGGGGAGGTACCGCTCTACACAAGGCCACCACTGCAACACACGTTTGCAGCTCCACAGCAACAAGGTTCACCGGTGTACGTCGTCTACAAGGTTGGAGGTGATCCAGGCGACTACCAATTCCTGTATGAGCCGCCTAAGGACGTTCCGCATGGATACGTGTGCACATACGTGCCGGACTGCAACAACTGGATGACCCAGGTTACAGCAGGAAGGACCGCAGCGAGAGAAGTCGCTGGAGCAGAAGTTCTGGAGCGGATGCTGAGAAATAGGCGTGGCTAACTAAATATGCCACCAATACAAGTCATGAACGATCGGCTTCTGCAGCTCCTACGGTGGATGAGATCACCGCCATCATGAGAGACAAGTTCGGCATACTGCCGAAGAAGAGGATGATCGGCTATTCCAAGCCGTATCCCAACGACTACGACCTGATCCCGCTGCCACCTAAGTATCGGCTCCCTGACTTCACAAAATTCAGTGGATCAGAAGGAACCAGCTCGATCGAGCACGTGAGCCGATACTTGGCACAGTTGGGCATGGTCTCAGCTTCAGACGAGCTACGTGTGAGGTTCTTCTCGCAGTCTCTCACGGGTCCAGCCTTTGGGTGGTACACCTCGTTGCTACCAAACTCGGTTCGGACGTGGAAGCAGCTGGAAGAGCAATTCCATGAACAATACCATTCAGAAACCACGGAAGCTAGCCTTGCCGATCTGACTCAAGTTCGGCAGAGACGAGAGACGGTATCTGAGTACATCCAGAGGTTCAGGAACCGATGTTATTCAGTTCGCCTAACTGAGAAGGAAGCAGTCGAGCTGGCAGTAGCAGGATTGTCAACGCCGCTCAAAGATGTGACCTTCCAAGCAGAGTACAATTCACTGGCGCACATGGTTCAGAAGTTGACAGCATATGAACAACGCCATCCAGAATTGTACCAGGACAAGTACAAGCGCGTCGCCCTGATCGAGACGGACGAAGATGAAGACTCTGCAGGAGATCAGGAGGTCGCTGTAGCTGAATGGACTCGGGGGCAAAACCCGTGTCCTGCAAGTGGGTGAAACAACCAGGGCCTGCAAAGGGGTTCGACTTCGATTTGAGCAAAACGGAGCAGATTTTTGATTTGCTGCTGAAGGAGAAACAGCTGAAGTTACCCGAAGGTCACAAAATCCCCACGCCACAAGAGATGAACGGCAAGCCATACTGCAAATGGCATCACACGTTCACCCATACCACCAACGACTGCAAAGTCCTGCGCGGACAGATTCAGATGGCGATAGAACAAGGCCGATTGCTATTCGGTCAGTTTGCCATGAGAGTTGACACGCAGCCGTTTCCGGAGGTCAACATGGTCGATCTCAGTCAGTGCATAGGACGCGAGCCAGGTTTCTCGTTTGATATCAATATGGCAGGGCTTGCAGATCACCATGGCAAGGATAAGCCAGAGAGCAGTCGCTCTCGCGGCAAAGACAAAGAGGAGGCCGATCCACGCGACCGGCCCCAGCATGATGGCAGACGGTATTTAACTGAGAAAGAGGTGATAAGCGTCCGGTATCAACTCCACTCTCCGCACATCTCCTCAACAAGTATGAGCAGCAGTACGACCGACGTCGGCGCTACGACGAAGATGATGATAGATATCGTCGGTCGATGCAGACAACAGGAAATACCGTCGGTACGAAGGGTATGAGCGTCACGCTAGAGGGAGGTCAAGAGAGCGAGAGGACGTGGATAGGCACTGGAACTGTCCTTTCTTCAAACATTGCTGGGACTCAGGAATGAGCCGATTGCCTACAATCGAGAACTGCCCAGAATGGACAGAAGAGGAGGGAACACATGAAGTTTCAGTGTTCGAGCGACTAGGACCTCTCCCACCTCAGAACAAACGAGATGAGTCATCTCAAGATGAAGACTTCGACGAGTCAGAAGAAGAAGATAGATATCACCGACCAAGGTGGTGTCCTGATGGGCTCAGCCACTCCCAAAAGCGCAGAGTGCAGCGGCTAAGGAACTTGGAAGAAGCCGAGGCGCAAACACGTTGAGGAAAGCACGGCCCGATCTGGCCGTGAAAATTCAGCAAACGCTGGAGACAGAGGCTCGCCCACTAAAGAAAGTGTGGCGACCCAAGCAGACAAAAGCCGATGCAGAGGCATCGGCTGATACAAACATGGTGTTCGTTCTCCCGTCAGAGTTTTGTGGTCCGAGAGATGAGGAGGTATCAGTGGCACAGTTTGATTGCGGGCCACGACCAGTTATCTTCGAGAAGCCAAAAGAAAAAAGCTACAGGCATCTCAAGGCCCTATACCTGAAGGGTTATATCAATGGGCAGCCTATTAGCAAGATGCTGGTTGACACGGGAGCAGTCAACATAATGACATACTCCATGTTACGACGTTTGGGACGTTCTACTGAAGATCTGATCAAGACCAACGTCACGCTAAGCGATTTCAACGGCCAACCGTCAGAAGCCAAGGGTGTTCTGAACGTGGACTTAACTGTCGGCCGAAAGACCATCCCCACGTCCTTCTTCATCGTCGATAGTAAGAGCACTTATGCTGTTTTGCTAGGAAGGGATTGGATCCATGCCAACTGCTGCATTCCATCCACAATGCATCAGTGCATCATACAATGGGATGAAGATGAAGTGGAGGTTGTTCATGCAGATGATTCAGTTGATATCTCTTTGGCTGCCATGAACATCTGGGAAGCAAACGACCAAGAGCCGCTCTCTGGAATCAATCTGGACGCGTGAGCGCATCGAAGCTACAAAAAACGGGGTGAGGCTTGTCTTATCCACTGGCCTGACAGAATAGCAAGATCCGAGTCTACGGACGTACGTGGCAAGGCCGATCCCTGCGATCGGCCCCAAAAAATAAAAAGCAAGGATTTCACCTCAAGTAAGCCACGTAGCTATATCAGAGTACCAAGAAGTTGTAAACCCTCGTTCAACATTGCAATGGGAAAGGAGGCCGATTCTAGCAATCGGCCACAATTAGCCTCGACCTACCTTGTGCCTGTGTTCATCATTGATTCGGCAGGCAATGGAAAGCTGAGATATGGGTTTGCAGCAGCTGATGGACAGATCGACACTGGTCCTGGGGATAAGCCACGACCAACATTTATCAGCAGATAGTCGGATCAACAACTGCAAAGGAAGCCGATTCCAGCAATCGGCTAAAATCAGTCTCACCACATTTGCTAGTTGCCGTGTTTTTAACATGGTGATTTGTGAGACAAGCTTGAATTGGCTAAAAAGCCGATATCTTCAATCATTTGAAGGATTCGGCTCGGGGGCATACACACAGAGAAGGTACAAGACCATGAAGTATGTACCCAGGGGAGCCGATTCATGAGTCGATCGGCTAATAAAAAATCGAAAATACAAAAAATTCAGCACAGCCGATGCTCGGACATCGACTTTAGAATTACAGAGTTTAAGCTGCCACTTGATCAGGCCTCGCGATTGGCCAGGGCTTCAACTGCAGAGTCATCGTCAAGGATGGTGAACTGATCTAAGCAGCGAATCACAAGGATTGAGCCAGGAGGAGTTAAAGAGCCGTGGCATGAGAAGCTTCTTGGTTCGGAGAAGGGATTTTCTGGTCCTGCTGAGCCCTTGTGGTACATCAACTCCTGGTGCATGAGCTTTCCTGTCTCGTTTGGATGGGAGTGGAGGGCTGGCCCCTTTCGTAGAAGCCGATGGTGACATATCTGGCTAGCTCTACGTGATGATGTACCCGGAGGTGTCCAAGTTGGAGCTCCATCAGCTGGATTGCATGATATCATCTTCTGGGGAAGTCTACAAGAGCAGGATTACTGGATTTAATAGGATAACCAAAGCCTAAGAGGGTTTGCCCTTCAAAGCTTTCCTGGCAGTTACCTTCTTTGCTGCTATTCTCGCCTTGACTGAGGCTCGGGGGGCAGCTGCCTCTGAAAATCCTTTGCTCTTGGGAGCCGATTTTGGTAAAATCGGCTAGCTCTGCACCACAATTGTTGTAAAACAGTGGTGAATTATTGAAGAGAAGAACCGTTGGAGTCGGTCTAAAGGGTTTGAAGGGGGAGCCATTATCATTGATAGGCTCTGGACCAGTTTGTTGCTGCAAAGGAACAGAACATTACGAGGGAAGTTGTGAGCAAATGGCACCTGTTATACAGGTGTATCAGCTTCAACGTCAAGTTGTTTCAGCTATGGTCCTAGAAGCTTTCCTGGAGGCGTTAATTCAGGAATTTTGCCGTCAGGTCAAACATCACGATCGGATGATTTTGAAGTCCAAAGATTTAGGGGTCTCAAGGCTGTGTGCTGGACCTGTTCGATTGGAAGTTTAGATCTGAATTTCAAGGATTGCAAGTTACCATCTGAGGGGATGACTGGATTGACCTGTCTTGCAACTCGTTATAAAAAACTGATGCATTGCCATCGGCTCATTGAGCATCGACCAAAGTGACAATCGGCAAAATCAAGACAGGGGAGAATCGGCTAAATTAATATGGAAGAGATCGACAAAGTCAAATTGGGGAAATTTCTTCATTGATAATTAGATTTCTTACATGGAAGGAGCTGATTGCTCTCAAAAGGGATTACTAGGGGAAACATTGCCCCATCTACTACTCCTAGCTCTATCCTATCTAGGGGCCGCTGCTGCCCTCATCGTCGCCGCTGTCGGTGCTGCTCCCGGCCGGCTCGTCGTCGCTGCTGTAGCGACCTCCGGCAGGACCCTCATTGTCCTCGTCTTCTTCGTCAGCGTCGTCGTTGTCGCTGTCGAAGTCGCTGAGGTTGCCCGGCCAAGGATAGAGGCGCTTGGCCGGCGGCTCATCAGAGGAGGTGTCGTCCTCCTCCTCTTCTTCCTCCTTCACCTCCTCGGCGGAGGTGAGACCGTCCCAGGAGAAGCGATCGTCGTCGCTCTCCTCCTCCGATTCCCCGATGGCGAGGAAGCGGAGGTCGCTCTCCCCGTCCGTCAAGGACTGGTCATCTTCGGACCAAACGGAGGAGTCGTGGCTCGACTCGTCCCCGTCGGCTATTGCGCGGCGGATGTTGGCCGCGTGGGCCTCCTGCGGATCCCACTCCGGTGTTGGCTCGCGGAAGGGGGAGGACTGGGTGGAAAGACCCGATGAGGAGGAGGAGGAGGAAGAAGACATGGTGACAGAGGAGGGCTTTTGGGTGCTAGTGCGAAGGGGATGAAGAAGGGAACTGCAAGAAGTGGCTAAATAAAAGGGGATATAGCGATTTAATGCTTAAGCAGTTTTCGAGGATGTGGTGCCAAAACCGTCAAATCGTGCAGGGAAGTTGAGAAGGCAAGACGTCATGATGAAGAATACTGCGACGGTTCTGCTCTGCCACGACATGACCCTTCGAAGGAAAAACAGAGTGGTTTTGAAATTATCAACCAAAACCAGGGGGCATGTGTTATCACCGGATTTTGGCCAAATCAGGAGATGGGCCGTAAGTGAAGATGGGCTTGAAGGACATACACGTGAAGCATCTTTGAAGCGGCCTTGCGCGAAGAGTTTGGGCTTGATTGCCCGTGTATCTGTAATATAGTAGATCGCATTGTAGTTTAGATTAAAAGATAGAGTTTAACTCGTGCACGGTTAGGTGCACGTCCAAATTAGAAAGTCCCTTGGACTATAAATATGTATCTAGGGTTATGAGAAAAGGAGGAAAATCACGTTCACAACAAACACAAATCAGGCGCATCGCCACCCCTTCTTTCAAGGGTTTCTCCCGGGTAAGCACCATGCTGCCTAGATCGCATCTTGCGATCTAGGCAGCACAACGTTTATTCATTTACCTTGTGTTGCTCGTACTGAAGCGTTGTTGATGGCGAGTAGCACTATTTATCGTAGATGTTTTGGGGCTTGCATAGATGCTGTTCTTGCGCATATCTTCTTAGCTGTGCCGTCCCTCAATATCTAGCTGCCCTTACACCTATCCAGGTGTAAGGGCATCTTGCTTGTTCGTGACTTAGTAGATCCGATCTGTTATAGTTGCTCCTTGTTCTTCAAGGATTAGTTTAATATCTGTATGGTTAGGCCTTGCAAACGGGTTGAACGATCCGGTAGTGCGTTAGGTATGGTTTGTTAGTCCTAAGAGGGATGTTCCGGGAATTAACGTAATGTTGGATTTTAGGCCTCTTTTAGGGTTATCTTTCCATTATCTTTCGTGTCTATTAGGCTCAACTACGTGTAGGATGTTCCGATCATACGGTGAAAACCCTAGACTGTCGTAGATTGGTTTAGCTTTGTTGTGATCAAGCAGGATCCCCATGTCATTGAAAATCCAACATGAACCATGGGGCGATCGGCTCTTTGAGCCGATCCGCAGGGCAACCTGAGAGCCGATAGGGCTCGTATTTAATGTTTACGTGTCTGCCATGCAGGAACTAATCGAAGCAATCCACACCTTCCTGGCCAGGTATAGGTCAGGTGGCACGCCCTTGCAGCCGTCGGGTCGCGTGCCGGAGCATTTGCGGGACGACGTCGAGGACCAGGGTAATGTACTTTGCTGGGCTTTGTGTTTCTCCAAGGCCCGCCACATGGGCTTTCGAGGTATCTTATCATAGGCCTTCTCCAAATCAATGAACACCATATGAAGGTCCTTCTTTTGCTCCTTGTATCTCTCCATCAGTTGTCGTACCAAGAAGATGGCTTCCATGGTAGACCTCCCAGGCATGAAACCAAATTGGTTTTTGGTCACGCTTGTCAACCTTCTTAAGCGGTGCTCAATGACTCTCTCCCATAGCTTCATAGTATGGCTCATCAGCTTGATTCCACGGTAATTAGTACAACTTTGAACATCCCCCTTGTTCTTGAAGATTGGTACTAAAATACTCCGCCTCCATTCTTCGGGCATCTTGTTTGACCGAAAAATGAGGTTGAAAAGCTTAGTTAGCCATACTATCGCTATGTCTCCAAGGCCTCTCCACGCCTCGATGGGGATACCATCAGGACCCATCGCCTTGCCTCCTTTCATCCTCCTTAACGCCTCCTTAACCTCAGACTCCTGGATACGTCGCACAAAGCACATGCTGGTATCATCAAAGGAGTCGTCTAGCTCAATGGTAGAGCTCTCAACCTCTCCATTGTAAAGGTTGTCAAAGTACTCCCGCCATCTACGCTTGATCGCCTCATCCTTCACAAGAAGCTGATCCTCTCCGTCCTTGATGCATTTGACTTCGTTGACATCCCTCGTCTTCCTCTCCCTAAACTTGGCCATCTTATAGATGTCCCTTTCGCCTTCCTTCGTGTTTAAACGTTGGTAGAGGTCCTCATACGCCCGACCCCTTGCTTCACTCACCGCCCGCTTTGCAGCCTTCTTCGCCACCTTGTACTTCTCCATGTTAGCTGCACTCCTGTCCAGATATAGGCATCTGAAACAGTCCTTCTTCTCCCTAATAACCTTCTGGACCTCATCGTTCCACCACCAGGTATCCTTAGCTTCCCTTCTACTTCCCTTAGTCACCCCAAACTCCTCTACAGCGACCTTCCGCAAGCAGGTCGCCATACTCGTCCACATCATGTTTGCATCGCCTCCTTCCTCCCAAGGGCCCTCCTTAATAACCCTCTCCCTGAAAGCCTGGGATGCCTCACCCTTGAGCTTCCACCACTTCGTTCTAGCGACTTTGGCGCGCTTACCCCGCTGGACACGGATCCTAAAGCGAAAGTCAGCAACCACCAGCTTATGTTGAGGGACAACACTCTCTCCAGGTATCACCTTACAATCAATGCAGGCGCGTCTGTCTTCTCTTCTAGAGAGGACAAAATCAATCTGGCTAGAGTGTAGACCACTACTGAACGTCACTAGATGGGATTCTCTCTTTCTAAAGAGGGTGTTAGCTACGACCATGTCATAGGCTAGAGCGAAGCTCAGGACGTCTTCTCCTTCTTGGTTCCTGATGCCATAGCCAAAGCCCCCATGCACCCTTTCAAAACCTGTGTTAGATGTACCCACATGGCCATTGAGGTCTCCTCCTATGAAGAGCTTCTCACCAATAGGTACCCTCCTAACCAAGTCCTCCAGGCCTTCCCAGAACTCCCTCTTGGTGCTCTCATTGTGGCCTACTTGTGGGGCATACGCGCTGATAACATTGAGGACTAAGTCCCCAACAACCAGCTTGACAAGGATCATCCGGTCCCCTTGCCTCTTGACGTCCACAACTCCATCCCTGAGGCTCTTATTGACCAAGATGCCTACTCCATTTTTGTTTGAAGTTGTCCCCGTGTACCACAACTTGAAACCGGTATCCTCCACCTCCTTCGCCTTCTGTCCCTTCCATTTGGTCTCTTGGACACATAGGACATCAACACGCCTCCTCACCGCCGTATCAACTAACTCCCGTAACTTACCCGTCAGGGACCCTACGTTCCAGCTACCTAAGCGTATCCTCCTAGGCTCGGCTAACTTCCTTACCCTCCGCACTCGTCGAGTCAAATGCGGAGACCCTTGCTCATTTTTCACTACACCGGGGCGTCGGTGCAGCGCGCCACTAAGGATGCGGCGACCCGACCCTTGCTCACTTATCACCGTATCCAGATCAAGATACGGCGCGCCACCAAGGGGGTGACGGCCCGGCCCTTGCCCATTTGACACCACACCCGGGTTCCGATGTGGCGCGTCGCTAAGAGGGTTACGCCCCAACGAGGTTCCTTTGGGTTTCATCTCCATAAGAGTGGCTGGATTTTTCACGTTGGCTCGCCACGCCTATCAAAACCCTCCTCCTTTACCCGGGCTTGGGACCGGCTATGTTGAGACAACATAGGTGGAGTTTCCTACATGCGCCACAGAAATTAGAAATTTTTGTGGAGCATATTTTTTTGGTGCACCACAGAAATAATTTTTGTGGAGCATATTTTTTCGTGCGCCACAGAATACATTTCTACCTATAATGGTTTTCCTAGTAGTGTATATCTCGCCTTAAAAAAACTATGTCTTGCCGCACCCGAGGGAAATAGTTACATCACTACAAGAAAAGTTGCCATGGCCGACGAAGTTGAAGTCGCGCCGTGGTTGCTGGTGCACCATGATATCCCACAAGTATAGGGGATCGTTTGTAGCCTTTTCGATAAGTAAGAGTGTCGAACCCAACGAGGAGCTAAAGGTAGGCTAAACATTCTCTCAAGTTCTATCAACCACTGATACAACTCTACGCACACTAAGCGTTTGCAATATCTAGGAAATAAAACTAGAGCGATAACGGGTATGAGAGGTGACTTTGCAGAACAATAAAATACACGGAATAAATGTTAGTGCTGCAACAATAAAACAAACTAAACTAACAGTACCATGAGTGTGGAAAGGCGGTGGTAATAGTGGTGGCTTTGTCCAAGATCAATTAGTGAAGACATTTAGTTCATTGTCTTTGATGTAGTTTTCAATGTGGGAGAGGCTAAATATACAAGCGCTCCACTACTTGAGATTACAAGTACTATATGATTGGATTGTTAGCAAACATCCGTAAATACTAACAATGCATTAAGGTTTCCCCAACCATAGCCTTAAGTTTATGGTCCTCTTACTCCCATACATGCAACTAACCGGTTTGAGCCCTCAGGTTTCTGTCACTCCGGCAGGACTACCCCCTTCCTTTGCACATACTACTAACCCTATGGTGTTGATCCATGCGCGCACAAGTATAATGGACACCAAAGGACAGTACCATATCAACATACAACTCTAATGAACCATAGACATTCAACAAAGCAATCAAAAGACAAATATACTACATAAACATGACATAGATCATAGGATAAATATTATAGCATCAAACACCATGTTACATAGGACGGTACAGAGGTTTGTGGGAGGATGAACCACTGAATACAAGGAGGATATGGTGATGGAGATGGCGGCGAAAACGTTGGAGAGGGCGGCGGCGCGGGGAACTCCTTTCCCCGCCGCCGGCAAGCTTGGGGAGCGCCGCCCCTTAGCCTCCCTCCTTCATGGCTTCTTGGGAGCCCTCCCCCATGGAGATGGGATCCATGGGGGAGGCAAAAACGTGGCTTTGGTGGCTGGAAATTCGTGGGTGGAGGTGTCCTCCACGAGTTAGGGTTTCCTCCTTTATATAGACTCTCGGATTTCCGTCATCCCATCTAGGGCTTCAGTAAAACGGGTCCCTAGGCCGCATACGGACTCCGATTGGGCCGAATTTTAACTCTAGAACGTTCAGCAGAAAATTATCTACAACTTCCTCTTCAGGCCCAACTCCGTTGGAGGTCATCTTCGAGGGTCAAACAGACAATCTCCGAAAATAGTTCTGGGACAGATTTCAGCAAAGTTCCAATTCGACTCCAACAAGGTTTCCTCTTATATTCTTGATAATTCCTACACATCAAAGTGTAAAACAAGAACATTGTGCACTTTTGCAACTATTAATAGGTTAGTCCAAATAAATCATAAACTTAATATAAAAACAAGTGCCAAAGGCATAATATTAGCATGAAACAATCAAAAATTATAGATACGTTTGCGACGTATCAACATCCCCAAGCTTAACTCCTGCTCGTCCTCGAGTAGGTAAGTGATAAAAAGAATAATTTTTGAGGTGACATGCACCTTCAAAGTTCAAAGGATGACTAGATACAAATAATTTAAGAACAAGTAATAACACATTCATGATTCAATCAATAATAATTTTGGGACCATGCACATAGAACTAAGAATGACAACTATGCTCTCATAAGACGGTGCATATAACTTAGAAGATGAAGACTCAACATAAAAGTAAAAGAATGGCCCTTCGCAGAGGGAAGCAGAGATTAAACATGTGCTAGAGCTTTTTATTTTGAAAACATAGAGATATAAAATTTTAAGAGAGGCAATTGTGTCAACGGTAGCAATAAGTAATATAGGTTATGTATAAAACTTCCTATAAGTTGCAAGCCTCATGCATCGAATACTAATAGTGCCTGCACCTTGTCCTAATTAGCTCGGATTTCCATGGATTATCATCGCATTACATATGTTTCAACCAAGTTTCACAAAGGGGTACCTCCATGCCACCTGTACAAAGGTCTAAGGAGAAAGTTCGCATTGGATTTCTTGCTTTTGATTATTCTCAACTTAGACATCCATACCGGGACAACATGGACAACAGACAAATGGACTCCTCTTTAAGCTTAAAGCTTTTGGCAACATAAATTTCTCATAAGAGATTTTTGAGGTTTTAATGTCCATGCTGAAACTTCCACCATGTAAACATGGCTTTGGTTAGCGGCCCAATGTTCTTCTCTAACAATATGCATACTCTAACCTTTTATCATGATTATCTCCTTTACTTCAGACAAGACGGACATGCATAGTAACTCACATGATATTTATCAAAAATATGATGATGGTGTCCCCATGTCAGCATGGTTGCCACACAACAAGCAACTTATAAGAACTAAGATACATAAGTGACATATTCCTCACCACAATATTTTTTAGGCTACTTTCCCATGAGCTATGTATTGCAAAAACAAGAAATTATTTTGAAGGTTTTAAAGGTAGCACATGTAAATTTACTTGGAGTGGCGGTGAAATACCACATATAGGTAGGTATGGTGGACACTTTTGGCATATTTTGGTTTTTGGTGGTTGGATGCACGAGTAGAGATCATACTCAGTACAGAATGAAGGCTAGCAAAAAGAAAGATAGCGACCAACTAAGAGAGCAATAATGGTCATAATCATGCATAGCGACAAAACTTATTAATTAAAGCATATGGTGATATTAAAAGTCTAAACTAAATGATCAATTCAACCCAATTGAAACATCAGAGGAGATCTTCCATTTGCATCACTATTAATATGAAACCTTTTTACTCGTATCCAACACCAATCAACTTATTTGAAACAACTCTCATTTATAATATTCATTAAAGATCAGAGAGCTAATCATATATAACTGAAGCATACTAACAAGCTCTGAACAAAATAGGAGTGAAAAACCAGAGCTAAACGCAGTACTAGCAAAAATAAAACGCTCGTTGAACAATAAGAGTGAAAACTAGAGCGTTCATACAATTAAAACGGAGCGTGTCTCTCTCCCAAACAAACATGGTATGATGGTGCCCACTTTATTGAAAATAAAATACACAACAAAAAATAAAGACGCTCCAAGAATAACACATAGTATATGAAGCAATAAAAATATAGTGAACAGAAACAGGACCTGATATTTTTATTGATGAAGAAGGGGATGCCTTGGGCATCCCCAAGCTTTGACGCTTGTACTTCTTGAATATATCTTGGGGTGACATGGGCATCCCCAAGCTTGAGCTTTTGTCCATTCTTCATCTCATCTCATCATTCTTCTTTCCTACACTTGAAAACTTCCTTCATACAAAACTCATCACAAATCTCATTAGCAGCGTTAGTGCAATGATAATATTAATCAAATCTACAAAGTTCAGTATGACATATGAAAAGCATTTTAATAAGCATTAGCTACTGTAGCACAACTTCAATAAGGTTCTTTGATCAAGAGAACTCAAAAAGGTGGGCAAAAAGATGCAAATGCAAAGCAGTGCAAGAATCTGTCAAAACAGAACAGTTCGTAAAAATTGATTTTTGAAAAATAGTTACGCTGCGTAACTCGAAAAACTCTGAACTAATGAAAGTTAGATAAATATCTGGGGAAGATGCTCGTAAATTGGCAGCTCAAACTTACGTTCTGGTGATTTTTGGCGATTTTTCTCGTGACGAACCAGAAACAGTAAACAAGATTGCAAATCCCCCAAATACCACTTTCTTACCATTAGAGGCAATTCTTGGCACAAAAACAAAACAAACATGATAAGGAGAGGTCATTACAGTAGTAATGACTTCCAAGACTCAACAAAGCAGTAAATAACAGAAATATAAACATATTGGGTTGTCTCCCATAAAGCTCTTTCTTTATAGCCATTTAAGATGGGCATGATTATTTGATGGAGCTCTCAAACCCCCTTTTTTTGTTGTTTTCCAATTATAAGTGAAACTGACAAAGAAACAAGAACCAAATAAAGAACCTAATAAAACTAAATAGGATAAAACCAAAGATAATAAAAGCAACTATATACAATGCTTACATGTGGATGGGTAATATTGAGTTTGAAGGAGACAACCTCATGTTGGTTGATGAATAGGGGGATGCCTTGGGCATCCCCAAGCTTAGATATTTGCATCTTCTTGAATATTCTCTTGGGATCCATCTACACATCCCCAAGCTTGAGCTCTTGCATCCTCTTGCTCATCTCATATCACCATATTGATTGGAACTTAAAAACTGCATCCACATAAAGCTTCACAAAACTCATTAGTAGGTTAGTACTCATTAAATAAAATCCACAAGTGTTCAAGTATCCCTAATTTCTATAAAATCTATCAAATATTTAGCCACTGTAATACTGAGGTTTCTTATTATTTCAATCGTACGTCGAAAACGAAGGAAACTTTTGAATCCTAAGTACAATATTTAAACAAAGAGAATAGAAATCTGTCAAAACTGAACACTCTGTAAAGATGTCACTCAATGAGATAGTTACGTAGCTCAAATCGAAAAACTCATGATTAATGAAAGACAGATCATAACCTCAGGTCTATGCACAAAAAAATTTCAGATCAAAATGCCATACTGAGATTTTTCACGAATTTTTGCAGCACAGCACAAGAAATCTGTCTCAACAGAATCAGTCCGTAAAGATTGAATTATTAGATCTGTCTACGTACCTCAAATCAGAAAAGTCAGAACTAACGAAAGTTAGATAGCAAGCACTACTATGCACTCAAGAAATTTCAGATCAAGATCTCGTTCTGGTGATTTTTAAAATTTTCTACAGTGGAGCACAGGAAATCTGTTTTCTAGGCAGCATAGTGACAAACTTGCATAACAAACTAGGGGTTATCTATACATTCTATTTACAGCGGGATATGTACACTATATACACTATATACACTATTTACAAGTTTTTAATGAAAAGCTTCCATGGAAAGAATTGTTTTGGTTTCGCAGGCATGAACACAAGTGTTCAAGGTCGACCCCCACTTCACCATTACTCATCTTTCCAATCACTTTTCTTTTCTGAAAACATTTTTTATTTTTTTATATAAGAAGTACAACTAATTTTTTTTGTAATTCGCATTCCCTATCCATACAAGAGATAGAGAACAACTAGGTACATGAAGTAAAACTACTTAGAGATAAAGCAAACAAGTGCACACGAAAATATTCACCTACGCTATGGCTCCCCGGCAACGGCGCCAGAAAAGGTCTTGATATCCCACAAGTATAGGGGATCGTTTGTAGCCTTTTCGATAAGTAAGAGTGTCGAACCCAACGAGGAGCTAAAGGTAGGATAAACATTCTCTCAAGTTCTATCAACCACTGATACAACTCTACGCACACTAAGCGTTTGCAATATCTAGGAAATAAAACTAGAGCGATAACGGGTATGAGAGGTGACTTTGCAGAACAATAAAATACACGGAATAAATGTTAGTGCTGCAGCAATAAAACAAACTAAACTAACAGTACCATGAGTGTGGAAAGGCGGTGGTAATAGTGGTGGCTTTGTCCAAGATCAATTAGTGAAGACATTTAGTTCATTGTCTTTGATGTAGTTTTCAATGTGGGAGAGGCTAAATATACAAGCGCTCCACTACTTGGGATTACAAGTACTATATGATTGGATTGTTAGCAAACATCCGTAAATACTAACAATGCATTAAGGTTTCCCCAACCATAGCCTTAAGTTTATGGTCCTCTTACTCCCATACATGCAACTAACCGGTTTGAGCCCTCAGGTTTCTGTCACTCCGGCAGGACTACCCCCTTCCTTTGCACATACTACTAACCCTATGGTGTTGATCCATGCGCGCACAAGTATAATGGACACCAAAGGACAGTACCATATCAACATACAACTCTAATGAACCATAGACATTCAACAAAGCAATCAAAAGACAAATATACTACATAAACATGACATAGATCATAGGATAAATATTATAGCATCAAACACCATGTTACATAGGACGGTACAGAGGTTTGTGGGAGGATGAACCACTGAATACAAGGAGGAGATGGTGATGGAGATGGCGGTGAAGACGTTGGAGCGGCGGCGGCGCGGGGAACTCCTTTCCCCGCCGCCGGCAAGCTTGGGGAGCGCCGCCCCTTAGCCTCCCTCCTTCATGGCTTCTTGGGAGCCCTCCCCCATGGAGATGGGATCCATGGGGGAGGCAAAAACGTGGCTTTGGTGGCTGGAAATTCGTGGGTGGAGGTGTCCTCCACGAGTTAGGGTTTCCTCCTTTATATAGACTCTCGGATTTCCGTCATCCCATCTAGGGCTTCAGTAAAACGGGTCCCTAGGCCGCATACGGACTCCGATTGGGCCGAATTTTAACTCTAGAACGTTCAGCAGAAAATTATCTACAACTTCCTCTTCAGGCCCAACTCCGTTGGAGGTCATCTTCGAGGGTCAAACAGACAATCTCCGAAAACAGTTCTGGGACAGATTTCAGCAAAGTTCCAATTCGACTCCAACAAGGTTTCCTCTTATATTCTTGATAATTCCTACACATCAAAGTGTAAAACAAGAACATTGTGCACTTTTGCAACTATTAATAGGTTAGTCCAAATAAATCATAAACTTAATACAAAAACAAGTGCCAAAGACATAATATTAGCATGAAACAAATCAAAAATTATAGATACGTTTGCGACGTATCACACCATGGCCGACGATTTTTGGTCCCTCCGTGTTTCATGTCAAAACTTCTTTTTCTCGTTTTTGAGGCCACCTAGCCCGACGAAAGAGGCCAAAACGTCGCGTATGGTGGCCCGGGACGTGGTGCATCACGAATTCTCGGGTTCGCCGGCCGAGTCAACGCAAATCCGCACCGCCCAGGGATGTAGGGCCCAGATGGCAGCCTCTCTAACATTGTTTTTTTTCTCGATCGTGCCATCTCGTTCAACGCTCTCCGATCGAGCCGTTTACGATGCAGGATCATGGGTCCCGCATGTCATCCTCTATGAACCAAAATTCTTTCTTTTCTTGGATTTTTTTTACCCCTTGATTTCTGGCTACTTCCTTTTTCTTTTGATCCCTTGCCGCCTTGGAAACGTTGAGACCGCTGCAGCTAAATGGGACCCGCATGTCATCCTCTATGAGCAATCAACTTTCTTTTCTTGGAGTTATTTTTGGCACCTCATATTTGGTCACTTGCCTTTTTCTTTCGATCCCCTGCCGCCTCTCAAACGGTGATACCGCTGCTGCTAAATGGGACCCACATGTCATCCTCTATGTACTATAAAACTTTCTTTTCTTGGATTTTTTTGGCACCTCATATTTGGTCACTTGCCTTTTTCTTTCGATCCCCTGCCGCCTCTCAAACGGTGGTACCCTGCCGTTTACGATGCAGGATCATGGGTCCCGCTTGTCATCCTCTATGAACCAAATTTCTTTCTTTTCTTGGATTTATTTTTGACCCTAATTGATTTCTGGCTGTTTCCTTTTTTCTTTTGATCCCCTGCCGCCTTGAAATAGTTGAGGATGCTACTGCCTTATGGGTCCCCTGCCGTTTACGATGCAGGATCATGGGTCCCGCTTGTCATCCTCTATGAACCAAATTTCTTTCTTTTCTTGGATTTTTTGACCCCTGATTTCTACTTCCTTTTTCTTTGATCCCTTGCCGCCTTGGAAACGTTGAGACCGCTGCTGCTAAATGGGACCCGCATGTCATCCTCTATGAGCAATCAACTTTCTTTTCTTGGAGTTTTTTGGCACCTCATATTTGGTCACTTGCCTTTTTCTTTCGACCCTGCCGCCTCTCAAACGGTGATACCGCTGCTGCTAAATGGGACCCGCATGTCATCCTCTATGTAAATTATGTTTCTTTTCTTGAATTATTTTTGGCTCCTGATATTTGGTCACTTGCCTTTTTCTTTCGATCACATGCCACGTTTGAAACGTTGAGGAACCTGCTGGCTCATGGGACCCGCATGTCATCCTCTATGTGCTATAAAAGTTTCCTTTGTTGGATTTTTTTTCACTCTCTGATTTTTGGCTTGCCTTTTTCTTTTGATCCCCTGCCCCCTTTGAAACGTTGAGTAAGCTGCTGGCTCAAGGGACCCGCATGTCATCCTCTATGTCCATCAACTTTCTTTTCTTGGATTTTTTTGACCCCCTAATTACTAGCTACTTTCTTTTTCTTTTGATCTCAAGCCGCATTTCAAACATTGAGACCGCTGCTGCAAAATGGGACCCACATGTCATCCTCTATGTACAATAAATCTTGGATTATTTTTGGCTCCTGATATTTTGTCACTTGCCTTTTTCTTTCGATCATGCCACGTTTGAAATGTTGAGGAACCTGCTGGCTCATGGGACCCGCATGTCATCCTCTATGTGCTATAAAAGTTTCCTTTGTTGGATTTTTTTACCCTCTGATTTTTGGCTTGCCTTTTTCTTTTGATCCCCTGCCCCCTTTGAAACGTTGAGTAAGCTGTTGGCTCAAGGGACCCGCATGTCATCCTCTATGTCCATCAACTTTCTTTTCTTGGATTTTTTGACCCCCTAATTACTAGCTACTTTCTTTTTCTTTTGATCTCAAGCCGCATTTCAAACATTGAGACCGCTGCTGCAAAATGGGACCCACATGTCATCCTCTATGTACAATAAATCTTGGATTATTTTTGGCTCCTGATATTCGGTCACTTGCCTTTTCTTTCGATCTCATGTCGCCTTTGAAACGTTGAGTAAGCTGCGGCTCATGGGTCCCGCATGTCATCCTCTACGAACAATAAAACTTTCCTTTCTTGGAGTTATTTTTGACCCCTAATTTCTGGCTATTTGCCTTTTTCTTTTGATCCCCTGCCCCCTTTGAAACGATGAGGACGCTATTGGCAGGTCGGTCCCACATGTCATCCTCTATGAACAATAAAAGTTTCCTTTGGTGGATTTATTTTTGACCCCTAATTAATTTCTGGCTATTTCCTTTTTTCTTTTGATCCCTTGCCGCCTTGGAATTGTTGAGAATGCTGCTGCCTCATTTTTCTTTTGGTCCTGTGCCGCCTTGGAAACGTTGAGACCGCTGCTACAAAATGGGACCCGCATGTCATCCTCTATGTACAATAAAGTTTCTTTTCTTGGATTATTTTTGGCTCCTGATATTATGTCACTTGCCTTTTTCTTTCGATCTCATGCCGACTTTGAAACGTTGAGGATGATGTTGCCTCATGGGTCCCGCATGTCATCCTCTCAGAACGATAAATGTTTTCTTTTCTTGGATTTTTTTACCAACTGATTTTTGGATTTTTTTTATTTTCGATCCCCTGCCGCCTTTGAAACGTTGACGATGCTGCTGGCTCATGGGTCCCCGATGTCAGCCTCCCCATACAAGAAACATGTGATATCTTATTTTGCAGACAATAAACATTGTATTTCGCTCTGAGCTATTGCAAACGGATAAATTAAATCTTTATATCTACATAAACAAACTTATATGTTGAATCTCCTTGTTTTTTGTTTTTGCGAAGCATAGGACTTTCCTTTTTTTGAGAAAAATCCGAACTTTCCTGTTTTGGAGTGGGCTGAAATTGTACGAGTCGAAAGGCCTAGCAGGATAGTTCGAAGGCCCAGATGTCCAGATGCAGCCCAATTGAAATCTTTCTTTTCTTGGATTTTTTTCACACCCGATTTCTGGCTACTTCATTTTTCTTTCAGTCTGTGCCGCCTTGGAAGCGTTGAGACCGCTGCTACAAAATGGGACCCGCATGTCATCCTCTATGTACAATAAAGTTTCTTTTTTTGGATTATTTTTGGCTCCTGATATTATGTCACTTGCCTTTTTCTTTCAATCTCATGCCGACTTTGAAACGTTGAGGAAGCTGCTGGCTCATGGGTCCCGCATATCATCCTCTATGAACAATAAAAGTTTCCTTTGTTGGATTTATTTTTTCCCCTAATTTCTGGCTATTTGCCTTTTTCTTTTGATCCCCTGCCCCCTTTGAAACGATGACGACGTAGCTGGCAAGTCGGTCCCACATGTCATCCTCTATGAACAATAAAAGTTTCCTTTGATGGATTTATTTTTGACCCTAATTAATTTCTGGCTATTTCCTTTTTTCTTTTGATCCCCTGCCGCCTTGAAATAGTTGAGGATGCTGCTGCCTCATGGGTCCCACATGTCATCCTCTCAGAAAGGTAAATGTTTCTTTTCTTGAATTTTGTTTACCAACTGATTTTTGGCTTATTTTTTTTTTCGATCTCCTGCCACCTTTAAAACGTTGACGACGCTGCTGGCTCATGGGTCCCCAATGTCAGCCTCCCCATACTGCAAATCCTCTTTCTGCAAAGGTTGTATTTCTAGATAGATAAGGTGGATTCGAATCTGCCATGGTTCAGGCAGCTCAGGTAAGCCTTCTTGCACTGATTAATGGAAGTAGTGTATAGCAAGGTCAAGACATGTGGCTCGGTGTAATGAATCTATTTGAATCATGTTGTGGGTTCAATCTGATAGTTCTCTAACAGGTCAGCCAAAATAGAAATTAAGTTTTTTTCTAAAACGGAAATGCAAATTAAGATGAACACAAACATTAGTTATCATAATAGCTGATCATACATACATACTTGCTAAGAGCAAAAGCTTGCCAGAGTTTTACCACCCATACAATTAATTAGCAGTTCAGATAAGATAACCTTATATAAGTATAACTACAAATGCATTTGCTAAGGGCTCATGGGACAACAGAACTAGACAACCGCGAACTTTATGACCAGCATGTCACAACGGCATCGAAAGATCTTGACCTTCAACTTTGATCCAATGCGAAGTTTGGCACCGTCAATGAACTTTTTCCACCTGGAAGTAACAGCCAAGCGGCCATCTGTGGGACTGACGGAGTACCGTCCCTCCACGGTGAGACCTTCACTCTCCATGACGAGGGATATCTTGCCCCTTCGGCCAGCATTGAGATCCTTGGAGATACTTTTAGGCAATTTCTGATTCAAAGCAAGAGATACCACCAAAAATTAGTCAATGGCACCAATGCACTGAACCATGTGAGACTTTGAGCAGAGAAGACATCAAGATAAGAGCAGTTATGCTGTCATATACTCACGAACATAGCCTTCAGATGCATCCTGGTCACCACACGGGTGGCCACAGCAATGAGCTGAGACCTCGGTGATGCTGGGAGGTGCAGGGGCTAGTACACGAGCTGGTGCTGATGCAGGAGACTGCTGGGCAGGTGCAGAAACGGTGCCTCTAGAGGAACCGGTGCTGATGCAGGAGACTGTTGGGCAGGTGCAGTAAACGGTGCAGCTAGAGGAACCAGTGCTGATGCAGGAGCCTGCTGGGCAGGTGTAGTATATGGGGCCTCTACAGGAACCAATGCTGATGTAGGGGACTGCTGGGTAGATGCACTAAACGGAGCTGGTACAGGAACCGGTGCTGATGCAGGAGAGTGGGAAGCCGGTGCCGGTGCTGGTGTGGTTGCCCTTTGTGACATCCGCTCCTGTTCCATCAGGGGATCTGCAGCTTTGATCATGTTAAACCCAGCAAGCTAGAACAGAGGGAATGGTTTAGAACAACTGCTCAGAATGCAGTTATCAAAAGATATGAGTAGAAAAAAGTTACATATTATATATTTGGAAGTGTCTCCAACTCTGTAAGCAGTTACGTATATCTGCCCGTTTGAGTTTCTGATCCTCAGCTCGTCGCCCTTCTTCAGACCATAGTCAAAAGCAAACTTTCTCCAATCATGTCCATACAAATATGTGATGGCATGCGTCTTGTAGACATACACCTCATAGACCGTGTAGGTGTTCATCAATTTGCCATTGCCATGCATAGTGAAAGACCCTTCATGCGGACACATCTGGTTAATCATTGGACGAAGTTCACAAGGTACAGTCTGCATGTGAAAATTGATACAAATGTAAGAAGCAGGAAGACTAAAAACAAGACTTTACTATATGCCAATTCATGCTAAACCACTGAGAATACATACATGTAACTCTGTGAAGGAGTTACTAGAAAGGTAGATAGAGCCATAGGAGGTGTTATATGCGGGGTATGTACATGGGCCCGCCATATTCCCGCAAGCTCGGCATCGGGATGGTGAAGGAAACATGGGAGGTACTACTGGTGCGTAGCGCTGAACGTAAGTGGAAGAATTAGGTTGTGTAAAGTGCATAGTTCAGAGCAATGCAAATGTTGACAAGCGAGTGCATAACACTATGTTACAAACTGAATAGTGAAAAATTAGTGTATGATGAATATAAGCATGCTAATTTGGTGTTTCCGAATTCCAAAAAGCATTAGACAGAGCCGGTGATAATATCAGACATAAATCATGGCATGTATATGTGGCTTAAGAAAATATACCCGAACCCTTGGATGGTTACGGCCCGGCTGGTCCTTGGACTTGAGCTTATATAAGCATCCAGAAGGTGGGGCTGACAGTAACTTGGTGGCAGCCTCTGCAGATGCCTCATCAGCAGCAGTTGCAATCCTTTTGACCAATGAAGGCTTAGCAGTTTCAGTCTGCATATGAAAATTGAAGAGCAACAGACATCAGCAGTGATATATAAAATGAATCTATGAGACACTGATGCATATAGTGCTGGATGTAAGTGGAAGAATAGGTGTGTGTGTTTCTGAACTATTGGTAAGCATTAGACAAAGCCGGCAATAAACAGACAAAAATCAAATCATGTATGAGGATTAAGAAAATATACCTGCTTACTGAAAAGGGTACCACCCAGCTGGCCCGTGGCCTTGTGCTTGAGGAGGTTTTCAGAAGATGGTGGCGGCACCATCGTCTTCACAGCAGCCTCATCAGGATCATTTTTTATCCATTTGAGTAGAGGCACAGAAGTTTCATCCTGCATATGAATAGCAACAGAACTCATCATTGATATTTAATAAATCTATGAGATAGACTGATGCAAATAGTGCGGGGTGTAAGTGGAAGAATAGGGTTGTGCATAGAGAACAGTTGACAACAATGCAAATGATTACAAAAGAAGCCAACGGAAATCAACAGTTTATATACTGGATGAGACAGACTGAAAAGTGAAAAATTAGTGTATGATGATTGTAAGCAAACGCAGTGTTTCTGAACTTTTGGTAAGCATTAGACAAAGCCAACAGTAATTAAACAGATAATAATGAAATCATGTATGTGGATTAAGAAAATATACCAGATTCATTAAAAGGTCACCACCCAGCTGGCCCATGGCCTCGTGCTTGTAGAGGTTTTCGGAAGATGGTGCCGGCACCATCGTCCTCACAGCAGCCTCATTAGCCTCATTTTGCATCCACTTGAGTAAAGGCGCATCAGTTTCAGCCTGCATAAGAATGGGAACAGATCTCAGCAGTGATATTGAATGACTCTGAGACAGACTGATGCATATAGTGCTGGATGTAAGTGGAAGGGTATGGCCGTGTATGGACAATAGTTCACAACAATGCAAGGGTGTGTTCGGTTCTGAAACAGCGTGGAATGGAATGGAATGGTTCCATTTCAGAGGAATGGAATGGTTACATTTTTGTTCGGTTGGGAAAAATGGAGAGCAGAAGAGATCGAGGTTAAACTAACCATTTGTCTCAAAATTGTAATTAACAATTGCAAATGACATTTTAATCTCAAAGTCGTAATTAACAGCGCCTAATGGTGCTCTTTTAATCTAAAAATCGTAATTAACATCATTTTTTGTTGGGTTAGGGGAACTGGAGTAGATGAACATTACTGTATGATGATTGTAAGCAAATGAATTTGGTGTTTCTAAACTTTTGGCTTCGAGATCTTATGGGTTTCAACTCTAGCCTACCCCAACTTGTTTGGGACTGAAAGGCTTGGTTGTTGTTGTTGTAAACTTTTGGCAAGCATAGAAAAAACCGACAATAAACAGAGAAAAATCAAGGCATGTGACGTGGGCACTACCCTTCGGGTAACCGATGTTGCCCTATCCTATATTTCCTGGCTGGAGGCCCATGAAGGCACTTGGAGGCAAGCCCATCCGGACGGTGCACCAGAAGATTCCTTGGCAAGCAAGACGAAGAAGCAGCCGAACAAGGAAAGATTAGATCTCAAACTACTGTAAACCTAGTCGTGCTCGGTTAGACCTCTTGAGACCTGGCCTCCTATATAAAGGCCAGGAGAGGGGCTGCTGATGGCGTGTAACTCACACGTTCGTTGGGAACCCCAAGAGGAAGGTATGATGCGCACAGTAGCAAGTTTTCCCTCGAAAGAAATCAAGGTTTAATCGAACCAGGAGGAGCCAAGAAGCACGTTGAAGGTTGATGGTGGCGAAATGTGATGCGGCGCAACAACAGGGATTCCGGCGCCAACCTGCACAACACAACCCAAGTACTTTGTCCCAACGAAACAGTGAGGTTGTCAATCTCACCGGCTTGCTGTAACAAAGGATTAACCGTATTGTGTGGAAGATGATTGTTTGCAAGAAAACAGTAAAACAAGTATTGCAGTAGATTGTATGCGATGTAAAGAATAGGACCGGGGTCCACAGTTCACTAGAGGTGTCTCTCCCATAAGATAAAGCATGTTGGGTGAACAAATTACAGTCGGGCAATTGACAAATAGAGAAGGGCATAACAATGCATATACATGATATGATAAATATAGTGAGATTTAATCCGGGCATTACGACAAAGTACATAGACCGCCATCCAACTGCATCTATGCCTAAAAAGTCCACCTTCAGGTTATCATCCGAACCCCATTCAGTATTAAGTTGCCAAGCAACAGACAATTGCATTAAGTATGGTGCGTAATGTAATCGACAACTACATCCTTAGACATAGAATCAATGTTTTATCCCTAGTGGCAACAACACATCACAACCTTAGAACTTTCTGTCACTGTCCCAGGTGTCAATGAAGGCATGAACCCACTATCGAGCATAAATACTCCCTCTTGGAGTTAAGAGTAAAAACTTGGCCAGAGCCTCTACTAATAACGGAGAGCATGCAAGATCATAAACAACACATAAACAATAGATTTATAATCACCATAACATAGTATTCTCTATCCATCGGATCCCGACAAACACAACATATAGTATTACAGATAGATGATCTTGATCATGTTAGGCAGCTCACAAGATCCAACAATGAAGCACATGAGGAGAAGACGACCATCTAGCTACTGCTATGGACCCATAGTCCAGGGGTGAACTACTCACTCATCACTCCGGAGGCGACCATGGCGGTGTAGAGTCCTCCGGAGATGAATCCCCTCTCCGGCAGGGTGCCGGAGGCGATCTCCTGAATCCCCCGAGATGGGATTCGCGGCGGCGTCTCCGGAAGGTTTTCCGTATCGTGGCTCTCGGTACTGGGGGTTTCGCGACGGAGGCTTTAAGTAGGCGGAAGGGCAAAGTCGGGGGCGACGAGGGGCCCACACCATAGGTCGGCGCGGCCGGGCCCGGGCCGCGCCGCCTATGGTGTCGGCCTCGTGGCCCCACTTCGACTCCCTCCGGTCTTGGAAGCTTCGTGCAAAATAGGACCCTGGGCGGTGATTTCGTCCAATTCCGAGAATATTTCGTTACTAGGATTTCTGAAACCAAAAACAGCAGAAAACAAATGGCTCTTCGGCATCTTGTTAATAGGTTAGTTCCAAAAATGCGTAAATACGACATATAATGTGCATAAAACATGTAGGTATCATCAATAAAGTAGCATGGAACATAAGAAATTATCGATACGTTGGAGACGTATCAGCATCCCCAAGCTTAGTTCTGCTCGTCCCGAGCAGGTAAAACGATAACAAAGATAATTTCTGAAGTGACATGCCATCATAATCTTGATCATACTATTTGTAAACATATGTAATGAATGCAGCGATCAAAACAATGGTAATGACATGAGTAAACAAATGAATCATAAAGCAAAGACTTTTCATGAATAGTACTTCAAGACAAGCATCAATAAGTCTTGCATAAGAGTTAACTCGTAAAGCAATAAATCAAAGTAAAGGTGTTGAAGCAACACAAAGGAAGATTAAGTTTCAGCGGTTGCTTTCAACTTATAACATGTATATCTCATGGATATTGTCAACATAAAGTAATATAACAAGTGCAATATGCAAGTATGTAGGAATCAATGCACAGTTCACACAAGTGTTTGCTTCTTAAGGTGGAGGGAGATAGGTAAACTGACTCAACAATAAAAGTAAAAGAATGGTCCTTCAAAGAGGAAAGCATCGATTGCTGTATTTGTGCTAGAGCTTTTATTTTGAAAACATGAAACAATTTTGTCAACGGTAGTAATAAAGCATATGAGTTATGTAAATTATATCTTACAAGTTGCAAGCCTCATGCATAGTGTACTAATAGTGCTCGCACCTCGTCCTACTTAGCTTGGACTACCGGATCTTTGCATGCCATGTTTCAACCAAGTGTCACAAAGGGGTACCTCCATGCCGCCTGTACAAAGGTCTAAGGAGAAAGCTCGCATTTTGGATTTCTCGCTTTTGATTATTCTCAACTTAGACATCCATACCGGGACAACATGGACAACAGATAATGGACTCCTCTTAAATGCATAAGCATGTAGCAACAATTATTATTCTCATATGAGATTGAGGATATATGTCCAAAACTGAAACTTCAACCATGATTCATGGCTTTAGTTAGCGGCCCAATGTTCTTCTCTAACAATTTGCATGCTCCAATCATTAAAGTGATAGATCCTTCAGACAAGACGGACATGCATAGCAACTCACATGATATTCAACAATAGTTGATGGCGTTCCCAGCATGGTTATCGCACAACAAGCAACTTAATAAGAGATAAAGTGCATAAGTACATATTCAATACTACGATAGTTTTTAAGGCTATTTTGTCCCATGAGCTATATATTGCAAAGGTGAATGATGGAATTTTAAAGGTAGCACTCAAGCAATTTACTTTGGAATGGCGGAGAAATACCATGTAGTAGGTAGATATGGTGGACACAAATGACATAGTGGTTGGCTCAAGGATTTTGGATGCATGAGAAGTATTCCCTCTCGATACAAGGTTTAGGCTAGCAAGGTTATTTGAAGCAAACTCAAGGATTAACCGGTGCAGCAAAACTCACATAAAAGACATATTGTAAACATTATAAGACTCTACACCGTCTTCCTTGTTGTTCAAAACTCAATACTAGATATTATCTAGACCTTAGAGAGACCAAATATGCAAATCAAATTTTAGCAAGCTCTATGTATTTCTTCATTAATGGGTGCAAAGTATATGATGCAAGAGCTTAAACATGAGCACAACAATTGCCAAGTATCACATTATCCAAGACATTTTAGAATTACTACATGTAGCATTTTCCAATTCCAACCATATAACAATTTAACGAAGAAGAAACTTCGCCTTGAACATTATGAGTAAAGCCTAAGGACATATTTGTACATATGCAACAGCGGAGCGTGTCTCTCTCCCACAAAGTGAATGCTAGGATCCATTTTATTCAAACAAAAACAAAAACAAAAACAAACCGACGCTCCAAGTAAAGAACACAAGATGTGATTGAATAAAAATATAGTTTCAGGGGAGGAACCTGATGATGTTGTCGATGAAGAAGGGGATGCCTTGGGCATCCCCAAGCTTAGACGCTTGAGTCTTCTTAGAATATGCAGGGGTGAACCACGGGGCATCCCCAAGCTTAGAGCTTTCACTCCTCTTGATCATAGTATATCATACTCCTCTCTTGACCCTTGAAAACTTCCTTCACACCAAACTTCAAGCAAACTCATTAGAGGGTTAGTGTACAATTAATAATTCACACATTTAGAGGTGACACAATCATTTTTTACACTTCTGGACATTGCATAAAGCTACTGGACATTAATGGATCAAAGAAATAAATCCAACATAGCAAAAGAGGCAATGCGAAATAAAAGGCAGAATCTGTCAAAAACAGAACAGTCCATAAAGACGAATTTTAAAATGGCACCAGACTTGCTAAAATGGAAAAACTCAAAACTAATGAAAGTTGCGTACATATCTGAGGATCACGCTCGTAAATTGGCAGATTTTTTCGAATTTTCTACAGAGACTTGTGCCCAGATTCGTGACAGACAGCAATGCTGTTTCTGCGCAGCGATCCCAAATATAACATCAACTTTGACATAGAAACTTTACTTGGCACAAAAACATGATAAGGAGAGGTTGCTACAGTAGTAAACAACTTCCGAGACTCAAATATAAAATAAAGTACTGTAGTAAAAACATGGGTTGTCTCCCATAAGCGCTTTTCTTTAACGCCTTTCAGCTAGGCGCAGAAAGTGCAAATCAAGTATTATCGAGAGTAGAAGCATCAACATCATTATTTTTCATGCAAACACAACTTGTTGCAGAGGGTACTTTAGGTGCTCCATTATCTAAATTTTCTATGGTGGTGCTAGGGGTTTTAGCAATTTTAGGCCTATAATAATTCTTTTGTTTAGGCACTTTAGAGACATACATAAATTTTTGCTCTTTACCCACATAAGCTTTCTCATTATACTTGAGAGAAGAAAAGGTTGAACCCAAGGTTCCCATAGCCTTTTCAAGTTCATCAATCCTATTGGTTTGATTATCGTGAACAACACAAGTTCCTAGGACACTAATTCTTTCATCAATTCCTCCTAGGGATTTATCAAGTTCATCAGTTTTATCCAATAACATTTCCAATTTAGTTTCAATACTTGGAAAAATTTTCTCTATGGTTTCCAATTTTTTCATAACATCCTCAAGAGAGATTTCAATTTTAACTTCATTAACAGGTGGTATTCCAACTAGGCTCTCAATGATGCAACTAGCTTCTAAGGCGGGAGTACCTAGGAAATTACCTCCCGAAAGAGCATCAAGAACATACCTATTCCAACTAGATAAACCAACATAAAAGTTCCTAAGAAGGATAGTGGTGGAGTGTTTCTTAATGCACCTATGATGAGCATTACTAATTCTGTACCAAGCATCTTTAAAACTTTCTCCACCTTGTTGCTTAAAAGAACGAACTTCAACTTCAGGATTACTCATTTTAGTAGCAATAAAGTAAACTAGGCAAATAAAGTAAAGACAAGTAACTAATTTTTTTGTGTTTTTGATATAGAGAGCAAGACAGTAAATAAAGTAAAACTAGCAACTAATTTTTTTGTGTTTTGTTTAGGTGCAGCAAACAAAGTAGTAACTAAAATAAAGCAAGACAAAAACAAAGTAAAGAGATTGAGAAGTGGAGACTCCCCTTGCAGCGTGTCTTGATCTCCACGGCAACGGCGCCAGAAAAAGAGCTTGATGGCGTGAAACTCACACGTTCGTTGGGAACCCCAAGAGGAAGGTATGATGCGCATAGCAAGTTTTCCTAGAAAGAAACCAAGGTTTAATCGAACCAGAAGGAGCCAAGAAGCACGTTGAAGGTTGATGGTGGCGAAATGTGATGCGGCGCAACAACAGGGATTCCGGCGCCAACGTGGAACCTGCACAACACAACCCAAGTACTTTGTCCCAACGAAACAGTGAGGTTGTCAATCTCACCGGCTTGCTGTAACAAAGGATTAACCGTATTGTGTGGAAGATGATTGTTTGCAAGAAAACAGTAAAACAAGTATTGCAGTAGATTGTATGCGATGTAAAGAATAGGACCGGGGTCCACAGTTCACTAGAGGTGTCTCTCCCATAAGATAAAGCATGTTGGGTGAACAAATTACAGTCGGGCAATTGACAAATAGAGAAGGGCATAACAATGCATATACATGATATGATAAATATAGTGAGATTTAATCCGGGCATTACGACAAAGTACATAGACCGCCATCCAACTGCATCTATGCCTAAAAAGTCCACCTTCAGGTTATCATCCGAACCCCATTCAGTATTAAGTTGCCAAGCAACAGACAATTGCATTAAGTATGGTGCGTAATGTAATCGACAACTACATCCTTAGACATAGAATCAATGTTTTATCCCTAGTGGCAACAGCACATCACAA
This sequence comes from Lolium multiflorum, assembly GCA_030979885.1. Taxonomy (NCBI): domain Eukaryota; kingdom Viridiplantae; phylum Streptophyta; class Magnoliopsida; order Poales; family Poaceae; genus Lolium; species Lolium multiflorum. Next base: position 115,906,488 of record CM061747.1, on the reverse strand, counting down.
CCTTAGAACTTTCTGTCACTGTCCCAGGTGTCAATGAAGGCATGAACCCACTATCGAGCATAAATACTCCCTCTTGGAGTTAAGAGTAAAAACTTGGCCAGAGCCTCTACTAATAACGGAGAGCATGCAAGATCATAAACAACACATAAACAATAGATTGATAATCACCATAACATAGTATTCTCTATCCATCGGATCCCGACAAACACAACATATAGTATTACAGATAGATGATCTTGATCATGTTAGGCAGCTCACAAGATCCAACAATGAAGCACATGAGGAGAAGACGACCATCTAGCTACTGCTATGGACCCATAGTCCAGGGGTGAACTACTCACTCATCACTCCGGAGGCGACCATGGCGGTGTAGAGTCCTCCGGGAGATGAATCCCCTCTCCGGCAGGGTGCCGGAGGCGATTTCCTGAATCCCCGAGATGGGATTCGGCGGCGGCGTCTCTGGAAGGTTTTCCGTATCGTGGCTCTCGGTACTGGGGGTTTCACGACGGAGGCTTTAAGTAGGCGGAAGGGCAAGTCGGGGGACGAGGGCCCACACCATAGGTCGGCGCGGCCAGGGCCTGGGCCGCGCCGCCCTATGGTGTCGGCCCCTCGTGGCCCCACTTCGACTCCCCTCCGGTCTTCTGGAAGCTTCGTGCAAAAATAGGACCCCGGCGGTGATTTCGTCCAATTCCGAGAATATTTCGTTACTAGGATTTGGAAACCAAAAACAGCAGAAAACAGCAACTGGCTCTTCGGCATCTTGTTAATAGGTTAGTTCCATAAAATGCGTAAATACGACATATAATGTGCATAAAACATGTAGGTATCATCAATAAAGTAGCATGGAACATAAGAAATTATCGATACGTTGGAGACGTATCAGCTGCCGAGGGACACAATCAATCTTAACAGCCTTAGCCACCAAAAAGCTTAGAGCTAGGTCATCATTAAGATTAGCATCTCGACGAGATCTAAGCCGAACTATTCGGCACCCCATTGTAACCTATTCATCATCATAATCAAGAACAGACAAGTAGGACTTAAGGGTTTTACCTCATCGAGGGCCCCGAACCTGGGTAAATTGCTCCCCCCGTTTGTCTGTGAACCGATGTCTCGTGTCAGCTTGCAGGATTCCATCAACCCTAAGCCCCTATCAGAGGGCATTGCCGAGGAGCACCCCGACAATTGGCGCCGTCTATGGGAAGCCTGTCGGCACAAGGTAGGGCATCGGCAATACCAGTCACATCTGCATCGTTCGTGCTCGATTCGCCAACACCTCCAGACCCAATGGACCCGATTCGCTGCGGGTCCTCCGAGTTCGTACCATACCTCAAGCCGCCACACTCGATTCCTGCAGAATCGTGCAACGGCATGACAGCCACTTTTGGAGGCGTTCACTTCATCATCGACTCCGGAGGCTTTCTTCGCCTCCCTAGGACAAACACATCTGGTTCAAAGGCCTCAATTTCGGCAGAGGACACCTTGGCAGCAACTCTGGAAATCCCGCCCAGAAGCGTACAAGGAGGCAGCCGGGGAAGTTTCGACCTCACAACGGGGCGAAAGAAATGGCGGAAGGACCTGCACCATGGAGAGGAAGAATGTACAACGCCTCACCCTCGCCAGTCCGAACGAGGACAGGGGGACGTGCAGCCGATCTATGGCCGCGCCCGTTCGCCGTATCTATCGGCCACGGAGCAACTCGAGGCACCGTGCTACCTCCACTCTTACATCGATCCGAAGGATGGGCGAGAGAAATCCAGTCATTTGCTGAGGAACTGCCGACACTTCCAGGAGATTCGACGTTCTGTGATGATCTCAGAGCTGAAGCTACATCAAGAGTTCGCGCAATGGAGAAGAGGACAAGGTCTTACAGCTATCCACCATAACCGTACGTGCCAGAACCATACGAACCAATGGAAAAGGACGAGTATGTACCTGCCGAAGTGTTCCCAGAGCCATGTGGGCAGGTCAACATGATCCGTAAAACCAGCTTTTCAAAAAGGGAAATCAAGAAATTCTCGCGAGAGGTGAAGTATGCGGAAGTTGCTATGGTCGATACACCCGACTTCATCGACTGGTCGGAGCAAAGCATCTCCTTCGACAGGACAGATCACCCAAAGGCCGTCCCTAGACCAGGTCATGCAGCCCTCGTCCTGGAGGCACAAATCGGGGGTACAACATGAGCAAGGTGTTCATGGATGGAGGAAGTGGCTTAAATTTGATGTTTGCAAACACAATGAAGGCCATGGGTTTAACAGTCGACATGTTAAGAGAATCCGATACAGGATTCCATGGCATCATACCGACTCGGCCCGCCTATTCTCTAGGCAAAATATCACTGGATGTAGTTTTCGGTACACCCAGCAACTTCAGGAAGGAGAAAATCGAGTTTGAAGTAGTCGACTGGGAATCTCAGTACCACGCCATTCTCGGCAGACCCGCCTTTGCCAAATTCATGTCCGTACCCCATTATGCGTACCTAAAGCTGAAGATGCCTGGCAACAACGGGACCCCAAACCGTCCATGGAAGCTTTGCTCGATCAGACACTTGCGATAGAGAGTTCCAGAAGATTGCCTCGAAATTCGGCCAAGGAAAAATCAACAAGCCTCCACCATAACCACCAGCCGACAACCGGAATGTAAGATCCGATGAGTCCGACGCTGCAAAGGAAGCCAAGAAGCTGCAGGTGCATCCCACTGACCCGAAGAAAACGGTCAATACGTCGGCTGACCTTACGGTCGCATAGGAAGGCGCGCTCATCGAGTTCCTCCGTGAGCGCTGGGAGATATTTGCATGGGAACCATCCGACATGCCAGGTATCCCCAGGGAACTCGCTGAGCACGCCCTTAATGTTGACCCGACAGCCAAACCAGTGCAGCAGTCAATGCGCCGATTTTCCGAACCAAAGAGGAGAGCAATTGGCGAGGAAGTCAATCGACTCCGTAAAGCAGGATTTATTCGAGAGCTCAAGGAAGCCGAATGGGTGGCCAACCCTGTGATGGTGCCAAAAAAGGACACCACCGCTCTGCGCATGTGTATCGATTACACCGGCCTCAACAAGCACTGTCCAAAGGACCACTTCCCGTTGCCCCGTATTGATCAGATAGTCGACTCCACAGCCTGATGCTATCGCCTCTCCTTCCTAGATGCATACTCTGGGTATAATCAGATAAAGTTGAAGAAAGAAGACCAAGAGCTAACCGTGTTCATCACCCCACACGGCGTTTTTTGTTACAACGTCATGACCTTCGGGTTGAAAAACGCAAGAGCAACTTATCAACGTTGCATGCAGGCTTGCCTTGGAGAACAGATCGGAAGGAACATCGAAGTATACATCGACGATATCATGGTAAAGACAAAGCACGCTGCCACTCTCATCGATGATCTACGGGAAACCTTCGACAATCTAGACTGATACAAGATCAAGCTGAACCCGAAGAAATGCTTCTTCGGGGTGCCAGGAGGACAAGTGCTCGGCTACTTCATCTCAGCAAGAGGAATAGAGGCTAACCCTTTGAAGATCAAAGCTATCCTTGACATGGAACCGCCAAAGAATCTGCACCAAGTGCAGCAGTTGGCAGGACGGTTGGCGGCACTCAGCAGATTCATCGCCAAGCTAGGAAAAAAAGCTTTACCCTTCTACAATTTGATGAAAAAATCAGAAAAATTCGAGTGGACAAAGGAGGCGCAAGAATCCTTCGACAATCTGAAGAAAATCATGTCGACATCCCCAGTCCTTGTAACCCCCCGTGAGAAAGAAACATTGCTCATGTATATAGCTGCGACAGCCCAAGTCTTCAGCAGCGTCTTGGTCGTCGAACGAGAAGAAGCAGGGAGAGTTCATGGCGTGCAGAGGCCTGTTTATTATCTCAGTGAAGTGCTCACACCTGCAAGACAGAGATACCCCCATTATCAGAAGCTGGCATACGCTCAAGTTAAGGCACTTACTACTTAACACCCAATTGTTGTCGTGAGCGAAGCACCGCTGAAGAACATAATGACTAATCCAGAGGCCACAGGACGAGTGTCTCAATGGGCTATCGAGATAGCACCACACGACATAACTTACGTCAATCGAACAGCAATAAAATCCCAAATCCTCCCAGATTTCGTGGCAAATTGGATCCAATCACATACGCCAGCAGCACCCGACATGTCGGGAGCATGGATAATGTATTTCGACAGGTCGAAACGGAGCACGGTGCGGCAGCAGGAGTGGTGTTGATATCACCACAAGGAGATAAGATGAAATACATACTACGTATGAACTTCTCCCTGCCGACAAACAATGAAGCAGAATACGAAGCTGTTGCACGGATGAAGATGGCAAAGGCATGTGGGGCAACTCGCCTGGAAATCTACGGAGATTCAAATTTGGTAGTGCAACAGTCGATGAATTTGTGCGACGCAGTCAGCGACAATATGATCGCTTATCGGCAACTGTATCAAAACATGGAAGCCAAATTTGAGGGATGTGAGCTCAAACATATCGTCAGAGCCAGTAATGAGGAAGCCGACACCTTAGCAAACATCGGCTCCATGTGCTCTCCCATTCCAGACGGAGTGTTTTACGAGGTAATCACTCAGCGGTCAATAAAGGAGAAGGCGTCGACACCTCCAAAACCATCGACTGAAGAAACAGAGGCGAGCCGCGAGCTGCCGAAAATCTCCAGTTCCCCTGCCGAACAAGTCCTCCTCTTGAGCCACTATGGACCAAGCCGTTCCTAGCGTATCTAACGAAGAACTACCGGCGGATCCAGAGAAGCAAAACGAATCGTCGACGATCGAAAGCCTTCGCCATAGTAAACGGTGAACTCTACAAGCGCAGCATTTCCGGTATCTTCCAAAGGTGCATTGCCATTGACGATGGAAGAGCACTGTTGCGCGAGATACACGAGGGAACTTGCGGGCATCATGCGGGAAGTAGGGCTCTTGTAGCGAAAGCCTTCAGGGCAGGATTTTACTGGCCAACGGCGGCATCGGATGCTCGAGATCTGGTCATGAAGTGCGACCCTTGCCAGCGATTTTCACCAAAACCACACGCCTCTACGACAGATCTGATGACGATACCCTTGGCGTGGCCGTTCGCTCAATGGGGACTCGACCAAGTTGGACCACTGCCGAGATCATCGCCTGGAGGACACACGTACTTATTAGTCGCAGTCGACAAGTTCACAAAGTGGATCGAGGCAGTACCAGTACGAAACCAGAAAGCAAAAACAGCAGTCCAATTCTTCAAGGAAATAACATGTCGATTCGGCGTGCCTCACAGTATCGTCACAGATAACGGAACTAACTTCGACTCCAAAGAGTTCCGAGAATTTTGTGACAGGGGAACAAAGCTGAAATTTGCATCAGTGGCTCACCCACAGACCAACGGCCAGGTGGAAAGGATCAACGGTCTAATAGGGGACGGTCTCAAGAAACATCTTACAGGCGCGGAAGGAGCTTGGGTCGAGGAGTTACCTTCGGTACTTTGGAGCTTGCGTACCACACCTAACAGGTCGACTCAGACACCCCATTCTTTCGGTACATGGAGCCGAAGCAGTTCTGCCAGCCGACGTTCGATTCGAAGCCCCTCGAGTGACGGCATACACAGAATCTTCTTCCAACATCGCACTGCAGGATGCCGTAGACCTCCTAGATGAAGCTCGAGACATTGCTTTAGCCAGAACCACTGTACCAGCAGGCGCTGAGGAACTACCACAGCCGACGAATACGCAATCGATGCTTTAGCGTTGGAGATATGGTACTTCGGCTGAAGCAAAAGAGACCCTCGAAACTCGAGTCTCCATGGGAAGGACCTTACATCGTCACTGAAGTGATACCAGGAGGAGCATATAGGCTCAAAAACCCAACTTCGGGAAAAGATGTTGGGAACCCATGGAACATTGCACATCTGCGACGGTTCTATGCATAGGGTGCCGTCTTTTTTATTATTCAATAGCCTTTAAAGCTGCTTTATGTTATGAATAATATTTTAATCAGGTTTTCTACCTTTTTCTCCAATTTAGGCCCTACCACCCGAACAGGTCGACTGCGGCCCATACCTTCGGCTCTTACTCCCATCGGGAGCACTGGCCTAGAAAACACACAGTGTCATTAACTAAATACTCTCAACGGGAGTTAAGATTAGTGACACACAAAAACACGAAAACAACCAATCCAAGCCTCGAGAAAATACGCGAGTGCTGCAGTCGATGGTTACATTATCACAAAATAAGGCTCAAACCGGTGCACCGCGTGACGAAGCCAAGCGTCTAATTCCCTCGTCTAAGTCGACGGGTCTCGCTCTTACAAAACTTACACAAAGGCTTCGCAATAACATTGCATAATTCAACGAAGTCGTCGGGAGAGCAGGTTGAACTGATCACTCAGCCGCCCTCGACAATAAAATATCAATCAAACTAACATAGCGTGCAATGTACGCAGTAAATTTGTACAAAACCATCTTATGCAGGTATAAGGCTATTACATTCATGATCGGGCTCCCCGATCCCAGTGGGCCTTTGATACGTCCAATTTGCATCACTATTTTGTATCATAATTTTCTGTTATTCATTGATATATTTCATATTGGGACACAATACTTATGTTATTTCATCTATTTTGCATGTTTCATCATTATTGGAGGATCAAGCACCGGAGCCAGGATTCTGCTGGAAAAGCACCGTCAGAACGCAATATTTCGGAAGATCAACTGTGGAAGGAAATTTCACGTAAATTCCTATTTTTCCAGATGACGGAGGGAGCCAGAAGGGGAAGAAGAGGGGAGCCAAGGTGGGCCCAGACCACAGGCCGGCGCGGCCCATGGCCTGGCCGCGCCACCCTGTGGTGTGGGGGCCCCACAGCCCCTTTCGCCTCCTTTTCTTCGCGTACTCCTTCGTCCCGAAAACCTAATCCAGAGGGAGGACCTCACGAAGAGTTACAGCCGCCTCTGCGGGGCGGAGAACACCAGAGAGAAAAGAGCTCTCCGGCGGGCAGGAATCCGCCGGGGAAATTCCCTCCCGGAGGGGGAAATCGACGCCATCGCCATCGTCATCGAGCTGGACATCATCTCCATCATCATCATCATCATCTCCACCATCTACACCGCCATCACCACCGCTGCACCTCGTCACCGCTGTAACAATTTGGGTTGGATCTTGATTGTTTGATAGGGGAAACTCTCCCGGTGTTATTCTCTACTTGTTGTAGATGCTATTGAGTGAAACCATTGAACCAAGGTTTATGTTCAGATTGTTATTCATCATCATATCACCTCTGATTGTATTCCATATGATGTCTCGTGAGTAGTTCGTTTAGTTCTTGAGGACATGGGTGAAGTCTAAATGCTAGTAGTGAATTATGGTTGAGTAATATTCAATGTTATGATATTTAAGTTGTGGTGTCATTCTTCTAGTGGTGTCGTGTGAACGTCGACTACACGACACTTCACCATTTATGGGCCTAGGGGAGTGCATCTTGTATTCGGTTGCTAATTGCGGGGTTGCCGGAGTGACAGAAACCTGAGCCCCCGTTAGTATATCGATGCAAGAGGGATCGCAGGATCTCAGAGTTTAAGGCTGTGGTTAGATTTATCTTAATTACTTTCTTGTAGTTGCGGATGCTTGCAAGGGGTATAATCACAAGTATGTATTAGTCCTAGGAAGGGCGGTGCATTAGCATAGGTTCACCCACACAACACTTATCAAAACAATGAAGATTATTTAGCTACATGAAGCGAAAGCACTAGACTAAAATCCCCGTGTGTCCTCAAGAACATTTGGTCATTATAAGTAAACAAACCGGCTTGTCCTTTGTGCTAAAAAGGATTGGGCCACTTGCTGCAATTATTTCTCTCGCATTTTACTTACTCGTACTTTATTCATCTGTTACATCAAAACCCCTTGAATACTTGTTTGTGAGCATTTACAGTGAATCCTTCATCGAAACTGCTTGCCAACACCTTCTGCTCCTCGTTGGGATCGACATTCTTACTTATCGAAGATACTACGATACACCCCCTATACTTGTGGGTCATCAAGACTATTTTCTGGCGCCGTTGCCGGGGAGTGAAGCGCTATTGGTAAGTGGAATTGGTAAGGAAAACCTTTACTGTTTGTGCTGATTTTATTTCTGCCTGCTGCTATAAATCATTATGGAGAGATCTTCTCTTCAATTTCTATTTGGGAAATCTACTACTACTGCAACGGTAGTGGATGAAGCGCCAGGTGAGGAAGTAGTACCATATAAAATACCTATGAAAATTATTGAACGTGTTATGGATAACCGCTATGAAGGGGATGGAACTGTCCATCCTGGTGATCATTTATTGTTTTTGCATGAATTATGCGGGTTATTCAAATGTGCAGGTATTTCTATGAATGAAGTTAGAAAGAAACTATTCACTATATCGCTGTCTGGTAAAGCGGCGCACTGGTATAAATTGCTGAAGAATGGTGATTCTATTGATTGGGAGGACATTGTGCCTTTATTTTATTCCAAATTTTATCCTCCAAGTGAAATTCACAAAGATCGGAACCGCATATATAATTTCTGGCCTCATGATGGAGAGAGTATTGCCCAAGCTTGGGGGAGATTGAAGTCTTTAATGCTCAAATGCCCCATTCATGAGCTTCCTGGTAATGTTATTATTGATAATTTCTATGCAAGACTTTCTTTTCAAGACAAGACCTTGCTGGATACTTCTTGTTCTGGATCATTTACACGCAACAAAGAAGAGTTTAAAAGGGACCTTCTTGATCGGATCCAAGAAAATACTGAAGGATGGGAGAACGACAAAGATAGAGAATCAGGTATAATTTATGATTATAAATGCATTGAAGCTTTTATGGATACTGATAAATTTCGTAATATGAGTGCTACATATGGTCTTGATTCCCAAGTTGTTGCAAATCTTTATAAAGCTTTTGCCTCTCATTATGAATTGCCTAAGAAGAATTTTGATAAGTATCATGAACCGTATAAAGATAAAGTTGATTCATCTGTAAACAAATGTGTAGTGATTGAAACTGTTGATAATGTTATTCCTGAAGCTTATATTGAAAAAACTCCTTTCCCTGCTAAAATGAAGGAGTACTCTGTCATATCTAGTGCTGTTAATAAAAGTGAAAAGAAACCTAAAGAACCTGAAGAACAAATTAAAATTGAACCTGTTGTTGCAATAGTTAAAGATCTTGTGACTGAAAATGTGGAGGATGGTCATATTATTTTCTGTGAAGATGCCTCTAATATTGTTTCACATCCTAATAAACCCAAACAAGTTAGTGTTCCTATGCTATCTGTTAGAATTGGTGATCATTGCTATTATGGTTTATGTGATATTGGTGCAAGTGTTAGTGCTATTCCTTATGAGCTTTACACGGAGATTATGCACGAAATTGGTTCTTGTGAACTTGAAGATATTGATGTGGTTATTCATCTGGCTAATAGAGAAACTATTTCTCCAATTGGTATTGTTCGAGATGTGGAAGTTCTATGTGGTAAGATTAAATATCCTGCTGACTTTTTGGTACTTGGTTCTGCTGCTAGTGATCATTGTCCTATCATTTTTGGTAGACCTTTTCTAAATACTTGTGGAGCTATTATAGATTGTAAGAAAGAGAAAATTTTGACTAGATTTGCTGGTGAACCTTATGAATTTAACTTTTCTAAATTTACCAAAACTCCTTATAAAGCTGACTTGCCTAGTAATGATTTTAAAATGGAGCAGTGTGCATCTATTGTTCTTGTTCCTAATAATCCTTTGCAGCAACATTTGGAGAATAGTGAAAGTGAAGCTTTTAGGAAAGAAAGAGATGAGCTTGAGGAAATTTTTCTTCGCCAACCTATTCTCAAGCATGATTTACCGGTGGAAGATTTGGGTACAACACCTCCACCAAAGGAAGATCATGTTTTTGATTTAAAGCCTTTACCTGATAATCTTAAATATGCTCATATTGATGATAAGAAAATATATCCTGTTATTATTAGTTCTAAGCTTTCAGAGATTGAGGAAGAAAGGTTATTGGAAATATTGAAGAAACACCGAGGAGCTATTGGCTATACTCTTGATGATTTGAAAGGGATTTCTCCTTCTATTTGCCAACATGCTATCAATATGGAAGATGATGCAAAGCCTGTTGTTGAACATCAACATCGTCTAATTCCGAAGATGAAAGAGGTGGTAAGGAACGAGGTATTAAAACTTCTTGAAGCTGGTATTATATATCCTATTGCTGATAGTAGATGGGTTAGTCCTGTGCATTGTGTTCCTAAGAAAGGAGGAATGACTGTTGTGCCTAATGATAATGATGAGCTTATTCCTCAAAGAATAGTTGTAGGGTATAGAATGTGCATTGATTTTCGAAAAGTTAATAAAGTTACTAAGAAAGATCATTACCCTTTACCCTTTATTGATCAAATGCTAGAAAGGTTATCTAAAAATACTCATTTTTGCTTTCTTGATGGTTATTCTGGGTTTTCACAAATTGCTGTTAAAGCTAAAGATCAAGAGAAAACCACGTTTACTTGTCCTTATGGAACTTATGCTTATAGGCGTATGCCTTTTGGTTTATGTAATGCTCCTGCTACTTTTCAAAGATGCATGTCTGCTATTTTTCATGGTTTTTGCGAAAGTATTGTAGAGGTGTTCATGGATGATTTTTCTGTCTATGGGAATTCTTTTGATAATTGCTTGCGAAACCTCGATAAAGTTTTGCAGAGATGTGAAGAAACTAACCTTGTTCTTAATTGGGAGAAATGCCACTTTATGGTTAATGAAGGAATTGTATTGGGACATAAAATTTCCGAGAGAGGTATTGAAGTTGATAGAGCTAAAGTTGAAGCAATTGAGAAGATGCCCTATCCGAGGGATGTTAAAGGTATTCGTAGTGTTCTTGGTCATGCTGGGTTTTATAGGAGATTTATTAAAGATTTCTCTAAAATTTCAAAACCTCTTACTAATCTTCTTCAAAAAGATGTACCTTTTGTTTTTGATGATGATTGTAAGGAAGCTTTTGAAACTCTAAAGAAAGCCTTAACAACTGCTCCTGTAGTCGAACCTCCTGATTGGAATTTGCCTTTTGAAATTATGTGTGATGCTAGTGATTTTGCTGTAGGCGCTGTTCTTGGACAGCGGGTAGATAAAAAATTAAATGTTATTCATTATGCTAGTAAGACTCTTGATGCTGCTCAAAGAAATTATGCTACAACTGAAAAGGAATTGTTAGATGTAGTCTTTGCTTGTGACAAGTTTAGACCCTATATTGTTGATTCAAAAGTCACCATTCATACTGATCATGCTGCAATTAGATACCTTATGACAAAGAAAGATGCTAAGCCAAGGCTTATTAGATGGGTACTTCTGTTGCAAGAATTTGATTTACATATTATAGATAGGAAAGGTGCTGATAATCCTGTTGCTGATAATTTGTCTAGATTGGAAAATATTGCTTATGATCCTGTTCCTGTTAATGATAGTTTTCCAAATGAACAATTGGCTGTAATAAAGGTGAGCTCGCGAGAGAGCCCTTGGTATGCAGATTATGCTAACTTTATTGTTTCGAAGTATTTGCCTCCAACCTTTTCAGCTCAGCAAAGGAGGAAATTCTTTTATGACTTGAGGCATTATTTTTGGGATGACCCACACTTATATAAAGAAGGAGTAGACGGTATTATGCGAAGATGTGTTCCTGAATATGAACAACAGGAGATATTGAATAAATGTCATGGTAGTGTTTATGGAGGACATCACGCTGGAGATAGAACCGCGCAAAAGGTTCTACAATCAGGTTTTTATTGGCCAACACTCTTCAAAGATGCAAGGAAATTTATTTTATCTTGTGATGAATGTCAAAGAGTTGGTAATATCTCCAGACGCAATGAAATGCCTATGAATTATACTCTTGTTATTGAACCATTCGATTGTTGGGGATTCGACTTCATGGGTCCTTTCCCTTCTTCAGATGGTAACACTCATATACTTGTCGCTGTTGATTATGTTACTAAATGGGTAGAAGCTATACCTACAAAAAGTGCTGATGGTGAGACCTCTATAAAAATGCTTGTGGATGTTATATTTCCTAGATTTGGAGTACCTAGATATATTATGACTGATGGAGGTTCTCATTTTATTCATGGAGGTTTTAGAAAAACTCTTGCTAAGTATGGTATTAATCATAGAATTGCTTCCGCTTATCACCCTCAAACTAGTGGTCAAGTAGAATTATCAAATAGAGAGATTAAAGCTATCTTGGGAAAGACTGTTAATAAATCTAGAAAGAATTGGGCTAGCAAATTGAAAGAAGCACTATGGGCTTATAGAACTGCTTATAAAAATCCTATGGGAATGTCACCTTATAAAATGGTTTATGGAAAAGCTTGTCATTTACCTTTAGAACTAGAGCACAAAGCTTATTGGGCTGTTAGAGAACTAAATAAAGATCCTAAATTAGCCGGTAATAAGAGGTTGCTGCAATTAAGTTCTCTAGATGAATGGAGAAGTGAAGCTTATGAAAATGCTAAACTCTTTAAAGAAAAAGTTAAGAAATGGCATGATAGAAGGATTATCAAAAGAGAGTTTAATATTGGGGATAAAGTCCTATTGTATCGGTCTCGTCTCAGATTCTTTGCAGGGAAATTACTCTCGAAGTGGGAAGGACCATATGTTGTTGAGGAGGTGTATCGTTCAGGAGCAATTAAAATTAGCTCTCTCCAAGGCAATGCCACACAAGTGGTGAATGGACAAAGACTCAAGCATTATATCTCGGGTGATTCTTATAATGTTGATGTTGATATTATTCAAGTGGAAACACCGGAGGCTTTCATCAAAGGACAAATTGACAGTCCGCCAGAACTCGACTTTGAATAGGTAACAGTACAGGTAATAAAAAGTCCGCGTTTACCTTTCCGAACATTATTTCTGCTGTTTTTAGAAAATATGAAAAATTACGGAATCGAAACGGAGTGGAAAAGACGCGCGAGGGCCCGTCACCACAGGCCGGCGCGGGCCCCACCCTGGCCGCGCCGACCTATGGTGACAGCCCCTCGGCGTCCCGTTTCCACTCGTTTTCGGCCTGGAACCTTCCTTTTGTCGTAAAAATATTTGCTATATAATCCCCCGGACCCCTGGAGGTCCGTATATCGTTTTCTCGTCGTGTTTTGTTTCGAGCTGTTTTCTGCCAGATTTGTTTTGATCTAGAAGCACCATGGTCTCCAACAACAAGGACAAGGGGCCTTGGAAGGAAGAGATGGATGAAAGGATCAATAAGGAGAAGAAGAAGATAGCATCAGCAAAAGGAGATTGGGAAACTACGAAGAGTAAGCCAATCTTGGTGGGATCGGTTAACACTGGGCGTTCCTTTTCTCATAACTTGCAGGGAGCTCTTCCGCCTGCTCTGGACCTCGACTCTTTCCCTTGTGTGGAGGAAGCAATACGGGTTGCTGATGAGTTTTGTGATCAATATCGTGCTCTCAAAAGGGAAGTGGAGATACTTCAGGAGGAGAACCAGCGACTTCGCAGAATGCTGGAATACTACTCAAATCCCAGCACAAGGCCGTCACCGCCACACTCGGATAACAATGAGTCTTTTCAGGTTTTGGTGCAGAATTACAAAATTGAGAAGCTGAAGCTGAAGGAGATCCTTATGAAGCGCGAGAAGAAGCCATCACCATCATCACCGAAGGAGTAATTCATCATCGGTATTGGCATCCCCTTGGTTTGTTCCAAGCTTGGGGGAGTGCCGCGGTATCACATCATCACTACCTTTATCTTTTACTATCAAGTAGTGTCATATCATGAGTAGGGAAGTTATCATATGGAATAGTATGCAATGTGGAAGTATCTCTCTTAGTTGGTTATCTATGTATCCGTTGGTGTGAGTTATCGTTATGGAATATTAATGAGAAGTCTTATCATTTACTTTTTGCACATCTTATTTTAGTTTGCAATCTCCATTATATGATTACTCTTGACATGAGTATTGATATCACTTTGGGAGCATTAAGTAAATCTATTTGGTTTTGGCAAACTTAGCATTGGTCAATAGCAACAACACCCTGATGTTTGAATAGAAGAGAGAAATACACTTAGATATACTACTCTATTACCTCTATGCTAATGAGTTTAGTATTCTGAAGTTAAAATTGCTTGTGCTTATGGGAAAGATGCATGATTGTTTCTATCATATGTATATTTGTTTGTTTCCCTCAACCTTTATGCTTGCTATCAAACCTTGCTAGCCAAAGACCTGTATCGAGAGGGAATGCTTCTCATACATCCATAACCTTAGACCAAACCTATGCCATTTGTGTCCACCATATCTACCTACTACATGGTATTTTCTGCCATTCCAAGTAAATACTTCATGTGCTACCTTTAAATAATTCAAACTATACTACTCCTTATTTGTGTCAATGTTTTATAGCTCATGAGGAAGTATGTGGTGTTTTATCTTTCAATCTTGTTGGGCGGCTTTCACCAATGGACTAGTGGCACATCCGCTTATCCAATAATTTTGCAATAAGAGCTGGCAACGGGGTTCCCAGCCCCAATTAATAACTTTCATTAATAATTCTCTTCACATGTTTTGCCCTGATTTATCAGTAAGCAACTTAATTTTGCAATAGACACTCCTCCATGGTATGTGAATGTTGGAAGGCACCCGAGGATTCGGTTAGCCATGGATTGAGAAAGCCAAGGTTGGGGGAGTGTCATCCTTAATAAAACTAAAATACATGTGTAAACAAAAGAGAAGGGGGATGATCTACCTTGCTGGTAGAGATGCCGTCCCTCATGGGAGCCGCTCTTGGAAGGTTCGTTTGGCAAGGGGGTTAGAGTGCCCGCTACCATTCGTTGACAACAACAAACACCGCTCAAAATCTTACTTTTATGCTCTTTATATGATTTCAAAACTTGAAAAGCTCTAGCACATGATTTAATCCCTGCTTCCTCTGCGAAGGGCCTATCTTTTACTTTTATGTTGAGTCAGTAAACCTATTTCTCTCTATCTCAAGCAAGCAATTGAGTTGTTGTGAACCAATCATTTATGCTATGATTCAGTTAATCATGTCTTTTATACTTTCTTGTTTAGTACCAATTTTATCTGAATGAATATGACTTTGAAGTTATCAATGATTATGAGGAGATTGTTATGCTTGAATATGAAAGCTCAGCTATAAAATCTAATATGAAAGCTTTGCTTAGAAATACAATCCGTTAGTAGTTCTCTGACCAAGAACAAAGTTTGCCATCACCAACTATGATTTCTCATGCACCTTTACTTGTGATTTCTCTTTACTTATTTCAAGATGAGTTATATGAGGAAGTTGTTTATTAGAATGTCTTGTGTGAATGAATATGATGCTTCTTGTCCGTATTTTATTTATCGACTCTTCACTCCATAAACATGTGGTCTTGTTTATCGAGCTCAGTTTCGCTTGGGGACAAGCGAGGTCTAAGCTTGGGGGAGTTGATACGTCCAATTTGCATCACTATTTTGTATCATAATTTGCTGTTATTCATTGATATATTTCATATTGGGACACAATACTTATGTTATTTCATCTATTTTGCATGTTTCATCATTATTGGAGGATCAAGCACCGGAGCCAGGATTCTGCTGGAAAAAGCACCGTCAGAACGCAATATTTCGGAAGATCAACTGTGGAAGGAAATTTCACGTAAATTCCTATTTTTCCAGATGACGGAGGGAGCCGAAGGGGAAGAAGAGGGGAGCCAAGGTGGGCCCAGACCACAGGGCGGCGCGGCCCATGGCCGGCCGCGCCACCCTGTGGTGTGGGGGCCCCACAGCCCCTTTCGCCTCCTTTTCTTCGCGTACTCCTTCGTCCCGAAAACCTAAGCCAGAGGGAGGACCTCACGAAGAGTTACAGCCGCCTCTGCGGGGCGGAGAACACCAGAGAGAAAAGAGCTCTCCGGCGGGCAGGAATCCGCCGGGGAAATTCCCTCCCGGAGGGGGAAATCGACGCCATCGCCATCGTCATCGAGCTGGACATCATCTCCATCATCATCATCATCATCTCCACCATCTACACCGCCATCACCACCGCTGCACCTCGTCACCGCTGTAACAATTTGGGTTGGATCTTGATTGTTTGATAGGGGAAACTCTCCCGGTGTTATTCTCTACTTGTTGTAGATGCTATTGAGTGAAACCATTGAACCAAGGTTTATGTTCAGATTGTTATTCATCATCATATCACCTCTGATTGTATTCCATATGATGTCTCGTGAGTAGTTCGTTTAGTTCTTGAGGACATGGGTGAAGTCTAAATGCTAGTAGTGAATTATGGTTGAGTAATATTCAATGTTATGATATTTAAGTTGTGGTGTCATTCTTCTAGTGGTGTCGTGTGAACGTCGACTACACGACACTTCACCATTTATGGGCCTAGGGGAGTGCATCTTGTATTCGGTTGCTAATTGCGGGGTTGCCGGAGTGACAGAAACCTGAGCCCCCGTTAGTATATCGATGCAAGAGGGATCGCAGGATCTCAGAGTTTAAGGCTGTGGTTAGATTTATCTTAATTACTTTCTTGTAGTTGCGGATGCTTGCAAGGGGTATAATCACAAGTATGTATTAGTCCTAGGAAGGGCGGTGCATTAGCATAGGTTCACCCACACAACACTTATCAAAACAATGAAGATTATTTAGCTACATGAAGCGAAAGCACTAGACTAAAATCCCCGTGTGTCCTCAAGAACATTTGGTCATTATAAGTAAACAAACCGGCTTGTCCTTTGTGCTAAAAAGGATTGGGCCACTTGCTGCAATTATTTCTCTCGCATTTTACTTACTCGTACTTTATTCATCTGTTACATCAAAACCCCTTGAATACTTGTTTGTGAGCATTTACAGTGAATCCTTCATCGAAACTGCTGTCAACACCTTCTGCTCCTCGTTGGGATCGACATTCTTACTTATCGAAGATACTACGATACACCCCCTATACTTGTGGGTCATCAGAAATCCTTCTCAAGGCATGACTCCATTCGAGAAACAATGGTGTGGGCAGGACCTCTAGCAATATCATAGTATTGGCCTAAATCCCTCTCGGTGTTTGCTACGGCTCCCAAGTCTAAAGACGGATGGCACGCCAATATTGAAGCAAAGCAAGCTCAGCACCAGCCAGGAGCTCTTTCCGCACCAATTGTCGAATCCTTTCGGGAGACTTGAATCGGGTGAACAAGGCAGACAAAGTTTCGGGTGCTTGATCTAGAGGGAATAAAGTATTCCAAACCATCGTAAGATGAGCGTGGAACTTGTCAAAGTAATAATGCGCCTTCCCCACCCGGTACTTAAACTTCGCCATGACGACAGCCTTCGGACGATGCAGCCATAAATCATGCTTCGGATGTGCGACGCCAGTCATCGCCTCAACTTCTTCATGGATCTTTTTGTTCTCCTCAGCCGCATCTGAGACTATGACTAGAAAAGGAATAAGTCGTTAAAGGAGTGTTCAAGCTACATCAGAAATCAGAAGATGAGCTAATACTTACAGCCCAAACTTTCGGTAGCAACATGAAGACCATCGAGAGCGTATTGTTCGATAGCAGCGCTTATTTCCCCCTTTTTCTTCACCAAGGCCGCCATCGCACGAAGAGAAGTGATATCTCTGTCAAACTAGACACCTGATCACGCAAGCGGCGAACGAGGCTTGATTCATCATTAGTCGAAGGGTTCGGAAAAATCTCAGCACGAGAAGAAGACGAAGGAATCTGCAGTACAGTCCTTAGTTCAGACTAGCATTAAAATGAAAACTCCCATCGGGAGCATTGGGCATATATGACAGATTCAAAAGGATGTTCAAATTGACAACAGAGTCGAAATAAAACTGGACTACGTCAAAGTTACGGCTGATCTTATTTACAACAAGACAAATAAAAAAGTCAACGATTCGCTGATGATGAACCAGGGGCGGACTCGGGAATAGGCTTGGCTTGTGCTTCATCTACCAGCTTCAGAAGTTGATTGGCACAAGTTACTGCCGATCTTTTGAAAGGCTCAAGGTCGACTAAATGGTTGTCATCATCAACAGGCAATGCCTTAGAACTTCTCCAATTCTGACCCCATCCCGTGGCCCATAAGCAACTGGAAAGTAAGAACCGCCCCAAATAAACGGCTGCGGCGTTTCAGTACCTCCACAGGCTCGGAAGGATCAACGAGGAAAGAAGCTGCCATCTCGTCGAGAGTCTTGTCCTGCTTCATTTTCGGGAAGATCATCGAGTATAGCCTCGACAACGCTCCCTTGGTATTTTTCAAAAGACCAAGGACTTGGACATTAGACTCGGCGGCAAGTGACAAAGCATCGGCTGTAGAGTCCTCTCGAAGCTGATGACGTCGAGTGACAGTTATGTTGGCGACCGCGAAAATCGAGGTAAAGAGAAAAACGGAACCGGCGGCCCATTAAACCCACGATGCGCGAAAATCGAGGAGACGCCTCGGTTAGTGCGCGTATGCCGGTCACTCCCTAAAAACTGTCTGCGCAGAGCTAGGGTGGGCCCGTCAGGTCAAGTCTTGTCAATCACACCACAACAGCAACACGTCATCAATGTCATCATGAAGGGAATCGAAATCAATCGAAGGAAAATAAATAATCTTCGGATATTCAGGCTTAAGTCTGCACCCGAACATAAAGCGTTCGTATCCAGACTCGGGGCTACTCCCATCGGGAGCGCTGACGCGCACCCGATAAAAAGATTTGCGCATTCGAAAGGATGAGGACTTGAAGATATATTTTGAGAGGAGGATGGAATGTTCGACTTAAGCCTGCACCCGAACGTAAAGCGTTCGTGTCCATGCTCGGGGGCTACTCCCATCGGGAGTACTGGCTGTGCACCCGATAAAAGTTTTTTGCACTCCAGGATCATGCCCGGGGACTTGATTCTGTGTAGGGTAACGTTGTTTTGCCATCGGCAGTTAACCAACAAAAGTTGGGCGCGTTATTCATTATCCCTTGCATGAGGAAATGTGTCGGATGACTTATGAAGACTTGCAGAAAACCTTCGGCAACAAAAAATTTCGAGTGGTACAACTTGAGTCTACGCACGGATTGCAAGCATCCGTACCTAGACTCGGGGGCTACTCCCATCGGGAGCGCTGACGCGCACCCGATAAAAGAAGAACAAGAACAATCAAGAAAAAGGACAATAGAAGAAGCCATGCTTTAGTCTCTACCCGAACTATCTTCGGCTAGACACTCGGGGGCTACTGACGTGGGCACTACCCTTCGGGTAACCGATGTTGCCCTATCCTATATTTCCTGGCTGGAGGCCCATGAAGGCACTTGGAGGCGAAGCGGCCCATCCGGACGGTGCACCAGAAGATTCCTTGACAAGCAAGACGAAGAAGCAGCCGAACAAGGAAAGATTAGATCTCAAACTACTGTAAACCTAGTCGTGCTCGGTTAGACCTCTTGAGACCTGGCCTCCTATATAAAGGCCAGGAGAGGGGCTGCCGAGGGACACAATCAATCTTAACAGCCTTAGCCACCAAAAGCTTAGAGCTAGGTCATCATTAAGATTAGCATCTCGACGAGATCTCAGCCGAACTATTCGCACCCCATTGTAACCTATTCATCATCATAATCAAGAACAGACAAGCAGGATGTAAGAGTTTTACCTCATCGAGGGCCCCGAACCTAGGTAAATTGCTCCCCCCGTTTGTCTGTGAACCGATGTCTCGTGTCAGCTTGCAGGATTCCATCAACCCTAAGCCCCTATCAGAGGGCATTGCCGAGGAGCACCCCTGATACGTCTCCAACGTATCTATAATTTCTGATGTTCCATGCTTGTTTTACGACAATACCTACATGTTTTGTTCACACTTTATATCGTTTTGATGCATTTTCCGGAACTAACTTATTGACGAGATGCCAAAGTGCCAGTTCATGTTTTCTGCTGTTTTTGGTTTCAGAAATCCTAGTAAGGAAATATTCTCGGAATTGGACGAAATCAACGCCCAGCATCTTAGAAATCCACGAAGCTTCCAACACCCGAGAGGGACCAGAGGGGGGCCACAGGGGCCTCACACACTAAGGCGGCGCGGCCAGAGGGGGGGCGCGCCGGCCTGTTGTGTGGGCCCCCCGTAGCCCCTCCGAGGCTCCCCTTTCGCCTATAAGAAGCCCCTGACCTAAAACCCCGATACGAATAAGCCACGGTACGAGAAAAGTTCCAGAGCCGCCGCCATCGCGAAGCCAAGATCTGGGGGACAGGAGTCTCTGTTCCGGCACGCCGCCGGGATGGGGAAGTGCCCCCGGAAGGCTTCTCCATCGACACCGCTGCCATCTCCACCGCCATCTTCATCACCGCTGCTGCTCCCATGAGGAGGGAGTAGTTCTCCATCGAGGCTCGGGGCTGTACCGGTAGCTATGTGGTTAATCTCTCTCTCGTACTTCAATACAATGATCTCATGAGCTGCTTTACATGATTGAGATCCATATGATGAGCTTTGTATCGCTACTAGTTATGTGCTACTCATGTGATGTTATTAAAGTAGTCTATTCCTCCTGCATGGTGTAAAGGTGCTAGTGTGTGCACCGTGTGGTTCTTGTCGTAGGCTATGATCATGATCTCTTGTAGGTTGTGGAGTTAATTGTCATTATGATAGTATTGATGTGATCTATTCCTCCTTTCATAGTGTAATGTGGACAGTGTGTGCGCTATGTTAGTTCTCGGTTTATTTTGCAAAGATCTATTATGCTCTAAGGTTATTTAAATATGAACATCGAATGTTGTGGAGCTTGTTAACTCCGGCATTGAGGTGCTCTTGTAGCCCTACACAATGAATGGTGTTTGTCATCCAACAAAAGAGTGTATGTAGCACATATGAGAAGAAGTTATTTATTATGCGATCAATATTGAGAGTGTCCACTAGTGAAAGTATGATCCCTAGGCCTTGTTTCCAATACTGCAAACACCGTTTACTTACTGTTCTGTTGCATGTTTACTCGCTGCCATATTTTATTCAGATTGCTATTACCATTCATATACATCCATACTACTTGTATTTCACTATCTCTTCGCCGAACTAGTGCACCTATACATCTGACAAGTGTATTAGGTATGTTGGGGACACAAGAGACTTCTTGTATCGTGATTGCAGGGTTGCTTGAGAGGGATATCTTTGACCTCTTCCTCCCTGAGTTCGATAAACCTTGGGTGATTCACTTAAGGGAAAACTTGCTGCTGTTCTACAAACCTCTGCTCTTGGAGGCCCAACACTGTCTACAGGAAAAGAAGCGTGAGTAGACATCAAGCTATTTTCTGGCGCCGTTGCCGGGGAGGAAAGGTAAAAGGTACTCACACTCCGGATCTCGGCTACTAAGCTATTTTCCGGCGCCGTTGTAAGTACTCAAAGCTATTTCCTTTAGACTCTGCAATTGCGACATTTGGTTTCTTGTTTACACTAGTTAGGCATAATGGAAAGTAACAATGAGCTTCTTATTCTATTTCCTGAGTTAAGACATGGATTGTTTGCTGCGAAAATTAAAAAACCTATGAAATCTTATTTGCATGCTAGTAGCAATGATATTAGTATGAACGCTTTGAACACCATTGTTGTTAATGATATGGAAAATTCTAAGCTTGGGGAAGCTGGTTTTGATGAGCATGATATTTTTAGTCCCCCAAGCATTGAGGAGAAAATTTTCTTTGATGATACTTTGCCTCCTATTTATGATGATTATAATGATAGTGGTCTTTTGGTGCCGCCTACTATGGAGAGTAAATTTTATTATGATTATACTATGCCTCCTACACTTGATGAGAATAATAATGATAGCTACTTTGTTGAATTTGCTCCCACTACAACTAATAAAATTGATTATGCTTATGTGGAGAGTAATAATTTTATGCATGTGGCTCATGACAAGAATGTTTTATGTGATAGTTATATTGTTGAGTTTGTTCATGATGCTACTGAAAGTTATTATGAGAGAGGGAAACATGGTTATATGCATCTTAATAATATTAAGTTTCCCCTCTTTATGTTGAGAATCTTGAAATTGCGCTTGTGTTGCTTTTCTATGCTTACCACTTTGTTCTTCATGAATTTATTTGTGTACAAGATTCCTTTTCATAGGAAGTGGGTTAGGCTTAAATGTGTTTTGAATTTGCCTCTTGATGCTCTCTTTTGCTTCAACTCTTCTTTCTTGCGAGAGTATCATTAAAATTGCTGAGCCCATCTTAATGGCTATAAAGAAAGAACTTCTTGGGAGATAACCCATGTGTTTATTTTACTACAACAATTTTTGTTTTGTTAAGTCTTGGAAGTTGTTTACTACTGTAGCAACCTCTCCTTATCATGTTTTTTTGCCAAGTAAAGTCTCTATGTTAAAGTTGATGCTAGATTTGGATTACTGCGCAGAAACAGATTTGCTGTCTGTCACGAATTTGAGAAGAAGTCTCTGTAAAAAATCAAAAAATCTGCAAATTTACGTGTGTGATCCTCAGATATGTACGCAACTTTCATTAGTTTTGAGTTTTTCCGTTTGAGCAAGTTAAGTGCCCCTTCCAGGTTCGTCTTTACGGACTGTTCTGTTTTTGACAGATTCTGCCTTTTATTTCGCATTGCCGCTTTTGTTAAGTTGAATGAGTTTCTTTGTTCCATTAACTTTAAGAAGTTTTGTGCAATGTCCAGAAGTGTTAAGAATGATTGTGTCACCTCTGAACATGTGAATTTTTATTATGCACTAACGCTCTAATGAGTTTGCTTAAAGTTTGGTGTGGAGGAAGTTTTCAAGGGTCAAGAGAAGAGGGTGATATATGATCAAGAAGAGTGAAAAGTTTAAGCTTGGGGATGCCCCCGTGGTTCATCCCTGCATATTTCAAGAAGACTCAAGCGTCTTGGGGATGCCCAAGGCATCCCCTTCTTCATCAACTTATCAGGTTTCTTCTATTGAAACTATATTTTTATTCAGTCACATCTTATGTACTTTACTTGGAGCGTATGTGTGCTTTTATTTTCGTTTTGTTATTTTCATTCTCTGAATAAATACATGCTCATGTGTGGGAGAGAGACACGCTCCGCTTTTTCATATGAACACTAGTGTTCTTCATTTATGCTTTTAATGTTCAAGGGCGAAAGTTGATCGCTTCACTTGTTGCTATTTGGTTGGAATAAGAAAATGCTTCATATGGTCTTGAATAATTTGATACTTGGAAATTGTTTTGAGCTCTCATAAATCATGTTTAAGCTCTTGCATCATGTAGTTAAATCTAGTAGTGGAGAACTACCGTAGAGCTTGTTGAAATTTGGTTTGCATGATTGGTCTCTCTAAGGTCTAGATATTTTCTGGTAAGAGTGTTTGAGCAACAAGGAAGACAGTGTAGAGTCTTATAATGCTTGCAATATGTTCTTATGTAAGTTTTGATGTACCGGTTTATACTTGTGTTTGCTTCAAACAACCTTGCTAGCCTAAGCCTTGTACTGAGAGGAAATTCTTCTCGTGCATCCAAACACCTTGAGCCAAAACCTATGCCATTTGTGTCCACCATATCTACCTACTATGTGGTATTTTTCATTCCAAGTAAATACTTCATGTGCTACCTTTAAACAATTCAAAAGCTATTATCTCTTATTTGTGTCAATGTTTTATAGCTCATGAGGAAGTATGTGGTGTTTTATCTTTCGATCTTGTCATTTACTTTTGACAGACTTTCATAATGGACTAGTGGCTTCATCCGCTTATCCAATAATTTTGCAAAAAGAGCTGGCAATGGGGTTCCCAGCCCCAATTAATTAACTTGCATTAATAATTCTCTTCACATGTTTTGCTCTGATCTATCAGTAAGCAACTTAAATTTGCAAATAGACACTCCTCCATGGTATGTGAATGTTGGAAGGCACCCGAGGATTCGGTTAGCCATGGCTTGTGAAAGCAAAGGTTGGGGGAGTGTCATCTAATAAATAAAACTAAAGTACATGTGTAAACAAAAGAGAAGAGGGATGATCTACCTTGCTGGTAGAGATAACGTCCTTCATGGGAGCCGCTCTTGAAAGTCTGGTTGATAAGGTAGTTAGAGTACCCATTACCATTCGTTGACAACAACAAACACCTCTCAAAAATTTACTTTTATGCTCTCTATATGATTTCAAAACTTGAAAAGCTCTAGCACATGATTTAATCCCTGCTTCTGCGAAGGGCCTTTCTTTTACTTATTGTTGAGTCAGTTTACCCATTTCCTTCCATCTTAGAAGCAAACACTTGTGTCAACTGTGCATTGATTCTTACATACTTGCTTATTTGCATTCATCATATTACTCTATGTTGACCATTATCCATGAGATATGCATGTTGAAAGTTGAAAGCAACCGCTGAAACTTATATCTTCCTTTGTGTTGCTTCGATGCCTTTACTTTGAATTTATTGCTTTATGAGTTAACTCTTATGCAAGTCTTATTGATGCTTGTCTTGAAAGTACTATTCATGAAAGGTTTTGCTATATGTTATCTATTTGTTAGCAAGCTATAGATCATTGCTTTGAATCACTTCATTCATGTCATATGCTTTACAATAATGATCAAGATTATGATGGTAGCATGTCACCTCAGAAATTTTTGTGTTATCGTTTACCTACTGGGCGAGTAGCTTGGGGATGCTGATACGTCTCAACGTATCTATCCCATGCTTGTTTTACAATACCTTTTGTTCACACTTTATATCGTTTTGATGCATTTTCCGGAACTAACCTATTGACAGATGCTGCTCCCTCCTGTTTTGTTTCTTCTTAGGAAATATTCTCGGAATTGGACGAAATCAACTGGGCCCACACAAGATGTTGGGCGTTGATTTCGTCCAATTCCGAGAATATTTCCTTACTAGGATTTCTGAAACCAAAAACAGCAGAAAACAGCAACTGGCACTTCGGCATCTCGTCAATAGGTTAGTTCCGAAAATGCATCAAAACGATATAAAGTGTGAACAAAACATGTAGGTATTGTCGTAAAACAAGCATGGAACATCAGAAATTATAGATACGTTGGAGACGTATCAGCATCCGCTTAGTTCCTACTCGCCCTCGAGTAGGTAAACGATAAAAAGATAATTTCTGAAGTGACATGCTAGCAACATAATCTTAATCATACTATTGTAAAGCATATGAGATGAATGCAGCGATTCGAAGCAATGTTAATGCAATGAGTAAACAATTGAATCATATAGCAAAGACTTTTCATGAATAGTACTTTCAAGACAAGCATCAATAAGTCTTGCATAAGAGTTAACTCATAAAGCAATAAATTCAAAGTAAAGGCATTGAAGCAACACAATGGAAGATTAAGTTTCAGCGGTTGCTTTCAACTTGTAACATGTATATCTCATGGACAGTTGTCAATGCAAAGCAATATAACCAGTGCAATATGCGAGTATGTAAGAATCAATGCACAGTTAACACAAGTGTTTGCTTCTTGAGATGGGAGGAAATAGGTAGACTGACTCAACATAAAAGTAGAAGAATGGCCCTTCGACGAGGGAAGCATCGATTGCTATATTTGTGCTAGGGCTTTTATTTTGAAAACATAAAGAGAGGTGTTTGTTGTTGTCAACGAATGGTAGCGGGTACTCTAACCCCCTTGCCAGACAAACCTTCAAAGAGCGGCTCTCATTTTATTTTATTTTTGGGTGGCACTCCTTCCAACCTTTCTTTCACAAACCATGGCTAACCGAATCCTCGGTGCCTGCCAACAATCTCATACCATGAAGGAGTGCCTTTTATTTTAGTTTTATTTAGATGACACTCCTCCCCACCTTTGCTTTCTCAAGCCATGGCTAACCAAATCCTTCGGGTGCCGTCCAACAATCACATACCATGGAGGAGTGTCTATTTTTGTTAATTAATTTGGGACTGGGAATCCCATTGCCAGCTCTTTTTGCAAAATTATTGGATAAGCGGATGAAGCCACTAGTCCATTGGTGAAAGTTGCCCAACAAGATTGAAAGATAAACACCACATACTTCCTCATGAGCTATAAAACATTGACACAAATAAGAGGTAATAACTTTTGAATTGTTTAAAGGTAGCACTCAAGCAATTTACTTTGGAATGGCGGAGAAATACCATGTAGTAGGTAGGTATGGTGGACACAAATGGCATAGTGGTTGGCTCAAGGATTTGGATGCATGAGAAGTATTCCCTCTCGATACAAGGCTTAGGCTAGCAAGGTTATTCGAAACAAACACAAGGATGAACCGGTGCAGCAAAACTCACATAAAAGACATATTGTAAACATTATAAGACTTTACACCGTCTTCCTTGTTGTTCAACCCAATACTAGAAATTATCTAGACCTTAGAGAGACCAATTATGCAAACCAAATTTTAGCAAGCTCTATGTATTTCTTCATTAATAGGTGCAAAGTATATGATGCAAGAGCTTAAACATGAGCACAACAATTGCCAAGTATCAAATTATTCAAGACATTCTACCAATTACTACATGTAGCATTTCCCGTTTCCAACCATATAACAATTAACGAAGCAGTTTCAACCTTCGCCATGAACATTAAAAGCTAAGAACACATGTGTTCATACGAACCAGCGGAGCGTGTCTCTCTCCCACACAAGCATTTATTCAAACAAAAACAGAAACAAAAACATACAGACGCTCCAAGTAAAGTACATAAGATGTGACCGAATAAAAATATAGTTTCAAGAGAAGAAACCTGATAAATTGTCGATGAAGAAGGGGATGCCTTGGGCATCCCCAAGCTTAGACGCTTGAGTCTTCTTGAAATATGCAGGGATGAACCACCGGGGCATCCCCAAACTTAGACTTTTCACTCTTCTTGATCGTAGTATATCACTACAAGAAAAGTTCTGATAGACAACGTCCCAAAATCGTCAACTAAGGGGCATTTTTCGTCGCCTATGGGCCTAACCCGACGATATGGGTTCCGTTGTGGAAACTGCGTCAGGCAAAGTCCAACGACGATTTTTTCGGTCCGTCGCGCTTGGGCGCCCTTCCGCCACGGAAAATCGGACCGTTGCGGAAGTGTTTTCGGGAGCCCGTTGACTGCTGACGTCATGCAAACTGACACGTGGCAGACGCCGTTAACTGCCAGTTAACGGCGTTAACCGGCTGAAACCCCGTGGTAGATGGTAGGCCCACACGAGGCCTGCCACGTCTTAAGCGGGCCGGGCCAGATGACATAGTTTGACCGGTCAACTATATAGCTGGGCTGGTCCATTAGTTACGTGGGCCGGGCCTAACCTCTAAGGTTGACTGGTCAAAACTTAAATGGGCCGGCCCATTTAACATGTGGGGTCCACCTTACAGCAAGGGCCGCCCATTTAGTGTGTGGGGTCCACCGTATAGCAAGTGGGCCCCCAAGCTAGTGGTCGGCCCAAACACAGGTGGGTCCACTTTTAAAGGGCCGGCCCATTTAGTTTGTGGGGTCCACCATATAGCAAGTGGGCCCCAACAAAATAGTGGGCCGGGCAACAGGTGGGTCCCACTTTCCTTAAAGGGCCCCATTTAGTTTGTGGGGTCCACTATATAGCAAGTGGGTCGGCCCAACAAAATAGTGGGCCGGCCAAAAACACAGGTGGGTCCCACTTTCCTTAAAGGGCCGGCCCATTTAGTACGTGGGTCCACCATATAAAGATAGTGGGCCGGCCAAAACACAGTGGGTCCCACTTTCCCGTTAAAGGGCCGCCCAATTAGTATGTGGGGTCCACCATATAGCAGGGGCGCCCAACAAGATAGTGGGCGGGCCAAAAACACAGTGGGTCCCACTTTCCTCTTAAAGGGCCGGCCCATTTAGTATGTGGGGTCCACCATAAAGCAAATGGGCTGGCCCAACAAATTAGTGGGCCGGCCCAAAGCATGGGTCCCACTTTCCGTTAAAGGGCCGCCCAATTAGTATGTGGGGTCCACCATATAGCATGGGCCGGCCCAACCAGATAGTGGGCCGGCCAAAAACACAGGCGGGTCCCACTTTCCTCTTAAAGGGCCGGCCCATTTAGTATGTGGGGTCCACCACAAAAGCAATTGGGCTGGCCCAACTAAGTAGTGGGTGGGGTCCACCTTAAAGCAAGTGGGCCAGCCCAACTAGAGTGTGGGGTCCACCGTCAATCAAATGGGCTGGCCCAATAAGTAAGTGGGCCAGCCCAATAAGTAAGTGGGCCAGCCCGTTTAGTTGCTGTTTATATGCTGGCATAATATGGGCTTTAGGAATTTGCGGGCAGGCACATATGTGATTTCGCTTAAATGGGCCGTTTAAGGGATGGGAATTCGTGATTTAGATACTGAGAATATTTACGCAGCATTGATTTCTGTCGGATAGCCTCACTTACCACAAGCACCAAAGAAAAAATGCGCGAAAGAACTATAAAAACTAACTAAATATTACATCAGCTGCAAGGCATTGAAAAAATATTACAGAACCCAGAGAAATTGAATGGTAATTAAACCTAGCAATACAATGAAGCGATCCGGCAATCTTTTAAGTTGTCCATGCAGCACCTATATCTGAAACAAAGACATTACAAGTTAAGACAACAACAATGGAAAGGCAAAGACACTACAATATTGTTTGCCAAAGAATTTGGAACTCATCATTTCGTCGTTATAACAAGATCATTGTAATGCGCACAATAAGCAAACAAAGAGTGCATGCCGCATACCAACAGCCAATATAACAGAGCATGTTAGAATGAAACAGCAGACTTACTACTGTCGAGTCCCATGCAAACCAACATGTTCAGGGAGTACAAAATTGGCATGAACAACAGAGTAGCAGGCTATAAATTTTGTAACAACGACTGAGCAAGATGAAGTTATGATGGCTACATCTACAGAGCAGGGAATGTAAACCAAAAAATAGAAGTTACGATGGCAAAAGCTAAAGAGGAGGGAATGTGAACCAACATGTGCCAAGTGCAATTACTTCACTTTGGCCGTGAACTAAATAATACTCCTGAACTTATAGTGAAGGGGATGCAAATCAAGATGTTTCGGGATATAAACTTGTAATGAGCAACACATGGAGGATAGTTAATGCTGGAGCTTAGGATGGACCAGATACAGAATATAGTGGGATCACCTGTGAACTTGTATAAGAGGGAATGCAAACCAATATGTTCAGCTTTCCATATGTGAGCGTCATGCCAAGTCAGAGAAACAAGTCAATAATGCAGCTTTTGAAGAACAAGATGGCACGCAAAATTATTATCTAGTAGTATGACAAGTTTATTTGTACTACAGGCTAGATAGCAGAGTGATAGCATGCCAAACTAAGTCCTTACTTTGTTAGCTTACAATGAACTAGATACAAAACAATGGCATCACCTGTAGTACAGGGAATGCAAGCCAACATGTTCATGGAGTAAAAAATTTGCACAAACAACATAGTAGCAGGCCATAATTTTTGTAACAACGACTGAGCAAGATAAAGTTATGATGGCTAGATCTACAGAGCAGGGAATGTAAACCAAATATAGAAGTTACGATGCCAAAAGCTATAGAGCAGGGAATGCGAACCAACATGTGCAATTACTTAAAATTGGCCATGAACTAAATAATAGCAGGATGTTACTATAATACCTACAGTATAATTTTTGTAACAACGACTGAGCAAGATAGAAGTTATGATGGCTACATCTACAGAGCAGGGAATGCAAACCAAAATGTTCAATCGCTTAAAGTTAGCAATGAAGTAGAAAATAGCAACGTGTTACGGTCATAGCTAGGAATGAACTAAAAGAGCTTCAGACAAACAAGCATCTGAACCCAGAACATGGCGCTAAAACAAGGGACTTACATTAGGAGAAGCACTCTGTGGGAGTCACAGCAGATCTTCCTGGGGTTGATAGATCCGGTGATGAAGTACGCTACATGTGCTACTTGGGGTTGGAGAGACGGCCATTACACTTCATGGTTACTCATCTCATCTGCAAAAACGTAACGGCGCGTCGTTAGCACAAACAGGTTCCCCCAAGATTAAACAAGAACTTGCAGGCAAGCAATAGAAAAGCGACAGTAGAAGAGTTTAGATCATGCACTGCGCCGGTGAAGCAGATCCGGTTCATGCACAGCGGTGTCGGTGAGCAAGATCCGATGCGGTGGACGACGGATCCGGCGAAGCGGCTCCGGCGGGGTGGACGATACCGCAGCTGAAGCGACTGCGGTAGACTGCTGGATGAGCATATGGTTTCGAGGTTCGGCGGGGATGATCCGGTCCGGTTGATGACGGCGTCGATGAAGCGGCTCCGGCAGGCAGCCGGATGACGAGGATCGCGAGGGCTCGGGTAGGCCAGGGAAGTCCGGCGGGGATGTTCCGGTGCGGTGGTCGTGGAGGTGGTAGAGAGAGGGACTTGAGAAGTTCCGGTGGGTGGTCTCAGATGAGAGACTGAAGGAAATGTATTTTTTTTGGGAGGGTTTCCGGGCTAGGGAGGTGGTGATCGAAAAAATGACGGGCAAACCCCTCACCAACCGACTTTGCTGTCATCTCCACAGGGGTAGAATGGGAATTTGGAAGCGTGTGAAATTTTTGTATTTTGTGGGCGGGAAGTTTTGCCGCTATGAGATTTTGAATTTCGCTAAGGTACAAGTATAATGATAAAAAATTGTGACACCGTACTAGTACCTCTGTTCATGGCCGAGTGCAAAATCAAATCATCATCACGTTGAATATAGGTCACTACCATGATCATGATCTATCTTCTTAATCCCATTCAAAAATGCGTTTGAAATATTTCAGGATTGGTGGGAGATTTTGCCGCCCGACAGAGATTAAATTAAACCACACGTTCGACAATTCAAACTTGAGACCTTGGCTATGATACCATTTAAGTTCGAACTGATTCAAAAAAGGCTAGGCAATTAATTTATATAACATCCACAGGAACAACTACCAAGTTGATCCCAACCGCAGATAAATGCATCCACCAACAAAAGTCTGAACGGTGCCTTAATCTAAGGAAACATTTCACAAGACCAATGTACTCACTATGTTAGTGTTCATCTCCAATTATCTATGGCATTTTCTTAGTCTTTGGGAGATTATAACGAACTTGATTGGCCTCGTGCAGTAGGGCATCACATGCTTCTAATCTCGATCTCAACATGTCAACTTTTGTTCTTAGCATAGCTGTTGCAACTCGTTCTACTTGGAGTTGTTCCTCCAAAACTTGAGCAGAGAAAGACTTGGACTTGGGCTTCAAAACCCAGCATTTCGCAGGAAAGAGTTTTTGGTGATATCTTTATCTTTCCCGGGTTTTGCCATCTCAAATTTCATATTAGCCAGACAAGTTTTGAGTTGTGTAAAAAGAAAAGTTATTACAGAGAAAAATGCAGATGGTAGATTTAATGTGTACGAACTACTTTTAATCATACAAGTTGACATGCCTGACTATAATAAGGACCATCTATCTTGCTAGCAGGCATAATTATTAATGGGCTACCATGTACGGGAACCGTATCCTCTAACGTGAAGGAGCTAAGTCAGGAAAAATAAAGAAGCAAAGTCAGGCTTCTGTAGCATAAGTACAAGGTTATGCACTGTCTTTAACTAATAAAGGTGATTACTGTAGATGTTTAAAAACTAAACTAAATTTTATTACACCATAATTTTCTCTGCATGTAATTACTTCAAATGCAAGACACAAGTTTGTATTGTGCAAATTAATTTAAATTATTTGGATTTTAGACATATGGTTTGGGGGAAGGAAAGTTAGAGTACTGTAGCTTCTCTAACTTTTCACCTTCAAGTTAGAGTACTGTAGCTTCTCTAACTTTTCACCCATGTACGTAGTCCTTCCAAGAAACAGCCGTTATTGCATTACGAGCAGAAAATAGTTCACACGTGCGCTCAGATTCAAATTTTCAGCATGCAGTCGATTTATGGTTTAATTGAAGTACACATCAGGATATTATTTCACACAAAATACAGCAGCCACATGGAACATATCTAATTTTAGTACAACAACAAAATTTGCAATTATTACAGACCACGAAATTTTGAACGAAATTTTGAGCAGTAATTAGTTACAGCATTGGCATCAGCAGTCCACTTGACTGAACAACAGAATCAAAGTTTATTTAGACACCTTCAATTCCCAGACACATCACAACTGGCTTACCATGACAAGTGCATAGGAGATTCTTTAGAACATTTTCTGTCAAAGTTTGCCTATTTTTCAATTCATGTATCTCTTGGCGTGTCTTGGCAATTAATTCATCAGCATCTTTGTTTTCCCGCCCAAATATATCAACTGCCTCTTGGAGTGCATCCCCGAAATCTCTTTGTGCCGGATTAAGTTGACCAATAGATACCATGGGCCTATGCGAGCAATATGCACTCTCACTGCTGCTTTGTGAAACATCAATACTTGAGGCATTGGCCCTTGCTTCTGGCATTGTAGCTTTATTTGAAGCCTGAAATTTAGATAAAACAAGTTACAACATCATATGATGCAATAAAAGACCTCCAATTTCAAGAACATCATTGAGCTGATATAACACAACAAGCAATCAAAAATAGAGCCTCGTACATCTATTTCTTCTGGAATGGTTGGTGTACTGGACTCAGTGGACCAATGAGAGCACGTGCCACTGTCACTGTTGCTCTGTGAAATGACCGCAACACTTGATAAATGGGTTGTCCCTACTGACATTACAGCTTTGTTTGCAGGCTGAAACTAAGACAAAACAAGTTAAAATGCAATACAATACAAGGCAAACAAACAGCATTGTTGACATAATTTTGAAAGAACCATGGGCAGATACAACAAAGAAACCAGTTAAGCCACATGCCTCTTAGAACAAACCAAACTAGATCATGGCGATGATGTATACAATGAACCAAGCAACTAGACATCATGTGCCCAATAACGAAGCCAGGTCACTGCACAGAAGAAATCTAGCAAATAGCCAAATACAGTCAAAAGATGTGCATGTTGGATTTGATACTATTAGGAAAATAATGTATGATTGATTTAAGCATGACTCAGATAGTGCCTTCGACATCGCAGAAGGTCAATGCAACAATTAATTGTATGGCTTGTATGAAGTGCCATAACATTTAAATTAAGCATAACGAGGCATTGCTTAATCTGAGAACTGAGTGCTAGCTCAGTGGCAAGGCTTGCGAGTGCGCAGCCAGCCCACCCGGGTTCGAGTCCCAACAGGACCGAATTAAACGGGGTGTTATCTAGCGCGTATAAATTCGCTGCTAGAGAGGTCTCATCATCTATCTCACAACGTATAGACAAGGGAGGGAATCTTCCTACGTTGGTCAACGTTTAGGCAATGCTTAATCTTGAATTCATGATCAAACTCAAACAAAAAAGGGCATATAACAAGTAGCACCATGTGCATCATGTATAATAGATTACTAGAAACTGAATGAAGCAATTGAACATGGAGCGTATTATATAAACAGCCAGATCATTTGAATATGGATATACCACATCATGTCAATGGGACTCAGAAAAACAAAGCTAGACATTTAAACAAGTAATATAACTATTTTTTCACCATGTTTCAAGTAGAATAGGAAGCTAGGTTAGGAATAAAGCAATCATGTTTCAAGTAGAATAGGAAGCTAGGTTAGGAATAAAGCAATAAAAAAACACAAAGTGCATCATTTCAGCTAGGATCATTTCTATCAAACTTCATGCACTAGCCATGGAACAACAGGCAAACTCAATGAAGCAACAGGCAAAAAATTAACATAATAGAATTTCAGGACTTGTATTAACATAGCCAAATCATGTAACTTATACCCAGGCATGCCGGATGCCAGATGGGTCAAAGGCAGTGTGCAATGTTCCATATGGTCATTGTTTATATTTTATTAGATTCCATTAGGCAACTTAGGTAGTGCAACATACAGAAAATGATGCAATTGAACTATGCACAGGAGGTAAATTAACATTCCAAAAAAAAACAGGGAACTTACGTGAGCTTTTTTTTGAGTCACACGGACCTCATCGGGTACTTGGACAGAAGAACCTGGTGCCTCACTGTTTCTCCTCTGCATGAAGGAGAGGCCAATTGTAAACAGAAACAGGTCCAAGATATAGAAGTTTGCATTAAGCAATATACAAAAAACAGCAGGTACTTACATGATTATAGGCGAGCTTTACTCTACGTTTATGAGTGTAAGATGTGCCTGCTGCACGTGTAATAATAACAAACAGTTACGAGTCACGGCTTTGCTATAATTAAATTGACACCAAATAGTAGTAGAAGCCATGGTTCAAAAAAGCGTACGCCTAGGTACGCTTAAGCGCGCTTAAGCGCTGAGCGGTTGTCTTCCGCTTCGCTTTTGGCCTAAGCGTTCGATTAAGCGAGACAGGGAATCTGGTCGTGTTTTGTGCTAGAATCTCCTCTATGCGAGTGTTGGTGTGTTGCCTGTGTTGCTCTGCTCCTTGCTCGATGCATTGATGGTGATTAGGTCTGGCTTAGCTGCTTGCTACTCCTCTACTGCTTAGCTGCTTGCTACTCCAGTAAAGCTTAGCTGCTTGTTTGTGTTTGTTACATTGTTTGCTTAGCTGCTTGTGTGTTTATAAGAAACTAGCTGGGTTACCCGCGCAATCGCGCGGCTAGCACTGTTTTATTTTAAAATTTCATAGTATGATATTCTTCTTCTGGTTAATCATTTTTTTGTGGAACAATTCAATAGAAATAAGGAGAAAATTTTATATTAAAACCATGACACACTATTATAAAGCTTTCCTACATCCCCACTTCTCATTTTAGCTGATTAAACGTTGGAAATAAACCTGAGTAACGTTATTGTTTAGACTTCCAGGTTGTGTTGGCAGACTTTAAAATAGAACTACAATTCTTGCCATAACTCCAAAACTCAAGTGTGTCTACTCGCTCATGTTAGTGATTTTCCATGTATAGTAACACCAATAAAGAGATTATTGATATACCAGCTTGATGCATTAGCTCTTGATTAAGCTCCTTCTTGACTGTTAACGTGAATTATATGCTATCTCTAGTAGAATCATCTATTACCCCCACCCCCTAAAATATTTTATTTTAATTATGATAGAAATGCCACAAACCAACCTATGTTAAATTGGCTGTAGTTTATCAATGAATAAATCGACAAAATCTGTTTTTTAAGATTTTTTTGTTTCCCTGAAACCCATTCGGTTATTGTCTCTTCTATATTTTCTTACATATCGAGTTTGTATGCATTTCACTATGTATTAATTTTGGTTTTTGGGTGTACACAATATCCATACATAATTAAGATGAGGAATTTATGCTTGATACTTTTCAATTGGCTTAGCTACTGGGGTCATTACATCTGGAATTAATTTCAAACTCCCACTTAGAGTGCAAACCTTTCATGAGGTGTTTTTTTGGAGATTAAAACTGACACTACCTAATAAAATACGGTGGAACAAAGATAATATGCATTGGGAGGATTTGTGTTTACTCCATCGAAGTTACACAAAAGCAAGATGTACCTAACATCGTCCTAGAATATTTTACTGATACTTTATTGACATGTAGTCCACAAACCATTTTCCGAAAGGATCTGAGCCTGCAAAAAAGAATAACGAATGAAATATATAAATACAGGTTGACCTAGATTGGAAGGTTTTGTTGTTTTCTCTATGATAGAGGGCAATCTGAAATAGCAGCAATTTTATCACCATTCAGCCATCTGCAACCAAATTAACTTTTGTGCAGCATAGTAAGAAAAAAATGATTTATTGTTAGAATATCTAATGGAAAATTAAATTTCCTGATATTTTCACCATAAGAAGATTTTCCATGTTTGCGGGAGAGCTCGATACCATTAAAGCATGTATATTATAATTTAACCAAAGATCTACAAACAACTAACCTGCTGTTTTGGGCAATCAAAATGAAAGCTAGATGTAAACTGTACCTGACATCCTCCCAAAATATTTTAGTGAATTTTCACTGTCATGTATTAATTCCACAGGCCATTATCCCAAAGAATCTAATGCCTGCAAAAAAAGAAGAACAAATGAAAAATATAAATACATGTTGACGTGAGGCTGGAAGGCTTAGTTATTTGTGCTAATAAATTTAGTTCTCAAGTGAATTTCAAAATATTAAAATAGGAAGGATACTAAATAATTAGTGTATCAAAAGTCCAATTCAAAAATATTTAGCAGGCATGTGTTCATTCAAAAATAACTATAAGACCTTTCTTTTCCCCCCACTTGCATCAAGCTAAAAGCATGTATTGTCGCATGAAGCTGAAGGTATGTATTGTCTTATGTT
The DNA here is from genome assembly GCA_030979885.1 of Lolium multiflorum. Classification (NCBI taxonomy): domain Eukaryota; kingdom Viridiplantae; phylum Streptophyta; class Magnoliopsida; order Poales; family Poaceae; genus Lolium; species Lolium multiflorum. The sequence continues at coordinate 115,870,267 of CM061747.1, read as the reverse complement.
ATATACTGCCATTGGCGGATCACGTCGCTCTGGCATAATTTCCTCCGCTGTTCTCAATTACTGACAGCTTATTTCCGAAGCTCATAGTTCGTTGGGCAATTGACTCACGGGCTTCATCTAATAATATCAAAACTTGAACTGTTCCACCACTCTGAGCAGTCCTTGCGCCAACCGCTCGATCAGCTCCCGTATGCACCTGATTGAACGAATCGAATGTGAAAATCACTATCGTTTGATTTCTCCTTGAGATATTATTCTACTATATATGCTAATATATCCCACAATAAAGTTTTTGTGATCTTCTCGATACCAAAAAAAAATAACCATAGTAAAGGGATGTTAAAATTATATAATAATTGTAACAATTCCAATATTTACTACTCCAGGGAAAGGACTTTAAGCTCCCAGATGATTTAAGTACACTCCCGATCGTCCCTTTATTTCATAATATTGGCACCACTGGTTTTATTTTTGTAAGCAACCGAATGATATCACACCAAAAACATATTAATACACGTGGATGATTTAACCTACTCTGGAACATATCAATATCAGCAAATATGTAGTAGTCCCAAAAGAATATCTGTCTTTTCTTTATCCCTTGGAACATGTATGTCCGTCAGCAGTAACCCATCAATGGAGAACCATCATCATAGTGCGTTTTATGGGTAATGGTAATAATTTTCTGATTATTCTTCAATGGTCGATACTCCATTATCACACTTCCAATATTTGAACGTCTTAATATGTAGATAAGTCCTCTGTATTTTTGCTTACATTTGCTGAAAAGTTTTTTTTCCTTTTTGCAGTAACTCGTTGAACAATTTATAGTTCAAACTTGTCATGATTTCTAGTTCACGCTTAACTAAAACCATGATAAAAGTTACTTAATACAGGGAGTAGGAATTATTTCTGATTTATCCTAAGAGCGCTTCAATGTGACTTCATAATTTTTTGTGCAAAAGAGTGAGCATGTGTTGATCTAATAGTAAATGACTTACTCACATGCCTAAAATAGTCACACATAAAAAAAAAAACTGCTGAGACTTGTCTAGATTCACATGTATCTAGACGCCTTTTAGTATGTAGATACATGCAAATCTTGATAAATTGAAGTCACTTATTTCTGGCCGGAGGAAGTACGTACAATTCATCTGCTGATTATTGATGCTACCCAGTATATGATTTTTGAATAACGTAAAATTCACATCTTTAAATTAAGCTCGAGTCAATGAGGGGGACTGCATTTTTTTCAATTGACTCGTCATTTTTTCTAATGCCCATGTAATATAATCGTTTGTGCTGATAGTTGTACTTGCTTGATCACAAAAAAAAATACTGAACCAGTGGTATATCTCATCTACTATTATGGCTAGGGAATATCCTTAATTACTTGTCATGTCATGGTTGCATGTTACGGAATTGATAAAAATCAGTCGATAGACCACTCACCGTACATGTGCTTGTATAGACTCTGATCGATCGTTTGATTGGCATGCAGACTTCCAAGGCTCTAGGGGCAGTAGTTGGCGTGATTCTCCAGCCTGCGGGCATCTCTTTGTTCGAGCTTTCTTTTCGTTTAGCATCCAGAAGTCAGCAGCTACGACGGGTCGACCTAGACATGGGCAAAGTAGTACAGATTAGGGCAGCGGGAGTGTACATGAAAATAAATGTCTATGTGTTCAGAGATTTGGCATGACCACTTCCTTAATCGGTTCAGATGTTAGTATGACAGGGCAGCGGCGAAGTGTACATGAAAGTACACAGCGGCGACGATGTTGCACCGGGGAGGAGGGGCGCCGATTGACGGAAGTTGTTGGCCGTCGAACGGGAGAAGGGTAGACATGGTGCTTCGCAACTGCTGAAAAATCTGGAACCAGATTGATCTGGAAGATTTATGTTATAATTCTAAACAAATAATTAGATGGAGAATATAATAAAAAGAAAAACTCATGCTGATGGTTGTCCGGCTGGGTGCATTAGGCAAGTCCAATTCCATCGATCGATCCAAACCTTGGCTGCACAGCTGCACACGGTATATGCATGAGGCGGTGATTAGAACCTGATGATGTTGATGGGTGCATGAGGAAAGTTCACTTCCATGAATCGATCAAACTCTTAACTGCACGGCTGCAAGAGAGGACTATTCGAACCGGAGGACGATGTGTGCTTAAGGAGAGCCGAGCCGCCGTGAGTTTCCGATGCAAATACGGCGACGCATGGCCACGGGATCAGCCGGCCGGGCGGCGATGACATGAGGCAGCGCATGAAGACGGACTGAATTGCGGCTGCCTAATCATGAAAAGTTAGATTAGGTTTTAGACATATATTTTAAGCAATGGCACAGGTGGGTAATTAACTAACTCTCAAGAGTTACGCTCGATTAATCTGAGCCATTTATTGTTTGTTGTTTTAATTATATAATAGATTGGAGCAAAACCGAGGCTAACCAAGGTATTAATCCCCGTATTCCTCAGAAATGTAGCATTACATGCTTAGGATACAAATTTACAGCATATTATAGGGGTATATGTGCCCATCTTGACTTCCCTGTTTCATGTTCGTACGATTTTAGCCTGAGCGCTTAAGCGGCGCTTAAGCTCGCTTAAGCAGCAGTTCCTCTAAGCAGTGCCTCACCGCTCGCTTAGCGCCTAGCGCTTTTTTGAACCTTGGTAGAAGCATTATGACGTGCATAAACATGTAATACAGGATCGCAGAAAGATATCAAACATGATGTAACTAGAGCAGTAGCCTACGGCCAAATAGTGAGAAATTGTAATCGTGTCAATTGTGGACTTGTATAGCCTACCCCAACTTGTTTGGGAATAAAGGCTTTGTTGTTGTTGTTGTTGTCAATCGTGGACATGTAGAGCATTCAACGGCTCATGATTGGTGGCTCATATTTTGTAGAGTTTCAGCGAATGGGTGGGTTAGGTTACTCAGACCACCACACTGTGTATTTATATCATCTGAGTTAGGGTTACAATACTACTGGACATGGGCCTCTATGGGCCTCACACTGGATACAATATTACTACAGCGCTACTACTAAACTCACTCATGGTAACACACCCCCTCAAGATGATCATGGGTAAACAACCATGGCCATCTTGCAACAACAACATGACACATATGACAACTACCAGTAATGAACATTCAGCATAACTCCTAGGATACATGACAGCATTGCACTTTCCATCATCTTGTCATCTCGATTCATCTCTTCATCAGCAGCGAAGATATCCAGCTTCAACCATCTGGGATACGCACAACTCCTAACCATACACGTCCTCAACAACCCCGGCTGCCTCACCACACAAGTTCCGCAGAACCATCCACACTCGCCTCAATGTCCTCAGCCTCTCTTCTCCACTCTGCCCGGCCACCTCTTCCGTCTCTCCCACAAACCCCCAGCCAACTCCTGCCTCAACCATCCACTCCTCAAGCACCCATGCCTATCCCCCGGTCAGGCCTCAACCAGTCTCACCTCAGGCACGCATGCCTTTCCCCTGGACATATCCACAACCATCACCATCACCACTAAACCGCAGCCTCATCAACTCCATCACGACTCAACCGCAGCCTCATCAACTCCATCACCACATATCCTCACAGCCTCACATCTCCATTTTCTCCTCACTTCCACTCGGATGGCGCCTCGTCTGCGCGCCCTGGCCAACCTGGCGTACCGCACCTGGCCACATCGACCGGCTCGCGCTGGTCAACGTCCAGCACCAACCTCCGGCTCCGCCCTGCGCTCAAAGGCTCGCCCCACTCCGCACGCCTCCAACTTCTGCCCCTCACACGGATCCAGATCTCTCTGCCACGGATTCACTTCCTCTTCTCTCCTTTCTAAACCAAAACGATCTTCACCCTCTTCTTTCTCCCCGCGCGAGCAGCCGCCGATCTCACACAGCTCACATCGCTGTGTGTGATAGCCGCAACCGACGCAGAGCACCTGATGCGGCCTCCCGCCGCCTGGATTTCTACATCTCAACGGTGGGTTTTGTGATCAAAGGAAGAACTTGTTTGGTACTGTTTGTGGCGGCTAGCAGGAAGGAAACCTAGGCTCTGATACCATGTAGAGTTTCAGCGAATGGGTGGGTTTGGTCACGGAAAAACATACTTATGCGTCGTGTTTAAACCTAAAGGATGAGGTGGTTATCAACGAAAGCACTTGTAAGTTAGAAATATAGCACGAATTCAGAAATACAGTCAGCTGCAATACTCCTAACAGAACAAAACGCGCAGGGATGTCTGGTTACCTATTTCTGGGCGGCGTTTAGACGTGTTCCGCGTTCTTACGGGTGACGTGGAGGTCGGCGAGGGGACTGCTGTTGCGGTGGGTGCCGGGGAAGCAGATCTTGGGGGGTCGGAGAAGGACATGCTGGGCGGTCGATGAAGTGTTCAGCGCGCCGGCCGAACTAGAAGGTCGGTGAAGCAGATGATGTGCAGTGCACGGTGGCGTCGGTGTCGGCGAAGCTGGTCAGGTGCGGTGGTCGATAGAGTCGGCGAACGAGATACGGTGCGGTGGACGCCGGAGTAGGTGCGGATAGGGCAGCCTCGGGGTTTGAAGCCGTGGCAGCTTGAACGGCGAAGTGCGGCGGCCGGGAAGATCTGGAGGTAGGCAAGAGGGGCGGTTTCTCTGAGGGCTTGCGGGCGAAACTAGGGCGAAGCTGGGCGATAGAGGAGTAGAAGGGAATTTCGCAGTCCTTCTTTTGAGGAAAAAAATATTCGCAGATCTGAAACTTTGCGGCGCGAGATATTTGGGCGTTGGCGGGGAATTTTACCGCTCGATGATATTAAATTTTGGCTGCAGTAGGTTTTTTTTTAGAGTATGTAATAATAATAAATAGTAGGCCCTACTAGTACTGTACGTCTGTTCAGGAATCCAAGGGGGTAGAGGTAGAGGTATAGATATATAGACAATATAGAGATATAAGAAATGGCGGGGGCTAGCGGAAATGCACTTTGCCTCATAGGAGCATATGCTCCCATTATGTGAATCCATATTTCAAAGTGTCAAAAAATTCTAAACTAAAATTTTACATGTATATCTAGACATTTTATGTTGGTACACAAGTTTTCTCACAAAAAAATTATGTGGCTCCTATAAAAAAGACAAATTTTGATGTTGTAACACGACTACGTACAGTATATTTTTTGCCTTTTTTTACACGCCACACAAAATGTCGTTTTTCCACGAAAACTTGTGAACGAACATATGATGTCACAATGTATACCAAAAAAATTAACATTTATATAATTTTTTTTAATCATTTTCTATAATTGGTGCATATGCACGCGTGTGCCAAAACGCCACCTCCGCAGGCTAGGAGTTTCTAAACTTCTTATGGCACATCAAATAAAATGTTGTTCAAACAATAATAATAATGTGCTTATGATTGTTACTCCCTTCCACCATGAATAAAGTCCACATCGGTTTCGTGTCAAACTTTGACTCGAGATTTAGGTACCCACATGATAGTGCTAGTATCATAGCTAGTATCATACACATTGGTCCCACAAAAATGTTGATGTGGCAGCTAATTAAGTAGGAGAGAGGAGATTAGTGTAACATAGGTAGATACTGTATCATAGCGCAAACAACGAGAAAACTTAATGCTAAACAAATCTTGTACACAAATTTGCATTGAGATTCTAAAAAATAATAAATGTAGCATTACTATGATACTACTCCATGATACTACCCACTATAGAAATAGTATGACCAGCCTAATTTTATGACATCCGCAAAATATACCATTGGAAAGTTCATCGAAACAAGCATCCGATGATATAGTTTTGAATGACATGCAACTCATAATTGGCGGGCCCAAGTATTAGTCTAAGTTTGCCTCTGAAAACAAATTGGCATTGTACTCTAGGACAAAGGGAGACTACTCGCAATGGCAATATCATAAGTAGTATCATGCACTACATGCATGCAAAATGTTGATGTGTCATATCAGTTAATGATGAAAGAGACGATAGTGGTATCATAGGTAGATATCGTATCATATCATGTAGAACTAGAAAAATTACTGCCAAACAAATCTTGTACACACTTTTGTATTGAGATTCTACAAATCCCTAAATACATGTAACATATTATACTACTACATGATGATAATATGGACTGTGAAAATAATATCGTACATTAGTATCATATGTATGATACTATTATATGATACTCCCCATTGTGACTAGTCTAATAATAACAATAGTACTCAAATTTGTCTTGTCCCTCGGGTGTTTAGAAGTATATGTTCGGTCCCTCACGTATTTAAGAATTATGTTTGGCCCCTCAACTCTAATGTGGTCAAAATTGAGCACTTGAACACTTAGTTAGGTCTAGCAATGATAAAAACTTGATTGGTCTGTTTATTATTTGTTATGTGGCACGGCGGCAAAGCATTTTGCTAAATCTCAAGCACACATAGTTGGGGTCCATTAGAGGGACTAATTAAATCAAAGTACAATGGATTATAAAAGCAGGTTTTATCATTGATTAGCTTTGCAACGGCCTATCAACTGTAAGTGTTGCATGTGTTCTAAAGAACTATGTTCATCGTCACAGATCAAGAGGAGTACGCAGTGGAGGACGCACAAAACAACCGTAGGCCAGGTGGGCACACCTTACTAATTTTCTTTTTTCCACTTTATATGTGATAATTTTTTACATAATTAATTAACTAAAACATTTTAAAATAGGGTGGGCCATTCAACCCAAACACCATGTTGCGTACGTCGCTGAGGGTAAGGGGTAGTCTAAGGGGGCAATGTAAGACCTAATTAAGTGTTTGAGGTTAGTTATGGACCGCTGTTATACCTAATTGTGTTTGAGGTTAGTTAGGGACCTTATTATACATAATTAAGTGTTAGAGGTGAGTTCAAATAATAATATATAGTTGGGGTCTAAAGTTCACCAACGTATGCAACACACGAGCTGCCAAATGTGTACTTAATTAACCCTATTAGGAAAACACAAGATTATCTCATTCAACAAAATATTAGGAAAGTGTATCACAATTGTATTTATCCCTTATCTCTCTCATGTTAACCGAGACAAGAGTTCGTTCTAGGTCAGCTCTACGACAATTAGCGTCGCAAGGGTGGTAACATAGGTGTGCAGTTGCGAAAGTTTTTTCCCAAGTTATCGACTTCCTCAATCCACACTTAATATTTGTGCATGCGGGCCTAAGTATATGGTACTACTTAGTTCTATTCCTAGTATATATGTTGGGTGACTTAGAAAAATCATACTTCGTACATGATTCCTTCGAAAATCCTTTAGGGCTTCTTTGATTCATATTAGGTTGGTATAAGATAATAGGATTTAGATCTTATAGGAATATTTCCTACACTAGTAGTTTGATTCATATGAACATATCCAATAGGAAATAATCCTATAGGAATCATCAAGTAGTGCAAATCCTAGTATAGGATTAAATATTTGGTCCTACCTCATGGAAAAATTCATTTGGCGCAATCAAACGCAACTCATCTTATTATAGGATTTAACTACACATGTCATCCCAAATCCCAATCCTACATTCCTACTCCTATGATTTCCCTATCCTGTGAATGAAAGGAGCCCTTAAAATCAAACTATCCCGCACCTCGTCGATTCGTATAAAACCGACTCTAGCCAACAACTCTTCGCCCGACCTTTCTTCTTCACCATCAGGCCACCACACACTGTCATTTTCCATTGCAACGCATTTAGGGTGTGTTCGGTTCCAGAACCAAGTGGAATGGAATGGAACCGTTCCGCACCTAGAGCCCATTCTTGTGTTCGGTTGTGGAATGGAACGGAACCGAGTGGTTCCTCGAAAGGGAATATTCTCCCCATATGCAGAATGCACCCATTCCACCGAATCGGTGGAATGTGGTGGAACGGCTGTTACTTAGCCGCTATTAATTACAAAGCACTTCACTAATCCAACCAAAAAAATTATTAGTTGTTGTTAATTATGATTTTGAGATTAAAAAGGCCACTATTAATTACGATATTTAGACAAAAGATTAAACTTTAACTTCATTCCGTTCTACTCTCCAAATTCCCCGACCATACAAAAAATAACATTAATTACGATTTTAAGATTAAAAAGGCCATTAGGCGTTGTTAATTACGATTTTAAGATTTAAAAGGCTATTTGCCATTGTTAATTACGATTCTTAGACAAAAGTTTAGTTTAACCACATTCCGTTCTGCTCTCCAATTCCTCCAACCGAACAAAAAACAGTACCATTCTGTACCTCCTTTTTGTCCAAACCGAACGCGGGGATGGAACCATTCCATTCCTCTGGAAAGGAACCATTCCTTACTAAAATCTTCTTGTGCCACCTCCCAGTTTAAAGGCCTACTCGCATAACCCTACAGCTCTGCACTCGCGTGGGCAACCGAACACACCTACATCATCAATGCCCCGCGTACTTATCCGCACCGCCTACAGCTCTGCACTCCTATGACCTATCCATGGCTGGGCAGTCAAAAAAAGCTGCGTCACCTGGGAAATCAACAAGCCACGCAAGCAAGTCGCAAGCATCATAAATTCCGAATCAATGCCTAGCTACAGTCTACCTGGCCTCCTCCCAACTCATTGTCCTTGAGGCCTTAACAAAGCCTTCTAAAAGGGTTTTATCAAAATATTCCATATGGATTAGTAAAAAAACGCACCTGCTAAAGATTCATATATGCCCATTTGAATCTTGGTCAAATCCTAGGTTTGACCATGATTTAAACAAGTTTAAAACATGAATATGAAAATTAAGCATGTATCCTTCGTAGTCACTCCAAAATGAAGCTCTTGAGAGGGTTTTTGAAATTTCCATGTTTGAAACCAAAAAACCACGTACTTCTCTTCATGCTTGACTTCATAAGACAGAGTTTGGGGTTAGGGGTAGCTTGATACATGATTTTTCTCGTTTGAATATGTCTAGACCTTGTTATCAACTTAATTGAATGCTTACTATATATATGACATAAGAAGACTATGTGCATTGGTTTTTCATTTTATTGTTTTTTTAATTTTATGCCCATTTGAATCTTGGTCAAATCCTAAGTTTGACCATGATTTAAACAAGTTGAAAACATGAATATGAAAAATTAAGCATATATCCTTCTTAGTCACTCCAAAATGAAGCTCTTGGGAGGGTTTTTGAAATTTCCATGTTTTAAACCAAAAACCACATATCTTCATGCTTGACTTCATGAGATAGAGTTTAGGGTTAGGGGGTAGATACATGATTTCTCTGGTTTGAATATATCTAGACCTTGTTTATCAACTTAATTGAATGCTTACTAATGTGACATAAGAAGACTATGTGCCTTGATTTTCCATTTTTTTGTTTTTTTGAATTTTTATGCCCATTTGAATCTTGGTCAAATCCTAGGTTTGACCATGATTTAAACAAGTTTAATAAAACATGAATAGGAAAAATTAAGCATATATCCTTCTTAGTCACTCCAAAATGTAGATCTTGGTAGGGTTTTTAAAATTTCCATGTTTGAAACCAAAAACCACGACTTCTCTTCATGCATGCTTGACTTCATAAGACAGAGTTGAGGGCTAGGGTAGCTAGATACATGATGTTTCTGGTTTGAATATGTCTAGACCTTGTTTATCAACTTAATTGAATGCTTACTATATGACATAAGAAGACTACGTGCCTTGGTTTTTCATTTATTTTCATTTATTTTGAATTTTTATGCCCATTTGAATCTTGGTCAAATCCTAGGTTTGACCATGATTTAAACTAGTTTAAAACATAAATATGAAAAATTAAGTATCTATCCTTCTTAGCCACTCCAAAATGAAGCTCTTGGGAGGGTTTTTGAAATTTCCATGATTGAAACCAAAAACCACTTCTCTTCATGCTTGACTTCATAAGTCAGGGTTTAGGGATATATATATAGGGGGTACATGCATGATTTTTCTGGTTGGAATATGTCTAGAACTTGTTTTTCAACTTGAGCTTATCTAGAGCTTGTTTTTAAATTTTTTATACCCATTTGATTCTTCATCAAATCCTAGGTTTGTTGACCTAGATTTGAACAAGTTTAAAACATGAATATGAAAAGGTAAGCATGTATGCTTCTTAATTAGTCACTCCAAAATGAAGCTCTTGGGAGGGTTTTTGAAATTTCCATGATTTAAACCAAAAACCACTTCTCTTCGTGCTTGACTTCATAAGTTAGGGTTTAGGGATATATAGGGGGTAGATACATCATGATTTTTCTGGTTTGAATATGTCTAGAGCTTGTTTATCAACTTAATTGAATGCTTACTATATGACATAAGAAGACTATGTGCCTTGATATTTCATTTTTTTTAATTATGCCCTTTTGAATATTGGTCAAAACCTAGGTTTGACAAAGATTTAAAAAAGATTAAAACATGAAAATGAAAAAGTAAGCCTTGATCCTTCTTATTAACTCCAAAATGAAGGTTTTTGGGAGGGTTTTTGAAATATCCATGTTTGAAACCCAAAACCACTTCTCTTCGTGCAGAGTTTAGGGTTAGGGGTAGCTAGACACCTGAATTTTCTGGTTTGATATGTCTAGACCTTGTTTATCAACTTAATTGAATGCTTACTATATGACATAAGAAGACTATGTGCCTTGATTTTACAATTTTTTTAAAATTATGCCCATTTGAATCTTGGTCAAATCCTAGGTTTGACCATGATTTAAACAAGTTTGTTTATCAACTTGAATGCTTGCTATATGACATCAGAAGACTATGTGTTTGGTTTTTGTTTTTTGAATTTGTTATGCCCATTTGAATCTTAGCTAGTCAAATCCTAGGTTTGAATATATATGTCTAGACCTTGTATATCAACTTGAATGCTTACTATACATATGACATAAGAATGTTATGTGCTTTGGTTTTTCATTCTTTTCATTTTTTCTGAATTTTTAGGGCCATTTGAATCTTGGTCAAATCCTTGGTTTGACCAAGATTTAAACAAATTTAAAACATGAAAATGAAAAGGGAAGTCTGTATCCTTCTTAGTCACTCTAAAATGAAGCTTTTGGGATGTTCTTTAAATTTCAATGTTTGAAACCCAAAACGACTTCCCTTCATGCTAGACTTCATAAGATCGACAGGGGGTAGATACATGATTTGTCTGGTTTGGATATATCTAGACCTTGTTTATCAACTTGATTGCTTACGATATGACATAAGAAGACTATGTGATTTGGTTTTTCATTTTTCTGATTTTTTTGAATTTTGTGCCCACCCATTTGTATCTTCGTCAAATCCTAGGTTTGACCAAGATAATTTAAACAAGTTTAAAACATGAAAATGTAAAGGGAAGCATGTATCCTTCTTAGTCACTCTAAAATGAAGCTTTTGGGAGGTTTTTGAAATTTCGATGTTTGAAACCCAAAACCACTTCTCTTCACACGCTTGACTTCATAAGACAGAGTTTAGGGGTTAGGGGTATAGATACATGATTTGTCTGGTTTGAATATGTCTAGACCTTGTTTATCAACTTGAATGCTTACTATATGACATAAGAAGACTATGTGATTTGGTTTTTCATTTTTCTGTTTTTTAATTATTTTTCTGCCCATTTGAATCTTGGTCAAATCCTAGGTTTGAACAAGATTTAGACAAGTTTAACACGTGAAATTAAACGAATAAGTAAGCATTGATCCTTCTTAGTCACTCCAAAATGTACCAATTGATAGTGTTAACTTTGCTTCATGGAAAAAATAATGTCATGTAAATGAGTTAACTTGGATTTCCTACCCTTGAATCCATAGGAAACTTTGTTCTAATGCACTATTATAATCAACCGAGTTTTTACACCAACAGGTCTGTCACTTACGTGTGGTGCCCACGCGTGAGGTCCCACACTTGAGTGAGCACAAGTCACGTGCAATAGGTACGCCAACTCCCAGCCATCTTCTTTGTCAAGAGAAGACGCATCAGGATGCGTATTGGAAGTCTGTGGGTCCTTCTGGATCCTTCGGTTGTCCCTCTCACACAAAAAAACAAATCTCTCTCATTCTCGGCCTCGCTCGACTCGCTCGCTCGCTCGCTCGCACACGACAAACCCGCACAACAGTCAACATCATCATCATCCCCGAAAAAGGGAAGACACCATAATGCTCTGCCTTTTTTCTCTCCTTCCGAGTGATCCCTCTTCCTCCGAGTTTCACTCGACGGGCAAACGCACATCTGCAGCATAGTAATAATAAAAAGGTAGAAAAATCGATATACGAATCTATAATTAAATAGGTTAAACTAGGGTTTTGCCCAGTACTACAGATCAAGGTTCAAAAAATCCAACTACGGGGTTCGAACAACACGATTCTAATCCAAGAACTTTTTCGACCTCATCCAAGTGGCCTCAAACTATAGGGTTAGCATCTAGTGCAGTATGTGTGAAAATGTATGCACTATGTGTGCTATAACTTGTATGTCTTTCAAATTTGAACCAACTTTGAATAAGTTTGAAATATTTGAAATGGGGCTTTTGGCTTAAACGTTTGAAACTCAAAACGATTCTCTTCATGCTAGACTTCATAAGACCGAGTTTAGGGTTAGGGGTAGATACATGATTTGTCTGGTTTGAATATGTCTAAACCTTGTTTATCAACTTTAATGCTAACTTCTCAGTCACTCTAAAATGAAGTTTTTGGAGGTTTTTGAAATTTCCATCTTTGAAACCCAAAACCACTTCTCTTCATGCTTGACTTCATAAGAAAAAGTTTAGGGTTAGGGGGTATAGATACATGATTTGTATGGTTTGAATATGTCCAAACCTTGTTTATCAACTTGAATATGCTTACTATATGACATAAGAAGACTATGTACTTTGGTTTTTAATTTTTCTGACTTTTTTAATTTTCTGCGCATTTGAATCATATCTTGGTCAAATCCTAGGTTTCACCAAGATTTAGACAAGTTTAACACGTGAAAACGAGTAAGTAAGCATGGATCCTTCTTAGTCACTCTAAAATGAAGCTTTTGGGATGTTCTTGAAATTTCCATGTTTGAAACCCAAAACCACTTCTCTTCATGATTGACTTCCATAAGATCGACAGATCAGTTTAGGGTTAGGGGTAGATATATACATGATTTTTTGGTTTGAATATGTCTAGACCTTGTTTATCAACTTGAATGCTTACTATACATATGACATAAGAATGCTATGTGCTTTGGTTTTTCATTCTCTTTTTGATTTTTTTCTAAATTTTTAGGCCCATTTGAATCTTGGTCAAATCCTTGGTTTGACCAAGATTTAAACAAGTTTAAAACATGAAAATGAAAAGGGAAGTCAGTATCCTTCGTAGTCACTCTAAAATGGAGAAGCTTTTGGGATGTTCTTGTAATTTCTATGTTTGAAACCGAAAACGAGTTCCCTTCACATGCTAGTAGACTAGCTTCATAAGATCGACAGGCCGGGGGTAGATACATGATTTGTCTGGTTTGGATATATCTAGACCTTGTTTATCAACTTTAATGCTTACTATATGACATATATAAGAAAACTATTGCTTTGGTTTTTCCTTTTTCTGTTTTTTTTTATTTTGATGCCCATTTGAATCATGTCGAATCCTAGGTTTGACCAAGATAATTTAAACAAGTTTAAAACATGAAAATGAAAAGGGAAGCATGTATCCTTCTTAGTCACTCTAAAATGAAGCTTTTGGGAGGTTTTTGAAATTTCGATGTTTGAAACCCAAAACCACTTCTCTTCACATGCTTGACTTCATAAGACAGAGTTTAGGGGTTAGGGGTATAGATACATGATTTGTCTGGTTGAATATGTCTAGACCTTGTTTATCAACTTTAATGCTTACTATATGACATAAGAAAACTATTGCTTTGGTTTTTCTTTTTCTGATTTTTTTGAATTTTGATGCCCATTTGAATCTTGTCAAATTCTAGGTTTGACCAAGATTTAAACAAGTTTAAAACATGAAAATGAAAAGGGAAGCATGCAACCTTCTCAGTCACTCTAAAATGAAGTTTTTGGGAGGTTTTTGATATTTCCATGTTTGAAACCCGAAACCACTTCTCTTCATGCTTGACTTCATAAGACAGAGTTTAGGGTTAGGGGTAGATACATGATTTGTGTATGGGTTGAATATGTCCAAACCTTGTTTATCAACTTGAATATGCTTATGTGCTTTGGTTTTTTATTTTTCTGATTTTTTTGAATTTTATGCCCATAAATCTTGGTCAAATCCTAGGTTTGACCAGGATTTAAACAAGTTTAAAACATGAAATGAAAAGATAAGCCTGGATCCTTCTTAGTCACTCTAAAATGAAGCTTTTGGGAGGTTCTTGAAATTTCCATATTTGAAACCCAAAACCACTTCTCTACATGATTGACTTCATAAGACATAGTTTAATTAGAGTTTTAGGGGTAGATATATACATGATTTTTCTGGTTTGAATATATATGTCTAGACCTTGTTTATCAACTTGAATGCATGCTTACTATACATATGACATAAGAATGCTATATATGTGCTTTGGTTTTTCATTCTTTTGATTTTTTTCTGAATTTTTAGGGCCATTTGAATCTTGCATGGTTAAACTTGGGTTTTGCCCAGTTCTAAAGATCAAGGGTTCAAAAAAATCCAACTACGGGGTTCGAACAACACGATTCTAATCCAAGAATTTTTTCGACCTCATCCAAATGGCCTCAAACTATAGGGTTAGCATCTAGTGCAGTATGTGTGAAAATGTATGCACTATGTGTGCTATAACTTGTATGTCTTTCAAATTAAGTTGATAAACAAGGTCTAGACATATTCAAACCAGAATATTATACTGCATTAGTACAAAAAGTTTCCTATGGATTCATCAAGGGTAGTAAAGCCAAGTTAACTCATTGTCATGACTAAGAAGGATCCATGCTTACTTTTTCATTTTCATGTTTTAAACTTGTTTAAATCTTGGTCAAACCTAGGATTTGACCAAGATTCAAATGGTCATAAAAAATCAAACAAAATCAAGAAAATCAAAAACCAAACCACATAGTCTTCTTATGTAATATACTAAGCATTCAAGTTGATCAACGAAGTCTAGACATATTCAAACCAGAAAAATCATGTATCTACCCCCTAACCCTAAACGTTGTCTTATGAAGTCAAGCATGAAGAGAAGAAGTGGTTTTGGGTTTCAAACATGGAAATTTCAAAAACCCACCCAAAAGCTTCATTTTGGAGTGACTAAGAAGGATCCAAGCTTACTTTTTCATTTTCATGTTTCAAACTTGTTTAAATCTTTGTCAAACCTAGGATTTGACCAAGATTCAAATGGGCATAAAAATTCAAAAAAGAAATCAAAAAAATGAAACACCAAAGCACATAAACTTCTTATGTCATATAGTAATTAAGCATTCATGTTGATCAACAAAGTCTATATATATTTAAACAATAAAAATCATGTATATATACCCCCAAACCCAAAACCACTTCTCTTCACATGCTTGACTTCATAAGACAGAGTTTAGGGGTTAGGGGTATAGATACATGATTTGTCTGGTTTGAATATGTCTAGACCTTGTTTATCAACTTGAATGCTTACTATGTGATTTGGTTTTTCATTTTTCTGTTTTTTAATTATTTTTCTGCCCATTTGAATCTTGGTCAAATCCTAGGTTTGAACAAGATTTAGACAAGTTTAACACGTGAAATTAAACGAATAAGTAAGCATTGATCCTTCTTAGTCACTCCAAAATGTACCAATTGATAGTGTTAACTTTGCTTCATGGAAAAAATAATGTCATGTAAATGAGTTAACTTGGATTTCCTACCCTTGAATCCATAGGAAACTTTGTTCTAATGCACTATAATAATCAACCGAGTTTTTACACCAACAGGTCTGTCACTTACGTGTGGTGCCCACGCGTGAGGTCCCACACTTGAGTGAGCACAAGTCACGTGCAATAGGTACGCCAACTCCCAGCCATCTTCTTTGTCAAGAGAAGACGCATCAGGATGCGTATTGGAAGTCTGTGGGTCCTTCTGGATCCTTCGGTTGTCCCTCTCACAAAAAAAACAAATCTCTCTCATTCTCGGCCTCGCTCGACTCGCTCGCTCGCTCGCACCTCCTGCGCACTGACAAACCCTGCACAACAGTCAACATCACCAGAAAAAGAATATACACCATCAATAAGAGGGGCCCCGTGACTGCTCTCCCTTCTTCTCCTTCCGAGTGATTCCTCTTCCTCCGAGTTTCACTCGACGGGCAAACACACATGTGCTGCATAGTAATAATAAAAAAGTAAAAGAATCGACTACGAATCTATTATTAAATAGGTTATAAACTAGGGTTTTCCCCAGTACTACAGATCAAGTTGAAAAAAAAATCCAACTACGGGGTTTGATTTTGGCCTACAAATAAAAAATTAAATAAGTTGAACTAGTATTCCTCTAAAAAATCATTTTGGTTTGCATTGTTTGATAATTTTCATAGCTAGAGTGCATCACAATTTTTTGATTTCATGCTTTGCTTTGCCAATTTTGATTTTTTCTAACCACCTTCTCTTTGATTTCAAATTTAGGTCAAACTATCGGTGCCTACTATGTGTTCTACTTGAATTGGATGCAGCATGCGCACATGATATGTTTTGCCATTGTTTTGGGCTTCCACACATCTTGGGGCATCCAAGTATTTAAGTTACCTTGTTTTTTAATTGTAATTCATGTACCCTTTCCTCCCAATTAAATTTTGGTTTTACATTTTTAATTTTTTTAAATTTTTATGCCCATTCTGATGTCATATAGTTAGCATTTAAGTTGATAAACAAGGTCTGGACATATTCAAACCAAAAAATCATGTATCTACCCCCTAACGCTAAACTCTGTCATATGAAGTCAAGCATATGAAGAGAAGTGGTTTTGGGTTTCAAACATGGAAATTTCCATGCTTGAAACCAAAAACCACTTCTCTTCATGCATGCTTGACTTCATAAGACAGAGTTTAGGGTTAGGTGGTAGATACATGATTTTCCTGGTTTGAATATGTTTAGACCTTGTTTATCAAATTAATTGAATGCTTACTATATAACATAAGAGAAGACCTTGTTTTTTTTGAATTTTTATACCCATTCGAATCTTTGTCAAATCCTTGGTTCCACCAAGATTTGAATAAGTTAAAAACATGAATATGAAAAAGTAAGCATGTATGCTTCTTAGTCACTTCAAAATGAAGCTCTTGGGAGGGTTTTTGAATTTCCATGTTCGAAACCAAAAACCACAATGCTTGACTTCATGAAACAAAGTTTAGGGTTATGGGTAGATACATGCATGATTTTTCTTGTTTGAATATGTCTAGAACTTGTTTATCAACTTAATTGAATGCCTACTATATAACATAAGAAGACCTTTTTTGTATTTTTTAAATTTTTATACCCATTTGAATCTTGGTCAAATCCTAGGTTTCACCAAGATTTGAATAAGTTTAAAACATGAATATGAAAAAGTAAGCATGCATGTATGCTTCTTAATTAATCACTTCGAAATGAAGCTCTTGGGAGGGTTTTTGAAATTTCCATGTTTGAAACCAAAAACCACATATCTTCATGCATGCGCTTGACTTCATGAGACAGAGTTTAGTGTTAGGGGGTAGATACATGATTTCTCTCGTTTGAATATGTTTGAAACCAAAAACCACATATCTCTGGTTTGCCCGCACTTAGAAATGATATTTGCATCACTTATCATATGTTTGCCCATTTGAATCTTGTCAAATCCTAGATTTGACCAAGATAATTTAAACAAGTTTAAAACATGAAAATGAAAAGGCAAGCTTGTATCCTTCTTAGTCACTCTAAAATGAAGTTTGGGGAGGTTTTTGAAATTTCCATGCTTGAAACCAAAAAACCACTTCTCTTCATGCTTGACTTCATAAAGACAGAGTTTTTGGGGATATATAGGGGTAGATACATGATTTTTCTGGTTTGATATGTCTAGACCTTGTTTATCAACTTAATTGAATGCTTACTATATGACATAAGAAGACTATGTGCCTTGATTTTACATTTTTTTAAATTATGCCCATTTGAATCTTGGTCAAATCCTAGGTTTGACCATGATTTAAACAAGTTTAAAACATGAATATGAAAATTAAGCATGTATCCTTCGTAGTCACTCCAAAATGAAGCTCTTGAGAGGGTTTTTGAAATTTCCATGTTTGAAACCAAAAAACCACGTACTTCTCTTCATGCATGCTTGACTTCATAAGACAGAGTTTAGGGCTAGGGTAGCTAGATACATGATGTTTCTGGTTTGAATATGTCTAGACCTTGTTTATCAACTTAATTGAATGCTTACTATATGACATAAGAAGACTACGTGCCTTGGTTTTTCATTTATTTTCATTTATTTTGAATTTTTATGCCCATTTGAATCTTGGTCAAATCCTAGGTTTGACCATGATTTAAACTAGTTTAAAACATAAATATGAAAAATTAAGTATCTATCCTTCTTAGCCACTCCAAAATGAAGCTCTTGGGAGGGTTTTTGAAATTTCCATGATTGAAACCAAAAACCACTTCTCTTCATGCTTGACTTCATAAGTCAGGGTTTAGGGATATATATATAGGGGGTACATGCATGATTTTTCTGGTTGGAATATGTCTAGAACTTGTTTTTCAACTTGAGCTTATCTAGAGCTTGTTTTTAAATTTTTTATACCCATTTGATTCTTCATCAAATCCTAGGTTTGTTGACCTAGATTTGAACAAGTTTAAAACATGAATATGAAAAGGTAAGCATGTATGCTTCTTAATTAGTCACTCCAAAATGAAGCTCTTGGGAGGGTTTTTGAAATTTCCATGATTTAAACCAAAAACCACTTCTCTTCGTGCTTGACTTCATAAGTTAGGGTTTAGGGATATATAGGGGGTAGATACATCATGATTTTTCTGGTTTGAATATGTCTAGAGCTTGTTTATCAACTTAATTGAATGCTTACTATATGACATAAGAAGACTATGTGCCTTGATATTTCATTTTTTTTAATTATGCCCTTTTGAATATTGGTCAAAACCTAGGTTTGACAAAGATTTAAAAAAGATTAAAACATGAAAATGAAAAAGTAAGCCTTGATCCTTCTTATTAACTCCAAAATGAAGGTTTTTGGGAGGGTTTTTGAAATATCCATGTTTGAAACCCAAAACCACTTCTCTTCGTGCAGAGTTTAGGGTTAGGGGTAGCTAGACACATGAATTTTCTGGTTTGATATGTCTAGACCTTGTTTATCAACTTAATTGAATGCTTACTATATGACATAAGAAGACTATGTGCCTTGATTTTACATTTTTTTTAAAATTATGCCCATTTGAATCTTGGTCAAATCCTAGGTTTGACCATGATTTAAACAAGTTTGTTTATCAACTTGAATGCTTGCTATATGACATCAGAAGACTATGTGTTTGGTTTTTGTTTTTTGAATTTGTTATGCCCATTTGAATCTTAGTCAAATCCTAGGTTTGAATATATATGTCTAGACCTTGTATATCAACTTGAATGCTTACTATACATATGACATAAGAATGTTATGTGCTTTGGTTTTTCATTCTTTTCATTTTTTCTGAATTTTTAGGGCCATTTGAATCTTGGTCAAATCCTTGGTTTGACCAAGATTTAAACAAATTTAAAACATGAAAATGAAAAGGGAAGTCTGTATCCTTCTTAGTCACTCTAAAATGAAGCTTTTGGGATGTTCTTTAAATTTCAATGTTTGAAACCCAAAACGACTTCCCTTCATGCTAGACTTCATAAGATCGACAGGGGGTAGATACATGATTTGTCTGGTTTGGATATATCTAGACCTTGTTTATCAACTTGATTGCTTACGATATGACATAAGAAGACTATGTGATTTGGTTTTTCATTTTTCTGATTTTTTTGAATTTTGTGCCCACCCATTTGTATCTTCATCAAATCCTAGGTTTGACCAAGATAATTTAAACAAGTTTAAAACATGAAAATGTAAAGGGAAGCATGTATCCTTCTTAGTCACTCTAAAATGAAGCTTTTGGGAGGTTTTTGAAATTTCGATGTTTGAAACCCAAAACCACTTCTCTTCACACGCTTGACTTCATAAGACAGAGTTTAGGGGTTAGGGGTATAGATACATGATTTGTCTGGTTTGAATATGTCTAGACCTTGTTTATCAACTTGAATGCTTACTATATGACATAAGAAGACTATGTGATTTGGTTTTTCATTTTTCTGTTTTTTAATTATTTTTCTGCCCATTTGAATCTTGGTCAAATCCTAGGTTTGAACAAGATTTAGACAAGTTTAACACGTGAAATTAAACGAATAAGTAAGCATTGATCCTTCTTAGTCACTCCAAAATGTACCAATTGATAGTGTTAACTTTGCTTCATGGAAAAAATAATGTCATGTAAATGAGTTAACTTGGATTTCCTACCCTTGAATCCATAGGAAACTTTGTTCTAATGCACTATTATAATCAACCGAGTTTTTACACCAACAGGTCTGTCACTTACGTGTGGTGCCCACGCGTGAGGTCCCACACTTGAGTGAGCACAAGTCACGTGCAATAGGTACGCCAACTCCCAGCCATCTTCTTTGTCAAGAGAAGACGCATCAGGATGCGTATTGGAAGTCTGTGGGTCCTTCTGGATCCTTCGGTTGTCCCTCTCACAAAAAAACAAATCTCTCTCATTCTCGGCCTCGCTCGACTCGCTCGCTCGCTCGCTCGCACCTCCTGCGCACTGACAAACCCTGCACAACAGTCAACATCATCATCATCACCCGAAAAAGGGAAGACACCATAATGCTCTGCCTTTTTTCTCTCCTTCCGAGTGATCCCTCTTCCTCCGAGTTTCACTCGACGGGCAAACGCACATCTGCAGCATAGTAATAATAAAAAGGTAGAAAAATCGATATACGAATCTATAATTAAATAGGTTAAACTAGGGTTTTGCCCAGTACTACAGATCAAGGTTCAAAAAATCCAACTACGGGGTTCGAACAACACGATTCTAATCCAAGAACTTTTTCGACCTCATCCAAGTGGCCTCAAACTATAGGGTTAGCATCTAGTGCAGTATGTGTGAAAATGTATGCACTATGTGTGCTATAACTTGTATGTCTTTCAAATTTGAACCAACTTTGAATAAGTTTGAAATATTTGAAATGGGGCTTTTGGCTTAAACGTTTGAAACTCAAAACGATTCTCTTCATGCTAGACTTCATAAGACCGAGTTTAGGGTTAGGGGTAGATACATGATTTGTCTGGTTTGAATATGTCTAAACCTTGTTTATCAACTTTAATGCTAACTTCTCAGTCACTCTAAAATGAAGTTTTTGGAGGTTTTTGAAATTTCCATCTTTGAAACCCAAAACCACTTCTCTTCATGCTTGACTTCATAAGAAAAAGTTTAGGGTTAGGGGGTATAGATACATGATTTGTATGGTTTGAATATGTCCAAACCTTGTTTATCAACTTGAATATGCTTACTATATGACATAAGAAGACTATGTACTTTGGTTTTTAATTTTTCTGACTTTTTTAATTTTCTGCGCATTTGAATCATATCTTGGTCAAATCCTAGGTTTCACCAAGATTTAGACAAGTTTAACACGTGAAAACGAGTAAGTAAGCATGGATCCTTCTTAGTCACTCTAAAATGAAGCTTTTGGGATGTTCTTGAAATTTCCATGTTTGAAACCCAAAACCACTTCTCTTCATGATTGACTTCCATAAGATCGACAGATCAGTTTAGGGTTAGGGGTAGATATATACATGATTTTTTGGTTTGAATATGTCTAGACCTTGTTTATCAACTTGAATGCTTACTATACATATGACATAAGAATGCTATGTGCTTTGGTTTTTCATTCTCTTTTGATTTTTTTCTAAATTTTTAGGCCCATTTGAATCTTGGTCAAATCCTTGGTTTGACCAAGATTTAAACAAGTTTAAAACATGAAAATGAAAAGGGAAGTCAGTATCCTTCGTAGTCACTCTAAAATGGAGAAGCTTTTGGGATGTTCTTGTAATTTCTATGTTTGAAACCGAAAACGAGTTCCCTTCACATGCTAGTAGACTAGCTTCATAAGATCGACAGGCCGGGGGTAGATACATGATTTGTCTGGTTTGGATATATCTAGACCTTGTTTATCAACTTTAATGCTTACTATATGACATATATAAGAAAACTATTGCTTTGGTTTTTCCTTTTTCTGTTTTTTTTTATTTTGATGCCCATTTGAATCATGTCGAATCCTAGGTTTGACCAAGATAATTTAAACAAGTTTAAAACATGAAAATGAAAAGGGAAGCATGTATCCTTCTTAGTCACTCTAAAATGAAGCTTTTGGGAGGTTTTTGAAATTTCGATGTTTGAAACCCAAAACCACTTCTCTTCACATGCTTGACTTCATAAGACAGAGTTTAGGGGGTTAGGGGTATAGATACATGATTTGTCTGGTTGAATATGTCTAGACCTTGTTTATCAACTTTAATGCTTACTATATGACATAAGAAAACTATTGCTTTGGTTTTTCTTTTTCTGATTTTTTTGAATTTTGATGCCCATTTGAATCTTGTCAAATTCTAGGTTTGACCAAGATTTAAACAAGTTTAAAACATGAAAATGAAAAGGGAAGCATGCAACCTTCTCAGTCACTCTAAAATGAAGTTTTTGGGAGGTTTTTGATATTTCCATGTTTGAAACCCGAAACCACTTCTCTTCATGCTTGACTTCATAAGACAGAGTTTAGGGTTAGGGGTAGATACATGATTTGTGTATGGGTTGAATATGTCCAAACACTATAACAGGACAGAGCTTTGGTAACACCATGTTGTGTTACTACATGTCCAAAACATTGTTACTAGACCATATAGTAACAGATTTTGGAATGTGTTCCATTAGGCCGTGTTACTAAGTGGTGTTGTCAGTCACACATAATAGTTGTTACCACATGTTAAATATTGTGTTACAGTTTACACTGTAGTAACATGCATATTACGTGTTACTAGATGCGCTGGTAACATATTTTCGTAGCTATAGTAACACCAGCAGTAACATATTTTCGTAGATGTAGAACATTGGCGGTAACATATTTTTACAACAGTAGTAACATAATTAGTAACATTCTTTTTAGCTTCATGATATAATTAGTAAATAATATTTATATATTGTAACACTATAATTTATACCCTGGTAACACATTTTAAACCTATGGTAACACCAACAGTAACACTATGAGATTCGTAATAAATGTATTTATTAATAATATTAAACACAAAATTAGGCACCCAATTTATGGACTATACATTTATGTAGTAAAATCAACGCACATGCACAAGTAATTTATTAACGATTTTCTTATGATGCTTGGCACCATTACAACTTGAGAAAAACTGAAGCACGACACATCATTGAATATATTAATGGTCTAGAATTCACATAAATTACAATAAAAAAATGCAAACGTTATTGGTGTAACACCTTCCGTGCATTTCAATTTGAGTAGAAAACTCAATTGTGAACACACCATAGCATTTGCATCATTTCGATGAAAGAAAAAAATCCTCTAAAATAATATTACATTTTCAGTCTATCTATGTAAGCTATAACTTATGCTAAGAAAAATCTTCAAAGTTTATTTGCTTCTTGATTCAACCAGAGAATTCAGCTGTAACTCAATCTTGCTTTCACATCTGTAAAGGAAATTTGGACATCTTAGTTGTATGATTAAATGTAGACAAATAAGATTCTAAAATATTGAAGGGAACAAAATTACTTACAAAAGCTGAAGGCCAAGCAATTAAGAATCCTGAAGAAAAGGCATCACCAATTGTCTTGCAACCAGATACTTCCCTTGCTAATTCCCCATTATCCAGAATAGGTTCATCTATACGCACAAGTGCAAATTCCGTACACAACTTAATACCACCAGCCTTAGTTGCAGGATTAGTGCTCCGAATAGTAGCGTATGCAATATTCCGCTTGTTTGGATATGTTGAAGTTTTTAGAACTACTTCAGAACCAACCTATGCTTTCAAAAATATTATTGTCAAAGACATTGATGATATATTGCATAAGCAATATTTTATACAACAATACAATGCGACTTGCCCCTAGCAGACTCTATGGCATTAAAAGACAGAGGGCGTTGTGTTCCATGATGTACCATTGGACCATGATGTAGTGTTCATCCACATGACTAGTTCAAGACATGCTAGCTTTGGCGCGCTTTGCTTTTTTGCATCGCTCAACACTTATAAGAAAAAACAACTTGAAGCGTGTCCCACAATCCAAGTAAACAATGGAAAGGAAAACAATATCAAACTATTTCAGAAGATAGAATAACTAGTTGGTGCTCAGTACAGAGGCTTTTTTTTAAACGAACCTATAGCAAAGTCAGTCCGATAGTGTGCCTCCAGCTCAGTACAGGGGAAAACCTACCAACCAGCAAAAAAATGTAACTCAGACACAAAATATTAACAGATAATGTGTAACTACAATTGTAATGCCATTTTTTACTAAAAGGCACAACACGTAGCCCCAAAAGCAAATTAATAACTTGGCGATTGTAGATATTGTGCGGATATTTACCTTGAGTGAACGAAGAAGTACGCCGTCTTTTTGAGGAAACTAAATGTCCACACTTGTCTGTAGCGCCCTCCTGGTATAGTATTGCAACGGATTCGTCACTCCGATCTCTCATTTCCCTCACCTACAAAGAGAAAATAATAGCACATGGAGTGATATTCATTTCCTGGAGCTACAGAAAGCTGCAACTTGAAAACTTAGCACATTAATATTACCTCTGGCACAAAAACAAAATCAATAACAGAGTCTTGTGGCAACAATGATCTTTTTGCCCCTTGTTCCAAACAATTGGTAAGCTTGCAAAACGACAGTGGAGTAAGCACTGTGCCTTTTAGGATGAAGAGGTGGATAAGATATGTGTTCTTGGACGAACCATTCCATTTGTTTTCTGAAATTCAGTAGTCTTATTTTCTGTAGGATTCATGAGCAATTTCGCCTGCGTCGCTGGTTGTGCCATTTTAAGAGGACCTGGTTTGTGTACAGTTGCTATAGCCCATGGAAAGATTGGCTATGCAAGGCTATGGAAAGATTGTTAACACGTGCAATATTACTATGTACTTTAAGCAGCAGATGTATTGCATGTACTCGTGTCATATTTTTACCTTCTTCTATCAAGCTAAAAGTTAGTGATGTTTGCCTAAATGAATGCTAAATAAGAGAATGATGCCTAAACATTCCATATTTCAGATAGGAAGTAACTTCATATTCAGATATTATTTTCTTTCGTGCTCAGCCTGTTTGGTGTTAACTCTGTATATTGCTTGACATGCCGATTATCATATGCCTACTACTGAAAATCATATACCGTTGTGGAGGGCACAATGCAACATTACATTATGAAATTTCCAGATGAATATAACAGAGAGTTTTTTGCTAAAAAAATCTGTCAGAGTCTGCAAGTCTAACACTGACAAAAAGGCCTAAGTGCAAACTGTATATAGACGTCTTGCTGATTTGTAATAATCCACTAAGACCACATATAGATATAATAGTTGACTAATTTTGAAGAAATTCCTGGTAACTGAGAATATAGGCTAGGCATATTGGTGTAGGCACACGCATCTTTTTATTCAAGTATAGAATGTTCCAAATCAACCTCAAGCCGTGCTATTAGGCTGTAGAATTACCTCGGTGGTGCAGGGCCTGCACAAAAGTCTGCTCTTGAGAGGGGCCGTGCTGGCCGGGTCATGGCGAGAAGACGCGACGGGGAGCAGCGGGCGGTTTGGCCGACGCGATGTTGATGGCGCAGGGCGATGGAGGGAATGGAGATCCCAGTGCTTCCGTGGTCGGTGGTGGTAGGGCTGGGATGTGTTGGGTGGCTCGGCGGCGAGGTGTTGGGGGCGGCGCGATGGTGGGGGGCGGCGCGGTGATGGGCGGGGCGCGGGGGTGCGGTGGTCGTTGACTATCTGCCTCTATAGAGTAGATTGGAATATAGGGAGTACAAGTTAATTACGGGGCTCTTTTGTTTCACGCGCTGGTGATAAGGAATTTAACAGGGAGCTCTCTATATAGGAGCTATTTTTTTGAGGGAAAAGTATATATAAAAGCGGGAACAATTAAAAGTTTACTCTCCCGCTGGTTTTTAGTCTCAACAAAATAGATTGGCGGGACAAAAGGAATTTACTTTTTTAAGCAACTTCAACAGCCGCGTTACATCATAAAAATGTAGCGCATGCGGTGCCGCGTTAAAAAAACGTAAATATAGCGTGAGGGAGGATGCCCAAGCTCCACGGGCCCAAAAAAATGCGCATGCGGTAAAATTTTGGCGCTCGAGGGACAAAACCATATCCGACGAGGGGATATTTTAGGCACCGCCTCGCGCGCACTATAAATAGTGCCCGCGCGGGAGGAAACCAACGAGGACATTTCACGCGCCGCTTCGTCGGCTCGCCTCCGATGTCGGGATGCCTCCGCGGGCCACTGAGCTCGTCCGGCTTCCGCGGCGTGCGCGCGCAGCCGACACGTTCTACGCCGAGATCCGCGCCGCTGGGTTTCGCCTGTGCCTCGGCACCTACAAGACGTGGTGGTGTGGCACCTCGATCGGCCGCCCATGGGGCGACATGAACTTCGGCGTGTCAAATCTCCCGCCGATGGGGATCTCGTGGTGCCGCCTCCAATCCTCATCACCGATGAGAACCGTCACCGCCACCACCAGGCGCAGCGGTGGCTCACCATCGCCATGGCAGATGAGCTCACTATGCAAGCCTAGCGCGCGAATTTCCCCAAGACATCATCGACGAGCACTACTAGATATCCCCTTTTAACCGAGGGCCACACTACCGTCGGCTACTTTAGTCCACCGTCGGGTAACCTTGACTCCGACGGTCTACCGTCGGCTATGTCCCGTCGGCGTTGCTCGGTCGGCCATTGCTCCATTAACCGACGGTACTCTCGGATATTAGCTTTTCCCACGGCAAACATCCGACGGTAAGCCGTCAGTTATGTTATGTTCAGTGGCCGCCCGATAACCCCTCGGCCATGATTATAGCTGACCGTACCCCGTCGGATGTTTAGTTTCCGACGGGTACCACATATCGTCGGCTGTCCTTATATTCGACAGTAGG
Source organism: Lolium multiflorum (assembly GCA_030979885.1). Taxonomy (NCBI): domain Eukaryota; kingdom Viridiplantae; phylum Streptophyta; class Magnoliopsida; order Poales; family Poaceae; genus Lolium; species Lolium multiflorum. The sequence goes on along the minus strand of CM061747.1, from coordinate 115,843,121 downwards.
TTTATCGGTCGGTTGTCCTTATGTTCGACAGTACATTTAACAGTCGGGCATGGTTATAACCAAGAGGCGAACCATGTCGTCAATTAGCACAATTACCGATGGTGTATGAAACCCGTCGGGGACATGGTATTTGAGAGGCTACCCACACCGTCGTTTTGTAAGTTTACCGATGGTTGTCAAGATCCCCACATCAGGCTACGTCATCGGGCATTGGTCGCAAGGAGATGTTGCATAGCACAAAAATGTGATTCAGGTCGAGAATATTTCAGTATACTAGCAACTAAAAAGATATCATGATTAACCACCAGACAAGTACGGTCAAATAACATGAATTCTGTTTGGAATAACCTCACAAAGTATATGATCCATGTAGAAAAGGTACAACGCGAAAGGAAGTAGTAATAAGTAAATCATAATGGTCTAAACATTCTGTAGAGATACTAGAGAAATTTGCTTTGTTGCATGACTCAGATCAATAGACTAATCATCAATCTTCGTCATAGTTATCATCATCGTAACCATCACCGTAGCCATCACCGTATCCATCTCCGTAGCCATCATCATCACCCTCGCCATAACCATAGTCATCCTCATTGTCATAGATGTCATCATCATCAGTACCATGACTTTCCTCACGACTAGGACTACCTTTGGTTTTACTTCCCATTCCCTAACAATCACAAGACCGATTGTAAGAAAAATGATAACAAATGCATTGCAGGAAACTTGCCCTACTGTTCAAGTAAAAATATTAACGTACAGTAGTGCACAATCATGAATGACTATATACAAAATTATCAGAGTGAATTTAGCAGGTCTTACATGCATGATATTGCATATTAGAAATGCAATAATATTAGGGAGCTACGCTGACAAGAACAAACAGCTACAAAAATTCTATTTTCTAAGTGCAGCCAAAGCAATAGATCAAAAAGTAATCACACTAAGAAATGCAATATACAGTACAAATTGCAGATTGAGAAGGTGAGGAAATAGGAATGAACGAGTATACAGTGCACCACTGAGACAAACCAAAACTGCATCTGTAGCTAGCTGCTCCTCACCGCCGGCGTGCAGCGTGGAACTCTTTCATAATATCTTGAGAGAGATTAGACTCTGCAGCTGCTGCTATCCACAAATTCACTCGACTGGGTATATTGTTTTAGGAACACACAACACTGGATGTCATGTCACATGCTAGTGTGTAATATAAAATTTCTCGTTTTGCTGATCTGCTAGTGCACGCACACTTTCATTTCTACTCTTAAGACTGCTTAGAAGACCATGTAAATATGTTGTAAAAAAAATTCTCAATGCTAAGTTGAACGGTGCTCTGAACAGTGGAAGCAGTTCATGCTCGTTGATACTGTGTGCACATCGTCACGGCATGAACTGGGCAAATAAAGGGCAACTAGTGAAGAGGCTTGCAAGTTCTGAACTATCTCTATGAGCACATATATGTGTTAACAAGACTATGCACCAGAAGATCATTCGCTGCATTTCTACTAGGTTACATATTTGCAAGTAACATATTTGTTACTTCTCAAACAATCGGCATTTAACTAACCTTTTCAGATTCATGTTGACGATCCACATTTTTTCCTCTTTCAAATCCGACTTCAGAATCCGATGTGGCCTATACATAAAACATAAAATATACAGATATGTTACTCGAGTTTTATTGATGCAAGCCTAGCACTGGGATGTTATACTTACCAACTCAGGTGCAACTGATTGCATTATTACATCATAGTCCACTCCTCCTTTTTCAGCCAATGACTATGAACAACAACCAGTCAGCACAACCCATCCACTCATAGACTACAATTTACAAGAAAATTAAACATTACCCGCACAACCAGCTCCATGCCTCGAAGACGCTTGTTATCTCGCTGCAAACCGTTGTTTTCTCTTTCTAGACGGTCCTCTCTAGCTGATTGCACGGGCTGTGAGGCGAACACCCTTCTAGACTTAATCTTGATCTTCTCCGTTTTGGTAAATAACTCATTGGCAATTCCAAGTCTGCCATGTGGCATTTTACCCGCTGCTTCATAGATGATTTGTGCATCTAATTCTGGGTGCTCCTCTTCCCAGTTTTCTCCATGGGCATGTGTCATTGCATCATCAAAATTTTCCTTTTCCAAATAACAGTAATGGTTTAGCTATAGACATTGTTCTCATTATGACTAAAATTAAGTAATCTACAAAGATTACTAACCCAACGTTTAGAAATTCGTTGGCTGCATATCTGCTCTCTATCAGTCCCACGATGCAAGTTGTGCGTGTGAAGCCATGTACCGGTAATTCCAGGGTCTTTACCAGTTTTGAGTTTCTGCAGTTTAAGAATGATAAACATCATCCAATATAAATGTAACAATCTTCCCCAGTAGTACTAACAAAGATGTTTCACGAAAGATGTGAGGAAAAATATGTTTCATGAAAAAAAATATTACCAGATGTTGGCGTGTAGAGACAGCACTTCTCGCACCACTACAATGGAAGACGGTTTCCCCATGAGCTAGTCTGTTCTTACTGTTGGTGAAAGATTTCTTTCTAAATGCAGCACTACACCAATGCTCGCAAAGTAAACGCCAACCAACAATAGTACCAAAGCCAGGTGGCTTAGCAGAAATTAAAGCTTCCTTTGTTGGCCATGTGTTACCCTCTTCATCCACTTCTGTAGGCATCTGTCCCTTCTTCTTTAATCTTTTGATGGCTGCCGCCTTTTCCTCGTGTAGCATCTGCCTGACTTTATTAGTCAAGTTCTCCTCCAGGGCAGCATCTGCTTTCTCTTGATTTAATGGGTCACACTTGAAACGCCACTGCCAGATAAATACCATAAATAAATCATGCGGCTAAGGTTTGTGTTGAATAATGTTAAGAAATCCACTACAGCATCTAGCAAAAACATAATTATAGGTGAATATAGTTACCCAAAATTCTTCCACAATTTTAGAAGCGGCTGTTATAACTCCTGCACCAGGGGACCACTTGTAGTCCTCCCAGCATAACACTGGTTTCCGGTCACCAGCTGGACCAATTGGCTCCGGATACATCTGGCGTACTAATGCACCTTGCACTGTTGATGGTTCACGAGCAGTGTATGGATGCTTTTCCCATAGACTGTTATGAATACAGATGAAAAATTAGCATATGAATATTATCCACTAAGAACTAAACCATTTGAAACATTAATACTAACATGCCACGAGGAACTATAAGGGGTCGATCAATTTCCTCCAGTCTGTCACCAGCTTGTGTCTGTCTTCTAGGGGTTCTAGCCTTTTTTGCCTTCTCAGTAGAGTGAGATGATATGTTGTTTTCCACAGAGGCATTAGAAGATGATCTGTTTGATCTAGTCACTGAGGGGGGCCTATGGCTCAGGCGGATAGTCCTGCTACTATGTGAAAATGCATGCTATTAGTTATATATAAAATGACAAGCACACAATTATCAAAGGCATATTAGTGCAAATGAAACTAAACATTCAGTAACAACTAAATTAATAATTGCCAATAGATAAAATATAATATTCAATAGTAGCATAACTTTATGTAAAATATTTACTACTAATAAACAAAACAAAAGGACAGTAAGACGCAGAAGTTATAATTTTCAGTAATCATCGTCATCGTATTCAGAGTCATGCTCTATTCTGTCATCGTCATCTTCAGCCCCATCTCTCTGTTCTTGTCCTTCCTCTTCTTCTATTTCTTCTTCCTCCTCATCACTACTACCTTCTAGTTCCTCTTCTGGTAATTCTTCATCGTTTTCATCATTGTTTTGATTTTCTATCATTTCAATTTCAGCTGGGTCAAGCACATCATCTGACTGATTTCTAGACACAGTGAACTCATCAACAAAGTTGTCAATATCCACGGAAAAGCTACCCTGCTGACCATCTTCTTGAAAAAAATCATCTGCATTGGATGTGACATTCTCATCAAGATTACGCAAGCTATTTTTGGGCTGAATCGTGTACACAACCCGCCAATCACGAAGATCTCGCTTGGGGGATGCATACTTCAAGTAATAAGCCTGTGTAGCTTGGTGAGCCATGGCAAACGGCTCAAAATTTTTAAGCCTTGAACATGAGTTTATTTCCACCAAACCCAATTTTGCATCTGACCTCATGCCCTTGGTGGGGTCAAACCAACGACATCTGAAGAGTACCATCTCAATTTTTTTACCAGCTGTGAAGGATAATTTGATAATGTCCTCAATGACACCGTAGTAGTCCAGTTGTTCGCCATCTGAGGTGAAGGAAGACAAACAAACCCCTGTGTTCACTGTTTTCAACCTTCTACAGTTTTTCTCATACAGCTCTGATCTAAAGCGGAAGCCATTCACATCATAGGAATTATAGGAGTAGACTCTGGAGCTGCATCCATTAGCTAAATTCCACAAGTCTTCATCAGATTTTGGATCGCTTTTACACTAAACAAAGGCAAAAAAATATGGTTACTAAGCACAGTAGTAATTGAATGTAAAAGACATAGTGCTAGTTAAAATATTCTTACAGCAATTTTGAACCACTCCACAAATTCTTCTGTGATCAATTTGTCAAGGCCCACCGCTGTCAAATTAGGGTTCTCCTTGTATTTTTCTTCAGTAAATGCTCTGTATATGGCATATGATTAGATTTTTTTTTCACAGAATAGTACATGAAGGACAAATTAGTTCCCACTTACTCTCGAAATCTATCAACAGAAGAGCAGTTGGTCAAAATATACAGCCTTGCTGCATTCAACTGTTGTTGGGTGAGTTCAACAGCAGTACCCCTTCCACGAAGATTTCCTTCATACTGAAAGACATCTAAAGTACACTCATCATTATGCACCCTTGTTCCTCCAATATTGTATCGAGGATTCTTCTTCCATATAGTGTGAACATGTTCACTAAAGTAAATAGAAACACAATTTGTGATCTCTTGTACAATGCAAGCTTCGACAATTGAACCCTCCACTCTTGCCTTGTTACGCACTTTTAAACGCAGATGGTGCATTGCCCTATACCAAATTATGATAATTTTGAGTGATACATGACATAACCAAAATAATGTAGTTCGATCTACAACTTATTGTTAGAAAGTTTCGCATACCTCTCAAAAACATCTCCATCGCAGAGGAACTCCTGGGCACCCGTCGTTCCGCAAGCAGTCGAGCAAAGCCCTAGATCGGTTGTGGAGAGCGGCGACGAGGAAGGGTTTGTTTTGGAAGGGGTTAGGAGACTGCGGCAGGTGGAGAGGGACAACGAGGGAGAGTTTGTTTTGGAAGGAGATCAGGAGCCGGCGGCAGTTTAGGACTTAGTTGGGTGCGTGGTGCTTCGGTGCGCGGGATTATTATTGTTGGCGCGCAACGAAATTAGACCCAAATCCCTGAAAATAAGCCGCCCGACTCAGCCACGAATCCACGAAATTGTGTGAATTGATCTAGTATGCCCAACAAATAATTCATCAAATATTCCCCAACTACTCCAAAAGAAAAAGAAATCAAAACAAATATTAATGGTAGATAGGGGGAGCAGAAGATTTGGCTACAAACCTGATGATTGAACTGGTCTCGTGGCTCGTCCGGACAGTGTCGAGTAAGTAGTACTGCAGACGCCGCTGAGCTGCACGACGTCTCTCCTTGCCGGCATGTCTTCATGGTCCCTCAGCCAGCACAGCTGACGCCGCCGCCGCGTGCGGGTTCCTCCCACCAGGCCACGACCCGGCCAGCTTCCGGTGCGGCTGATGGCACCGACGCCCGGGCTCCCTCACTCCACCGCCCAGCTTCCCCCCATCGCCGCGCGCGAGGACGCGATTGCTGCTGCTGATATACATGGCACTTGGGATTTCCTTTGGGACAAAGTTTGTCCTTGAGATCGATTCATTTGAGGAGGAGAGAGGGCGGAGTCAGGTGAGGTGAGAGGAGACGGCCGAATCTGGCCACTGATGTTTTGCGTGTGGAAGTAAATCAGTGGCGGAGCTCCCGGTAGGGCGAGGTGGGAAGCCGCCCGACCTTGATTCTTGACACAGTTCAAGTATACATATACGTATTCTGCACTAGTACTGGCACCAGACCAGCGACCCTTGTAGAGAGCTGCAGCGACCCAGCCAGACAAAAAGGATAGTGTGCTGTACACAACACGCTGCCTTGTTTTTCTAAACAAAAACGTGACTATCATAGCTACCTAGCTTAGTCAGTTTGGAAGAGCATATATCTTTCCTCGGCTACCACGTATGATTTACTATGTTCCCTAAATTTTAGTTAGCGATTTAATAGTTAGATTTTTTTCATAATTTTCTGTCCAAATTATTAGCCTTGTTTATTTTAGCTGAACTAGCTTTGTTATATCTGATCCTCATACTTTTGGAACAAATTACCGACGGTGGTCAAACCGTCGGATATTGCAGATCCCCGTCATCTATTTGTGCATATAACCGATGGTCACACTTCAACCGTCGGCCAAGAAATTTAATAACCGACCGTGAAAACTGAACTTTCGGGTATTTGTTCACACCCTCGGGCATTAGGTTGAATAACCGAGGGTTGGACCGTCCCCTTCGGCAAACAAATGTACGGTCGGTTATTACTGATCATATCCGACGGGTTTGATGTGCCCTTCGGCCAATGAACTCTACGGTCGGTTATTACTGATCATATCCGACGGGTTTCCAATAACCATCGGTCATAACTAGCACCGTCATTTATTAGAGTAATAGCCGACGGCCCGTCGGTTAATACAATGCACCGTCGGATATAAGGGGATTTCTAGTAGTGGAGAGATATTTCTTCCTGCAGAAGAGGGCGAAGAGGAGGGCAAAGCGGACGGACCAGCATCAAAGGAAGGCGTTCATCAACACACAATTAGAGGATCCTTCCACCATCTCCGACGACAACACGAGGTGGGATGACCCGTGGACCGAGTCCGATGACACCATGAGGCGATTTCCTCCCTGCGCGTGCGGTGACGTGACACAATACGGCAGCGATGTGTCTGTGAGGTGAGGCGAACCACCACGGCCTAATCGGCATGCTCATGATGCCTCTCTAGTGGAGTCATATGGTGGAAGGAACCGGCCCCTTCCTGCCTCGTATCGACCAAACACTATTCCCTCAACGCGGAACGGTGATGGGAGTACTGCAGCGTTACTCACAAGATTGGTGTAAGGTCACCGAAGAAGGGAGGAACTAAGTTGTGCCACATTTGTTTTCATATTATTTTGCGGAAGCCGAATTCATAAACCCTAAAAAAATACATAAACAGATATTGTCGGAAGCAGATGAGGACCGAATACAATGTGGACACGAAGAGGAGAGCGAATGTTTATCGGAACCAAGAGATCACTTGAATCATGAATGGAAAAATAAAAAAAACCCAAGAACCGACAAGTGTAAGGGTACATTGCCCCTATGTGTGGTTTTGGTAATTAATGACAACCCCTATGGACTAATGTTTTCATTGAGTTTATATGAAGGAATATTCCATAGGTACTACTTGCTCTCCATGTGTTGGATTCAAGTATGGATGCCATGAAGATAAAGATATACCTTGTGTATTGGCATCAAGATCATCGGTATGAAGATATATATGTGATATGATCAAGAAGAAGAAATGAAGATGGAGTTCTTATGTGGAACTCAATATTAGCCATGCTCTATCTTAAGTGAGTATGAGAAGATACAAGGTTGAGTTGGGCAAGTTCAAGATGAGCATCTTGAGTGGATCACATGCTTGAAGCTTGCCGTCCATTTGGTGATAATGGACATGTGAAGATGTGCATCAATGAAGCTTTCCCATCATGGTGTATGGGGGAGCATTTGTGAGTATACACGAAGCGACAATGATCAAGTGATGCATTCCGGCTTGAGTGGAGCGTGAAGTGTTATCATCAAGATCAAGCGGGATGCGCAAGGCAAAGGTATGACCTTGATAGGTTTTCCTTTTACCGGTCTCGAGGTGGTTGATGGGAGACCGGATTATAGGATAGATAGCCGCACTATTAAGAGGGGCTTTCGGTTGGGTAACTTGATCACATCGTCTTAGGGAGCTCAATCCTTGCATGCGTTGCATATTCTTATTGCTTCTTGGTATTTCTCTATGTGAGGTTCTTGAGCTTGTTGCTAGCTTTACAACAAGCCCAAGTTCATCGAAAACGGAGTTCGCATGCATCTTCTATTGCGTTTTCGAGGTTGGGTGATTTTACCGGTTATTCATGATATAAGGTTCTACCTTTTATATTCATGATAAAATCCCCTCCTACAGATTCTTGGGTTTTCACTTTCTATTAGATAGCATTCGTTGTTATCTTCCAAACAAAGTTGGTTTCATTCGAATCGGAGTTCGGGAGCAATTGTTATTAAAGAAGAAAAAGAAAGAAAAAGGGAAGGGCCGGAAGCCAGGGCCGCCCACCGGCCGAAACCGGCTGGGAACCGGTGCCATCCGGCTGATCCATGGCCTTTGGGCCCGTGTCCGCCGCAGCCCGGTGGCCAACCGGCCGCCCGGCGCTGCGCCGAACCGGCCTCGGACCGCCGCCTCCCCGCGCGCCCGCTCCACTCCGCGCCGCCCCGCGCCCTGGCGGCCGGGCTCACCGCCCCGACGGCCCACCGCTGCCTGCGCCTCCGCGCGCTCCCTCGCCGCTGCGCATTTGCTTCTGCTGCGCGTCGTGGCCTTTTCCACCGCCCGGGCTGCTCCAATTGGCCCGACCGGCCTGTCCGGCTTTGGTTTTGGCCTTTTTCTGCCCGAAATTGCTGCCCGTTTTTCTGTCTTTTTCCCCCAACAGTTATTTTTCCACTTGGGCTATAAATACCCTTCTTCCATCTTGAGCCAAATAAGTTCTTCTCTTTCTCTCACCTCCATTGCTACCATTTGAAGAACTTGCTCTCCCCCTTGATTCCTCCAACCATTCTTGCTCATATTTGAGGATTTGGGAGAGGAGATCTAGATCTACACTTCCACCAAACCGTTTCTTCTCTAAGTGAGGGAATCTCTTGGGATCTAGATCTTGGAGTCTTTGGTTGACTTTCCCCCTTGTTCTTCCTCTCCAATCTCATCCTAGCATTCGTTGCTTTGGTGGGATTTGAGTGTGAAGGACTTGAACACCTCCGGTGTTCTTGCTTTGCATCATTGCATAGTGTTGAGCTCTCCACCACGATTTGTTCGAGTGAGAGACCGTGAGCTTGTTACTCTTGGAGGGTGACCTCCTAGTTGGCTTGGTGATTGGTGCTCCGGTGATCTCTTCAAGAAGATTGTGAAGAGGCCCGGGCTTCTCCTTCGTGGAGCTTGTGAAGTGGTTGTGGAGCTTGCCATCTCCGGAGCGGAGGAAAAGCTAACCATAAGGAAAGGGCCATTATCCTTCGTGGGTGTGGTTCGGAGAATAGGGTGAGCCTTCGTGGCGCGGGGAATCCTTCGTGGGACCTCCACTCCTCCAAACGTGACGTACCTTGTTGCAAAGCAAGGGAACACGGGAATACATCCTCGTCTCCGCGTGCCTCGGTTATTTCTATACCCGAGCTCTCTTTCCTTGTGATAGCCATCGTGCTTGAAGTATATATATATATCTTGCTATCACTTGTGCTACATATATCTTGTGCCTATCTTGCTTAGCTCTAGTTGTTATTGTTATACCTAGTTGAGCTTAGCATATCTAGGGTTTGTGCTTGTAAACTAAACGATAGTTTAATTCCGCATTCTTACAAGACAAATCCGAAAGAGTTTGTAATTGCCTATTCACCCCCCCTCTAGGCGACATCTCGATCTTTCAATTGGTATCAGAGCAAGGTCTCTCCTTGTTTTAGGCTTCACCGCCTTGAGAGTAAAGATGTCGGCTAGTATAGTGCACAATGACACAATTATCTTTGTTGGCACAAATTATCATTTGTGGCGAAATTGCTTGCTTTGCAATCTTCGGACCTTGTGTCCAAACATTGAGCAATTTCTAGATGTAGGTTTTTCTCCTCCGATGGATCCTCAAAATCTATCTTTAGAGGATGAGAAAAACTTACATCTTGAAGCTCAAGTATCTAATGAGCTTTTATTCTCCTTGAGACCCGATTTTCGTAGGTTCTTGATATATATAAAGCGAAAATCGTCTCATGAGATGTGGATCAAGCTTAAGGAAATGTTTGGTGGATCCACTTCTCAATTGGTCGGTGGTGACTCCGAGGAGCTCTCTTCCCCTTCACATCATGAAGAGCTCCAAGTTGCTTCCACCTCCGGTCGTGATGATATATCATCTTCTTCCACTTCACCAACGTGTTGCAAGACACAAGGTAATGATATGGTGAGTGGTGAGGAAAATTGCAATGTTGATATTGTGCTCAATAGTGATGACTCTTCATCTCTATCTCATTGCAATGTTTCCTCTTTGGACTTAAACACATCTTGCATTGAAAATAATCTACATGCTTGTGTTGATAGTCCTCGCATATCATGTGTAAATTGCTCACATAAATCCCATGATGATATGCTTGCCTTGTCTTGCTCCCATAATCAAAATGCTTCTATCTCCTCTAGTTGTTTGACTAACAATGTAGAGGAAACCGAACACTCTATGGATCAAGACATGTTTTCAAATAAGGATTCAAGAATTTCTTCATCTTCATCCTCCGGTATGCACATGTGCCTTATGGCAAATGGATCAAAGGTATCTCCTACTTTGACTCCTAACACTTCCTCTAATGATGAGAGTGATGATGATGATAATGATGAAGAATATAATATATTGGTGCATAATATGGCAATGGTATATGCTTCTCTTCATGGTAATAAAGAAGCTCGTGCTAATCTCGAACACTCTATGGATACCTTGAGTAAATATAGGGAAACCATAGTGGAGTTGGAGTCCCATGTTGAAAATGGGGAAATGAGATTCACTCTCCTCAAGCATGAGCTAAAAGATGAGAAGCATACTAATTTTATGCTCACACAAAAATTTGAATCCTATAAGCATGAAAATGAGAAAACTATTGTTGATGCTTGTGCTACTAACTCTACTTCTTGTGAAGCATCTATCTTAAAGGAGAATGTTGAGTTAAGGGCTCAACTTGAGTTGCTAACTAGCAATTATAGGGAATTGGAAGAAAGTCATAAAAAGCTCTCGGGCTCTCATGATGACCTTCTAATTTCCTATGATGGGCTAAAGTTAGCTCATGAGGCTTGTATCACTAAGGTAACATCTTGTGAGCCTCATGTGGACATTAGCACAATCTCTACTACAAATGCTATATTGACATGTGCTAGTCCTAGTAGTCCATCTAGTCAAACTAGTGATACACCTTGTGTTGGATTACTTGCTTTGCCTTGTTGCTCTAACAATGAAGCTTCTACTTCCTCTAGTACTTGTATTTCTACTAACCATGTAGAGGAAATCAAAGAGCTCGAGGCCCAAGTCCTTTCTTTAAAGAAAGACTTGGAAAAGCGTCATGAAGGGAAATCCGCACTTGACAAGATGTTGAGTATGCAACAATCCCCCAATGACAAGAGTGGACTTGGATTCAATTCCAATAACAAGAACAAGTCCAAGAGCAAGAGCAACAAGAAGAAGGGCCAAGACAAAGTCAAGGATCCGGCCAAGTTGGTTTGCTTCAAGTGCAAGGTTGAAGGGCATCATGTTAGATCATGCCCATTGAAGAAGAAGAAGCACTTGAGTGAGAAACAACAAGGGAAACGGCCACAAGGTCAAGGTCAAGCTCATGCTCGACCTCAAGTTGAAGATAGGCCACTTCCCAAGAAGAATCAAGATGTTGTTCCCCAAGAGAAGAAATCAATAAAGAAGAGAAAGGGGAACACTTGCTACTTATGCCGTGTGAAGGGGCACTTTGCTTCTTCTTGTTTAAATGGTACCTTATCTAACCCTATAATTGTTGATGATGATTATTCTCTAGGGAAGGATAAGGATGGCAATGTGTTTGCCAAGTTTGTTGGAACTCAAAGTGGTCTCAAGAAAAGGACCATTTGGGTTGCCAAGCCTATTGTGACTAACCTCTTAGGACCCAACTTGGTTGGGGACCAACAAGCTCAAACGTAATCAATAGGTGCATGTGGAGGTCATTGGAGACTTGGCTACTTCATGAAGAATTAAGGGATCTTCATATATTATATTTTGACCAAGTCAAGTCATATGGATTATCATCTATATCTTATATCCAATGTTCCTCTTTGCGGTAACTTATACTTCAACTCATCATATTTATTGTAAGTTACTTGCCCCTTTGCATGTTTGGTTTTGTACCAAATATTTGTGTGTATGTGTTGTGTCTTACTTACCTATCTTGTGTATTCAAGTATGTTTGTTTGACTCATCATATACTTGTGTATTGTTTTGGAGCCTAATGCATTTTGATGATATCTTATTTGGCTCTCTTTGAAGTGATTAATGGAACATCCCATTTTGGGGGAGTGATATGCTTTGTGCATCTCTCTTTCTTTAAAATGTGTGTACATGGGTACCACCACCTAGTATTGATATTGCAAGATTATCTAGTCACTATGTGGTGTGTCATACTCATGAGAAATTCAAATTCTAAAATATCCATTAATCATCTCTAGTTGAATTTTAAGTTGCCTCTTGTTTAGAAGAAATGTTTTATCACATTATGGGGGAGTAATATGTTTTGTACATATCACAAGCCTAGAAAATGTGAACATATGAGGTTATGCCACTTAGAGTTAATGCTCTTAATTATCTTGTTCTTAGGTGGCATGTTTGCTCAAACAAGCTCCACTTCTATTAAAAAGCTTTTATTGGCTCATCTTATGGACTCTTGTTTGATTAAGAAATTCTTGGTACGGTTTTCCTCAAATACATATCTCTATATCTTATTTGGGACACCGTTTGCTTCAAGTTATTCTAATCATTGTCGTGCGTGATTGTTTGACTAATTGAAGCCATCAAGAATCTTCATTCGTGCATAGTGCTTAATTCTATATACTTATCCTATGCCTTTATTTGTGAAGTTGATCCTTACTATCATTGTCAATTCACCACCGGAAATTATTTCCAATATACTCATTGTCTTTGACAATTGATAACCTTGTATGTGGTTGAATTTTTGGATCATCTTCACCTTGGATTGTTTCTTATTGCCTTATTTTACTTCCAACAAATCTTTGTTGCTCCCATGTGTCTTCCTTGTTCCTTTGAAAAATCTTTTGATAAATTCTCTTGATTCATATCAAGTGTTTGTTTTGGAAGACAAACCTTTTCCTTACGGTACATTGTGCCATTGTGAAAAGTGTATAGGGTTTGGTTTATTTTGTTTGAACCTTGCTCTTTTGGGGAGTTTGCTATCTCATTCTTTCTTACATGATTCATTTGCTTGAATGAGATAAATCCTTGAGCATGTTTGCTTTATTTCATCCTTTATGCTCAATGGTTTCTTCTTAGTTCATTTGTTGAACTTTGTTGAACAAATCTTTTGTGATTTGCGTCTTTGATATATTTTGGACAACAAATTTGTTTGGTGACACCTTTATGCCTTATTCGATTCTTTTGGTGTTTTGTCCAAAGTATATCTTTCTTGGATCTTTAAAGTCTTTATGTGTGCTTATATGTAATTTGTTTATATTTGTAGCATGCTTGCTTTGTTTGATCCATTATATAGGGTATACTCCATCAAATCCTAAATGGCTAAGATGTGCATGAAATTCAAATTTCATCTAAATATGCACATATTTATATGGAGTGTGTCCTATATATTGTGGTTTGTCTAACCATGTTGGACCCAATAAGTTTGGGGACCAAGATGTACTTGAATAATGTTTTAGGTACATTGGAGATGCAATGGAGGCTTGTCTCATCTATAAGGAAGGTGTTATCACCATATGAGAATTGGAGTCAAGCTAGGATGATCGATGAACTCTTATCTACTACATCATGCCATTGCTATCTCGGTAACAAGTATCTTATTCATGCATACTCATATAGCATCCAACCTCTTGTAGGTTGCATCTTGGCATGAAATTCTTTATTTCGAAAATATTGAGGTTCTTGAAAAATCCTTTTAAAGAAAACTTCTTATTGTACATTTGAGTAATTTGAGAAGATGCATATGATAGGAATATATATATATATATCATGTTTATGATTCACCTATCTCAAATATGCCCTCTAGCAATTTATTGCATATCAATTCCTCAAAGAGCTCTTATGTGCAATATTGATGAAATTGCGAAATAAATCCATATTTATGATACTTGTTGCCTTTCTCAAAACATTCCAACTAGCTTTACTTCCCTTATTGTTGGTTGTGATGTTTTTGAGATTTTCTTGGTTGAAGCTCATTCATATACCACAAGTGAATATTGGAGCCATAGGCTATATATGCTTTTTAAGCAAACATCCTTTGGTATATTTTATGACTTCATCTTGGATATCTTGTCTTATTTATTTTGTTAACCTCTTGTGTGTGCATGTTTCTTTATGGATCATTGTCCACTTTAGAAACTTATATACATAAGAGCGTTAATCCATCACCTTGATATCTTTGTTCTTTGCCGACCATCTTTTATCCTTTGTTTCTTAGTGGTGTTGGTAAAGGAGATTTATGAGTGCTTGGTTTATTTGTTTTCCTTCTTGCACTCATATCTCGTAATTGTTGGACTAAAGTTGTTCTTGATAAGCATATTCTCTTTATCCTAGTTGCGTTCTAAATGATATATAGGGAGTGAGGATTCCATGTTTGTGCATATTGTATTCAAATGCAAACATTATAAATTGTGCACGAACCTTGGGGAGCTTTCTTATTTTTAGAGCACTATATCTCTCTTATCATGATATCTTTGTTTGTCCAATTGGATCTTTGATTGCTTGCTTTATTTGTTGAAGCTCACCTCACCATGTTATCTTTATGCAATCTTTGATCCTCAATATAGTTTGATTTCCTTCAAGTATTCATCATTGGATATGTGCACTTGATTCCACTCAAATTATGAGAAGTGCACACTTTGGGGAGGAACTCACATTATATTGGCCTTCTAAATTTTTCACCCATTTTGACAATCGATGCCAATGGGGGAGAAGTTTAGAGGGTTTAAGGGAATGGTTTTATACTTAAGTTTGGTTTGTGCTTAAGTGTTTTGCCTCTCATGCATTCCATATTTATATGTCTTGCATGGTTGTATATATATAGTGGAAATTGTCCCAAAGGTTAATCTTGACAATGTATGCAATGAATTCATGTTCATCACACGTGCATACATTGTGGGGGAGTTTGCTCTATATATATTGGTTCTACTCACATCCCTTGCATTAGTTGTAGTTGTGTGAGTAGAGTCGGTTTTGATATGGACTAGTTGCTTTGTGTTACTTGACCATATCAAATACAACCTCTTGTATACAACTTATTCTCGGATAAGTTGCGTACTTGTCACTAATATTCATTATATAAACCCTCTTATTGTGGTTGTCATCAATTACCAAAATGGGGGAGATTGTAAGGGTACATTGCCCCTATGTGTGGTTTTGGTAATTAATGACAACCCCTATGGACTAATGTTTTCATTGAGTTTATATGAAGGAATATTCCATAGGTACTACTTGCTCTCCATGTGTTGGATTCAAGTATGGATGCCATGAAGATAAAGATATACCTTGTGTATTGGCATCAAGATCATCGGTATGAAGATATATATGTGATATGATCAAGAAGAAGAAATGAAGATGGAGTTCTTATGTGGAACTCAATATTAGCCATGCTCTATCTTAAGTGAGTATGAGAAGATACAAGGTTGAGTTGGGCAAGTTCAAGATGAGCATCTTGAGTGGATCACATGCTTGAAGCTTGCCGTCCATTTGGTGATAATGGACATGTGAAGATGTGCATCAATGAAGCTTTCCCATCATGGTGTATGGGGGAGCATTTGTGAGTATACACGAAGCGACAATGATCAAGTGATGCATTCCGGCTTGAGTGGAGCGTGAAGTGTTATCATCAAGATCAAGCGGGATGCGCAAGGCAAAGGTATGACCTTGATAGGTTTTCCTTTTACCGGTCTCGAGGTGGTTGATGGGAGACCGGATTATAGGATAGATAGCCGCACTATTAAGAGGGGCTTTCGGTTGGGTAACTTGATCACATCGTCTTAGGGAGCTCAATCCTTGCATGCGTTGCATATTCTTATTGCTTCTTGGTATTTCTCTATGTGAGGTTCTTGAGCTTGTTGCTAGCTTTACAACAAGCCCAAGTTCATCGAAAACGGAGTTCGCATGCATCTTCTATTGCGTTTTCGAGGTTGGGTGATTTTACCGGTTATTCATGATATAAGGTTCTACCTTTTATATTCATGATAAAATCCCCTCCTACAGATTCTTGGGTTTTCACTTTCTATTAGATAGCATTCGTTGTTATCTTCCAAACAAAGTTGGTTTCATTCGAATCGGAGTTCGGGAGCAATTGTTATTAAAGAAGAAAAGAAAAGAAAAGGGGAAGGCCAGCCGGCCGGACCGCCAGCGCCGCCCACCCGTCGAAACCGGCCGGGAACCGGTGCCATCCGGCTGATCCTGGCCTTTGGGCCCGTGTCCGGTCCGCAGCCCGGTGGCCAACCGGCCCGCCCGCCGCCCCCGCCGAACCGGCCTCCCCGCCGACGGGCCGCCTCCGCGGCCCGCTCCACTCCGCGCCGCCCGCGCCCCGGCCGGGCGGGGCCTCACCGCCCCGACGGCCCACCGGTGCGCGCTGTGCGCCTCCGCGTCGCCTTGCTCCTGCCGCCCGCGCACCGGGGCTTCGCCGCGCGCTCGTGGCCTTTTTCCACCGCCTGAGCCGCTGCTCGGGCCGGTCCGACGGGTTGACTGCCCGTCCGGCTGCTGCCGGCTTCTGGCCGGTGGGACTGGGCCGCGCCCGAAATTGCTGCCCGTTTTTCGTCTTTTTCCCCAACAGTTATTTTTCCACTTGGGCTATAAATACCCTTCTTCCATCTTGAGCCAAATAAGTTCTTCTCTTTCTCTCCCTCCATTGCTACCATTTGAAGAACTTGCTCTCCCCCTTGATTCCTCCAACCATTCTTGCTCATATTTGAGGATTTGAGAGAGGAGATCTAGATCTACACTTCCACCAAACCGTTTCTTCTCTAAGTGAGGGAATCTCTTGGGATCTAGATCTTGGAGTCTTTGGTTGACTTTCCCCCTTGTTCTTCCTCTCCAATCTCATCCTAGCATTCGTTGCTTTGGTGGGATTTGAGTGTGAAGGACTTGAACACCTCCGGTGTTCTTGCTTTGCATCATTGCATAGTGTTGAGCTCTCCACCACGATTTGTTCGAGTGAGAGACCGTGAGCTTGTTACTCTTGGAGGGTGACCTCCTAGTTGGCTTGGTGATTGGTGCTCCGGTGATCTCTTCAAGAAGATTGTGAAGAGGCCCGGGCTTCTCCTTCGTGGAGCTTGTGAAGTGGTTGTGGAGCTTGCCATCTCCGGAGCGGAGGAAAAGCTAACCATAAGGAAAGGGCCATTATCCTTCGTGGGTGTGGTTCGGAGAATAGGGTGAGCCTTCGTGGCGCGGGGAATCCTTCGTGGGACCTCCACTCCTCCAAACGTGACGTACCTTGTTGCAAAGCAAGGGAACACGGGAATACATCCTCGTCTCCGCGTGCCTCGGTTATTTCTATACCCGAGCTCTCTTTCCTTGTGATAGCCATCGTGCTTGAAGTATATATATATCTTGCTATCACTTGTGCTACATATATCTTGTGCCTATCTTGCTTAGCTCTAGTTGTTATTGTTATACCTAGTTGAGCTTAGCATATCTAGGGTTTGTGCTTGTAAACTAAACGATAGTTTAATTCCGCATTCTTACAAGACAAATCCGAAAGAGTTTGTAATTGCCTATTCACCCCCCCTCTAGGCGACATCTCGATCTTTCAATTGGTATCAGAGCAAGGTCTCTCCTTGTTTAAGGCTTCACCGCCTTGAGAGTAACACATTCTCATCAACACACACATATGTGCACTATGTTAATATTATTGTAACACATTACATCCCACACATATTTATATTTTGTCGATATACCGTAACACACTTTTGCCTCTGATACAGTTTGTGTTACTCTCGATCGTTGGCACACAAATGTTGTGTTACTGCAATTTTACCTGTAACATATTTTACCTTGTGTTACATCATTGTGTTACGAAAGCTCTGTTGTGTTGTAGTGAAACCTTGTTTATCAACTTGAATATGCTTATGTGCTTTGGTTTTTTATTTTTCTGATTTTTTTGAATTTTATGCCCATAAATCTTGGTCAAATCCTAGGTTTGACCAGGATTTAAACAAGTTTAAAACATGAAATGAAAAGATAAGCCTGGATCCTTCTTAGTCACTCTAAAATGAAGCTTTTGGGAGGTTCTTGAAATTTCCATATTTGAAACCCAAAACCACTTCTCTACATGATTGACTTCATAAGACATAGTTTAATTAGAGTTTTAGGGGTAGATATATACATGATTTTTCTGGTTTGAATATATATGTCTAGACCTTGTTTATCAACTTGAATGCATGCTTACTATACATATGACATAAGAATGCTATATATGTGCTTTGGTTTTTCATTCTTTTGATTTTTTTCTGAATTTTTAGGGCCATTTGAATCTTGCATGGTTAAACTTGGGTTTTGCCCAGTTCTAAAGATCAAGGGTTCAAAAAAATCCAACTACGGGGTTCGAACAACACGATTCTAATCCAAGAATTTTTTCGACCTCATCCAAATGGCCTCAAACTATAGGGTTAGCATCTAGTGCAGTATGTGTGAAAATGTATGCACTATGTGTGCTATAACTTGTATGTCTTTCAAATTAAGTTGATAAACAAGGTCTAGACATATTCAAACCAGAATATTATACTGCATTAGTACAAAAAGTTTCCTATGGATTCATCAAGGGTAGTAAAGCCAAGTTAACTCATTGTCATGACTAAGAAGGATCCATGCTTACTTTTTCATTTTCATGTTTTAAACTTGTTTAAATCTTGGTCAAACCTAGGATTTGACCAAGATTCAAATGGTCATAAAAAATCAAACAAAATCAAGAAAATCAAAAACCAAACCACATAGTCTTCTTATGTAATATACTAAGCATTCAAGTTGATCAACGAAGTCTAGACATATTCAAACCAGAAAAATCATGTATCTACCCCCTAACCCTAAACGTTGTCTTATGAAGTCAAGCATGAAGAGAAGAAGTGGTTTTGGGTTTCAAACATGGAAATTTCAAAAACCCACCCAAAAGCTTCATTTTGGAGTGACTAAGAAGGATCCAAGCTTACTTTTTCATTTTCATGTTTCAAACTTGTTTAAATCTTTGTCAAACCTAGGATTTGACCAAGATTCAAATGGGCATAAAAATTCAAAAAAGAAATCAAAAAAATGAAACACCAAAGCACATAAACTTCTTATGTCATATAGTAATTAAGCATTCATGTTGATCAACAAAGTCTATATATATTTAAACAATAAAAATCATGTATATATACCCCCAAACCCAAAACCACTTCTCTTCACATGCTTGACTTCATAAGACAGAGTTTAGGGGTTAGGGGTATAGATACATGATTTGTCTGGTTTGAATATGTCTAGACCTTGTTTATCAACTTGAATGCTTACTATGTGATTTGGTTTTTCATTTTTCTGTTTTTTAATTATTTTTCTGCCCATTTGAATCTTGGTCAAATCCTAGGTTTGAACAAGATTTAGACAAGTTTAACACGTGAAATTAAACGAATAAGTAAGCATTGATCCTTCTTAGTCACTCCAAAATGTACCAATTGATAGTGTTAACTTTGCTTCATGGAAAAAATAATGTCATGTAAATGAGTTAACTTGGATTTCCTACCCTTGAATCCATAGGAAACTTTGTTCTAATGCACTATAATAATCAACCGAGTTTTTACACCAACAGGTCTGTCACTTACGTGTGGTGCCCACGCGTGAGGTCCCACACTTGAGTGAGCACAAGTCACGTGCAATAGGTACGCCAACTCCCAGCCATCTTCTTTGTCAAGAGAAGACGCATCAGGATGCGTATTGGAAGTCTGTGGGTCCTTCTGGATCCTTCGGTTGTCCCTCTCACAAAAAAACAAATCTCTCTCATTCTCGGCCTCGCTCGACTCGCTCGCTCGCTCGCTCGCTCGCACCTCCTGCGCACTGACAAACCCTGCACAACAGTCAACATCACCAGAAAAAGAATATACACCATCAATAAGAGGGGCCCCGTGACTGCTCTCCCTTCTTCTCCTTCCGAGTGATTCCTCTTCCTCCGAGTTTCACTCGACGGGCAAACACACATGTGCTGCATAGTAATAATAAAAAAGTAAAAGAATCGACTACGAATCTATTATTAAATAGGTTATAAACTAGGGTTTTCCCCAGTACTACAGATCAAGTTGAAAAAAAAATCCAACTACGGGGTTTGATTTTGGCCTACAAATAAAAAATTAAATAAGTTGAACTAGTATTCCTCTAAAAAATCATTTTGGTTTGCATTGTTTGATAATTTTCATAGCTAGAGTGCATCACAATTTTTTGATTTCATGCTTTGCTTTGCCAATTTTGATTTTTTCTAACCACCTTCTCTTTGATTTCAAATTTAGGTCAAACTATCGATGCCTACTATGTGTTCTACTTGAATTGGATGCAGCATGCGCACATGATATGTTTTGCCATTGTTTTGGGCTTCCACACATCTTGGGGCATCCAAGTATTTAAGTTACCTTGTTTTTTAATTGTAATTCATGTACCCTTTCCTCCCAATTAAATTTTGGTTTTACATTTTTAATTTTTTTAAATTTTTATGCCCATTCTGATGTCATATAGTTAGCATTTAAGTTGATAAACAAGGTCTGGACATATTCAAACCAAAAAATCATGTATCTACCCCCTAACGCTAAACTCTGTCATATGAAGTCAAGCATATGAAGAGAAGTGGTTTTGGGTTTCAAACATGGAAATTTCCATGCTTGAAACCAAAAACCACTTCTCTTCATGCATGCTTGACTTCATAAGACAGAGTTTAGGGTTAGGTGGTAGATACATGATTTTCCTGGTTTGAATATGTTTAGACCTTGTTTATCAAATTAATTGAATGCTTACTATATAACATAAGAGAAGACCTTGTTTTTTTTGAATTTTTATACCCATTCGAATCTTTGTCAAATCCTTGGTTCCACCAAGATTTGAATAAGTTAAAAACATGAATATGAAAAAGTAAGCATGTATGCTTCTTAGTCACTTCAAAATGAAGCTCTTGGGAGGGTTTTTGAATTTCCATGTTCGAAACCAAAAACCACAATGCTTGACTTCATGAAACAAAGTTTAGGGTTATGGGTAGATACATGCATGATTTTTCTTGTTTGAATATGTCTAGAACTTGTTTATCAACTTAATTGAATGCCTACTATATAACATAAGAAGACCTTTTTTGTATTTTTTAAATTTTTATACCCATTTGAATCTTGGTCAAATCCTAGGTTTCACCAAGATTTGAATAAGTTTAAAACATGAATATGAAAAAGTAAGCATGCATGTATGCTTCTTAATTAATCACTTCGAAATGAAGCTCTTGGGAGGGTTTTTGAAATTTCCATGTTTGAAACCAAAAACCACATATCTTCATGCATGCGCTTGACTTCATGAGACAGAGTTTAGTGTTAGGGGGTAGATACATGATTTCTCTCGTTTGAATATGTTTGAAACCAAAAACCACATATCTCTGGTTTGCCCGCACTTAGAAATGATATTTGCATCACTTATCATATGTTTGCCCATTTGAATCTTGTCAAATCCTAGATTTGACCAAGATAATTTAAACAAGTTTAAAACATGAAAATGAAAAGGCAAGCTTGTATCCTTCTTAGTCACTCTAAAATGAAGTTTGGGGAGGTTTTTGAAATTTCCATGCTTGAAACCAAAAAACCACTTCTCTTCATGCTTGACTTCATAAAGACAGAGTTTGGGGATATATAGGGGTAGATACATGATTTTTCTGGTTTGATATGTCTAGACCTTGTTTATCAACTTAATTGAATGCTTACTATATGACATAAGAAGACTATGTGCCTTGATTTTACATTTTTTAAATTATGCCCATTTGAATCTTGGTCAAATCCTAGGTTTGACCATGATTTAAACAAGTTTAAAACATGAATATGAAAATTAAGCATGTATCCTTCGTAGTCACTCCAAAATGAAGCTCTTGAGAGGGTTTTTGAAATTTCCATGTTTGAAACCAAAAAACCACGTACTTCTCTTCATGCTTGACTTCATAAGACAGAGTTTGGGGTTAGCTAGGGGTAGCTTGATACATGATTTTTCTCGTTTGAATATGTCTAGACCTTGTTATCAACTTAATTGAATGCTTACTATATATATGACATAAGAAGACTATGTGCATTGGTTTTTCATTTTATTGTTTTTTTAATTTTATGCCCATTTGAATCTTGGTCAAATCCTAAGTTTGACCATGATTTAAACAAGTTGAAAACATGAATATGAAAAATTAAGCATATATCCTTCTTAGTCACTCCAAAATGAAGCTCTTGGGAGGGTTTTTGAAATTTCCATGTTTTAAACCAAAAACCACATATCTTCATGCTTGACTTCATGAGATAGAGTTTAGGGTTAGGGGTAGATACATGATTTCTCTGGTTTGAATATATCTAGACCTTGTTTATCAACTTAATTGAATGCTTACTAATGTGACATAAGAAGACTATGTGCCTTGATTTTCCATTTTTTTGTTTTTTTTGAATTTTTATGCCCATTTGAATCTTGGTCAAATCCTAGGTTTGACCATGATTTAAACAAGTTTAATAAAACATTAATAGGAAAAATTAAGCATATATCCTTCTTAGTCACTCCAAAATGTAGATCTTGGTAGGGTTTTTAAAATTTCCATGTTTGAAACCAAAAACCACGACTTCTCTTCATGCATGCTTGACTTCACAAGACAGAGTTTAGGGCTAGGGTAGCTAGATACATGATGTTTCTGGTTTGAATATGTCTAGACCTTGTTTATCAACTTAATTGAATGCTTACTATATGACATAAGAAGACTACGTGCCTTGGTTTTTCATTTATTTTCATTTATTTTGAATTTTTATGCCCATTTGAATCTTGGTCAAATCCTAGGTTTGACCATGATTTAAACTAGTTTAAAACATAAATATGAAAAATTAAGTATCTATCCTTCTTAGCCACTCCAAAATGAAGCTCTTGGGAGGGTTTTTGAAATTTCCATGATTGAAACCAAAAACCACTTCTCTTCATGCTTGACTTCATAAGTCAGGGTTTAGGGATATATATATAGGGGGTACATGCATGATTTTTCTGGTTGGAATATGTCTAGAACTTGTTTTTCAACTTGAGCTTATCTAGAGCTTGTTTTTAAATTTTTTATACCCATTTGATTCTTCGTCAAATCCTAGGTTTGTTGACCTAGATTTGAACAAGTTTAAAACATGAATATGAAAAGGTAAGCATGTATGCTTCTTAATTAGTCACTCCAAAATGAAGCTCTTGGGAGGGTTTTTGAAATTTCCATGATTTAAACCAAAAACCACTTCTCTTCGTGCTTGACTTCATAAGTTAGGGTTTAGGGATATATAGGGGGTAGATACATCATGATTTTTCTGGTTTGAATATGTCTAGAGCTTGTTTATCAACTTAATTGAATGCTTACTATATGACATAAGAAGACTATGTGCCTTGATATTTCATTTTTTTTAAATTATGCCCTTTTGAATATTGGTCAAAACCTAGGTTTGACAAAGATTTAAAAAAGATTAAAACATGAAAATGAAAAAGTAAGCCTTGATCCTTCTTATTAACTCCAAAATGAAGGTTTTTGGGAGGGTTTTTGAAATATCCATGTTTGAAACCCAAAACCACTTCTCTTCGTGCAGAGTTTAGGGTTAGGGGTAGCTAGACACATGAATTTTCTGGTTTGATATGTCTAGACCTTGTTTATCAACTTAATTGAATGCTTACTATATGACATAAGAAGACTATGTGCCTTGATTTTACATTTTTTTAAAATTATGCCCATTTGAATCTTGGTCAAATCCTAGGTTTGACCATGATTTAAACAAGTTTGTTTATCAACTTGAATGCTTGCTATATGACATCAGAAGACTATGTGTTTGGTTTTTGTTTTTTGAATTTGTTATGCCCATTTGAATCTTAGCTAGTCAAATCCTAGGTTTGAATATATATGTCTAGACCTTGTATATCAACTTGAATGCTTACTATACATATGACATAAGAATGTTATGTGCTTTGGTTTTTCATTCTTTTCATTTTTTCTGAATTTTTAGGGCCATTTGAATCTTGGTCAAATCCTTGGTTTGACCAAGATTTAAACAAATTTAAAACATGAAAATGAAAAGGGAAGTCTGTATCCTTCTTAGTCACTCTAAAATGAAGCTTTTGGGATGTTCTTTAAATTTCAATGTTTGAAACCCAAAACGACTTCCCTTCATGCTAGACTTCATAAGATCGACAGGGGGTAGATACATGATTTGTCTGGTTTGGATATATCTAGACCTTGTTTATCAACTTGATTGCTTACGATATGACATAAGAAGACTATGTGATTTGGTTTTTCATTTTTCTGATTTTTTTGAATTTTGTGCCCACCCATTTGTATCTTCGTCAAATCCTAGGTTTGACCAAGATAATTTAAACAAGTTTAAAACATGAAAATGTAAAGGGAAGCATGTATCCTTCTTAGTCACTCTAAAATGAAGCTTTTGGGAGGTTTTTGAAATTTCGATGTTTGAAACCCAAAACCACTTCTCTTCACACGCTTGACTTCATAAGACAGAGTTTAGGGGTTAGGGGTATAGATACATGATTTGTCTGGTTTGAATATGTCTAGACCTTGTTTATCAACTTGAATGCTTACTATATGACATAAGAAGACTATGTGATTTGGTTTTTCATTTTTCTGTTTTTTAATTATTTTTCTGCCCATTTGAATCTTGGTCAAATCCTAGGTTTGAACAAGATTTAGACAAGTTTAACACGTGAAATTAAACGAATAAGTAAGCATTGATCCTTCTTAGTCACTCCAAAATGTACCAATTGATAGTGTTAACTTTGCTTCATGGAAAAAATAATGTCATGTAAATGAGTTAACTTGGATTTCCTACCCTTGAATCCATAGGAAACTTTGTTCTAATGCACTATTATAATCAACCGAGTTTTTACACCAACAGGTCTGTCACTTACGTGTGGTGCCCACGCGTGAGGTCCCACACTTGAGTGAGCACAAGTCACGTGCAATAGGTACGCCAACTCCCAGCCATCTTCTTTGTCAAGAGAAGACGCATCAGGATGCGTATTGGAAGTCTGTGGGTCCTTCTGGATCCTTCGGTTGTCCCTCTCACAAAAAAAAACAAATCTCTCTCATTCTCGGCCTCGCTCGACTCGCTCGCTCGCTCGCACCTCCTGCGCACTGACAAACCCTGCACAACAGTCAACATCATCATCATCACCCGAAAAAGGGAAGACACCATAATGCTCTGCCTTTTTTCTCTCCTTCCGAGTGATCCCTCTTCCTCCGAGTTTCACTCGACGGGCAAACGCACATCTGCAGCATAGTAATAATAAAAAGGTAGAAAAATCGATATACGAATCTATAATTAAATAGGTTAAACTAGGGTTTTGCCCTGTACTACAGATCAAGGTTCAAAAAAATCCAACTACGGGGTTCGAACAACACGATTCTAATCCAAGAACTTTTTCGACCTCATCCAAGTGGCCTCAAACTATAGGGTTAGCATCTAGTGCAGTATGTGTGAAAATGTATGCACTATGTGTGCTATAACTTGTATGTCTTTCAAATTTGAACCAACTTTGAATAAGTTTGAAATATTTGAAATGGGGCTTTTGGCTTAAACGTTTGAAACTCAAAACGATTCTCTTCATGCTAGACTTCATAAGACCGAGTTTAGGGTTAGGGGTAGATACATGATTTGTCTGGTTTGAATATGTCTAAACCTTGTTTATCAACTTTAATGCTAACTTCTCAGTCACTCTAAAATGAAGTTTTTGGAGGTTTTTGAAATTTCCATCTTTGAAACCCAAAACCACTTCTCTTCATGCTTGACTTCATAAGAAAAAGTTTAGGGTTAGGGGGTATAGATACATGATTTGTATGGTTTGAATATGTCCAAACCTTGTTTATCAACTTGAATATGCTTACTATATGACATAAGAAGACTATGTACTTTGGTTTTTAATTTTTCTGACTTTTTTAATTTTCTGCGCATTTGAATCATATCTTGGTCAAATCCTAGGTTTCACCAAGATTTAGACAAGTTTAACACGTGAAAACGAGTAAGTAAGCATGGATCCTTCTTAGTCACTCTAAAATGAAGCTTTTGGGATGTTCTTGAAATTTCCATGTTTGAAACCCAAAACCACTTCTCTTCATGATTGACTTCCATAAGATCGACAGATCAGTTTAGGGTTAGGGGTAGATATATACATGATTTTTTGGTTTGAATATGTCTAGACCTTGTTTATCAACTTGAATGCTTACTATACATATGACATAAGAATGCTATGTGCTTTGGTTTTTCATTCTCTTTTTGATTTTTTTCTAAATTTTTAGGCCCATTTGAATCTTGGTCAAATCCTTGGTTTGACCAAGATTTAAACAAGTTTAAAACATGTGCCTTGATTTTCCATTTTTTGTTTTTTCTGAATATTTATGCCCATTTGAATCTTGGTCAAATCCTAGGTTTGACCATGATTTAAACAAGTTTAATAAACATGAATATGAAATTTCCATGATTTATACCAAAAACCACTTCTCTTCATGCTTGACTTCATAAGTTAGGGTTTAGGGATATATAGGGGGTAGATTCATCATGATTTTTCTGGGTTGAATATGTCCATAGCTTGTTTATCAACTTAATTGAATGCTTACTATATGACATATATAAGAAGACTATGTGCCTTGATTTTTCATTTTTTTAAATTATGCCCATTTGAATCTTGGTCAAATCCTAGGTTTGAGCAAGATTTAAACAAGATTAAAACATGAAAATGAAAAATTAAGCCTTGATCCTTCTTATTCACTCCAAAATGAAGCTTTTGGGAGGGTTTTTGAGATATCCAGGTTTGAAACCCAAAACCACTTCTCTTCATGCATAGTTTAGGGTTAGGTGTAGATACATGAATTTTTGGTTTATAGTAAGCATTCAAGTTGATAAACAAGGTTTAGACATATTCAAACTAGAAAAATCATGTATATACCCCCTAAGGCTAAACTCTGTGATATATATGAAGTCAAGCATATAAGAGGAATGGTTTTGGGTTTCAAACATGGAAAATTCAAAAACCCTCCCAAAAGCTTCATTTTTTGAGTGAATAAGAAGGATCCAGGCTTACTTTTTCATTTTCATGTTACTGACTTGTTTAATTCTTGGTCAAACCTAGGATTTGACCAAGATTCAAATAGGCATAAAAATTCAATAAAGAATTCAAAAAATGAAAAACCAAAGCACATAATTAAGCTTCTTAAGTTATAGTAAGCATTCATGTTGATCAAGAGAGTCTATACATATTTAAACATTACAAATCATGTATATACCCCAACCCTAAACTCTGTCTAATGAAGTCAAGGACGAAGAGAAGTGGTTTTCGTTTTTTTTTGAATTTTTATGCCCATTTGAATCTTGGTCAAATCCTTGCAGGTTTGACCAATATTTAAACAAGTTTAAAACATGAAAATGAAAAGTAAGTGTGGATCCTTCTTATTCACTCCAAAATGAAGCTTTTGGGAGGTTTTTTTAAATTTTCCATGTTCGAAACCCAAAATGATATCTCTCCGTGCTTTACTTCATAAGACAAAGTTTAGGGGTAGGGGGTAGATACATGATTTTTCTGGTTTGAATATGTCTAGACCTTGTTTATCAACTTGAATGCTTATTATGTGACATCAAAAGACTATGTGTTTAGTTTTTTTTTGAATTTGTTATGCCCATTTGAATCTTGGTCAAATCCTAGGTTTGACCAAGATTTAAACCAGTTTAAAACATGAAAATGAAAAGTAAGCCTGGATTCTTCTTAGTCCCTCCAAAATGAAGCTTTTGGGAGGTTTTTTAAATTTCCATGTTTGAAACCCAAAACCACTCCTCTTAATGCTTGACTTCATAAGACAGAGTTTAGGGTTAGGGGCCAAGTATATACATGATTTTTCTTGTTTAAATATGTCTAGACTTTGTTTATCAACTTGAATGCTTACTATATGACATCAAAAGACTATGTGTTTGGTTTTGATTTTTTTGAATTTGTTATGTCCATTTGAATCTTGGTCAAATCCTAGGTTTGACCAAGATTTAAACCAATTTAAAACATGAAAATGAAAATGAAAGCCTGGATTCTTCTTAGTCACTCCAAAATGAAGCTTTTGGGAGTTTTTTCAATTTCCAATGTTTGAAACCCAAAACCACTTTTCTTCATGCTTGACTTCATAAGACAGAGTTTAGGGTTAGGGGGTATATACAATATTTTTCTGGTTTGAATATGTCTAGACTTCGTTGATCAACTGTAATGCTTACTATATGACATAAGAAGCTTATGTGCTTTGGTTTTTTTTTTGATTTCTTTTTTGAATTTTTATGCCCACTTGAATCCTGGTCAGATCCTTTGTTTGACCAAGATTTAAACAAGTTAAAACATGAAAATGAAAAAGTAAGCCTGGCTCCTTCTTAGTCATGAAAATGAGTTAACTTGGCTTTCCAACCCTTGAATCCATAGGAAACTTTGTACTAATGCAGTATAATAATCACTCGAGTTTTTACACCAACAGGTCTGTCACTTACGTGTGGTGCCCATGCGTGAGGTCCCAAACTTCAGTGAGCACAAGTCACATGCGGTAGGCAGGCAAAATACCCGATCAATCCGGGCGGTGGCTGTTAAGGACCCGATCGCATTTCTTGCTTTCAGACTGGGGTCTACCATGTAAGAAGTTTGTTCCTTTTGGATGCATCACTCGTATTTGCAAGTTTTTTGGGGGTCCCGCAAATTCAGGGTAGCATCATGCCCCCCTTCCCACGCCAACACAAACAGAGTTCAACACAACCTAATTAAGCAAGGTTCAACACAGACATAGTTCAACAACCCCTAATTAAGCTAATAGGTTCACCACAAACGCTGCTGAGCAGCAAACATAAACAGAGTTCAACAAAAGATGCTGCTTTTGAAGCAGTAGGAGAGACAAACATGCACAACAGTTACGGAGTATATTTACCATCTTCTTCCTGGTCCCGCTTCTTCTGCTTCTTGCTGCCCATACCTTTAATCTTTGGTGGCTTGGGCTTGGGAGGAGGCACACGACCGGTCTCGATAGCTTGGTTCAATTTCTTCCTTAGGAATAGCCCATATGCCATGTGGTTGGCTATGAAGCCGGATCGGTTAACAGTTTCCCCAACTTTGAGACAGCCGGACCCACCGGCTTCGGCATGCTGCAGGACGCTTCGAAAGTCAACCTTTATGCTCTTTGTGCAGAAGGGGCAGCTGTTCCTGGCACCAGTCCAGGGTTCACTCCAATACTTGTCGAACTTCCCCGCCTTAAGCTTGTTGAGAGTGGCCCTGGCCTTCCTATGACGCGACTCGACATCGCTGTCAACCTCATCAGTAGCAACCTGATACATGCCAAATAAACAGGTGAAGCAAATATGTAGCAGTTGCAACTAATAATGAATATGAATCTAAAAAGATTCTGACGCTAATTCAAAACCCTATAGCGCAAAAAAAAGAGGGAGAGACCATAGAGCAAATCGATACAGGGCTATGTTAAATAAGGGAGAGAGGTGAATCGGATGTGAAGCAAATATGTAGCAGTTGCAACTAATACTGAATATGAATCTAAAAAGATTCTGACGCTAATTCAAAACGCTATAGCGCAAAAAAAAGAGGGAGAGACCATAGCGCAAATCGATACAGGGCTATGTTGAATAAGGGAGAGAGGTGAATCGGAACATACTTCCTCCCCCTCGTCGACGATATTCTCGTCGAAGGTCGGCGGCGGCGGTTCAAAGATGAGTTCAACCTCGTCCTCGTCATCTAGGGGATGCTTCCCAAGAGAGTGGACCCATCTACCAACAGCATCAGATGCCGATGAGCGACCGATGGCCCGACCTTCGGCAATGGCCTCCGCTTCGTCTTTGGCATCCGCTGCGGCAATGATCGCCGCCGTTGCGGCCATGCGTGCTGCGGTCGCGGCTCTGCACGCCTCCTCTGCGGCTAAGGCCAGCCGCGCGGCTTTCGCTTTCGCTGCGTTGACGGCGTCGGTTGGGCTCTCCATCGGTGGAATGGGAAGGGGAAGTGAAGAGAGGGTTTTTTCCTAGTCCGTGGAGAGAGGGAGAAGTGTGGACGTGAAATGGATAACTGACGATATTTCAAGATTTGGGAGACATAGCACGAACCGGCAGATGACAGCGCGTGGGTGCATTACCTCATACTGCCTCTGTCCTAGAAAGAGCGTACGTGTGGGTTTTCAAGGCATATTAAGGATTTTATTATTACATTGGGAAACTGTCATCGACCATCACTTTCCTCTTCAACTTTTCCACCTCCAATGATCTAAATGCATGTAGTAAATAAGAAAACCATATTATGCTAAATACTACTACCTCCATCCCAAAGCGTAAGGCTTATATTATTTTTAGAAGCTCAAACTATGTCAAGGTAAACTAAGATTTTACCAAAAATCATTATCATGCAAAATACAAAATTAATATCAATACATAGACAACGATTTTTTTTGGTATGGTATCTACAAAATATTATATTAGTTGATAGATTGTTCTAAATTTTCGTCAACCTTTACTTGCTTTGACTCTTAAAAAAAGACTTAAGCTTTGTGATGGAGGTAGTACGTACTAGTCGTGAAGAAACTATATCCCTCGTGATGAGAAAGAAATATTTTTTACTACCACTCTTTTGTGGACAAATTTTGAAGTGCATTGCAAAACGAGAAGTACACTCTTTTATGGACAAATTTTAACTCTACACCCATTATTTCAGGATGGAGGGAGTATAACCCAACTTGTTTTTTTCTTCTGGGCACTACACTGCTTTTTCCCTGTGCAATGCTTGGTTCTACCCTTTTTCTCAATGTAATGGTCACTTTAAGTCATTTTTTCCCACACACATTTATTTTGTACTTCTCTACAGTGTTGACCGTGCTACTACTATTTGTGTTAGTGCGCCAAAAACAAAATGTTATTTTTTAAGTGCCAAATTAATCTAGGGCGTTGGTTGTGAATCGGTGAACAAAAAAGAGATAGCCCAAAAGAGGAACACACCAAGGTACAAAAACTAGTATATATGCATGTTTCTATGTACATATATATGACCCTGGGTTTGTAGATAAAAAACATTCATATATGCGCTTACTATTAATATACATAAGTTTATGCTGATTCTCTTGGTTTAGGTATATATATGGTTAGGCATCACTACTAATTCAGAAAAAAACAAAAATGTAACTCTTCAAGTGAAGTCATTTTAAGTGACCTAACAACTAAAATTCATATATAGGATTTGTATAGGAATTATGTAGGATTTAGATCACATGTGAATTTTCCCCACACTAGTTGTTTGATTCATAGGAACATATCCTATAGGAATCTTGCAGTGCAAATCCTATAAGAATAAAACATTAGGTCATACCTCATGGAAAATTTCCTTTGGCACAATCAAACACAACTCATCTTCCTATATGATTCAACTAGCCATTAAATCTCAATCCTATGTTTTCCATATTTCTATGGTTTTCCCATCCTATGAATCAAAGGAGCCTTAGGGCTTATATCTTTTTTTAGAAAGGCAAACTATGTTAAGATTGGCCAAGTTTTACGAAAAACCTTTAACATGCAAAATACAAAGTTGAGTCATTTCGTTTGAATCGGAGGGAGTACATTTGACGTTATGGTACTATTTGACAGCTGCTTGGCACTGTATTTTTTTTCGAACCAAACTTCCCCCTTCATGAAGCTTTTATTTTAGCTTCAGTGACTTGATACATCCATATATCTAGACAAAGTTGAGTCAATTCATTTGAATCAGAGGGAGTACATTTGACTATATGGGTATTGTTTGACAACTGCTTGGCACTGTCTTCTTTTTTGAACCAAACTGCCCCCTTCACGAAGCTTTTATTTTGGGATAGAGCTTCACTGACTTGATACTTCCAAGTTTCACAGTGACTTGGTGCCACCATCCACCATCCATCTCAGATCCAATGTATGCGATCGACTTAGAATTTAAACTAAATAATTATTATAATTGCTCAGAAATATTTCAAGAACTTCCAGTTAATCGTGCATATTTCGATTTATATTTTGGTGAAGTTTCATTCGATTTGAATCAAAGGTTTGTGAGCAAATATATACTCCCTCCGGTTCATATTAATTGACTCTAATATGGATGTACTAGACACATTTTAGTTCTAGATACATCCATATTGAAGTCAATTAATATGAATCAGAGGGAGTATTTAGTTTAAACTAGTGCTCGTATACGTAAAAAGCTCTTTAATCACAAGCTAATCGTCCGAGTGGGATGAAATATTCACAGATTTTAGAACAAGGCATCTACATTTTACTGGATTTTTTTCGTAATTTTTGTTTTTAGGTTCGAAATAAGAGATTAGTTTGGAACGTTGGATCTCAAATGGTTGGTAGATGGTGGCACCAAGTCACAATGAGATTTGGAGACTTCAAGTCACTGCAGCTCTGTCCTTTTATTTTGACAAACTGCAGAGCCGCTGGTGCATCTATGCTTGCGTACGGCCGACGCCGATTCTTAGCAAGGAAGTTCTTCCTATAAGTAGTAGTATCCATACTCCACTCCAAGGCATGTATAAAAAAAAGAACCCATCCCGTTCTCGTTTTCCCGATCACTCTTCTCTGAAGATGGAGGAGGCCCTCTTCTTGTGCCCCCTCTGCCTGCTGCCCTTCAAACCCCCCATATCCAAGGTCGCTCCCTTCCGATTTCATTCTTAGGTTCACCTGTGAGAAATGTCAATGACAACTGATGCCACGTACGTTGTTCCGTGCAGTGCAAGGGCGGTCATATGGGCTGTCGGCGCTGCGTCGGCGAGCTTGCGCCGAACCCGTGCAAGAAGTGCGAGCAGCCGGCGTGGTTGCCGCCGTCGAATCGATCTGGGCCAAGATTGCCGCCGTCGAATCGATCTGGGGCAATGGTCAAGTGCGTCGGCTGCCAGAGCTTGGTCGCCTCCACGGAGTCCTACAAGCACTATATCGCGTGCCCGCATGGTCCGTGCGGCTGCACAGAGGCCATCAATACCGGCTGCAGCTTCACCGGCCCGCCGCGGGAGCTCCTGGTACACCTCCAAGCATCCCACTCCATCCCAGTGTTTACGTTCCAGTATGGCATACCCGCCTGGTGCATAGTTCGTGTTCCGGTACAACCGCGGGGACACCTGTTCATCGGCAGTGGGGAAGAAGACGGTAGCGTGTTCGCCATCACCGTTGGAGCGCTCGGCCCGACCACCATTGTGTCCTGTGTGTGCATCAGGTCGGCCGCGTGCTTGTTTCCGATGTACAAGGCGCAGCTGTTGGTGATTGGTCCGCCGACGCCGGCGACGGCTGGGACCAGTGACCTCTCGACGGACACCTTGATGGCGGTAATCGAGCCGACGAGCTCCCCGACGCCTAGCTCGATCATGTTGCAGCAGCTCACTTCTTTCCTGGCGGTGCCGCCCCGTTACGCGAAGCAGAATGGAGGGCAGCGTGTGTTGCCTATCTGCGTTTGCATCAACAAGAAGGTTATACAATAATCTTCGTTTAGTCATACTGCAATGTAGTTACTCGAAGATCGGAGGGAGTAGTTTAGTTCGAAGTAGGGTTCGTTCGGATGTATTTTGGACTTGTATAGTAGTACTACTACTCCAGAACTATTACTAGCTAGTTGGAGTGCTAGAATGCAGCTCGGAGTATTATAGTATTTTGGCAGTACTACTAGTTATGTATGTGACTGCAAATTCAAACTAAAATGGACTATTTCTTGCTAATGTTGTTCTTTTGGAGTCATCATTTTTTTCT
Source organism: Lolium multiflorum (assembly GCA_030979885.1). Taxonomy (NCBI): domain Eukaryota; kingdom Viridiplantae; phylum Streptophyta; class Magnoliopsida; order Poales; family Poaceae; genus Lolium; species Lolium multiflorum. Next base: position 115,809,077 of record CM061747.1, on the reverse strand, counting down.
GAACGTGTTAACTATGCTATTGTCTAAGGATTCGTTTAGATTTCTTTGGTTGAATTCATATTTCGTCTCTTCCTAATTTGGCAAAACTGCACTGTCATGGGCATTCTTACAAGGTCGCTGAAGTTTCAAAGTTTCTTAATGTATATTGCGTAGGGTGTACCCCCTTAACATGGATCTGTTGCATTTTTGGGTTGTATTTTTTTTGGCAATTTTCAGGACCATAAAATAGCACGCCTTCAGTTGAAATTTGAATTAGTGGCCGATACTAGCATGGAGTAGTGAAGTTTTTTTGTACTCCCTCGGTCCCACCAAAAGTGTCTCACCTTTGTTAAAATTTAGATGGATAGATGTATTTTTTTTACAAAGTTGAGACAACTTTGGTGGGACGGAGCCACGGAGTCGTAGTTGATGGCGAGAAGGTTGATGCCTTGCTAGGTTGGTGTACGTTGCAAAAAGAACAAGGTTGGTGTGTATTTGTTTTATTTGTTCACCATAATACTGACATGGCCATCGATTTGATTAGACAACACAAGCCTGGGATGTTTCACTTATTTATTGTAGGAAGCACGATTAATGTTCTGTAATGATGGGGCTACTCCTATAGTCCGTCTGCTCGGCTCCTACTCGGGTGTCGGGTCACATTCACACTCTCCTCTTTTTTTGAACACATTCACACTCTCCTCTTTTTTTGAACACATTCACACTCTCCTCGAAACTGCAGTAGGCAGTATATGAGCGTCTCGGTTCACCTCCGTCGTCTATCCCCACTCCGCCCATCTTCCATAGCACGCGCCTGCGTCTCCGCCATGGCGCTTTCGCATCCTATCCAGCAGTGCCCAGTTTGAGAGCCTCTGTTCTCCAACTCAAACCCCCACCTGCCGCCATTGATCGCCATCTCTCTCCCAAAGTTCGAATCAGTAGATCGCCCAAGAAAATACCAACCCCATTGTACCACCTGCCTCATTGCGATGGCGAAATCGAGCAGGGTCTGTGGATCTGGGCTGTTTCACAAGGTGTTTACGGAAGGCCCCCTTGAAGTGCTCATCAGCCAGTGCGACGCCATCACCGCCGCGTCCCTAGTCGGTTCCTCCAAAAGTATTCTTCAGTCAGCCAAATACAGTGCCACTCTGCCTGCTTCTCAGCCGTTTGGCCTTCCGTGTGTTCTCTGTTGTGACCCGGCGGATAAACCATGGGCGGTGTTCAAGGAGGATTTGCCGGTGCACAGCAAGTGCAAACTACTGCCGCTGGACAGGTTCTCCTATGATGGCCTAATGCCACACGGTAAGGATGAGGAGCGGGCAGGCGCCAATGGAGATTGGATCGCCATGGTTGGCCCCGAAGGCAAGTGGAACCTCCTCAATGTCTACACTCATCGCAAGATTAAGCTTCCATCTTTGAGGGACAAGTTGGAAACCACACACAATCCACTTATATTCGAGTATCAGCGTTCTGCTATTCGACTGCAGAAGATAGCTATTTGCCAAGTTCCTACAGCTGCTAGGGGGTATCAAGATTTCTCCCTTGTCGCAATCTTCGACTTTGCAATTGCCTACCTCCATGGCGAATATCCTCGTGCATGGATATTTCTTGAAAACCAGTTTCAGTACGGCGCCATATACTGCGATGCAATTATACATAACGGACTTGTGTTCGCCGTTACTGAGCTTGGAAATGTTTATGCATGGGATCCTAATCAATTTGGTAACATTTCCTCCCTATCTTTTTTATATACGTAACTTATATAGTATTTCACCTCTTATTTGTTGAACTGTCTTGGCATCTTTTGGCTTAAAGGAATTCCATAGGCGCACACCATAACCCTCTTGTGGTATGGACATATATAGAATTTAACATCTATAGGAATTTTAGTATGGTCTAATGTGCATGTTGTTCCTTAGGAAAAAGGCCCCCTAGTAATTAAGTTTCTTTATTATTACTCCCTAGAAAATTTAAGGTAGAGTAGAAATAGAATCAATAAAGGTGCCATGCAATATTGATAAAAACTTTCATTTGTTTATATTCCCCCGGTTCTAGAGAATAAGGAGTACTATATTCAAACCATCTAAAATTTGGACCAATATTTTCGGGAACATGTTTTAAATCCATATGAAGTTTTACCAAGATGTTCGAAATATATTTCAAACCATCTTATGTTCGACCATGATTTTATAAAGTACTAGTATTGGCATCCCAATATCAAATCAATATCACTAGTAGATAAATCATGAAATATATTTTCATGTGACGTGTTCTTTCCTTTTTCAAGGTCCTATAGTGCTCCCTGCTCCATTCATTCCGTGGACGGCTGGATTTGATGACGATGATGATTTTGACTCTAATAGTCGTACGTGGTGGCTGGCAAGATCTCAAGATCGTTCTAGACTTCTCCTGGTCTATGCACGTGGCGTAATGGATTTTGACGCTGACGGTGCTCCAACTCATTATGATAGTACCCCTTCTGTCCATTGCGGTCGCGCTGTTCACAGCTATTCGGGGTATACCTGCATTGTATTCTCGAATGACACTAGTCGGTTACTTCCAGCCAACCCGTGGGAAAGGGTTACTAATCTTGGAGACTATTCTATGTTCCTTGGGTTGAACTATCCGATTTTCATGCCAGTGGGTGGTGCAACATTTCCCCCAGGATATTTGACAAGAAGAAACTGCATCTACACCACGCCTCAGGCCATTGGCTCTCAGTTTGACACATCACATCAAGAAATTTTCCGCTTCAGTCTAAATGGCGAAGACCACCAAAGCATATCTTTCTCAAGCAGCGGTCCAGGGGCCAACTGGCATACGGGGTTTTGGTTCATCCCAAGCTACACCAACGCGCTGGACTGGAACAAAGACAATCAGAGTTAGGGATATTTATGTAATAGTAGGATCATACTACTAGCTAGCTCAGTTGGTCTTGACTCCTATTTAACTATTTATAGCTAATGTACTTAGGTGATAAATTTATGCTATTTGCATGAACCCAGGCGCTTCTTTTAATTTGATCAAATACGGTCTATACACATGCATGGTTGTTTGGCTGTTTCAGTGTCCCTAGAGGCATACATATATACTGTTATTTAGCAATCTTTATTACAGTACAAAGGTCTTAACCTCATGGTTCACAGAAAGTATAAACGTAGATCAACCATCTAAACATAGAAGACATTCTAGTGTATGATTCTTACATATACACATCAACATCCTATCAGAAAATCTTAATGTGAATTGTACTGGCTGTACAAACCCGTGCATCATTCTCTAGCCGGTTGCACCCAAAAACCAAATCGTGGTACTTCATAGTTGACTGTATGTAGGACAACATACAGATCCAATGCGAAGCCATGGGTATCACCTGCATGACAGAACCATATTTCACATGGTTGGAGGTACTCCATATGGCATTTAAAATCATTCCTTGTCTTTCATATGGTCCTAAAAATAGTACAGTTGGATTTGTGGGTTTTAATTTTTTATTAACACACTCAATTGATTGCCCAAACATTGATTAATAATATTATTAAGGGGTGTGATGTTGAAAGCCATAAGAACAATGTGCCAAACAATCTTTGCTAGCGGACGGTAAATGTATACCCATCAGAAATAATCAGCAGACGTGCATGTTTCTTTGGTCAGAATAACTGCTGCACCATCTTAAAAGTAAATGGCATGACCATTTATTTGATTTGATAGCGTGCAGCTAGATGGCGTACATTACTATCTCTACTTCCTTGGGTCGCCCAAATCTGGAGTACTAAAAGCAAATCCTGGTGATTCATTTGACAAGACAACACAGATGCGACCAAATTTCTCCGTCCATATTATTATAATAATCTGGAGTGCGTTGCCTCGTTGCCTTCCAAGAGAAGCTGCATTCCTTGCCAAAAAAGAGAGAGAGGCTGTATTTATAACTATCTCACCGGCCGCCACTAGTACAAACCATCACTCCCTCTCCACCTCCACCTCCATCTCTTCCCTAGTAGCTCCACCTCCATATCGGCGACGGACCACAATCGCGCGGCTTCGACTTCCTCTTCGACGGCGGCGGCGACAGAGGCGTGAGGCACCTTCTCCGCGGCGCATCACTCATCCTCGTCCCGCGGCAACAATGGCTGTATGTGAAATCACCATACCCTTTTGTATGGTAGAGATGATGATGTGCGGATAAAATTTTATTGGCGGTTGCTCATCCTTGTTTGAATATTTGGTGTAGATTCACATCTAGGGCAGGGTGTCAAGCGGGGTGGGTAGCGGGCTAGCTAGTTTCAGTGCGAGTGCTTTAAATCTGCTCTAATCTCAACCACTATTTGCTCTAATTTTCTGCTTTGCGGGACGATTCGCGGACGCCGCTTGCAACCCTAATCTAGGGTATTGATCCTAGTTTAGTAGACTACTAGGATTTACATGCCAATTTGTTTTTAGACTAGATCCGGATATTTGTCAATACTACTACGTACTTCTTCCGTTCGTATTTAATTGACTCTAGTTGAAAGCATCGACAGTTCATTTTCTTCTCTCCCTCTCGTCGACTAATTAAAACCGAACAGAGGGAGTATTAGGAATCCATGTGCATCCGTACTACCAGTAAGGTATTGCGTTGTTGCAGAGGCTCAGTGTAATCAATATCTTTCGATATTAATATACTCACTTTATCAGAAAATAAATTAGTAATCCATGTTCAAACTTGCTAGTTTGATCGACGTTTGATGATGATTTGTGAGGCCATGTATGGGCCTAGTTTGTTTTGCCTGGTGGTCAGTAGGCTGATGATTTATTTTTTTGCTTGGTCGATCTGTGGTCGTTCCATGGCCACTGCTGATTAAGCATTACTAGAATCAACAATTTTTTGCTTGTCTGGTGATTGGAAGTGTATGCGCTAGCACCATCGCACGATGATTAGTCTTAATGGAGATGCAGATGTCGATCAAGAGGGAGAAACATATCTTGATCATGCATTTCTCACGAGATTACTTGGTGATTGGAAGTAGAATCCACAATTTGTTGTGCAAACTTCTCAACATATGCATATATTCAATGAATTGGCTTTATGTGATCAATAGTACTTCTTATTGCAGATGGATGGAGGGGAAAGAGCGAAAAAACCGATACTTAGTGAGATGACTTCTCATTCTTTGACTTCTGATATCCCAGATAACAAGGTAAATATATAGAACGACGATTCGTAGGTGATAAAAGCAGAATCCACAATTTGCCGTGCAAACTTCTCAACATATGCATATATTTGATTAATTAGTTTTATGTGATCAATAGTATTACTTATTCCAGATGGACGTAGGGGAAGGAACGAAAAAGCGGATGCTATGTGAAATGACTTCTAAATCTGTGTGTTCTGATATCCCAGATGACAAGGTAAACATATGGACCGACGCTTGTTTTGCCGCTGCCCCTGTTAGATGGCTAGATGCTCTGGTCTAATTTCTGTTCATGTGCTTATTATTGCAGAAACATAGAGTTGAAGAAAACTCTATATTGTCTGATGACAAAGGTGAAATGGCATGCCAGTCTTTTAAACCTCCGACGCCACCTTGTTTACTGTCTATGGAGACTGATGCAGCTGGACCTGGTACTGATGAGCCTATACCTGGCATCATCGTGTCACATGAAGAAGGTTGTGGATTGGGTTTACCCCCTGCTGTAGAAACTGGTGGTGCAGCTGGAGCTGCTAGTGTAGAGCCTCTAGTGAACGGTGTCGTGCCACGGGAATTCTCTGAACTGGAGCAAAACGGTTTACCTATTGTCAAGACCGATATAACTGGTGCTGATGCTGGAGTTGCTACTGATGATCCTGCACCTGAAGTATGTTTTGTATTGTTAAAACCCGTCCTGCCCAGAGTACTGACTGGTGGTGGACCTGGAGCTGGTAGGGTAGAGCCTCTAACTGAAGTGGATATTGGTGGTTTACCCTCTGTAGAGACTAGTGGTCTACCTGGAGCTGGTATTGTAGAGATTTCAGCAAGCGGTCCTGTCCGAGAACATATCTGGTCCTACTATCCCTTTAGGTTCTACCGTGCTACCGACTCCTATGAACCGGAGCATGTACCTGATGTGCCTTCTGTTGAACCTGACGCACCTGTAAGTAGTGGTGATGATTCCGCTGAATCTGATCAAGAAGGATCTGCATCTCTAGGACAAGATGTCAGCTGTCATTCACCTGATTCTGAGCTGAAGTCAGCAACGGTAGCTTATATAGCACGGACTGTCCTTCAAGCTCTAAAGATCCAGTTGGGTGGTTCACAGGACCAGCTACTCCAAGCCATTGTCACTACAAAAGACCAGCCAGCATGCTTCGTCATCTCCTGCATACTGTTTGACAAGCTGAAGCACTGCAACTGGCGCATTGTTCAATCCCATCAGCATGGAGAGAGGAGCTATGTTTATGTCAAGATGATTCATGCTGATTTGGTAAGGTTCCATGATAAGATGTATGGGTGGGGTGAGGCAAGAGCCACATTTTGCAGCATTCACACAGTCTTCGCTCTTGAGCCAGACCCCATGGATGCTTACCCAGTGGTGCAGCTGTCCTGACTTGATATATGTTTTATGATCAGTATGCTGCTGTCGTGGAACTGTGATGTGGAGCTACCTTTCTTATGGTTTCTAGGCTTTTGGTTTCAACATGTATTATGGAGCTTACCTTAGGACTTTCGCATGCGTTTGGCTGTTGACCTGTAATGTTTGTGGTTGGTTGTCTAATCTACTTGGCACAATCACATTGCAAAGGCAAATGTTCCTTTTCTCTTTAATTGTTATTATGACTTATGTGTTATAACCAGGCAAGAATATGCAATCTTGGTTCTCTGACCGATATATATGTACATACAACTTTTGTTCACATAATAACACTTACACGGGAAAAGAGTAGCTTTCTCTGTTGGACAAACACCAAACCACAAAAGGGTAACAACACAATATCCAAACTAGGTACGGCACCTGTTGAGCATACATGACTTTTGTCGTAAAATCACGTTAACCAACACTAGCAGCATCTTGTTCTTTGCAAGGTGCTATGCTTATCAGTCTAATCCCAATACACAACCTACTTCAGGTGGCACGATGATGTCAGGTGCAGGTTCACCAGTACCAACTCTCTTGCATCAGTCTCCATTGAAGGTACGCCACTGCTGCAGTAGACACCATTAGCAATGCAACCTGAAGGTGTTCTTATCCTCATATCAGGATCACATAATACAGGTGTCAAGCTTCATGCACTAGCCAACACAATGAAAAGTCCGAACTAGGATAGCTAGGAAAAAAACATGAAGATCTTTTTTTCGAATCCCACGCTGAACATCTTTTTTTTAACTAATTAGGTAAGCTCCTGCTGACAAACATATTACAGCAACTCCAGCAGTGGCTCTATATTTAGGCGCTGTGGGCTGAATGGCTGATGCTGCGCATGGAGCCGGCAATAGCTTCACCGGAAGCTGCAAACTGTGGCGGCCAAATGCAGGGCTGAAACAGCGTATTTTCAGAGGCGCTATAAATGCAGCGCCAAAAACAGAATATAATGAAAAATAGAGTGCAGTAAAACAGAAGATCAAACAAAGACTAGAAATAGACATAAAATAGGATAAAATTAGCTTGATAGATACTCCGTAGTTCATATTTGTACAAAGTAGTGCGATAAAACTAAACTAAAACTCGACATCTGACGAGTCCGGTGTCGTGCCCGACACCGGATCCGACGAGAAGAGGTCAATCCAACGGGGGTCGTCCTCGCCAATGGTGGTCGGCCCGGCGAGCTGCGCTTCGATGAAGGCCCGCTTCGTCGCCTTCTCCGCCCTCCGTCGTGCGCGGTCCTCCTTCTTCGCTGCCCGCCTCGTCGCCTTCTCCGCCCTCCGTCTGCGGAAGTGCTCGTTCTCGGCGGCAACGTCCTCGGGGAAGCGGGCCGCCCACTCGCGCGCCGCGCGCTCGTCCCGCTCGGCGATGCGCAAACGGCGCTCCGTCTCGCGGCGGCGGTGCTGTTCCTCCTGTCTAACGATGTACGGCGGCGGCGCGAGATCCTCGGCCTGCTGGCGCGTCCACACGTCATGGAAATTCATCGACGATCGCGGGCGCCCGAGCCGCCACGCCACGGCGTCGTACGCGCGCGCGGCCTCGTGCGCGGTCTCGTAGGTGCCGAGGCCGATGCGCTCGCCGCCGTCACGTATCTCCGCGTAATACGTACCTTTGGGGCGCGCGCGGACGCCGCGGTACCCCGTGCCCGAGACGCGGCAGTACCGCGAGCTCGACGCGAGACGAGGCATGGCGGCGGCGGCGGAAGCGGAGCCGCGGCGGCGATATTAGGCGCAGATGGGCAAATTTCAGCAACCCGTGTCCATCTTTTTTTTTGGCAGGATTACGCCATGTACCACCTTCCAATTAGAAAATAGTACTGTTCAGCATTCCCCTGTTGGGCCCAATATTTCACTTTGGGTTGCCAACGGCCATCTACATGGTAATTGCTCTCGGCCTACTTGCTCCGGCCGTCGAAGCCCAATAACTACAAATGGGCCTTTCTGCTCATGCAATTTCGGCCCTTTTCTAATGAAACACAGATCCTATGATTGGCAAAAAAAAATACACGGAGATTCTACATAAAAGTTGTTTTTATTTATTTTGAATTATAGGGTTCCAATTTTTGAAACTGCTCATGCCCAATATGAAAATCCTTGATCGCTCCATACCCACATGGATAACGGTATTTTTAAAAATTCATAAAGTGGATTTGAAATTTAAAACATATCCTAATAATTCCTTGATTTAATCTATCAACTTGCAAGATCTTGGAGCCAAAGAGCTTGTATTAGTCTGCGAAAATAATACTGATAAACCTGTCGTTAACAAGAAATGAAGGTTTATCGTTCAGAGAGGATGCCATGTGGGACCCATGAGACAGTACCGTCCTCAACGTTTCAAAGAAAAAGGCAAGTAGCCCGAAAATAGGGGTAAAAAATAAATCCTACAAAGGAAACATTTATTGTTCATAGAGGCTGACATGTGGGACCGATCTGCCAGCTGCATCCTCATCATTTCGAAGTCGGCAGGGATCAGAAGAAAAAGGCAAATAGCCAGAAATTAGGGGTCAAAAATAAATCCAAAAAGGAAACTTATATTCTTCATAGAGGATGACATGTGGGACCGACCTGCCAGCAGCGTCCTCATCGTTTCAAAGGCCGCAGGGGATCAAAAGAAAAAGGCAAATAGCCAGAAATTAGGGGTAAAAAAAATACAACAAAGGAAAGGTTTATTGTTCATAGAGGCTGACTTGTGGGACTCATGAGCCAGCGGCGACCTCAATTTCAAAGGCGGCATATGATCGAAAAGAAAAAGGCAAGTTAGCAAAAATCAGTGGGTAAAAAAAATCTAAGAAATGAAACTTTATTGTACAGTCCCATGAGCCAGCACCTTACTCAACGTTTCAGTGGCGGCATGAGATAGAAAGAAAAAGGAAAGTGACCAAATATCAGGAGCAAAAAATAATCCAAGAAAAGAAACTTTTATTGTACATAGATGATGACATATGGGTCCCACTTATACAAGCTCTTTCGCTCCAAGATCTTGCAAGTTGATTGTACATAGAGGATGACATGCGGGCCCCTTGTGTCAGCATCTTACTCAACGTTTCCAAGGCGGCAGGGGATCAAAAGAAAAAAGGAAGTAGCCAGAAATTAGCGGTAAACAATAACTCCAAGGAAGGAAACTTTTATTGTTCATAGAGTATGACATGCGGGACCCATGCGCTAGCAGCTTCCTCAACGTTTCAAAGGGGGCATGAGATCGAAAGAAAAAGACAAGTGACCAAATATCAGGAGCCAAAAATAATCCAAGAAAAGAAACTTTATTGTACATAAAAGATGACATGCGGGTCCCATTTTGCAGCAGCGGTGTCAACGTTTCAAATGCGGCTTGAGATCAAAAGAAAAAGAGTAGCCAGAAATTAGGGGTAAAAAAACTCCCAGAAAAGAAAGTTGATTGTACATAGAGGATGGCATGCGGGTCCCATGACCCAGCACCTTACTCAACGTTTCAGAGGCGGCATGAGATCGAAAGAAAAAGGAAAGAGACCAAATACCAGGAGCAAAAAATAATCCAAGAAAAAGAAACTTTTATTGTACATAGAGGATGACATATGGGTCCCACTTATACAAGCTCTTCCGCCCCAAGATCTTGCAAGTTGATTGTACATAGAGGATGACATGCGGGCCCCTTGTGTCAGCAGCTTAATCAATGTTTCCAAGGCGGCAGGGGATCAAAAGAAAAAGGAAACAGCCAAAAATAAGAGGGTGAAAAAATCCAAGAAAAGAAACTTTTATAGTATCGAGGATGACATGTGGGTCCCATGAGCCAGCAGCTTCTCAACGTTTCAGAGGCTGCATGAGATCGAAAGAAAAAGGCAAGTGACCAAAAATAAGGGGGTAAAAAAAATCCAAGAAAAGAGACTTGATTGTACATAGAGGATGACATGCGGGTCCCACCAGTCAGCAGCTTACTAACGTTTCCAAGGCGGCAGGGGATGAAAAGAAAAAGGAAATAGCCAAAGATCAGAGGGTGAAAAAAATCAAAGAAAAGAAACTTTTATAGTACATAGAGGATGACATGTGGGTCCCATGGGCCAGCAGGTTCCTCAACGTTTTCAAGGGCGGCATGAGATCGAAAGAAAAAGGCAAGTGACCAAAAATCAGAGGGTGAAAAATAATCCAAAAAAAGAAACTTTTATTGTACATAGAGGATGACATGCTGTCCCAACGTTTCAAATGCGGTTTGAGATCAAAAGAAAAAGAAAGTAGCCAGAAATTAGGGGGTAAAAAAACTCCAAGAAAAGAAAATTGATTGTACATAGAGGATGACATGCGGGTCCCACGAGTTTGCAGCTTACTCAACGTTTCCAAGGCGGCAGGGGATCAAAAGAAAAAGGAAATAGCCAAAAATCAGAGAGTGAAAAAAAACCCAAGAAAATAAACTTTTGTAGTACATAGAGGATGACATGCGGGTCCCATGAGCCAGCAGGTTCCTCAACGTTTCAAACGTGGCATGGGATCGAAGGAAAAAGGCAAGTGACCAAATATCAGGAGCCAAAAATAATCCAAGAAAAGAAACTTTATTGTACATAGAGGATGACATGCGGGTCCCATTTTGCAGCAGCGGTCCCAACGTTTCAAATGCGGCTTGAGATCAAAAGAAAAAGAAAGTAGCCAGAAATTAGGGGGTCAAAAAAACTCCAAGAAAGGAAAGCTTTATCGTTCATACAGGCTGACATGTGGGACCTATGAGCCAGCAGCTTACTCAACGTTTCAAAGGCGGCAGGGGATCAAAAGAAAAAGGAAATAGCCAAAAATCAGAGGGTGAAAAAAATCCAAGAAATCAAACTTTTATTGTACATAGAGGATGACATGCGGGTCCCATGAGCCAGCAGATTCCTCAACGTTTCAAACGTGGCATGAGATCGAAAGAAAAAGGCAAGTGACCAAATATCAGGAGCCAAAAATAATCCAAGAAAAGAAACTTTATTGTACATAGAGGATGACATGCGGGTCCCATTTTGCAGCGGTCTCAACGTTTCCAAGGCGGCACAGGACCAAAAGAAAAATGAAGTAGCCAGAAATCAGGGGGTGAAAAAAATCCAAGAAAAGAAAGATTTCAATTGGGCTGCATCTAGACATCTGGGCCTTCGAACTATCCTTCTGGGCCTTTGGACACGTACAATTTCAGCCCACTCCAGAACATGATAGTTCGGATTTTTCTCAAAAAAAAAAAACAGGAAAGTCCTATGCTTCGCCAAAACAAAAAACAAGGAGATTCAAGATATATGTTGTAAAAATAAAGATTTAATTTATCCGTTTGCAATAGCTCAGAGCGCAATACACTGTTTATTGTCTGCAAAATAATCAAGATATCACATGTTTCTTGTACGGGGAGGCTGACATCGTGGACCCATGAGCCAGCAGCGTCGTTTTAAAGGCGGCAGGGGATGGAAAGAAAAAATAAACCAAAAATCTGTTGGTAAAAAATCCAAGAAAAGAAACATTTTCGTTCTGAGAGGATGACATGCGGGACCCATGAGGCAGCAGCGTCCTCAGCGCTTATTGTTCATAGAGGCTGACATGTGGGACCCGTGAGCCAGCAGCGTCCTCAACGTTTTAAAGGCGGCAGGATATCGAAAGAAAAAATAAGCCAAAAATCATTTGGTAAACAATATCCAAGAAAAGAAACATTTACCGTTCTGAGAGGATGACATGCGGGACCCATGAGGCAGCAGCATCCTCAACGATTCCAAGGCGGCAGGGGATCAAAGAAAAAAAGGAAATATCCAGAAATTAATTAGGGGTTCAAAAAAATCCATCAAAGGAAACTTTTATTGTTCATAGAGGATGACTTGTGGGACCGACCTGCCAACAGCGTCCTCATCGTTTCAAAGGGGCAGGAGATCCAAAGAAAAAGGCAAATAGCCAGAAATTAGGGGTCAAAAATAACTCCAACAAAGGAAACTTTTATAGTTCATAGAGGATGACATGCGGGTCCCATTTAGCAGCAGCTTACACCGTTTGAGAGGCGGCAGGGATCGAAAGAAAAAGGCAAGTGACAAAATATCAGGAGCAAAAGATAATCCAAGAAAAGAAACTTTATTGTACATAGAGGATGACATGTGGGTCCCATTTTGCAGCAGCGGTCTCAATGTTTGTAATGCGGCTTGAGATCAAAAGAAAAAGAAAGTAGCTAGTAATTAGGGGGTGAAAAAAAATCCAAGAAAGGAAAGTTGATGGACATAGAGGATGACATGCGGGTCCCTTGAGCCAACAGCTTACTCAACGTTTCAAAGGGGGCAGGGGATCAAAAGAAAAAGGCAAGCCAAAAATCAGAGGGTGAAAAAAATCCAACAAAGGAAACTTTTATAGCACATAGAGGATGACATGCGGGTCCCATGAGCCAGCAGGTTCCTCAACGTTTCAAACGTGGCATGAGATCGAAAGAAAAAGGCAAGTGCCCAAATATGAGGAGCCAAAAATAATTCAAGAAAAGAAAGTTTTATAGTACATAGAGGATGACATGCGGGTCCCATTTAGCAGCAGCGGTATCAGCGTTTGAGAGGTGGCAGGGGATCAAAAGAAAAAAGAAATTGCCAAAAATCAGATGGTGAAAAAAAACCAAGAAAAAGAACTTTTATAGTACATAGAGGATGACATGCGGGTCCCATGAGCCTGCAGGTTCCTCAACGTTTCAAACGTGGCATGAGATCGAAAGAAAAAGGCAAGTGAAAAAATATCAGGAGCCAAAAATAATTCAAGAAAAGAAAGTTTTATAGTACATAGAGGATGACATGCGGGTCCCATTTAGCAGCAGCGGTATCACCGTTTGAGAGGCAGCAGGTGATCGAAAGAAAAAGTCAAGTGACCAAATATGAGGTGCCAAAAAAATCCAAGAAAAGAAAGTTTTATAGTACATAGAGGATGACATGGGGGTCCCATTTAGCAGCAGCGGTATCACCGTTTGAGAGGCGGCAGGGGATCGAAAGAAAAAGGTAAGTGACCAAATATGAGGTGCCAAAAATAATTCAAGAAAAGAAAGTTTTATAGTACATAGAGGATGACATGCGGGTCCCATTTAGCAGCAGCGGTATCACCGTTTGAGAGGCGGCAGGGGATCGAAAGAAAAAGGCAAGTGACCAAATTTGAGGTGCCAAAAATAATCCAGAAAAGAAAGTTTTATAGTACATTGAGGATGACATGCGGGTCCCAGTTAGCAGCAGCGGTATCACCGTTTGAGAGGCGGCAGGGGATCGAAAGAAAAAGGCAAGTGACCAAATTTGAGGTGCCAAAAAAACTCCAAGAAAAGAAAGTTGATTGCACATAGAGGATGACATGCGGGTCCCATTTAGCAGCAGCGGTCTCAACGTTTCCAAGGCGGCAAGGGATCAAAAGAAAAAGGAAGTAGCCAAAATCAGGGGGTCAAAAAAATCCAAGAATAGAAAGAATTTTGGTTCATAGAGGATGACATGCGGGACCCATGATCCTGCATCGTAAACGGCTCGATCGGAGAACGTTGAACGAGATGGCGCGATGTAGAAAAAAAACAATGCCAGAGAGGCTGCCATCTGGGCCCTACATCCCTCGGCGGTGCGGATTTGCGTTGACTCGGCCGGCGAACCCGAGATTTCGAGATGCACCACGTCCCGGGCCACCATACGCCACGTTTTGGCCGCTTTCGTCGGGCTAGGTGGCCTCAAAAACGAGAAAAAAAAGTTTTGACATGCACCACGGAGGGACCAAAATCGTCGGCCATGGTACACCAGCAACCACGGCGCGACTTCAACTTCGTCGGCCATGGCAACTTTTCTTGTAGTGTATCATCCTCCTCTCTTGACCCTTGAAAACTTCCTCCACACCAAACTCAAAACAACTCATTAGAGGGTTAGTGCATAATCAAAAACTCACATGTTCAGAGATGACACAATCATTCTTAACACTTCTGGACATTGCACAAAGCTTCTGAAAGTTAATGGAACAAAGAAATCCATCCAACACAGAAAAAGAGGCAATGCGAAATAAAAGGCAGAATCTGTCAAAACAGAACAGTCCGTAAAGACGAATTTTAAAATGGCACCAGACTTGCTCAGATGAAAATGCTAAAATTTAATGAAAGTTGCGTACATATCTGAGCATCACTCACGTAAATTGGCATAATTTTATGAGTTACCTACAGAGAATTAGGCCCAGATTCGTGACAGCAAGAAATCTGTTTCTGCGCAGTAATCCAAATCTAGTATGAACCTTACTATCAAAGACTTTACTTGGCACAACAATGCAACAAAACTAAGATAAGGAGAGGTTGCTACAGTAGTAACAACTTCCAAGACACAAATATAAAATAAAAGTACTGTAGCAAAATAAACACATGGGTTATCTCCCAAGAAGTTCTTTCTTTATAGCCATTAAGATGGGCTCAGCAGTTTTAATGATGCACTCACAAGAAATAAGAGTTGAGGCAAAAGAGAGCATCAAGAAGCAAATTAAAAACACATTTAAGTCTAACCCACTTCCTATGCAAAGGAATCTTGTACACAAATGAATTCATGAAGAACAAAGTGACAAGCATAAGAGGATAAAACACGAGTAACTTCAAGATTCTCAACATAAAGAGGGGAAACTTAATATTATTAAGATGCCTATAACCATGTTTCCCTCTCTCATAATAACTTTCAGTAGCATCATTGATGAAATCCACAATATACCCGTCACTTAAAACATTCTTATCATGGTTCATATGCATAGAAGTATCATTAATTTTGGCATAAGAAGAGTTCTTCTCATTAATAGTAATTGGAGCAAGATTATTATCAAGAATTTGAACATGGTAAACAAGTTGCATATTAAGGGAATTGTTTTTGGCAATCCAATCATAACTATGACAAGTTTCATAAGGATAATTATAACCTATATCATAGCATTCTTTATAATAATCATCAAAGGTCGGAGGCACAGTGTCATCATAAGAAATAGAATAGTTATCTTTCACAGTCGGTTTATCTGTGACCATACCATCATTGTTATTAGAAGGAGATGTATCAAACACATAATGATCAGTAGCAAAAGGATTTTCAAACACCTCTTCCCCAAGCTTAGAGCTTTCTATATCATTATGGGAGGAAGCATGGATAGCACTGATACTATGGCAATTATTATCATCATCATTTTCAGAATTAGTTTCCCAGAGATTTGCAATATCAAAAGTAGTGTGCTCATTCAAATCATGATCACTAATGTATGTAAAGGGCATAGGAAGATCATTGTATTCAGATTCATTATCATAATAATCATTAGGAGCAACATACTTACGGTTACCTAGCGTTATCTCATTCACGCGGGGATATGCCGTTACCTCTTTCTTTTTATTCTCCTTCTTCTTCTTCTTCTTCTTCTTCTTCTTCGTTCCCTTCTTCTTCTTCTTCTCCTTCTCCTCGTTCCCTTCTTTAGGAGGAAGAGGCTTGAAGGGTGGCTTGTCCGCATAACCTGATTTACTTTCAGAAACAATAGAAGAAACTTGGGAGGATCCCTCCTTTTCATTAATTAGTTGAAAACACACAGCGGTCCTATCATATTTTGGCAAGGTGTCATCTTCTAAAATATTTTGTATGTAAGTGTTTGTATGGCTATTATCAATGCAATAAGAAAAACACCCATGCAGGACATCATCAATATCAAGATCACTCATATGTAACAAAGAGATTTTTCTTGAGAGCTCTTCACACCACAAAAATAAAGTAAGTTCATCATGCTGATTAGGAGTAATTTCATCATCACAATACAAATTTGCAGCACTCATTGGGTTCAAATTATCATTGGAGGAGCATTGAAAATTAAAATGACCCACTTCATGGCAAACTTCACAAATAAAAGGATAGAGGGCACAAACTTTTTTACCAAGATCATCTAGAGTCCTAGCCCACTTTCTAGTTTTTTCATTAATATGGTGGATACAATATTCATCTTCGATTTGATTAATTCCACAAGGTCTATGCATTCCACAAAAATTAACATGCTTATAGGAAATAGCATTCTTAGGAGTTTGAGCATGCTTATTGCAATCATTAACAACAATTTCATTCTTCATGCAAGCCTCTTTAAAAGGTTCATGATACTTATCAAAATTCTTTTTAGGCAATTCAAAATGAGAAGCAAAGGCTTTATAAAGATTTGCAGCAACTTGAGAGTCAAGACCATAAGTAGCACTCATATTTCGAAATTTATCAGTATCCATAAAAGTTTCAATGCATTCATAATCATAATTTATACCTGACTCTTTACCTTTGTCGTTCTCCCAATCTTCAGCGTTCTCCTGAATCCGATTAAGAAGGTCCCATTTAAACTCTTCTTTGTTGCGTGTGAATGATCCAGAACAAGTAGTATCCAGCAAGGTTTTATCCTGAAAAGAAAGTCTTGCATAGAAATTATCAATGATAACATTACCAGGAAGCTCATGATTGGGGCATTTGAGCATTAAGGACTTCAATCTCTCCCATGCTTGGGCAATACTCTCTCCATCATGAGGCCAGAAATTATATATACGGTTTCGATCTTTGTGAATTTCACTTGGAGGATAGAACTTAGAATAAAATAGAGGCACAATATCCTTCCAATCAAGAGAGCGCCCGTCCTTCAGCAGTTTATACCAATGCGCCGCTTTACCAGATAGCGACATAACAAATAATTTCTTCCTAACTTCATCCATTGAAATACCTGCACACTTGAATAACCCGCATAATTCATGCAAAAACAGTAAATGATCTTCAGGATGAACAGTTCCATCCCCTTCATAGCGGTTATCCATAACACGTTCAATAATTTTCATAGGTATCTTGTAAGGAATACTTTCAGTAGGTGGATTTAAAATGTCACAAGCATCATTAGAGTTATCGCATATGGGAGATAAAGTATTATCAGAGCAAATTTTCTCCCCTAAAGATGGGAGGCTAAAAAGATCACATAAACTAGCTTCCCCAAGCTTAGACTTCTCCATAGCATTAGCAGTAATTGCATTCATACTAATAACATTGCTACTAGCATGCAAATAAGGTTCCATAGGTTTTTTAATTTTCGCATCAAACAATTCTAAATCAGGAAAAAGATTAAAAAGCTCACTAAATTTTTTGTTGTTTTCCATTATGCCTAACTAGTGAAAATAAAAACAAGAAACAAAAAGATGCAATTGCAGGATCTAAAGGAAATAGCTTCGAGTACTTACAACGGCGAAAATAGCTTAGTAGCCGAGATCCGGAGTGTGAGTACCTTTTACCTTTCCTCCCCGGCAACGGCACCAGAAAATAGCTTGATGTCTACTCACGCTTCTTTTCCTGTAGACAGTGTTGGGCCTCCAAGAGCAGAGGTTTGTAGAACAGCAGCAAGTTTTCCCTTAAGTGGATCACCCAAGGTTTATCGAACTCGGGAGGAAGAGGTCAAAGATATCTCTCTCAAGCAACCCTGCAATCACGATACAAGAAGTCTCTTGTGTCCCCAACACACCTAATACACTTGTCAGATGTATAGGTGCACTAGTTCGGCGAAGAGATAGTGAAATACAAGTAGTATGGATGTATATGAGTGGTAATAGTAATCTGAATAAAATATGGCAGCGAGTAAACATGCAGTAGAACAGTAAGTAAGCGGTGTTTGCAGTATTGGAAACAAGGCCTAGGGATCATACTTTCACTAGTGGACACTCTCAATATTGATCGCATAATAAATAACTTCTTCTCATATGTGCTACATACACTCTTTTGTTGGATGACAAACACCATTCATTGTGTAGGGCTACAAGAGCACCTCAATGCCGGAGTTAACAAGCTCCACAACATTCGATGTTCATATTTAAATAACCTTAGAGCATAATAGATCTTTGCAAAATAAACCGAGAACTAACATAGCGCACACACTGTCCACATTACACTATGAAAGGAGGAATAGATCACATCAATACTATCATAATGACAATTAACTCCACAACCTACAAGAGATCATGATCATAGCCTACGACAAGAACCACACGGTGCACACACTAGCACCTTTACACCATGCAGGAGGAATAGACTACTTTAATAACATCACATGAGTAGCACATAACTAGTAGCGATACAAAGCTCATCATATGGATCTCAATCATGTAAAGCAGCTCATGAGATCATTGTATTGAAGTACAGAGAGAGAGATTAACCACATAGCTACCGGTACAGCCCCGAGCCTCGATGGAGAACTACTTCCTCCTCATGGGAGCAGCAGCGGTGATGAAGATGGCGGTGGAGATGGCAGCGGTGTCGATGGAGAAGCCTTCC
Source organism: Lolium multiflorum (assembly GCA_030979885.1). NCBI lineage: Eukaryota > Viridiplantae > Streptophyta > Magnoliopsida > Poales > Poaceae > Lolium > Lolium multiflorum. Next base: position 115,790,257 of record CM061747.1, on the reverse strand, counting down.
GGGGCACTTCCCCGTCCCGGCGGCGTGCCGGAACAGAGACTCCTGTCCCCCGATCTTGGCTTCGCGATGGCGGCGGCTCTGGAACTTTTCTCGTACCGTGGCTTATTCGTATCGGGGTTTTAGGTCAGGGGCTTCTTATAGGCGAAAGGGGAGCCTCGGAGGGGCTACGGGGGGCCCACACAACAGGCCGGCGCCCTCCCCCCCCCTCTGGCCGCGCCGCCTTAGTGTGTGGGGCCCCTGTGGCCCCCTCTCTCGGGTGTTCTGAAGCTTCGTGGATTTCTAAGATTGATTTCGTCCAATTCCGAGAATATTTCCTTACTAGGATTTCTGAAACCAAAAACAGCAGAAAACAGGAACTGGCACTTCGGCATCTCGTCAATAGGTTAGTTCCGGAAAATGCATCAAAACGATATAAAGTGTGAACAAAACATGTAGGTATTGTCGTAAAACAAGCATGGAACATCAGAAATTATAGATACGTTGGAGACGTATCAGGGACTCAGCTCAGGCTCAGCCAACTGCCCACATGCGTGGTGGCCTTACGCTCCATTGCCCCCACCGCCGAGGTCTTTCCTTTCCTGTACAAGCTGACAAAAGATACAGTGAGGATCAGCAGAAACTACAAAGGTTGCAAATGTCGACAAATAAAGGAAGAACACCCCAATCCAAGCAAAGGTAGCCCCCGCCCCCACCCCCATCAATCACTCCCAGCTCGAGGGTGACCAGAAAGACACCCCTTCGCCCAGAATAGGAAAGAGATGCGCAAGATATCGAGGAGAGGAAAAAAGAACCGATCTCGAGAAAGGAAAGAACATTACTAGTCCTACCTAATCCGCTTGGTCTAGATGCAGCTTGCCCCTCCAAGCTGGATGCCTGGACGGTGGAGGCGAAAGGAGGGGATCGAGCTAGCGGCTTGCATCCGTCGGCAATCGGCACTCGATCGGGAGAGAAGGGGTGCTACATAAAGGGGAGGGGTAACATATTTTATTACACAGTGAACTTACTGATGTGACTAGTCATTACATGTCTCACTGAAACTGGGGCCCATAGTGTGGCACCCCAAATTCACTTGAAGCTGCCCGGCGGGACGCATTGGCGCGTCAAGAAACCCCCGAATTGTAGCGGGGAAATGAAACATTTCACAAAAATTCGAAATTCAAGCACACCGCCACGCGCCAAGCACGCGGCTGTTCCTTCCTCTTCCTCGGTTCCTCCTCCCCTATCCAAAAAACCCAAATCCCCTGGCCGCCATGCATGTCCTCGTTAACCCGCTGGAGATCGTTCCCGGACGAGGCGGACCCCCCGCCCTGAGATCCAGAATTCCGTCCACCTCGAGGCACTGCGTGCTGTCTCGCAGCAGCGGCTTGAGGGCGCTGCAGAGGAAGTTCCGCCGGAAAGTGCTCATGGCAACCGTGCAAGCTCACCGGCGTGCTGTATCCCGAGAGGAACTGGTCAAAGCTTTGCTATTCGCCACACAAAAAAAATTGCGGGCCAAGATCTGGTCAAAGCTTCGTCGATGGCTTGCCGCGAGAGGCTTGGAGTCCAGAGTCAATAAACTAGCTGCTCGAGGACTTGGGCGGTTTACACGGATTCATATTAACTGACTCAAGTTTGTTAGTCTAGTTAACAAATGCATCTAGATACATCCATATCTAGACAAAATTGAGTCAATTAATATGAATCAGAGGGGAGTACCTGAAAGTGTTTCATGCTACCAACTAATGCGCTGGCAGGAATCGCTGTAGAAGTAATTGTGCTACTACTCATACGATGAACTGATTGTGTGGGTGTCAAATTTTGCAACGCGATCATCCACTGAATGCTTAATCTAGCGCCAAAGGCGTACAAATCATAACATACTACAGCACCAGAACATAAGAGTACGAATCATAAAGTAGCTCAACATTTTGCATCAGGGCTGGGTGGTCCTGAGACTACCGGGACGCCCCTGATGATCTCCGGGTGTGCATCCTCTTCAACGCAAAGCTGTGTACTCGGTCCACGGCCTCCTTCTGTAGGCTGGATAATCTCAGGTGCAGGACCTTCGTCTATGAAAGGCTCGTCATCAGTACCATCCACAGGTGCATCAGGGCTGGGTGGTCTTGAGACTACCCGGACGCCCGATGATCTCCGGGCGTGCATCCACTTCAACGCAAAGTTGTGTACTCGGTCCACGGCCTCCTTCTGTAGGCTGGATAATCTCAGGTGCAGGACCTTCGTCTATGAAAGGCTCGTCATCAGTACCATCCACAGGTGCATCAAACTGAGATTCATCTTCAAATCTCCCATCAAACTGAGAGACCTCTTCAACTCTATGCTTCTGCAATTAGTACATCAACCGATTAGACAAACATCTAAGGGATGCAACCTGAACAAATGCCGTTTTACATATTTACCTTCTCATCTGGCACAGCACATGTCCCAGAGCTGAAACCCGTTTCCTGAAGCAAGCGCTTTTTCTCTCCTTCCCGTCCATCCATCTGCAACAAGTTAAATTTGAGTACAGAACCTTGCACAGCAATGCAAACTATTGATTGAAACAGCGGCAGCATCAATATAAATAATTAACTACATATGCCAGCACACATACAGTGTGAGCAAGATCTGCTTCTCCTGCTAAAGGATCATTATATGGTTCACCATGCTAAACCCGCCTAACATATGTGCGGTCCATCCCAAAAATGTGTAAATGATCTGCCACTACATGGTGAGGCCTCTTCTCACCATTCATACATGTGCAGCGCGGGCAATACACGTCCAGGTTGTGACCTTCATGAGCTCTAATAAACCCCATAAAGGGTTGAACACCATTTATATATGAAGGGGAACATAAGTGTCCATGCAGTATCCAAGTTCTGTCCATCTGTTTAATTATGAGATACAGTGGTTGGTGATTAATTTAAGGCGAAGTAGGAAATGTATATCCATCGAGTACAAAACTATACTACATGATTATGCATTTCAGCAATCATGTCGAGTACAAAACAAAAAATGCCCATCGACATTTTAGCAAACAGATCGTGTACAAAACTCTGCCATGGCATTTCAGCAAATTAACGGATCGAGTGCAGAACTGACTCTATATGCCCACGCAAATGAACAAATTGATCGATGACAAATCGAGCGGAAAACTATAAAGTGCCAATTAGTTCGAGCATACTGACGATTTTTTTAGCAGCATCAAGAAAATATAAATCGTTAGGCCGTCTTGCCCGATACATGATTGAGCTAGAGATAGCAGCCCTACCGTGGATCAACTTGACCGCCGGTGCGTCTCGAGAAGAACGACGGGGAGGGGAAGCTTCTTCTTCGCACGGACGGGACGGGGAGGGGAAGCTCTTCGCACGGACGGGGATAAGTTGTGTAGGGGTGGGTGGGGGGTCATGCGGCCGGGCCGCCGGGGTGATAATTAAGGTCGGTAGGTGGCGTTTAATGGAGTTGCGTGTGTAATTTGCCGTGCACAAGGTTGAGGAATAGGCGGTTCCCTTTGCCGCGCGCACAATTCAAACTATCCCGCCCATGTAGTTTAAATTCGCCATATTTTCGTTAAATCGACATAAAGTCATGTGAGTGGGGGAAAATTAGCAAAGTTGCTTGAAAAATAGTAAAACTCTGGAATTATCCTTTAAATATGCTCTACTTCGTGTGAAAATCGGGGTGTGGAAGCATGTTGAGCTGTTTTATTTGTACTTTCTTCATTAAAACTCCCATTTTATGCACTTTGGATGGAAAGAAATCATTTGTACATAAATTTTGACAACGCCATTTGCAAACACTAATTGTTTTACATGCCAAGATGCACCCATCCACCAAATATATATGGGGCAAAAGTTTATCACAATCTAGCAGATATGCATAATTAGTGAGGGACCCCTTTTGATTTTGTGCAATTTCCACTAATTAGGTAGAGAGAAGGGGTTAATTAATTAGGCCATGTTAGGGGTTATGTGTTTTAGATTAGGTTGTGTGGATTCAAATACAACTTCTTTATTTGTGTGCTATGATTAATCAAAACTAGATCGATCGACTGCGCACACATTATTAGAGGCGCATGCCTTTGCGCACAAAGTGCATGTGTGTGTTGTTGGCCACCAACGAGAGAGAGAGAGAGAGAGAGAGATAGAGAGAGAGCGACTGAAATCCCCAAATTAAACACATATATATGCATGGCACATTTAATTTAATTAGAGGACCGCGAGGCACCCCTGGCCTGCTTGATGCACAATTAAGTGTCATTGGCCTATATATAGGGTTTAATTAGGGTTTAGGGTTTAGGGTTAGGAGGTTAGGGTTTAGGGTCTAGGGTTTAGGGTTTAATGTTTATGGTGTTTAGGGTTTAGGGATTAGGGATTAGGGTTTATTTAGGGTTTAAGGTTTAGGGATCATCGATCGAGTGCGCACACACACATTATTAGAGGCACACGCGCCTTTGCGCATAAAGTGCATGCGTATATGTGTGTGTTTTTTGGCCACCAACGATATATAGATGATCGAGAGAGAGAGAGAGAGATTGAAATCCCCAAGAATATGTTCAAATATATATTAAAATATATGCACGAATGCATGCATGGTAGGCCATGCATGCACACTAATTATATATATATTATGAGGAAACTTAATCAAATGTGTTTTCATTCGAGAGAACTTGTCAAAATTCAAGTTAATTAATTTATCATCGATAATTATATAATTAATTAATGAATCTCAGGGAGATGTTATACAACATATGATCGATATAGGCCATGTATATATTAATTGGTGTTAATCTACCGTTTAATTTGCTAGCTAGCTGCTATATATAGAGCATGTTTTTATTAGATCGGGTTATAGCTAGTATAGTTTAGGGTTATGTGTTTTAATTAACTAGGGTTTGATTAGCTAGGGGTTAGTTATATATATATATGGTTTAGGGTTAATGCATGGCACATTTAATTTAACTAGAGGACCGCGAGGCACCCCTGGCCTGCTTGATGCACAATTAAGTGTCGTTGGCCTATATATAGGGTTTAATTAGGGTTTAGGGTTAGCTAGGGTTTAGGGTTAGGGTTAGGGTTAGGGTCTAGGGTTTAGGGTTTAGTGTTTAGGGTGTTTAGGGTTTAGGGATTAGTGTTTAGGGTGTTTAGGGTCTAGGGTTTAGGGTTTAGTGTTTAGGGTGTTTAGGGTTTAGGGTTTAGTGTTTAGGGTGTTTAGGGTCTAGGGTTTAGGGTTTAGTGTTTAGGGTGTTTAGGGTCTAGGGTTTAGTGTTTAGGGTGTTTAGGGTTTAGGGGATTAGGGATTAGGGTTTTAGGGTTGTTTAAGGTTTAGGGATCATTGATGGCGTGTAACTCACACGTTCGTTGGGAACCCCAAGAGGAAGGTATGATGCGCACAGTAGCAAGTTTTCCCTCAGAAAGAAACCAAGGTTTAATCGAACCAGGAGGAGCCAAGAAGCACGTTGAAGGTTGATGGTCGCGAAATGTGATGCGGCGCAACACCAGGGATTCCGGCGCCAACGCGGAACCTGCACAACACAACCCAAGTACTTTGTCCCAACGAAACAGTGAGGTTGTCAATCTCACCGGCTTGCTGTAACAAAGGATTAAACGTATCGAGTGGAAGATGTTTGCAAAGAAAACAGTAAAACACAATTGCAGTAGATTGTATGCTATGTAAAGAATAGGACCGGGGTCCACAGTTCACTAGAGGTGTCTCTCCCATAAGATAAAAGCATGTTGGGTGAACAAATTACAGTCGGGCAATTGACAAATAGAGAAAGGCATAACAATGCATATACATGATATGATAAATATAGTGAGATTTAATCCGGGCATTACGACAAAGTACATAGACCGCCATCCAACTGCATCTATGCCTAAAAAGTCCACCTTCAGGTTATCATCCGAACCCCCTCCAGTATTAAGTTGCAAAGCAACAGACAATTGCATTAAGTATGGTGTGTAATGTAATCAACAACTACATCCTTAGACATAGCATCAATGTTTTATCCCTAGTGGCAACAGCACATCACAACCTTAGAACCTACTGTCACGATCCCAGATTCAATGAAGGCATGAACCCACTATCGAGCATAAATACCCCCTCTTGGAGTTAAGAGCAAAAACTTGGCCAGAGCCTCTACTAATAACGGAGAGCATGCAAGATCATAAACAACACATAAACAATAGATTGATAATCACCATAATCATAGTATTCTCTATCCATCGGATCCCGACAAACACAACATATAGTATTACAGATAGATGATCTTGATCATGTTAGGCAGCTCACAAGATCCAACAATGAAGCACAACAAGGAGAAGACGACCATCTAGCTACTGCTATGGACCCATGGTCCAGGGGTGAACTACTCACTCATCACTCCGGAGGCGACCATGGCGGTGTAGAGTCCTCCGGGAGATGAATCCCCTCTCCGGCAGGGTGCCGGAGGCGATCTCATGAATCCCCCGAGATGGGATTCGCGGCGGCGGCGTCTGGAAGGTTTTCCGTATTGTGGCTCTCGGTGGGGGTTTCGCGATGGAAGCTTTAAGTAGGCGGAGGGTCAACGCGGGGGCCACACGAGGGGCCCAGGGGGTAGGTCGGCGCGGCCAGGGCCTGGGCCGCGCCGGCCTCCCCTCTGGCCGCCTCGTGGCCCCACTTCGTTATCTCTTCGGTCTTCTGGAAGCTTCGTGCAAAAATAGGACCCTGGGCGAAAGTTTCGTCCAATTCCGAGAATATTTCTTTACTAGGATTTCTGAAACCAAAAACAGCAAAAAAGAATGGCTCTTCGGCATCTTGTTAATAGGTTAGTTCCAGAAAATGCATAAATATGACATATAATGTGCATAAAACATGTAGGTATCATCAATAAAATAGCATGGAACATAAGAAATTATCGATACGTTGGAGACGTATCAGCATCCCCAAGCTTAGTTCTGCTCGTCCCGAGCAGGTAAAACGATAACAAAGATAATTTCTGAAGTGACATGCCATCATAATCTTGATCATACTATTTGTAAACATATGTAATGAATGCAGCGATCAAAACAAAAGTAATGACATGAGTAAACAACTGAATCATAAAGCAAAGACTTTTCATGAATAGTACTTCAAGACAAGCATCAATAAGTCTTGCATAAGAGTTAACTCATAAAGCAATAAATCAAAGTAAAGGTGTTGAAGCAACACATAGGAAGATTAAGTTTCAGCGGTTGCTTTCAACTTATAACATGTATATCTCATGGATATTGTCAACATAAAGTAATATAACAAGTGCAATATGCAAGTATGTAGGAATCAATGCACAGTTCACACAAGTGTTTGCTTCTTAAGGTGGAGGAAGATAGGTAAACTGACTCAACAATAAAAGTAAAAGAATGGTCCTTCAAAGAGGAAAGCATCGATTGCTGTATTTGTGCTAGAGCTTTTATTTTGAAAACATGAAACAATTTTGTCAACGGTAGTAATAAAGCATATGAGTTATGAAAATTATATCTTACAAGTTGCAAGCCTCATGCATAGTATACTAATAGTGCCCGCACCTCGTCCTACTTAGCTTGGACTACCGGATCTTTGCATGCCATGTTTCAACCAAGTGTCACAAAGGGGTACCTCCATGCCGCCTGTACAAAGGTCTAAGGAGAATGCTCGCATTTCGGATTTCTCGCTTTTGATTATTCTCAACTTAGACATCCATACCGGGACAACATGGACAACAGATAATGGACTCCTCTTAAATGCATAAGCATGTAGCAACAATTATTATTCTCATATGAGATTGAGGATATATGTCCAAAACTGAAACTTCAACCATGATTCATGGCTTTAGTTAGCGGCCCAATGTTCTTCTCTAACAATTTTGCATGCTCCAACCACTAAAATGATAGATCCTTCAGACAAGACGGACATGCATAGCAACTCACATGATATTCAACAATAGTTGATGGCGTTCCCCAGAAGCATGGTTATCGCACAACAAGCAACTTAATAAAATATAAAGTGCATAAGTACATATTCAATACTACGATAGTTTTTAAAGCTATTTTGTCCCATGAGCTATATATTGCAAAGGTGAATGATGGAATTTTAAAGGTAGCACTCAAGCAATTTACTTTGGAATGGCGGAGAAATACCATGTAGTAGGTAGGTATGGTGGACACAAATGGCATAGTAGTTGGCTCAAGGATTTTGGATGCATGAGAAGTATTCCCTCTCGATACAAGGTTTAGGCTAGCAAGGTTATTTGAAGCAAACTCAAGGATGAACAAGTGCAGCAAAACTCACATAAAAGACACATTGTAAACATTATAAGACTCTACACCGTCTTCCTTGTTGTTCAAAACTCAATACTAGATATTATCTAGACCTTAGAGAGACCAAATATGCAAATCAGATTTTAGCAAGCTCTATGTATTTCTTCATTAATGGGTGCAAAGCATATGATGAAAGAGCTTAAACATGAGCACAACAATTGCCAAGTATCACATTATCCAAGACATTTTTAGAATTACTACATGTAGCATTTTCCAATTCCAACCATATAACAATTTAACGAAGAAGAAACTTCGCCTTGAACATTATGAGTAAAGCCTAAGGACACATGTGTCCATATGCAACAGCGGAGCGTGTCTCTCTCCCACAAAGTGAATGCTAGGATCCATCTTATTCAAACAAAAACAAAAACAAAAACAAACCGACGCTCCAAGCAAAGAACACAAGATGTGACTGAATAAAAATATAGTTTCAGGGGAGGAACCTGATGATGTTGTCGATGAAGAAGGGGATGCCTTGGGCATCCCCAAGCTTAGACGCTTGAGTCTTCTTAAAATATGCAGGGGTGAACCACGGGGGCATCCCCAAGCTTAGAGCTTTCACTCCTCTTGATCATAGTATATCATTCTCCTCTCTTGACCCTTGAAAACTTCCTTCACACCAAACTTCAAGCAAACTCATTAGAGGGTTAGTGCATCATTAATAATTCACTCATTCAGAGGTGACACAATCATTATTTTCACTTCTGGACATTGCATAATGCTACTGGACATTAATGGATCAAAGAAATAAATCCAACATAGCAAAAGAGGCAATGCGAAATAAAAGGCAGAATCTGTCAAAAACAGAACAGTCCGTAAAGACGAATTTAAAGCTGGCACCAGACTTGCTCAAACGGAAAAACTCAAAACTAATGAAAGTTGCGTACATATCTGAGGATCACGCTCGTAAATTGGCAGATTTTTTCGAATTTTCTACAGAGGACTGTGCCCAGATTCGTGACAGACAGCAATGCTGTTTCTGCGCAGCGATCCCAAATACAACATCAACTTTGACATAGAAACTTTACTTGGCACAAAAACATGATAAGGAGAGGTTGATACAGTAGTAAACAACTTCCAAGACTCAACAAAACAAAAAATTGCTGTAGTAAAAACATGGGTTGTCTCCCATAAGCGCTTTTCTTTAACGCCTTTCAGCTAGGCGCAGAAAGTGCAAATCAAGTAACATCGAGAGTAGAAGCATCAACATCATAACTTGTTCTAATAATAGAATCAAAAGGCAACTTCATTCTCTTTCTAGGGAAGTGTTCCATACCTTTCTTGAGAGGAAATTGATATTTAATATTACCTTCCCTCATATCAATAACAGCACCAACAGTTCGAAGAAAAGGTCTTCCCAACACAATAGGACAAGATGCATTGCATTCGATATCCAAGACAACAAAATCAACGGGGACAAGGTTATTGTTAACCGTAATATGCACATTATCAATCCTCCCCAAAGGTTTCTTTTTAACATTATCGGCAAGATTAACATCCAAATAACAATTCTTCAATGGTGGCAAGTCAAGCATATCATAAATCTTTTTAGGCATAACAGAAATACTTGCACCAAGATCACATAAAGCATTACATTCAAAGTCATTGAATTTCATTTTAATGATGGGCTCCCAACCATCTTCTAACTTTCTAGGAATAGAAGTTTCAAGTTTTAGTTTCTCTTCTCTAGCTTTTATGAGAGCATTTGTAATATGTTTTGTAAAGGCTAAATTTATAGCACTAGCATTAGGACTTTTAGCAAGTTTTTGTAAGAACTTTATAACTTCAGAGATGTGGCAATCATCAAAATCTAAATCATTATGAGCTACAGCAATGGGATCATTGTTCCCAAGGTTGGAAAAAATTTCAGCAGTTTTATCACAAGCAGTTTCAGCAGTTTTAGCAATTTCAGGCAGTTTTGTTTGCTTTGCACTAGGAGTAGAAACATTGCCAACACCAATTATTTTACCATTGATAGTAGGAGGTGCAGCAACATGTGAAGAATTAGCATTACTAGTGGTGGTAATAGTCCAAACTTTAGCTATATTATTCTCTTTAGCTAGTTTTTCATTTTCTTCTCTATCCCACCTAGCACGCAGTTCAGCCATTAATCTTATATTCTCATTAATTCTAACTTGGATGGCATTTGTTGTAGTAGTAATCTTATTATCAATATCATTATTAGGCATAACTTTCAATTTTAAAAGATTTACATCAGAGGCAAGTCTATCAACTCTAGAAGCAATAGTATCAATTTTATCAAGCTTTTCCTCAACAGATTTGTTAAAAGCAGTTTGTGTACTAATAAATTCTTTAAGCATGGCTTCAAGACCAGAGGGTACACTCCTATTATTATTGTAAGAATTCCCATAAGAATTACCATAACCATTACCATTAGCAGAAGGATATGGCCTATAGTTATTACCAGAGTTGTTCCTATAAGCATTGTTGTTGAAATTATTATTTTTAATGAAATTCACATCAACATTTTCTTCTTGAGCAACCAATGAAGCTAAAGGAACATTATTTGGATCAACATTAGATCTACCATTCACAAGCATAGACATAATCACATCAATCTTATCACTCAAGGAAGAGGTTTCTTCAACAGAATTTACCTTCTTACCTTGTGGAGCTCTTTCCGTGTGCCATTCAGAGTAATTTATCATCATATCATCAAGAAGTTTTGTAGCCGCCCCCAATGTGATGGACATAAAGGTACCTCCAGCAGCTGAATCCAATAAATTCCGCGAAGAAAAATTTAGTCCTGCATAGAAGGTTTGGATGATCATCCAAGTAGTCAGTCCATGGGTTGGGCAATTCTTTACCAAAGTTTTCATTCTCTCCCATGCTTGAGCAACATGTTCAGTATCTAATTGTTTAAAATTCATTATGCTACTTCTCAAAGATATAATTTTAGCGGGAGGATAATATCTACCAATAAAAGCATCCTTACATTTAGTCCATGAATCAATACTATTCTTAGGCAAAGATAGCAACCAATCTTTAGCTCTTCCTCTTAATGAGAAAGGAAACACTTTCAATTTAATAATATCACCATCTACATCTTTATACTTTTGCATTTCACAAAGTTCAACAAAATTATTGAGATGGGCAGCAGCATCATCAGAACTAGCACCAGAAAATTGATCTCTCATGACAAGATTTAGTAAAGCAGGTTTAATTTCAAAGAATTCTGCTGTAGTAGCAGGTGGAGCAATAGGTGTGCATAGGAAATCATTATTATTTGCATTTGTGAAGTCACACAACTTAGTATTTTCAGGAGTATTCATTTTAGCAACGGTAAATAAAACAAACTAGATGAAGTAAATGCAAGTAACTAATTTTTTTGTGTTTTTGATATAGAGAGCAAGACAGTAAATAAAGTAAAACTAGCAACTAATTTTTTTGTGTTTTGATTTAGTGCAGCAAACAAAGTAGTAAATAAAATAAAGCAAGACAAAAACAAAGTAAAGAGATTGAGAAGTGGAGACTCCCCTTGCAGCGTGTCTTGATCTCCCCGGCAACGGCGCCAGAAAAAGAGCTTGATGGCGTGTAACTCACACGTTCGTTGGGAACCCCAAGAGGAAGGTATGATGCGCACAGTAGCAAGTTTTCCCTAAGAAAGAAACCAAGGTTTAATCGAACCAGGAGGAGCCAAGAAGCACGTTGAAGGTTGATGGTCGCGAAATGTGATGCGGCGCAACACCAGGGATTCCGGCGCCAACGCGGAACCTGCACAACACAACCCAAGTACTTTGTCCCAACGAAACAGTGAGGTTGTCAATCTCACCGGCTTGCTGTAACAAAGGATTAAACGTATCGAGTGGAAGATGTTTGCAAAGAAAACAGTAAAACACAATTGCAGTAGATTGTATGCTATGTAAAGAATAGGACCGGGGTCCACAGTTCACTAGAGGTTTCTCTCCCATAAGATAAAAGCATGTTGGGTGAACAAATTACAGTCGGGCAATTGACAAATAGAGAAAGGCATAACAATGCATATACATGATATGATAAATATAGTGAGATTTAATCCGGGCATTACGACAAAGTACATAGACCGCCATCCAACTGCATCTATGCCTAAAAAGTCCACCTTCAGGTTATCATCCGAACCCCCTCCAGTATTAAGTTGCAAAGCAACAGACAATTGCATTAAGTATGGTGCGTAATGTAATCAACAACTACATCCTTAGACATAGCATCAATGTTTTATCCCTAGTGGCAACAGCACATCACAACCTTAGAACCTACTGTCACGATCCCAGATTCAATGAAGGCATGAACCCACTATCGAGCATAAATACGCCCTCTTGGAGTTAAAAGCAAAAACTTGGCCAGAGCCTCTACTAATAACGGAGAGCATGCAAGATCATAAACAACACATAAACAATAGATTGATAATCACCATAATCATAGTATTCTCTATCCATCGGATCCCGACAAACACAACATATAGTATTACAGATAGATGATCTTGATCATGTTAGGCAGCTCACAAGATCCAACAATGAAGCACAACAAGGAGAAGACGACCATCTAGCTACTGCTATGGACCCATGGTCCAGGGGTGAACTACTCACTCATCACTCCGGAGGCGACCATGGCGGTGTAGAGTCCTCCGGGAGATGAATCCCCTCTCCGGCAGGGTGCCGGAGGCGATCTCCTGAATCCCCCGAGATGGGATTCGGCGGCGGCGTCTCGTAAGGTTTTCCGTATCGTGGCTCTCGGACTGGGGGTTTCGCGACGGAAGCTTTAAGTAGGCGGAGGGTCAACGCGGGGGCCACACGAGGGGCCCAGGGGGTAGGTCGGCGCGGCCAGGGCCTGGGCCGCGCCGGCCTCCCCTCTGGCCGCCTCGTGGCCCCACTTCGTTATCTCTTCGGTCTTCTGGAAGCTTCGTGCAAAAATAGGACCCTGGGCGAAAGTTTCGTCCAATTCCGAGAATATTTCTTTACTAGGATTTCTGAAACCAAAAACAGCAGAAAACAGGGCTCTTCGGCATCTTGTTAATAGGTTAGTTCCAGAAAATGCATAAATATGACATATAATGTGCATAAAACATGTAGGTATCATCAATAAAATAGCATGGAACATAAGAAATTATCGATACGTTGGAGACGTATCAATCATCGATCGAGTGCGCACACACATTACTATAGGCACCCCGCACCTTTGCGCATAAAGTGCATGCGTATATATGTGTGTTTTTTGGCCACCAACGATATATAGATGATCGAGAGAGAGATTGAAATCCCCAAGAATATGTTCAAATATATATTAAAATATATGCATGAATGCATGGTAGGCCATGCATGCACACTAATTATATATATATATATTATGAGGCAACTTGATCAAATGTGTTTTCATACGAGAGAACTTGTCAAAATTCAAGTTAATTAATTTATCATCGATAATTATATAATTAATTAATGAATCACAGGGAGATCGATAATTAATTTAGGGTTTTAGGGTTGTTTAAGGTTTAGGGATCATCGATCGAGTGCGCACACACATTATTAGAGGCACCCGCGCCTTTACGCATAAAGTGCATGCGTATATATGTGTGTTTTTTGCCACCAACGATATATAGATGATCGAGAGAGAGATTGAAATCCCCAAGAATATGTTCAAATATACATTAAAATATATGCACGAATGCATGGTAGGCCATGCATGCACACTAATTATATATATATTATGAGGCAACTTAATCAAATGTGTTTTCATTCGAGAGAACTTGTCAAAATTCAAGTTAATTAATTTATCACGATAATTATATAATTAATTAATGAATCTGAGGGATATGTTATACAACATGATCGATATAGGCCATGTATATTTTAATTGGTGTTAATCTACGGTTTGCTAGCTAGCTGCTATATATAGAGCATGTTTTTATTAGATCGGGTTATATCTAGTATAGTTTAGGGTTATGTGTTTTAATTAAGTAGGGTTGATTAGCTAGGGTTAGTTACATATATATGGTTTAGGGTTAATGCATGGCACATTTAATTTAATTAGAGGACCGCGAGGCACCCCTGGCCTGCTCGATGCACAATTAAGTGTCGTTGGCCTATACATAGGGTTTAATTAGGGTTTAGGGTTAGCTAGGGTAGAGGGTTAGGGTTAGGGTTAGGGTTTAATTAGGGTCTAGGGTTTAGGGTTTAGTGTTTAGGGTGTTTAGGGTTTAGGGATTTAGGGTTTTAGGGTTGTTTAAGGTTTAGGGATCATCGATCGAGTGCGCACACACATTATTAGAGGCACCCGCGCCTTTACGCATAAAGTGCATGCGTATATATGTGTGTTTTTTGGCCACCAACGATATATATAGATGATCGAGAGAGAGATTGAAATCCCCAAGAATATGTTCAAATATACATTAAAATATATGCACGAATGCATGGTAGGCCATGCATGCACACTAAAATTATATATATATATTATGAGGCAACTTAATCAAATGTGTTTTCATTCGAGAGAACTTGTCAAAATTCAAGTTAATTAATTTATCACGATAATTATATAATTAATTAATGAATCTCAGGGATATGTTATACAACATGATCGATATAGGCCATGTATATTTTAATTGGTGTTAATCTACGGTTTGCTAGCTAGCTGCTATATATAGAGCATGTTTTTATTAGATCGGGTTATATCTAGTATAGTTTAGGGTTATGTGTTTTAATTAAGTAGGGTTGATTAGCTAGGGTTAGTTACATATATATGGTTTAGGGTTAATGCATGGCACATTTAATTTAATTAGAGGACCGCGAGGCACCCCTGGCCTGCTCGATGCACAATTAAGTGTCGTTGGCCTATACATAGGGTTTAATTAGGGTTTAGGGTTAGCTAGGGTAGAGGGTTAGGGTTAGGGTTTAGGGTCTAGGGTTTAGGGTTTAGTGTTTAGGGTGTTTAGGGTTTAGGGATTAGGGATTAGGGATTTAGCGCTTTAGGGTCGTTTAAGGTTTAGGGATCATCGATCGAGTGCGCACACACATTATTAGAGGCACCCGCGCCTTTACGCATAAAGTGCATGCGTATATATGTGTGTTTTTTGGCCACCAACGATATATAGATGATCGAGAGAGAGAGATTGAAATCCCCAAGAATATGTTCAAATATACATTAAAATATATGCACGAATGCATTGTAGGCCATGCATGCACACTAATTATATATATATTATGAGGCAACTTAATCAAATGTGTTTTCATTTGAGAGAACTTGTCAAAATTCAAGTTAATTAATTTATCACGATAATTATATAATTAATTAATGAATCTCAGGGATATGTTATGCAACATGATCGATATAGGCCATGTATATTTTAATTGGTGTTAATCTATGGTTTGCTAGCTAGCTGCTATATATAGAGCATGTTTTTATTAGATCAGGTTATAGCTAGCTAGTATAGTTTAGGGTTATGTGTTTTAATTAAGTAGGGTTGATTAGCTAGGGTTAGTTACATATATATGGTTTAGGGTTAATGCATGGCACATTTAATTTAATTAGAGGACCGCGAGGCACCCCTGGCCTGCAAGATGCACAATTAAGTGTCGTTGGCCTATACATAGGGTTTAATTAGGGTTTAGGGTTTAGGGTTAGCTAGGGTTTAGGTTTAGGGTTAGGGTTAGGGTTTAGGGTCTAGGGTTTAGGGTTTAGGGTTAGCTAGGGTTTAGGGTTAGGGTTAGGGTTAGGGTTTAGGGTTTAGGGTTTAGTGTTTAGGGTGTTTAGGGTTTAGGGATTAGGGATTAGGGATTAGGGATTTAGGGTTTTAGGGTTGTTTAAGGTTTAGGGATCATCGATCGAGTGCGCACACACATTATTAGAGGCACCCGCGCCTTTACGCATAAATTGCATGCGTATATATGTGTGTTTTTTGGCCACCAACGATATATAGATGATCGAGAGAGAGAGATTGAAATCCCCAAGAATATGTTCAAATATACATTAAAATATATGCACGAATGCATGGTAGGCCATGCATGCACACTAATTATATATATATTATGAGGCAACTTAATCAAATGTGTTTTCATTCGAGAGAACTTGTCAAAATTAAAGTTAATTAATTTATCATGATAATTATATAATTAATTAATGAATCTCAGGGATATGTTATACAACATGATCGATATAGGCCATGTATATATTAATTGGTGTTAATCTACGGTTTGCTAGCTAGCTGCTATATATAGAGCATGTTTTTATTAGATCGGGTTATAGCTAGTATAGTTTAGGGTTATGTGTTTTAATTAAGTAGGGTTGATTAGCTAGGGTTAGTTATATATATATGGTTTAGGGTTAATGCATGGCACATTTAATTTAATTAGAGGACCGCGAGGCACCCCTGGCCTGCTTGATGCACAATTAAGTGTCGTTGGCCTATATATAGGGTTTAATTAGGGTTTAGGGTTAGGGTTAGGGTTTAGGGTCTAGGGTTTAGTGTTTAGGGTGTTTAGGGTTTAGGGATTAGGGATTAGGGTTTCAGGGTTGTATAAGGTTTAGGGATCATCGATCGAGTGCGCACACACATTATTAGAGGCACCCGCGCCTTTGCGCATAAAGTGCATGCGTATAGTTTAGGGTTATTTGTTTTAATTAAGTAGGGTTTGATCAGCTAGGGTTAGTTACATATATATGGTTTAGGGTTAATGCATGGCACATTACATATAGTTTAAATCTCAAGAATGTTTATACATGATAGGCCATATGTGCAAAGGAATTTTTTTCCCCGTGAACTTGTCAAAATTCAAGTTTATCGTGCCAATGGAAACTAGTCCAAAAAATTACATAGAGGACCAAAAGTACTAGACAATAACTAATAGAACCTGCAACTTTACAAAAAGGACCCCAAAACATATAGAAGAAAATCAATCGAGTCCTTCTCGACCGCACATCAGATCTCTGCTCCGCATCCTTTCCAGCAACTCCGTCGCCGGGGACGCACCACTTGGGACGGTGTCGCCGGTAGTCGCCAGGACGAAGGAGAAGAAGGGCCTCAGCAACGGCATATTGGCTCTGAGAAGGGCCGCTGAAAGGCCAAGATGTGCACGGGCAAGACGGATGACGCCGTCGTATGCCCCGAGCTTGTGAACTTTAGCAGCTTGACTTCCCCATTGGCCAGATCTGAAGCACTGACCAAAGCAAGCCTCACCGTTAGCGCCATCACATTGATGGCACCAGATCGGGGTTTGGCCGGCAAGATCCGCCAGATTCACCATAGGCCAGATCTGAAGCCGATGACGAGATCCCCGACTCCATTGCGCCATTCTGCTCATGGGAAACACTGGATCTAAGCTTACAACAACACTAACTCCCTCGGATCCAAATTAGCTGACTCAACTTTGCTTATCTAAATATGGATGTATCCACACATGTTTTTACTCTAGATACATAC
Organism: Lolium multiflorum; assembly: GCA_030979885.1. NCBI lineage: Eukaryota > Viridiplantae > Streptophyta > Magnoliopsida > Poales > Poaceae > Lolium > Lolium multiflorum. The sequence continues at coordinate 115,772,560 of CM061747.1, read as the reverse complement.
ACGTCTAAGGAAAGTTGAATCAATTAATTTAGTTCGGAGGGTGTACAATATACAGAGAGAAGTCGGCCTCGTCTCCGGCCGGCGAGGCCGCCGGAGAGAAGGGGGAGAGGAGCCGGGGGAGTGGGAGAGACTCGAGAGAGAAAGAGAAGAGGAAGAAATGAGAGCTCCCTGGGGAAGAACATTATTTTTGTCGTTCTGCTCGTAGCTTGAAACTGAAAATTTCGGCCGCGCGCCAAATCATCCCGCCGCATCCATTCGAAAATCCCGTGACCAGTTTTACCCTTTTAACCCTGGTCCGGAAGCTACAACCCACCGACCATGGAGGGCTCATGCGCGTAGATGTACACGTCCGTTGGGAACCCCAAGAGGAAGGTATGATGCGCACAGCAGCAAGTTTTCCCTCAGAAAGAAACCAAGGTTATGAACCAGTAGGAGCCAAGAAGCACGTGAAGGTTGTTGGTGGAGGAGTGTAGTGCGGCGCAACACCAGTGAAACCGGCGCCAACGTGGAACCTGCACAACACAATCAAAGTACTTTGCCCCAACGTAACAGTGAGGTTGTCAATCTCACCGGCTTGCTGAAAACAAAGGATTAAGCGTATCGAGTGGAAGATGGTGTTTGTTTGCAAAGAACAGAAAGAACAGTAGAATGTATTCAGATGTAAAAGAATGGACCGGGGTCCACAGTTCACTAGAGGTGTCTCTCCAATAAGATAACTAACATGCTGGGTGAACAAATTACAGGCAATTGACAAATAAAGATTCAATACATATCAACGATGATTACTATGTGATTTAATCAGGGCATTACGACAAAGTACATAGACCGCTATCCAGCATGCATCTATGCCTAAATAATCCACCTTCAAGTTATCATCCGAACCCCTTCCAGTATTAAGTTGTAAACAACAGATAATTGCATTAAGTATGGTGCGTAATGTAATCAACACAAATATCCTTAGACAAAGCATCAATGTTTTATCCCTAGTAGCAACAGCACATCCACAACCTTAGAACCTACTGTCACGATCCCAGATTCAATGGAGGCATGAACCCACTATCGAGCATAATTACTCCCTCTTGGAGTTACAAGTATCAACTTGGCCAGAGCCTCTACTAGTAACGGAGAGCATGCAAGAACATAAACAACACATATATGATAGATTGATAATCAACTTGACATAATATTCTATATTCATCGGATCCCGCCAAACACAACATGTAGCATTACAAATAGATGATCTTGATCATGTTAGGCAGCTCACAAGATCTAAACAATGATAGCACAAGCGGAGAAGACAACCATCTAGCTACTGCTATGGACCCATAGTCCAAGGATGAACTACTCACGCATCAATCCGGAGGCGGGCATGATGATGTAGAGCCCCTCCGGTGATGATTCCCCTCTCCGGTAGGGTGCCGGAGGCGATCTCCTGAATCCCCCGAGATGGGATTGGCGGCGGCGGCCTCTCAGTAATGTTTTCCGTATCGTGGCTCTCGGTACAGGGGGTTTCGCGACGAAGGCTATTTGTAGGCGGTGTTGGAGATATGCCCAAGAGGCAATAATAAAATGGTTATTATAATATATCTTTGTGTTTATGATAATGTTTGCATACCATGCTATTATTGTATTAACCGAAACATTGATACATGTGTGTTATGTAAACAACAAGGAGTCCCTAGTAAGCCTCTTGTATAACTAGCTTGTTGATTAATAGATGATCATGGTTTCGTGATCATGAACATTGGATGTTATTAATGACAAGGTTATATCATTATGTGAATGATGTAATGGACACACCCAATTAAGCATAGCATAAGATCACGTCATTAAGTTCATTTGCTATAAGCTTTCGATACATAGTTACCTAGTCCTTTCGACCATGAGATCATGTAAATCACTTATGCCGGAAGGGTACTTTGATTACATCAAACGCCACTGCGTAAATGGGTGGTTATAAAGGTGGGATTAGGTATCCGGAAAGTATGAGTTGAGGCATATGGATCAACAGTGGGATTTGTCCATCCCGATGACGGATAGATATACTCTGGGCCCTCTCGGTGGAATGTCGTCTAATTAGCTTGCAAGCATATGAATGGTTCATAAGAGACCACATACCACGGTACGAGTAAAGAGTACTTGTCAGAGACGAGGTTGAACAAGGTATCGTGATACCGATGATCAAACCTCGGACAAGTAATATATCGCGAGACAAAGGGAATCGGTATCGTATGTAAATGGTTCAATCGATCACTAAGTCATCGTTGAATATGTGGGAGCTATTATGGATCTCCAGGTCCCGCTATTAGTTATTGATCGGAGAGGAGTCTCGATCATGTCCGCATAGTTCTCGAACCGTAGGGTGACACACTTAAGGTTTGATGTCGTTTTAAGTAGATATGGAATATGGAATGGAGCTCGAATGTTGTTCGGAGTCTCGGATGGGATCCGAGACATCACGAGGAGGTTCGGAATGGTCCGGAGAATAAGATTCATATATGGGAAGTCATTTTCCGGGGTTCGGAAAAAGTCCGGTGTTTTGACCGGAGCTTCTAGAAGGTTCTAGAAGGACCGGAATAGTCCGGAATATTATGGAAGGTTCCGGAAGTGTCCGGGACGACCCGGGATGTCTAAGGAAGTCCGGAGGGTTCCATAATAGGTGCAACCACGTTGCCTTAAGGGAAAAGGAGTCTTTCCTTAATGCAATTTCGGAATTGGCAAAAGAGTCCGAGTAGGACTAGGTTTTCGGAACCGGAAACCTATCGGAACTCAGTCAAACTTGGGGGCAGGTTTTTGGACGACCCAAGGGGCTTGGCCACCTATTTAAAGAGGCCAAGGGGCACCCCAAGGGCACCACAAGTCGCAGCCCTAGCTCCCCAAGTCGCAGCACCACCCTGCGCCCAAACCCTAGCTCCTCCTCCTCCTTCTTCTCCCGCAGCGCTTGCGGCGAAGCCCTGCCGGAGATCTCCACCACCACCGCCACCACGCCGTCATGCTGGCGGGATTCCGAGGAGGATCTACTACTTCCGCTGCCCGCTGGAACGGGGAGGAGGACGTCGTCTTCATCAACACCGTACGTGTGACCGAGTACGGAGGTGCTGCCCGATTGTGGCACCGTCAAGTTCTTCTACGCGCTTTTGCAAGCGGTCAAGATCTTCTATGCGCTTTTGCAAGCGGCAAGTGATCGACTACATCCACCACGAGATCTAATCTCGTTAGGCTTTGGAAATCTTCGAGGGTTAGTCTCATGATCTTCTCGTTGCTACCATCTACTAGATTAGATCTTGGCTTGTGTTTTCGTTCTTGCGGTAGAAATTTTTTGTTTTCTATGCTACGAATCCCAACAGTGGTATCAGAGCCGTGTCTATGCATAGATTGGTTGCACGAGTAGAACACAATGGTTTTGTGGGCGTTGATGCTTTGTTGTCTTTAGTTCGTGTACTTTGCATCTTGCGGCATGGTGGGATGAAGCGGCTCGGGCTAACTTTACATGACCGCGTTCATGAGACTTGCTCCACGTTCGACATGCAACTTGTATTGCATAAGTGGCTTTGCGGGTGTCTGTCTCTCCCACCATAGTGAAGATTCAATTTACTCTTTCTATTGACAACACTAGTATCACCGTTGTGGTTCATGTTCGTAGGTAGATTGGATCTTACTCGAAAACCCTAAACCACGTAAAATATGCAAACCAAATTAGAGGCGTCTAACTTGTTTTTGCAGGGTTTGGTGATGTGATATGGCCATGATGTGATGATGAATATGTATGAGATGATCATTATTGTATTGTGGCAACCGGCAGGAGCCTTATGGTTGTCTTTATATTTCATGTTGTAGTATTATTTCAAAGTAGTTGTAATAGTTGCTACACACGGTGAACAACCATGAAGACGGCGCCATGGACCTTGACGCTACGCCGACGATGATGGAGATCATGCCCGTTGATGATGGAGATCATGTCCGTGCTTTGGAGATGAAGATCAAAGGCGCAAAGACTAAAGGGCCATATCATATCACATATGAATTACATGTGATGTTAATCCTTTATGCATCTTATTTTGCTTAGATCGCGACGGTAGCATTATAAGATGATCCCTCACATTAATATCAAGATAATAAAGTGTTCTCCCCTCGTATGCACCGTTGCTACAGTTCGTCGTTTCGAAGCATCTCGTGATGATCGGATGTGATAGACTCTACGTTCACATACAACGGGTGTAAGCCATGTTTACACACGCGGAATACTTGGGTTTGCTTGACGAGCCTAGCATGTACAGACATGGCCTCGGGACAACGGAAACCGAAAGGTTGAACACAAGTCATATGGATGATATGATCAACATGTTGATGTTCACCATTGAAGCTACATCATCTCACGTGATGATCGGTTTTGGTGTAGTGGATGTGGATCGTGTGCCACTTAACAACTATGAGGGATGTTGTATTAAGTGGGAGTTCATTAGTAATTAGATTAAAACTTGAACTAATTATCATGAACATAGTCTGAATAGTATTTTGAATTAAATTTGTAGAATTGGCATCCGTTTTCTACCATGCATTAGTCTTGTAATTGAGATTGAAATACTGTTAAGTCTGACATATAACTTTACGGACTGGTACCGTATTGTTAAAGAATCAAGAAATGTTTAAGTCCTATTGCAAACTTTTAGTAAACCTCACATTGTTGATTCAAAGAACAATGGTTTCAATTAGTACCTTAAATCATCTTGTCTCCATGAAACTTGAAGTTCAAATCCGTTTGAAATTAAAGTAAGGAACTGGAAATTTTGTTTTCAGAAATAAGCGAAGTATGAGATATATGTGATATCTAAGACTTTATTGCAAGGTGATAGAATATAATTTGGTGAGAGTACATAAACTCATAAGTTTTATGGGAATGTACGAAGGTTGAAGACGCCAGGCGTCCCAATCCTCCAACTATTGGGGCACTAACAATATTCGCATATCCATGAAGTGATCGTCCTTAGTATGCACCGTTGCTAAGACTCGTCGTTTCGAAGCATCTCGTGATGATCGGGTGTCATAGATTCCACGAGTGCATACAACGGGTGCAAGCCAGATTTGCACATGCGAATACTAAGGTTAAACTTTACGAGCCTAGTATGTACAGACATGGTCTCGGAAAGTCGTCATGATATGATGGATAAAATTATGAGTGAAATTGTTCATCATATTACAAAGTTACTAATAGTGAAATCTAGAACACTTGTCATATGATGATCAACTTCAAAGAAAGAACCTCAAGGTTATTGGTATTTGACCAATGGATCTAGAAGTTATTGAAGGTGAAGTGTTTTCTGAGAATGAGGAAAACTAAAAGAGAAACTACAAAAGATATTTTGGCAGAAAGAAAGAAAAGACTAGAAAGTCTAGCTCAGGTGTATATAAATGATATACATGTTATGGATGTATTCCTTGTTTGGTCACATAATGAAATTCTTGGGTATTTGTACCAGATTGGTTGGTATGAGATGTCATACAATACAACGCAATACAAGAATACGATGGCCTAAGTGACTGATAAGGAATATGGTAATAATGCACGTCTGGAACATAATAAAGTGTTATTATGTTTGTCGTTGGCATTCTACCTAACCCTTAGAATTTATAATAAAGAACTTAATAATTGTTATTTTGCTCTGGTCAAATGAAAACAATGAGTTGTTCAAATTATGACATTACTCCATGTACGATGGATAAGTTATTATAAATATTAATGGTAAAACACACATACATAACACTGACGCTAAAATGCCATAAGGCAAATGATTTGAATTCTACTTATTTGTGGAACCGCCATTTAGGTCATGTTAGAAAGGAACGCATGAAGAAACTCCATGCAGATGGATTTTTGGAGTCATTTGATTTTTGAATCATTTGGCGCTTGCAAATCTTTTCTAAAGAGAATGACTGAAATACCGTTCATAGGCCAAGAGTTAAACGGGCAACTAACTTAGTGGAAACATGCATGATGATGTATGTGGTTCACTGGGCATAGTTGTGTGCGGGAGATTCTTCTACTTCATGAAAACTTCCAACAATGAATTGAGTATATATGTGTGGATATATTCGATAAGGAAGAAGTTTGAAACATTTGAATGGATTCAAATAAATTTCAGCATGAAGTGGAAATCATCGTAATAGAAAAGTCAAATATCTATGATTGGATCATGGTAGAAATATTTGAATTACGAGTTTTAGCGAACATCTAAGAGAGTTATGAAGTTGTTCTACAACTCACGTTTCTTGGAGTATCATGATGATGATGGAGTATCCGAGAAATGTATCCAAACCTTGTTGGGTCAATGATGAGATAAAATATTGATGCCATTATATTTTTGTGGATTATGCTTTAGTGACTACCGCTTTTACACTGAATAGAGCATCATCATGATCCGTTGAAATGACACCATACGAGTTATGGCATGGGTATGAACCCTAATAGTCTTTTCTTAAATTTTGGTATGCATAGCATAAGTAAATGAGTTTACAACCAAAATCGGATGAATGTCTTTGTTGGTTATCCCAGAGATTAATTGGGAATTCTTTCCACTATGGAGACAAAGACAAAAGTGTTTGTCGATGTTTCTTACTTATTTCCAAGAAATTGTTTTCTAGCGAAGTATTTGAGTGGGAGGACAATAGAACTTGATAAGGTTTATGAACCTGAGCATAATGATCAGAGTAGCGCAGCATCGGAATTGGTTCCGGAAGCGGCCACGACGATCATGGCTCCCATGACTACAAAGTGTTTTATCCATGGAGATCGAAGTACATATTGAACCTTGTAGGTATAGTTTACTTTGTGATCAAATAAATGATTTGTGGACAAAGGATTGTTTATGAACAATGATAAACCAACTACGAACAAAGAAGTTATGATGGGCCCTGACTCCGTTAAAATGGCTATACGCCATGAAATCCAAGATAGATGAATACTTTTTGAAAGTAAAAGGATCTATAAAATTGATGGACTTGGATGCAATATCCTTGAAGAAGCTCGACTTGTCGAAAAGTTGTTTACGACAAAGTTCAAAGAGTTGACTACGATAAGATTAGATCTTCCGTAGCAATGCTTATAGTCCATGTGGATTATTCTAGTAATCGCTACATATTTTTTTATGAGATATGCTAGTAGGATGGCAAAATATATTACTTAACAGAAGTGTGTATTAAAGGTGTATACAAGATACAACCAAGAGTTTTGCTAGTCCGTAGAATACTAGATAGGAATACGAACTTCAATTGGATGAAGTGAGTATCACGGAGTTGGAATCTTCACCGGATGAAATAGTCAAAGAGTTTTTGATTTCATCAGAAACGATGAAGATGCTTGCATTTGCAAGAAATTAAGTGGGAGCGCTGAGACATATTTATAATACTTTATGTAGATGACATATAGTTGGTTATAAATGATGTAATTATATACTTGATTAAAAGGTTTCATTGAGAATTAACATCAATGAAAGGATATGAAGTAGTGTCAATATCTATGAAGATAGATTGAAACACATAATAAGTTTAAGTCAAAGTACATAGAATGGATATTGAAGTAGTTCAATATAGAAATATTAAGAAGGTGTTCTTTTCATGTGAAATTTTAACAAGACTTGAGTGTATATGACAATCAATGAGTAAAAACACATGAGTGATTATAGATCACGAATAATATGTACATAATCAGATGTCCTGTGCTCTAAAGTATTATGAGCATATACCAGAATGATTCATGTGATGATCATTGGACGACAGTAAGAATATCCTTGAGTACTTTAGAAGAACCAAGGATATATATATATATTTGTATGGGGTAATGACAAACAAATCGCTGTAAAGTGTTGCACCGATATTAGTTTGGTCACATATAAAAATGAATTTCAAATCTCAATTAGGATAAGTGTTGTTTAAAAGGTAGCACAATGCTAGATTTAGAAGAGTTCTAAATATTGTGACGGATTCTACAAACGAAGGCAGAGTATGTCATTGTTTTGACAATGACTAAAGATGTTAAGTCAAAAGTTCTTTGAGAACTTGGTGTAGTTCCGATAGTGTCAGAACTTTGAAGCTATATTGTGTATGACAATATTAGTGACATATTTCAGACCGCGGAATTAAGGTTCCACCAGAAGACCAAACATATTTAATGCCGACTCATTTGGAAAATGAGTGATGCGTGAAGACGCAAATGAATTGCAAAATACATACGTTTCTGAGCGTGTCAGATCCGTTGACTAAAACCTCTCCCGTGAGCAAAACATGATAAAACACCAGAAAGGCCAAGGTGTTATATCTTTACAAATGTAAACTAGATTATTGACTCTAGTGCAAGTGGGAGACTGTTGGAGATATGCCCAAGAGGCAATAATAAAATGGTTATTATAATATATCTTTGTGTTTATGATAATGTTTGCATACCATGCTATTATTGTATTAACCGAAACATTGATACATGTGTGTTATGTAAACAACAAGGAGTCCCTAGTAAGCCTCTTGTATAACTAGCTTGTTGATTAATAGATGATCATGGTTTCGTGATCATGAACATTGGATGTTATTAATGACAAGGTTATATCATTATGTGAATGATGTAATGGACACACCCAATTAAGCATAGCATAAGATCACGTCATTAAGTTCATTTGCTATAAGCTTTCGATACATAGTTACCTAGTCCTTTCGACCATGAGATCATGTAAATCACTTATGCCGGAAGGGTACTTTGATTACATCAAACGCCACTGTGTAAATGGGTGGTTATAAAGGTGGGATTAGGTATCCGAAAGTATGAGTTGAGGCATATGGATCAACAGTGGGATTTGTCCATCCCGATGACGGATAGATATACTCTGGGCCCTCTCGGTGGAATGTCGTCTAATTAGCTTGCAAGCATATGAATGGTTCATAAGAGACCACATACCACGGTACGAGTAAAGAGTACTTGTCAGGAGACGAGGTTGAACAAGGTATCGTGATACCGATGATCAAACCTCGGACAAGTAATATATCGCGAGACAAAGGGAATCGGTATCGTATGTAAATGGTTCAATCGATCACTAAGTCATCGTTGAATATGTGGGAGCTATTATGGATCTCCAGGTCCCGCTATTAGTTATTGATCGGAGAGGAGTCTCGATCATGTCCGCATAGTTCTCGAACCGTAGGGTGACACACTTAAGGTTTGATGTCGTTTTAAGTAGATATGGAATATGGAATGGAGCTCGAATGTTGTTCGGAGTCTCGGATGGGATCCGAGACATCACGAGGAGGTTCGGAATGGTCCGGAGAATAAGATTCATATATGGGAAGTCATTTTCCGGGGTTCGGAAAAAGTCCGGTGTTTTGACCGGAGCTTCTAGAAGGTTCTACCGGAATAGTCCGGAATATTATGGAAGGTTCCGGAAGTGTCCGGGACGACCCGGGATGTCTAAGGAAGTCCGGAGGGTTCCATAATAGGTGCAACCACGTTGCCTTAAGGGAAAAGGAGTCTTTCCTTAATGCAATTTCGGAATTGGCAAAAGAGTCCGAGTAGGACTAGGTTTTCGGAACCGGAAACCTATCGGAACTCAGTCAAACTTGGGGGCAGGTTTTTGGACGACCCAAGGGGCTTGGCCACCTATTTAAAGAGGCCAAGGGGCACCCCAAGGGCACCACAAGTCGCAGCCCTAGCTCCCCAAGTCGCAGCACCACCCTGCGCCCAAACCCTAGCTCCCTCCTCCTCCTTCTTCTCCCGCAGCGCTTGCGAAGCCCTGCCGGAGATCTCCACCACCACCGCCACCACGCCGTCATGCTGGCGGGATTCCGAGGAGGATCTACTACTTCCGCTGCCCGCTGGAACGGGGAGGAGGACGTCGTCTTCATCAACACCGTACGTGTGACCGAGTACGGAGGTGCTGCCCGATTGTGGCACCGTCAAGTTCTTCTACGCGCTTTTGCAAGCGGTCAAGATCTTCTACGCGCTTTTGCAAGCGGCAAGTGATCGACTACATCCACCACGAGATCTAATCTCGTTAGGCTTTGGAAATCTTCGAGGGTTAGTCTCATGATCTTCTCGTTGCTACCATCTACTAGATTAGATCTTGGCTTGTGTTTTCGTTCTTGCGGTAGGAAATTTTTTGTTTTCTATGCTACGAATCCCAAGTGGTAGGTCAGGGGGCGACGCGAGGCCCAGACCACGGGCCGCGCCGGGGCCTGGGCCACGCCGCGTTGTCCGGCCGCCTCGTGGCCCCGCCTTTCCCCGGTCTTGGAAGCTTCGTGTAAAAATAGGACCCTGGGCGTTGATTTCGTCCAATTCCGAGAATATTTCGTTACTAGGATTTCTGAAACCAAAAATAGCAGAAAACAGCAACTGGCGCTTCGGCATCTTGTTAATAGGTTAGTGCCTGAAAATGTATAATAATGCTGTAAAGTATGTATAAAACATTCAAGTATTGTCATAAAAGTAGCATGGAACATAAGAAATTATAGATACGTTTGAGACGTATCAAGCATCCCCAAGCTTAGTTCCTACTCGCCCTCGAGTAGGTAAACGATAACACAAATAATTTCTGAAGTGACATGCTACCAACATAATCTTGATCAACATTATTGTAAAGCATATGAGATGAATGGAGTGATCTGAACAAAAGATTGCTAACAAAGATAATGACTAAACAAATGAATCATATAGCAAAACTTTTCATGAATAGTATTTTCAAGACAAGCATCAATAAGAGTTGCATAAGAGCTAACTCATAAGCAATAAATTCAAAGTAGAATGCATTGAAGCAACACAAAGGATGATTAAGTTTCAGCAATTGCTTTCAACTTGTAACATGTATATCTCATGGATATTTGTCAACATAGAGTAATATAACAGGTGCAATAAGTAAACATGTAAGAATCAATGCACACAATTAACACAAGTGTTTGCTTCTAAGATAGAAAGAAGTGGGTAAACTGACTCAACAATAAAGTAAAAGATTGGCCCTTCGCAGAGGGAAGCATGGATTACTATTTTTGTGCTAGAGCTTTTATTTTGAAAACATAGAAACAATTTTGTCAACGGTAGTAATAATTCATATGTGCTATGCATAATACTTCCTACAAGTTGCATGTCTCATGCATAGAGTACTAATAGTGCTCGCACCTTGTCCTACTTAGCTCGGAAAACACGGATTATCATCGCATAACATATGTTTCAACCAAGTGTCACAAAGGGGTACCTCTATGCCGCCTGTACAAAGGTCTAAGGAGAAAGCACGCATTGGATTTCTCGCTTTTGATTATTCTCAACTTAGACATCCATACCGGGACAACATAGACAACAGATAATGGACTCCTCTTTTAATGCTTAAGCATTCAACAACAGTTAATATTCTCATAAGAGATTGAGGTTGTATGTCCAAACTGAAACTTCCACCATGATACATGGCTTTAGTTGGCTGCCCAATGTTCTTCTCTAACATATGCATACTCAAACCATTTGATCATGAAATCGCACTTACTTCAGACAAGACGAACATGCATAGCATCTCACATGATATCCAACAAAGGTAAAAAGTTGATGGCGTCCCCAGAAACATGGTTACCGCTCAACAAGCAACTTATAAGAACTAAGACACATAACTACATATTCGTCATCACAATAGTTTTTAAGCTATTTGTCCCATGAGCTATGTATTGCAAAGGTAAAGGAATGAAATTTTAAAGGTAGCACTCAAGTAATTTACTTTGGAATGGCAGAAAAATACCACATAGTAGGTAGATATGGTGGACACAAATAGCATGGGTTTTGGCTCAAGGTGTTTGGATGCACGAGAAGCATTTCCTCTCAGTACAAGGTTTGGGCTAGCAAGGTTGTTTGAAGCAAACACAAGTATGAACAGGTACAGCAAAACTCACACAAGAACATATTGCAAGCATTATAAGGCTCTACACTGTCTTCCTTGTTGTTCAAACACTTTACCCGAAAATATCTAGACTTAGAGAGACCAATCATGCAAACTAAATTAAACAAGCTCTACGGTAGTTCTTCATTAATAGATTAAACTACATGATGCAAGAGCTTAAACATGATCTATGAGAGCTCAAACAATTGCCAAGTTTATTCCAAACCATATGCAGCATTTTCTGATTCCAACCAAATAGCAATTTAACGAAGCAATTTCAGCCTTCGCCATGAACATTAAAGCACAATTAAGAACACAAGTGTTCCATATGAAAAAGCGGAGCGTAATATCTCAAATATAATAATGATGGGATCCAACTTTATTCAAAATAAAAACAAAAATAAAAGCAAACCGATGCTCCAAGTAAAGAACATAGGATGTGATGGAATAAAAATATAGTTTCACTAGAAGTGACCTGATAATGTTGTCGATGAAGAAGGGGATGCCTTGGGAATCCCCAAGCTTAGATGCTTGAGTCTTCTTAAAATATGCAGGGATGAACCACCGGGGCATCCCCAAGCTTATACCTTTCACTCTTCTTGATCATAGTATATCATCCTCTTCTCTTGACCCTTGAAAACTTCCACCACAACAAACTTCAAGCAAACTCATTAGAGAGTTAGTGCATAATTACAAATTCACATATTCAGAGGTGACACAATCATTCTTAACACTTCTGGAGATTGCAAAAATCTTCTGAAAGTTAATGGAACAAAGAAACTCATTCAACATAGCAAAAGCGGCAATGCGAAATAAAAGGCAGAATCTGTCAAAAACAGCACAGTCCGTAAAGACGAATCTGGCAGGGGAACTTAACTTGCTCAAATGGAAAAACTCAAAACTAATGAAAGTTGCGTACATATCTGAGGATCACGCTCGTAAATTTTCAGATTTTTTCGATTTTTTTACAGGGAGCTCTGCGAGAATTCGTGATAGACAGCAATGCTGTTTCTGCGCAGCAATCCCAAATATAGTATCAACTTTAGCATAGAAACTTTACTTGGCACAAAAAATGATAAGGAGAGGTTGCTAAAGTAGTAAACAACTTCCAAGACTCAACAATACAGTAAATAAAATAAAACATGGGTTATCTCCCAAGAAGTGCTTTTCTTTAACGCCTTTCAGCTAGGCGCAGAAAGTGCAAATCAAGTATTTGAAGAGATGATGCATCAACATTATTACCTTGGGAGTTGGAAGTTTTCTCAACAATGCATTGTATCTGGTCTATATAAGTAACTCCTCTCTCATTGCTCCTAGGCTTACTATTCTCATCAAACAAATTTTCAGGAACAAGCCAAGCATAGTTATTTTCCAAAGCTTCATGCATCCCTAGGAGCTTACTAGGTATTGGCGCTTTAATTTCCCTACCATCATTAACATTATTAGTATACTTAATTCTATCCATATCCATCTTTTCAAGTATTTGTTTAAAATCAGGAAAGAAACCAAGCCTCTTATGCTTGATAAAAACTTTTCTAGCTTCTTTAGCTATATCTTCAAATTCTCTAACAAGGACTTTTAAAACAAAATTTCTCTTTTCTCCCATCTCCATATCCGAAAGTGTAAGAAACATATGTTGTATTATGGGATTGAGATTAACAAATCTAGTTTCCAACATGTGTATTAAACAGGCAGAAGCACTTTCATAAGTAGGAGCAGTTTTTTATAATGGTATATCTTCAAAATCTTCATCCATACTAACATGGGTGAAAAATTCTACTATATTATCTCTTCCAATGATACACCCTCGTCCTACCGGTATTTTTTCCAGAGTAAACTTAGGATGAAGCATGATGAAATAAGCAAAAAGTAAACTAAAAAAGTAAAGTAAAGACAAGTAACTATTTTTTTGTGTTTTGATATAGAACTAGTAAATAAGACAGAATGTAAAGTAACTAATTTTTTGTGTTTTTAATATGAAGCAAACAAGACAATAAATAAAATAAAGTAAAGCAAGACAAAACAAAGTAAAGAGATTGGAAGTGGAGACTCCCCTTGCAGTGTGTCTTGATCTCCCCGGCAACGGCGCCAAAAAGAGCTTGATGCGCGTAGATGTACACGTCCGTTGGGAACCCCAAGAGGAAGGTATGATGCGCACAGTAGCAAGTTTTCCCTCAGAAAGAAACCAAGGTTATCGAACCAGTAGGAGCCAAGAAGCACGTGAAGGTTGTTGGTGGAGGAGTGTAGTGCGACGCAACACCAGTGAAACCGGCGCCAACGTGGAACCTGCACAACACAATCAAAGTACTTTGCCCCAACGTAACAGTGAGGTTGTCAATCTCACCGGCTTGCTGAAAACAAAGGATTAAGCGTATCGAGTGGAAGATGGTGTTTGTTTGCAAAGAACAGAACACAGAGATGTATTCAGATGTAAAAGAATGGACCGGGGTCCACAGTTCACTAGAGGTGTCTCTCCAATAAGATAACTAACATGCTGGGTGAACAAATTACAGGCGGGCAATTGACAAATAAAGATTCAATACATATCAATGATGATTACTATGTGATTTAATCAGGGCATTACGACAAAGTACATAGACCACTATCCAGCATGCATCTATGCCTAAATAATCCACCTTCAAGTTATCATCCGAACCCCTTCCAGTATTAAGTTGTAAACAACAGATAATTGCATCAAGTATGGTGCATAATGTAATCAACACAAATATCCTTAGACAAAGCATCAATGTTTTATCCCTAGTAGCAACAGCACATCCACAACCTTAGAACCTACTGTCACGATCCCAGATTCAATGGAGGCATGAACCCACTATCGAGCATAATTACTCCCTCTTGGAGTTACAAGTATCAACTTGGCCAGAGCCTCTACTAGTAACGGAGAGCATGCAAGAACATAAACAACACATATATGATAGATTGATAATCAACTTGACATAATATTCTATATTCATCGGATCCCGCCAAACACAACATGTAGCATTACAAATAGATGATCTTGATCATGTTAGGCAGCTCACAAGATATAAACAGTGATAGCACAAGCGGAGAAGACAACCATCTAGCTACTGCTATGGACCCATAGTCCAAGGATGAACTACTCACGCATCAATCCGGAGGCGGGCATGATGATGTAGAGCCCTCCGGTGATGATTCCCCTCTCCGGCAGGGTGCCGGAGGTGATCTCTTGAATCCCCGAGATGGGATTGGCGGCGGCGGCCTCTCGAATGTTTTCCGTATCGTGGCTCACGGTACGGGGGTTTCGGTTTTCGCGACGAAGGCTATTTGTAGGCGGAAGGGTAGGTCGGGGGCGACGCGGGGCCCACCACAGGGCCGCGCGGCCAGGGCCTGGGCCGCGCCGCCCTATTGTCTGGCCGCCTCGTGGCCCCACTTCCTTTCCCCTCGGTCTTCTAGAAGCTTCGTGTAAAAATAGGACCCTCGGCGTTGATTTCGTCCAATTCCGAGAATATTTCCTTACTAGGATTTCTGAAACCAAAAACAGCAGAAAACAACAACTGGCGCTTCGGCATCTTGTTAATAGGTTAGTGCCGGAAAATGTATAATAATGTTGTAAAGTATGTATAAAACATTCAAGTATTGTCATAAAAGTAGCATGGAACATAAGAAATTACAGATACGTTTGAGACGTATCAGGCTCATTCGGTAACAATGAAATATCTTGCCTAGATCCCGAACCCTCCCCACAGGCCCACACCCACCCACCAACCATTCGCCCCATTAGCTCAAAAATAATCTCACACGCCAAAGCTCTGACTCTCTACAGTACTAGATCTGCTTCGCCGCCGGCATACTCCTCCACAGCGTAGCCTTGATCGTGTTGGCTGTCCACCCACCTTATCCGCTCCCCCGCCGCCCTCGTCACCGACGGATCTGCTTCACCGCCGACCTCGCCACCGACGGATCTGCTTCACCGCCGACCTCACCACCGACTACCTCGGCGCAGCGGCTGTATCAACTTCACCGAATCCCTTGCCAGCCAACCAGATCTGCTTCACTAACGCCCGCTTCTACTGAAATAGGGTCGATTCATCGTCGCCCGCGTTCGCCGCCGCTGGAATGCAAGTTTCCGCCCCCGTCCATCCCGCCGCAGCTTGGTTAGTACGCTGGCCCGTTAGATCGCGGTGTTTCTTTAGCCATGTTTTGTGTAGTTATTTGCAGATCTCATATGCCATTAACTTTCTTGATGTGTTGCTTCGCATGAAGTTCGTTTAAATATTGTACAGTACAAAAGCATTATCCGGTCGCTACCATCATGTTCATTCTACTGACACCTGTGTGCATCCACATATTTATAGCTTTATACTCATTCATTTGCTGCCAACTGTTTTTGTACTGCATGCTATTGTCGCACTGCTTTTATAGTCATGCTATGGGCATTTCCAACCTGCTTGTTCTTATACCACGTCATTAGCTCACCGCTAGCCGCTAGTTGTTTTCTCGTGCCTGCTATTCTCACACTTCTTTTATAATCATGCTATGTGCATTTCCAATCTGCTTGCTCTTATACCTCGTCTTTAGCTTATATAGTTATTGATGCGTGCATGTCTGGTCTTTGTATTATCGTAGACTGACTTGTCAATGTTATTTTTCCTAGGGATTGATCATGCGAACCACTTATTAGAACATCCAACATTAACAGCGGGGACGCTAGGGAAGGTTGGAATCTGAGTTCTTGGTTGGTAATTTTGGCAGTTTACTTCCGTTATTATCTATAACCTATATGCATTGTTCCTTATGCAAGAGATTAACACTTGGAACCCTTCCATAGCAATGCCATTCATGCTTTACTATGTTTCTGCCTATTTGATATGCTTGTCTTGGAGAAACTGCGAAGGTGATTTGAACCTGACATTTGGTCATTCTTAATGCCAGTTTACTTTATGTGGAAAACCTTGGCATTACCCTACTCTAAATCTGAATGTCTGAAATTCGTATCTCATGCAAAGCAACATCTAGTTGGTTTTAATCTGATATCTGGTAAATATTGGCTTATTCATTTGGCAGCTCAAGTTTTTTGTTATTTGAAACCAGCTCACTTGGTCTTAAATGTGATATCTAAACACAGATTAAGGACAATGGAGCAGGAGGATTAGCATTTCACTTGATGGCTGAACCTAAAATGACAGGCATGTTGACCACGACTAGTGCACGCAAGAGAAGGACCTGCAGCGAGCCAGTATGTGCTTAGTACATGCATCTTATCTTATCTTGTGCTTATTTCTGCTACATGCTGTTATCTGATCTCTACATTGCGTAATACATGTTTGAATAGTTAATTGTTGTAACTATGTTTGCAATGTTACCAGAATGCAGTTTTAATGAAGCAGTCATCATTAGAAGATAGTCGCCAAAAAAGGATCTGTAGCGACCATGTGCAACATTATGATGTAAGTTTGTGCTTAGTACAAGTTCCATACATTGTCTTATTTATGCAACTTGTTATTATCTTATATCTACATTGCATAATAAATGTTTGCATAGATCATCGTTTAACTCTTTTTGCATTATTATCATAATGCAGTTGTGATGAAGCAATCTTCATTAGAAGTGAGGCCCACAAAAAGTTCTGATCTTTCTTCTGATGCATCTTCTCATAGCCGTCAACCTAGACCATTTCTTTCATCAAACAGTAAATATCTCAAGGCTGTACTTTATAAAAGACATGGTATTGCTGCTTTAAGATCTGTAGCTGATATGTTGACAAAGAGTACACAAGATTCAATCAAGGCGATTGCCAAATGTCAACGTGTTATTGATGATGCTAATAGAAGTCCTCAATGATTCTATGTAATATTTTTATTTGGGCACATTAATTGCCTTGTAATTTTCCTACTTGTTTTATTTGTGTATGTAATTGTGTATATCATTGATATCAGATTTTAGGCTCATGAAATTTAATGCAAGTTGACTAGTCAAACAAGTAGGGCCCTACAACAGATTGGGCCGGCCCACTTTTAGTAGGCCGGCCCGACACGATAGTGGGCTCCACATGCTTATTGGGCCGGCCCACTATCTTGTTGGGCCCCCACTTGCTATATGGTGGTCCCCACATGCTAAATGGGCCGGCCCTTTAACAGAAATTGGGACCCACTGTGTTTTTGGCCCCCACTATCTTGTTGGGCCGCCCACTTGCTATATGGTGGACCCCACATACTAAATGGGCCGCCTTTTAACAGGAATGAGGACCCACCGTGTTTTTGGCCCGGTCCACTTTTTGTTGGGCCAGCCCACTTCTATATGGTGGACCCCACAAACTAAATGGGCCCTTTAACAGGAAGGGGGACCCACTGTGTTTTGGCCCGCCCACTATCTTGTTGGGCCGCCCACTTGCTATATGGTCGACCCCACATACTAAATGGGCCGACCCTTTAAGGAAAGTGGGACCCACTGTGTTTTTGGCCCGCCCACTAGCTTGTTGGGCCGCCCACTTGCTATATGGTGGACCCCACACACTAAATGGACCGGCCCTTTAACAGAAAGTGGGACCCACTGTTTTGGCCCGGCCCACTTACTCGTTGGGCCGGCCCACTTGCTATATGGTGGACCCCACATACTAAATGGGCCGGCCCTTTAACAGGGAAGTGGGACCCACATGCTAATTGGGTCGGCCCACTAACTTCTTGGGCGCTTGTAAGGTGGACCCCACATGTTAAATGGGTCGGCCCATTTAAGTTTTGACCAGTCAACGTTAGAGGTTAGGCCCGGCCCACGTAACTAATGGACCAGCCCCATATAGTTGACCGGTCAAACTATGTCAGGCCCGGCCCGCTTAAGACGTGGCAGGCCTCGTGTGGGCCTACCATCTACCACGGGGTTTCAGGTTAACGCCGTTAACGCGTAACGGCGTCGCCACGTGTCGGTTGCATGACGTCGCAGTCAACGGGCTCGAAAACACTTGTACAACGGTCCGATTTTCCGTGGCGGAAGGGCGCCCAAACGCGACGGACCGAAAAAAACATCGTAGGACTTTGCCTGACACAGTTTGGACAACAGAACCCATATCGTCGGGTTAGGCTCATAGGCGACAAAAAATAACCCCTAGTGGACGATTTTGGGACGTTGTCTATCAGAACTTTTCTTGTAGTGCATCTCGCCTCGCCCAGCTGAAAAAGCTATATTTCGCCGTTGCACCCGACCCAAAAAGCTACTGCCACCGAGACCAAAAAAGCTACATCTCGCCACCACACCCGACCAAAAAAAAGCTACATCTTACCGCCTTTGATCGAAAAAGCTACATCTCACCACCGGCCCCGATCGAAAAGGTTGTTAGGAATAAATCAGCTTAGAATATTTCTTAGAATATTTCCTATAGCAGTTAGCATATTAGAGATTTTTCCAATCTCTATGCAAAGCGAACAGTTGTGTCCTTTTCAAAGAGACACAAGTTTTTAACCGACATGTACTCCCAGCTGTTCAGGTCATATAAATACCCGCAGTCCCCATCAATGAAAGGCAATCATTCAATCCAATCTCTGTATCTCTTCACGTTATCACGCACGCATCGCTCTAGAGAGAGTAGGCTACAGGAGAGAACAGAAAAAGGTGAGAAAATTGTGGCTTTGCTGCCATCATTGGCTTTTGATTTTGCTCGCTTTCTGGCACGAGAGGACCGTCGCATTTATGCTTGTCGCCGACGGACCTTCGGTCTTGCTATTGCTGCTCATCGCCGGACTTTCGGCCGCCGCCAACAACGTCGCAGGAACAGGAATGGTGGCCTCTCCCACCGCATGATAGTGCTTAGTGCTCCTCGCCGTTGCTAAGGCCCTGGTGGTGGCCTCCGCCGCCGCCACAACCATCGTCAGCACTACCACCATGTTCACCGCCATGTGCAGCGCGACCACTTCGCTCGAACAACAGAACCAAGTACCAGGACAGTAATCTCCCGGGAAGAAGTTCAAGCCATACCAGCGGAGGCCACAATTGTGCCGGAAGTTGTCGCTGCTGCGCCTTAGTTCACCGTCGTGCAGGAAGTTGCTGCAGAATTCGTTGATGCAGAGTACCAAGATGAGGCCTCTTCCTCCAAAATCAGTGCAGGCGCTGATGAACTGCTACCCCCACCACCGACGTTCATGGTCCCGCCCATGGAGTGGCTGCTGGGCGGGCCGAGCGCAGGATGGCTGGTGGACGACCCCGAGCGCGAGTTCTCCGATGACGAACTCGAGACTCTGAGGCGGCTTATGTGCTACTTCAAGCGCCACGGGCAATATCTGGCCAATTGCATTTTGTTGGGGCTGCACTGTGTCTAGCCAGTAAATTTACTACGAAGGCAATAGCTGGCCTAGTATAATTAGCAAGGTACATTAGTGCTCCTATCGCACTAAGGTATGGAAAATCAGGTCCCAATACATCGTCGTTATCATCCCTAGATCTAAAAGGATTCTTTATCATATCAAGGGATCTAACGACCATGGGTATTTTGGATGGATATGATTTATCCATATTGAATTTTTTCAAAACTTTCTGAATATATGCGGGCTGATAAACGAGTATTCCTGAGGGAAGATACTCAAGTTGTAAACCTGAGTAGAATTTGGTTTTTTCCAAATCTTTCATCTCAAACTCCGTCGTTAAATGATTGTGTGCTACAGATATATCTGCCATGTTACCAGTGATGTTGAGGTCATCAACATAAACTGAGATGATGCAAAATCCTTTTGAGGATTTCTTTATGAAAATGCATGGGCAATCATCATTATTTGAGTATCCTTTCTGAAGAAGGAACTCACTATTATATGATTCTCCCGAATCGATATAGATTAAGGAAATTTCATTAATTGTGATTTCCCATAACAACAGAGTCTGATTGTTTTGATGTCCTAGCATTAGAATTTTTGTGCATATTTATGCTAGGTTCTTGATATTGAACATCATCTTGGTGTCTATCAACTTCAGGTTGATTTGCATTTACCGTTATAGATTTCCTTTCTTTCCGTTGTGGCTCTGGAGAAGCCTTTTCCCTTGAGACCAGATTTCTCCCCCTTTTATTTGCAATTGGGAGTTGAGTAATTTTATTTGGTATCTCTACTCGTTCTGGTGCATTGACTGCAGGGATATATGATTTAGTGACATATTTGTGATCAGTAAATGCATCTGGCAAATTATTTGCAAAGTGTTGCAAATCTATTATTCTCTGAACTTCAGATTCAGATTCTTTAGTACGTGGATCTAAGGATTGGATACATGTTACATTCTAATCTATTTTCTGGCATTCTTTGTGGTTTGTTTTTCCCCCTAATGCCGGGAAATGATCCTCATCAAAAATTGAATCCGCGTATCGGGCTGTAAACAGGTCCCTGTTAGGGGTTCTAAATATTTTATAATTGACGGAGATTTATATCCTACATAGATTCCAATTTTTTATGGGGGATCATGGAGGTACGCTGCGGTGGTCATATGGGGGATTTTTGGAGGACATACATGGATTGAAGAAAATCAAGTTCTTACAAGACTAAGGACTATCAAGAACGTTCGCATTCAAGACGCTATGGATAATTACAAGACATATAAGATTTTGAAGACAGCGTTGTCCGAGGGGAAGTGTTAGGAATAAATCAGCTTTAGATTTAGGCTAATCAAGCAGTTAGCAGATTCCTTAGAATATTCCCTATAGCAGCTGGCATATTAGAGATTTGTCCAATCGTTGTGCAAAGCGAACAGTTGTATCCTTTCCAAAGAGACACAAGTTTTGTAACCGACATGTACTCCCGACTGTTGAAATCATATAAATACCCGCATTCCCCATCAATGAAAGGCAATCATTCACTTCCAATCTCTGTATCTCTTCAAAGGCTACATCTCGCTGCGCCGCACCCGACCGAAAAAAGCTACATCTCGCCTTGCCCAGTCGAAACAGTTACATCTCGCCTCGCCCGACCATAATAGCAAAATCCCGATGCGGCACTCGACCGGAATAGCTAAATCTTGCCGCCTCAGACCGAAATGGCTACATCTTGCCACCGCACTCGGCTAAAAAAGCTGCATCTTACCACCCACGATCGAAATGGCTACATCTCGCCGCCTCACTTGGCCAAAAAAGATGCATATAGGCTACATTTCGTCGCCACACCTGACCGAAAAGCTACATCATGCCGTCCCCGGCCAAAAAAGCTACATCTCGCCATCGCCCTCGACAACAAAGCTACATCTCGCCGCCGTACACCGAACGAAAGCTACACCTCTGGTCGGCCCACGCCATTGTAGGTAGTAGATGAGATCATCCAGATAGGTAGCAATAACATCACAGGTCATGAAAATAGGATAGATTTAGATTACACCATGTTTCTGTTACATCTTAAGGAAACACTAATGTTTCACTTTTTATCTTTGTAGTTACATACATCTGCAGATCAGAGCCTAGAATCCATAGTACACTCAAACGGAGCAGTTAGCACATAGATGTGGTAAGCACAAGTTCAGATTTCTGACTACTTCGTCCAAGAGGTAGAGATTGAATAATCGAAACACTATGGTAAGCACACGTTCCAATTCAAACTAGTTCGTCCAAGAGGAACTCATATGAAAGATGATATTGTTGCCAGTTGATTTCATACGGGGGCTTCTATTCAATCTCTACACAAAACTCATATAATTAGATGCACATAAACGTCGTGAAGACTACCCACGCATAATAACAAGATCAAAGTTAGAAATCATTGTTGCAAATACTTGAATTAAAATCAAATATTCTTACAATGATCGCAAATTCTCAAGGAGATCTCTATTACAAGATAATGGCTATGACTATGGAGGGGATTGGAGCGGAGATGGATGAACTATGGTGGTGGATCTCCTTCAATGAGTTGGTGGATGTCGGCTTTGTTTACCTAAAAATGTCTCTTTTTTTGGAATCACTCCCTTCACATAAGTTATAGTATTTTTTGGAAGGACACCAAGCAGACATCATGGAGAGGAAGAGGCTCTTGCGTCAAGGTCGTGGGGCAAGTGGTGGTGAAGCGTCAACTCCTCGAGGTGAGTCTCCGATGAGTGGTGTTGGTGATGGCGGCCTCGACCACTCTAGCGATGTTTCATGCTTGATTGCGTTGTGATGGCGGGGTGCAACTTTTTAGTTACCGCCGTGGCCTGGCTCCAAGATCGTTTTGGGTTGACTTATGGTGACAATTTGATGTATAACTATGAACTGTGCATCAAATTTGACTGTATTCATCATGATTGTGTATATCGTTGTGCTCAATTTCTGTTTTACGGTTCCAGTTTGGTGGTTGCGCACAGGCAGTGCTCAATTTCTGTTTTACGGGTTGGGTTTACGGGTACTGTTGTGTGCCGCGAGTTTTCAGCCCATAAAAAACGTTTTCAGTGTCTGTGCTCGCGCTTTACGGGTTGGCTTTTCACAGTCTGCTAGACGCCTAGACATGCTCTAAGAGCATCTCTAGCAGAGCCCGAACTCACGGCCTAAACTGAATAATTCCGGCGAGAATAGGGGTTCGGGCCGAAACGGAACCCAAAATCGCGGCCTCGCCCGTATAACGAGTTCGGGCCCCCCGAGAAATCGAGCGGTCGCCCCGTATTAAAAGGGTTTGCGGAGGGGAGTTCGGTTTCCAAACCCTACTCCCCTTCGCCATTCCACTCCCTCCGCCGCCGCCTACCCCTTTTCCGGCGAGCAATCCAGCAGCGCCCAGTCACCGATCCACCCTCCTCGTCGGCGCGATGGCGTCCCGTGGCGGCTCCCAAGGCCGCGGCGCCGGATTGGGCGGCGGTGACTCACCGCCACGCCCGTCCTTGTTCCGCACCGATGCGGAGCGGCGCAAATGGAACAGGTCGGAGGGCGTGAGAGTATGAGGCGGCCCGCCGGGAGGAGCGCGTCCGCCGCGTGAAGCTCGAAATAGTCGAGCTTGACGCCGACGAGGAGTGAAGCTCATCCACGACAGGGTCGACGCCGTCTGCCGCCGACACGCTGCGCCACCACCGGCACCGCCGCACGCATATGCCACTATTTTAGGCCGCATTTTGCTTAACTAAGTAGCGCTCGCCGGTGTACAAGTATTTTAGGTTCGAACTATGTAAGTTTTGATGCTCAATCGGAGCATCAAATTCATCTCGAACTATGATCATCGCCTAATTTACCCGCGATATTTCAAATTCTGCTTTTCAGTTCCAGTTTTACGGATTCTAACTAATCTGTGACAACGATTTTTCAGCCCGTAAACACGAGTTCCTTGAACTCAACTTGCATTTTTCAGTTCATACGGGCTTGCTAGAGATGCTTTAAAGGGTATTGCGCCGCCGGAAAGAATAGCTTGGGCGGCCACATGCCTGTGCATGCTGGTTGGCTGGTGGAGAGCCTCAACGTCGCCGCCAGCACAGCCGGACGGGAGACGAGACGCACCATTAAAACCTGGGCAGACACATGCCTGTGTAAGGCATATTTAGGCAGCGTTTAGGTCCTTGGACAGACCGGTCATTCAGCCGCTGCAGATGCCTTTCCACGGAAGGCGATCGGTATGTAGCTGAACACGGCTGCCGAGTATTCCAGCACAATTCCCTGCACGCATCTGGCTAAAGTGCGTTGCCGTTGAGGGATTCTGTAAAGAGTACGGCCCCTTGAGCTGGTCATCCATTCACTGTGACAGAACCTCGCGAGCGAATCATAGATGATGGTACGTATCTCTCTTTTGTTACGTGCCGCAGCGACAAGGCGAAACAAAAGGATACAATACAACCGCACAACAAAATGATGTATCAAGTGAATGTTTTTGATACAACACACCATGAAAACTCCCTCTGAACAATAACCAAAACTGGGGGACGAGATGCACATGTTTTCCGCTAAATCAAAATCTGGAAAGTCCCCTGCTCCAAGCCATAGCTACATGTTTATATGCTTCTCCTTTCCTTGCTCTGCTAGCAAGTAGAGATAACTGATGACTTTCAGGATTCATTGCCGGGAGGACTTTCTCTCCTGTTGCTGAGCCGTAGATCCAGCTTTATGTTCATAGCCGCCAGCTCTGCAGCCAAATACCTGAAGACGTAAGGCATCGCTACGGTCTCCATCCCTTTGTTTGTTTGGCAGGCCTGGCACGCAAAGTTCTTGGGAGGCTTCAAGGTGTTGACGCCGAGCATGTTGCGCTTGGATTTCTTCTGCGTCTCCGACTTGATCACCGTCGCTGTCAGGAGGCTCCCGCAGAGGGAGCACACATCTGCTATGTGGTAGTCCGAGCAGGTGTGGAGCCTGTCATGGAGGAGATAGGAAGCCCCGTGAGCAAGGAGCGCATCGCGCTCCATCTCACCAAACCGGATCCCTCCTCCGTGTTTCCTTCCTCCTATCGGCTGTCTTGTTACTTGATCTACGCGGCCTGTCGTGCGAACCTACATAAATAGAGCACATCAATAAGAATATACATCATACCAATCTGCAATGCTGAGAGTTCATACTGCGTATGTTATACTAGTATTCAGAATGAACAGTTGCACACCTGAAATTTGTCTGAGACCATATGACGAAGACGTTGGTAATATACAGGACCAATGAAAATCTCACAGTTCATATATGTGCCAAAAAGTCCGCTGTACAGGACCTCTACCCCATGATAATTAAACCCATAAGATGCTAGCATGGGACCCAGTTCATCCACAATGGAATCATATTTACTAGAATTTTCCCCTTCCTTTTTGACTGAGCTTGCAAAAGGTGTTGCATCAATGAACTTCCCATGAAGACTTCCAGCCTATAGAGACAGATGTCAGTCAGTCAGTAAAGGTGCAAATACACAATACAACACTCTAGTAATTCGAAAAGATGAAACCAAGATTAACATGTTAACCATAGCACAAAGTTTATTCTTAGAAAAAACTAACATCAGTATCATATATGTACTTCACTTTCCCATCTATAAGAACAACAATTTTATAGGAGGATATGTGAGTTTCTCTTTGGCAGAAACAAAACAATGTTTTGAAGTGTTCCAATGTCTGAAAGTAAGAAGGGGGCGCTTTAGATGCAAAATGCGGGCTTGATCAATTGTCCATCACCCAGAATATTAGGGCTGGTTTGCTCGGTGTACTCTACTATTCAAGTTTCATGCGCCAACCAGTAGATCAAAAGTCCAAATTTATGGAGAAGGTTGGGCAATCCACATATACTTCCAACACCCCCTCTCACATGTGGCAAGGCCTACAAATGTACAGAAGGGGGACAAGTAGCTTTTTTCATCTAAACTGCGAACAGGGAGACTTGAACCCACGACCTCTGCTCTGATACCATGTTAAGTTTCATGCACCAACTAGTAGAACCGAAAGTTATGACGATGGTTGGGCAATCCACATATATACACAACATGCTCAACATCATGCCTGAGAAAAATGGTGCCTAGCCTCATCCTGGGAAATTGATGTTTTTACCACAAGCCAAAGGTGCAAGTGATTAGTTACTGTCCTGGCCTGTCAGACTATTAGGTAAGTTTCAGTAATCGTATGTTTCACATCGAAATGGAAAGAGACTTATTCTTATCGTTGCCACAAAGACACCCTATCCTCATCCTCAGTTCCTCGCGAACCCAGATCCGTCGGGAGTTCAACTAGAGGAATGACCCACAATTCAATCTTTCACTGGCTTGCTCCGCAATCAGGTAGTGCATCAGTTTTTCCTCCGTCACTTGGTTTCCACCAGCTGCAGGGGCTCACAGCGGCAACAGTGGCCAACGAGCCCAAGCAAGCTCCCAATGGCACATGTACCAGAGCTGACTCACAGAGGCCAAGACATCAGGCGCCGTGGGCCCTTGGTGGACCAGAGCTTGAAGACAGAGTCTATGGTTAGGTGGTGTACACTGCAGCAACTGTTAGATTCTTCTTTCAGTCCTTTTCTTGTTTGTGCTCCGACTGGTGATGGCGTGTGATTAGAGCAGGCTCCTGCAGGCGCACATCCAGGCAGGCATTTTTTCTCTAACCAAACAACATCCAGGCAACTCCGAGGGAAGCTCCAGGCCAGGCATAAAGCACAACCAAACAATCCCTTAATCCTGTTATTTTAGCATTGTTGCAATTTTGACTTTCATAGCAAGGAAGCATCACTCATAGTAATTCTTTAGGAAACTCCAAGGAGATGAAAACAAAAGCTTTACACATAGTAAAAGATAAAACATAAGTCCAGAAAATCTAATTAAGGACTCAAAACTGCGAGCACCAAACATGGCAAGCACTGTATCGTTATAAAAGGTATGACAATATATCAAACTTAATCTTATGGTTTTGGGCATATCGAGATGGAAACAGAAGTGTTTTTTCAACATGCAAAATAAAACATTGGCTTATCACAATCTACTAACACAAGTCAAATATTACCTTTGCTGCTATAGACTCTATGAGCATTGCTATTGTCATTCTTGAAGGAAAAGCATGAGGATTAATGATGAGATCTGGCCTCATGCCGGTATGTTCAGAGAATGGCATATCAATGTCAGGCCACAACTGTGAACAAACTCCCTTCTGCCCATGTCTGCTGCTAAACTTGTCACCAATTATAGGATTTCTCTTGCGGCGCAGACGAATATTTACCTGATTAACACATAAAGCAATGAATAGCTTGAGATAAGAAAAATAAAATTTCAACACATTTCGGAAACTATGATAACATACAAGCAATTGAGAAATTCATTGTACAAAATGCGACTGTAGTTGACTGGTTAATAATAAGTCACAGGTTTTAAGCTGATGCGGTTTTTTCCTCTTGTAGCATTTAAGCTTCACAAATTGCTACTATCATACAACCATTTAAGAAATCATTGGTTTACAGACAGCTACTAAAGATGCCTAAGCCCTTTGAACAAACCAAATGAGTGTCCCTGTATGATTGCTCCAATACTTTTAAACATCATCTTTTACTTGATGCGAAGGTGCCCTTACCTTCTCTAGGAAACCTTTTGAATTTGCCCCATTGACAGCAACATAGTCGATAGTTGCTGGCTCTGTGCCCTTTAGTCTGACAGGCCTTATCGCACCAGTGAGTGTGTTATAGACACTGTAGTACTGCTCATTTGGAACTACTGCCTGTTCATACAAAAGTACATCTCAGAGAAAGAAGAAACTCGACCACTTCTTGCTCTCCACACAGGAACATCTTTACTTATATATATTGATCACTACCTCTCCAACCCGAGGAAGGCCATCTGAGTCAATTACATCGCTTGTGTCCCTCGATAGTCTACTCTTGGCGAAGACTTCCGGAACATTTTCTCTCCTTTTTGATGACAAGTCAATGCACTCTGTCTGCAGAAAGAGTTCACAAGAAAAAGGTTTCAGAGAGTCAGGGCCCGTACTTTCAACAAAATAATCGGTCTAATCTCGAGCTTTCTTAAGAACATGAACTCCTTCCTGAAAGTCTATGTGCATATGTAATTGCAATGGCATTATTAAAAAAACATAACGCAGCTCATATCCAGTAAATTTTGTTTGTGGGGTACAAAGGGTAATCGCGCTGCATAACCTTGCCTGGAGAGAGAACTCATTGCAAGTCGCCACAGAAGCAAATTTCAGTCCAACATCCTAATGACGTAAAGCCTCTAAAGCATGTTTAGAGACTATGTAGGTTACATGTGAAAGAAACAGTTCTAAAGCAAACAACATACATTTATGCCTGAATCATTTAGTTCTTGTAGATAATGAAACGGTTCACAGGTCACTGAGAAAAGAAAATGCCATAATTACCTGGTAAATATCTCCACGGAACATCCCACGATCAACAGCTGATTTGTTCAAAATCATGGCATCCTCCATGTCATAGCTAGATTAAAAGAACAATTTATCACGTCAAGCTAAATTTCCCCTCGTAATCATACTGTTATATAGTGTAATAAAAAACTTACCCTGTATATGATAGCACCGCAACAATAGCATTTGTTCCTGATGGAAATTCATCCATATGATATTTTTTATATGTAGCAGTTCGAACAATTGGTGTCTGAGGGGTCTACAAGCCAAGAAGACGGTCTATAAGGTGACGATTCCATAGAATACATGGTAAGCAAGAGAAAGATTAATTGAGTTGGCTGCTGGCAAATCCATCCTATTGTACTGAATGAGACAGACAGATGACGTTATATATGTAGGGCAGGGAGTGAAACTATGTGTTTATGCTTAATTTCATTTTAAAGATATTTTCATGGTTGTATTATTTACAATGCAAGAGATAAGGCTTCTAGTCAGCCATGAAAAATGTTTAATCAAGTTACAAAACTGCATGTAAATAACAACCAATAGACTGAAATTCCTTACAAAACTTAATACTCCCTCGTCTCACGAAACTGATCTGAAATTTGTCCAAATTTGGATGTATCTAGATGCTATTTAGTGTCTAGATACATCCGAATTTTGATAAACCTCAAGACAACTTTCATGGGACAGAGGGAGTACTTGATTTGAACGAGTCACTTGAGGAGCTCCCAAGTTGTGATTTTCAGCCTGAGTTACTTGCCATAAAATACAACCAAGTCTCAGCGAGTTTTACTTGACCTATTTTTACAAACTACTATTTCATGATGTTAGAACTTGCAAGGAAAAACTAGAAAATTCTAGTGTGCACAGGATCACCAAATTATGCTGGGTCCTGGAGGAGACCACGGCTAACAAAATATTACGCCTTGCACTGGAGTAATAACCGCCAAATCCTAACTGTCACATACAAATTCTCAAAACCCAGGCTGCAGAAGTATGCTCTTAGGGTCAAACTACCAGTTCCTTAACAAGTATGTAAGGCTTACTAGGCAAGTATACTACATATATAATAAACTAAACAAAGAAAACTCCTGAACAATAACTGGATAGACTGAATTCAAAAATAAGAAACAACAAACCTGTAAATGGAATGCTTTAACATCTGTACGAAATTTTAAAGCTTGACCAGAAAAACCCATAGTTTGCTTTGCCATCTACAGAAAATAAACATGAACATTAGTCAGCCCTAAAAGAAAAGAGCCCCACCCTTCTTTAATCTTATGCATGATCAATTAACGCTGCAGAGGCAATATCAGATTATTGACCTGGCATTGGTACATGTTCCGAGGGCTTTGGTTGTGATCAGACCAAGGAGTCAGATTTGCGACTACACTTAGAATGGCCGTAGGGTGAATTTCTTCATGAGTTGCAGGAAACAATGTTCCTCTCCCACCATTCCCACCATCTGGACATTTTATCTCCATAAATGCCTAATATACAATGAAAAATCAGTTCCTGCAATATTAGTGGCAAGTAAATACAAGGACGAAGGAGTTGATCGAACGACACCTGTTCAAATGGTCCAATAAGCTCAATACTTGGCTCTCCACCAGGTAGACTAACCAGATTTTTCACTGGTCGAACAAATCTCGCAGGACTTGTGAAAAGGTAGAGGCCAGGATAAGCCCCACCAAGACTCAAGGGAACATAGCCCACTTCTAAATCTTCCGGAGTCTGATACAAAATTTAAGCATGGCCCTGTGAGTCAGTAACAAAATATGTAGCGCACATGAAAAGTAAGAAACTACAAAAAATGCAAGCGAACAGACCGCTGGGTGTGACAGTAGCTTTAATCTCCGAAGATAGTTAACTATCTCATCAATCTTAGCAGAAGCAATAGAACCAACAATGCATCCATCTAAATGGACATGAAGGATTTCCGGGGGACCAGCATGCTCTATCTTCGGCAACAATGGGGTCATTCCACCACGAACCAATTCAGATAAAAGTTTATCCTTTATTTTCTGAAAATCTTTAATTGCGCCTTCCGAGTTATAGCAGGATGAAACACCTGGAAGTACCCATTCGATTAACTGATGGAAACAAGGATAACACACACAAAAACACTTAGCAGCGCCCTTCCCAAAAAGATTTGCACACAGATACATCATGTTGGCAAAGATAACACAAACAAGAAACTATGAATTCAAGAGGAAAACAATGGTGTTGGGGGGAGGGAGGCACTGCAAATTCAATCTAAGAGATTAAGAATTTTGAAAAAGCTTACGGCATGTGGAAGTCATATGGTTCAGTAAACCACAGGGCTCTCCGTCTGGTGTATGAACTGGACACAGGAAACCCCAAGACCTACATAGAAATTCTCAGTACAATCGATGTGTATGCAAGAAAACAAAAATATTGTATGCAAGAAAACAAAAATACAATGCCACACAATATCACATACTCTGGAAGTAACTTCCTAACAGTTGTCGTCCGCATTTTAGCAAAAGCAGCACCCCTATGGACAGACCGGAAATGTGAGATATAACGATGGAAGTTGAGTCGTTCAGCTTGAATGGTCATCCCATCTCTCTGAAAATTATCAAAAATAATGCACATTATTCCTGAAAGTAGTATGGAAGAAAAATATGAACACTGACATCAGAAGTGACTTCTAAAAGATCAAAATTGCCAGCATTCAGTTCTGTCTTCCAACAGAAAAATGATCATAATTCATAATCCATGGCAAGCATTCAATCTCTCTTAATCAATAGCGCCACTCAAATTTCAGGAATATTGTTGCCTCAAAAGCTTACAACTATGAAGTCGCCTACAAATGCAGTAGGCATCATAAGAGACACACCTGTGGAAGATCCAACATTGACTGTGAATTCGCTCTGCCAACCTTTATCAAAGACTCGATAGCTCTGCCAACAAATGTTGTATGTTTACTGAGAATTTTCCGTATCTCCATTGCTGCACAAGTAAACATATGATTGAGTGTAAATATAAAATATGCCAATGTACTGAGAAAACTCGGAGCTAACAGAATCCAACAGCCGCATCTCATCCTAAACAATGCTTCAAAAAGGTCAATTAAATGGCTGGTGAATATACTAGAAAAGTGAACCCAATTGACCCAAATCTTGCCAGTTTTGACTGCATTATGGAGATGGTTTTTGCTCTGCTCGGTGCAATCACCCTTTGTCCCGGTTTATAGGTCCTGCACGTATACCTATATCGTAAATTTGATCAACGTAATGCAAGTTATATACAAAGTATATATCATTAGAAAGGTCAGATGTTCTACTTTGTAATGATATAACTTTTGTGTTGTACAATTCATATTATGTTGGTCAAATTGACGATCTAGGGATACGCGCAGGCCCTATAAACCAGGACGAAGGGAGTACTTAACTAATTGGGGTTCAATTTGTCTAGCTTGTGGTGTTATCTGATCGCCAAACATACAATACCGCCTGCGTCCTTTTCCTGAGTAATCCAAGGTATATCACCTTGTGAGCACACATACTTAACAATACTTTACCCCTTTTCCTGAATATTAGTACATGCATTCAAGATTTAAATGTCGATCTGTCCCAAGGAAAATTGCTCTCTAACACTCACATTCAAAATTCCCAGCGTTCTAGAATTAAGATTTCTTGACACTGCTCTCTTACACTCACATTCAAAATTCCCAGCGTTCTAGAATGAAGATTTCTTGACACCACTCACAAGGTACATGGTAAAGCTTTTAATTTGGTTTGTAAAGCAACTACCACTTGACTAAGGGGAAGATTCTCTTCTCCATAACAATCATGTTTCAACACGAGGGATAAAGGATGAAGATAGAATCCAAATGCTTGAGTAAGGTTGCAGTTCTGACCATGGCCATTTTATATACTCTCAAGAAATAGTATAACATTCTCTCTGGAAAACATGAAGCCAAGTAGAGATCCTTATTTTAGACTTCAAGCGAGCATCGCCATGAGATCTCGTAACAAGTTATGATTCAGTTGAATTGAAAATACATAAAAATTTTGGGACATGCAGCATTATACACTAAGATACTCTCAGCAGATCACGTTTTCCTTTAAGAGCGGGTAGGATGAGTGTGTTAGCAAGGTATGCTTGTTAGTGCATTATTATTAATGCATGTGTGCAAAAATCATTGTCTTTCAGTACCATCTCTGGCAAAGAACCCAAGCAAGCATCTCAGAAATGCACCTAACTAAAACAACTGCATAAAAGGCAAGCTACACATTTTCCCAGTAAATATAATGTACTTTTTAATCCCAGATATCAGCTTATATATTACCATGAATGAATCTTAAGATATTCTGAGAGCTCAAAGTATCAATGGTACACAACTAAACAAACCTAAGTGTTACGAAAACATAATCAGCAACTAGTATCCCCATGTTGAAAAAAACTGCACAAAACGTACAATAAACTAATAATTAGGCATTAAACTTGAGTAGAATATAAGCGTACAGTTACTGAGTTCGAAGCTTTTATTCTTTGTCAGCTCTTCAAGAATTACACGTTTAGACTTCCGCATCCAATCTTGAATCCTATCCTGCAGATATAAAGAATACTTCAAGTAATGTGGAAGGTAGACGAATCAAAAATTTCCCCAAGAAAAGACTGGCGCCGACATCAACATGACACAAAAGAAAAACAGCATCAAGCATGTGCAACATATTTGTGCATCAGAAGTGTTGGACCTCTAAAATCTTGTACCTATTGTTTTGCTTCTCCTTTTGATAAAGGATATGCAAATGCTTGTTTGCAAACTCTATAAAAAAAACTGTGTTCTCTATTTATCTCAACATCGTAAATTTGTAATCTACTAGGGAACGATCTTGAAATAATAGGACAAATAAGTTCAGGAAGCTCCCACAAGTAAAAAAACTTCCAGATTTTAACCTACAGCCTCAAAAATTTGGAAGAGAGAATGTGAAGTGACCGAGATGAGTAAAATAGTCATTTAGAACATCATAATGTTCTAGTGTTATTTTACAAAGGAACATTATAGTGGCAAATCTGGAGTTCTACGGAACAACTTTCCAAAATAAGTAAACAAGTGCAGTTCGTAACCTTCAGAAAAACTGTGATCAGGTACCCAGGCAAGAGAGCTTCTTGGAATTGAAGTGCATCAGGATTATCAGGTGAGGCAGTTTGATCAACAAGAGCATAAAGTTTCTGTAGCATAAATCTAAAGCAGCAAAAAATAAGAAATGCACATGGTTAAAAGTGATCAAAAGGACAGACATTTCATGAGATAGGGTTAGCAAACTTCAACTCACATCAATAGATTAAATTTTGCATGGTTGTCATTCTGCAGGTGCACGAGAATATAGTCCTTGATAACCGCCTCAGCAACCTAAACAGTGTGGAATTACCAAAGTGAAGAAAGATACAGAAATCAACAGCATACAAAAAAAACAAATAATATACTCAATATTACAGTTTCATAATCATCCTTTTCAAATCCATCCATCACAGACCGAAAGTACTTGCCTGCATTCCAAGATCATTATCGGCATCAGCAAATATAAGAGGACTTGAAGATATTACAATGCAAAATAAACTAAATCAAACTACCAATATGCACCAAGCATTGTTTGCGCGTGATGAGGGACAGAGCTCTGACTTCATCAAGAATTATTTGTGTCCTTTCACCAATTAGCTCAGTGCCGACAACCCCCTTTCCATTTCCATGTTTATCACTGTAGCAGCATGTCAAGCTTGCACCTATTTCCCAGTCACTCGTATCAACAAGAGCCTGCATTGGCAAATCAAAAATCCAGTCAATGCAATGCTACCAGGACCAATGCTAAGGATACTTCGTACCTAGCCTGGATGTATAGATATTATTTTCCCTCCAATTCACAAATAAGTGATGTTCTGGACAATGACACGGTCTTCAAGATATGACTTTGGCCAATAAATTTTACTAGTATTATATATGCATAAAGCCCAAAAACATCTGAAAATACTTTCCAAGACAAATCCATACACTTCCAACTAAAATATTTAAAACAGTAATTTCGGTCACAATTCTAAGAGTTTGGCTAAAGTTATGTCTATAAATATGATTTCAGGCTTAATCAAAATATTTAAAATAATAATCTAAGTAAGACAGTCACAGTTTTAAATGTTGGCTAAAGGTATGTCTAAACCGTCACGTATTTGTGAACTTTGTTTACATAACTGAGCAGCGCTTTATACATTAAACATAATGTTCATTACAAATGATGGTCCGGACAGACTCGGGGACATCAGTAACGTCGCTTATTGTGATCTGGAGGAATATAGAAGTATAGAAGCATGATCATTTAACAATCCTGTGAAGAACCAAATACTAATACCGAAGGTGCACAGTACCTATTTTAACCAAAGGATGCTTAACTTTCCAAAAGATGGGAATGAAACTATTAAATTAACAGAATGACTTCACAGCATAGAACAAGCTCGTGACGTTATGGATTATTAATAAAACACGGCTTAACAAACTGGAACACAGGGAATGTCTGAACATTCTAAGCACTTCCATGTTATGCACAGGGAATGTCTGAACATTCTAAGCACTTCCATGTTATACACTGCCCCAATGATAGAATTCTATGATAAAGAAATTGAGATGAAATAAAACAAATGTTCTTACTCACGCAAGCCATGGCACTGTACACAAAATGAATGCTAATGGATTATTATATGCTAATTAGGAAACTGTAAGCATCACAAAATGATGACAGTCGTCTACCTTGAGAACAATCCCAACTGGAAGGAGAACCTCTCTGCCTCCAAACCTATTTTCACCACAAATTCAAAAGGTCAAATTGAGAAAAACCCAGATGTCTTCTTCGATTCGCTATGTACCAGCACAGAACTTACCAAAACCCTAGCCTTGCACTTCCATTTTGTAAGTAATACAACTTTACTGTCACGCTGCTGGACTGGTCAAGATGAACACATCTGTTGAAAGAAAAATAAATTGCAAGATAATGTAGGCCATAAAAGCATACAGAAGAAATTAACATTTAACATAGGCACGTCATCCATCTGAGGTTCCTGCTTAATTCAGAAAGAGTTAACTCTCAGACCAAAGGACTAGCAAAAGTACGGGTAGGTATGTTCAGTTCGATTCCAAAATAATTTGGTTGTAGCAAACTGCTAGCCAAAATATGCTCAGAAAAACCACAACTGAATAAAAACAGCAAATGATATCTAACTGAATAAAAACAGCAAAATGTTTTCAGTTTCCGTAGATCGAATTAAGTAGAACTTAGCCAATTAATCTAATGGGTTTCCGTAGATCGAATTAAGTAGAACTTAGCCAACTGATCTAATGGCTACGACGAGATGGCTGAAATTGAACACCTGTTTTCTCAAAAATAAACATGAAACGAAAAATGGGAATGAATGGGAATGTCAAGAGACCGAGATGGAGCTACGGGACTGGGCGGCTTCACTAATGCCTCACCTTTGCCCAGAGCCATTGTGGCTGAAAACTGCCGCTGCCTCGCCTCCTAACCCTGGCTTGTGGAGGCTGACATATACCCATGGCAGCAAGGCCTGAGAAATGTGAAGATTGAGGAATCGGGATTGGCAGGAAGGCTGTAATATACGATTGGTCAGTGGCAGTTGGCAAGCAATAGGGATGTATGCAGTCAGCAGTCACTGAGCACTAGCTAGTGTTGGCCTTGTAATCTTCCATGTCCAGCACTGAATGGAACTTCTAGTGGATTTAGAAAATTGGGAAGATAGTGCAAGTTGGGCTGCTTGCCTACTTGTCAGGATGCACATAGGGAAGATGACAACAGCATGGCAGGCACAGGTTCCAGAATACAGCCTACAGGAGTTCTTATGTTTAATTGACGAGTTGACTGACTCAGTTTCCAAGTCCCAAATAAAAAACAAGCGCAGAAATGGACAAGATGAATCTAAATAATACTACACAAAACCAGACAAAACAGACTTTTTGTTTCTTCTGTCCAAGTTTGGTTTGATGTTCAGGTATGGGTTAAGTTCACAACCCAGGTTAAAACAAGGTTTATTCAAAAAAAAAAATAACACATAAGAAAAGGGAAGAATTTAAGTCAGTAAAACCAAGACCCTGTCCAGCATTTTTTCCCCACCATATCTTTAGTTGTTCATGCTGAAACACAACTAGGTAAGAATCCTCCCACAACCTTTCCAAGTTCTACACCATAAACAAACTACCAACCACGTCCTGATATCTTGCTACGAATCCATACATTTCTGCTAAATTGCTGCATTTCAGAAAAAGATGGTGCTCCTTCTATGACCATTAATATAAATGATAGTTTGACACTTTAAAGTTAATAAACCATCTCAGAAATCGCTTGAACACAAAAGGCAGATTTGAAGAAAACTAACATAAAACTGAAATCGTGCTTGTTTCCTGTGAAGTGGCACACAACCCAAGAAACCACGATTTCAAGGTCATAACAGCATCCTGTTTCTTTTCATAAAGTGATAGACTCCCAACTTCCCAAGCTATAATGATACAGATCTAATAAATGTCAAGTTGTTTTCTTTCATCACATCAAGTTTGTTGTGCAATATACAGTCATATTAATGGACTACTTATTTATTTTACATCTTCTAAATTTTTAATAGATAGTCTGCAAGTACCATCTAGGCAGGTAGAATATAAGCAGTTGGAAACTTCGAGCAACAAGCAACCAATACCTTATCACCACAGCTTTGTCGGTGTATCCCTCGCCGCGCTTAACAAAAGAACTACGGACCATGCTCATCGGCTGAAAATAATCATAGCAAATTCCTCATCAGTAATTTTTGTATAATGGTAGCCGATTAAACAAGCTCAAGCAAAGGTGTGCCCATCTTACGTAATTACGCTTTTGTATAATAAGAATCCGTATAAGTCTCTCCATCCCACCACTTATAAAGTACCTAAAAGAGAATTACAAACACGCATTAATAGTTAAACAATAAACAAAGGGAACAATGTCAACAACATAATTCATGACCAACAGTACGCATATGAAATGTATCACAACATATATCAAAAGCATTTTTTACAAAGTGCCCTGCTACTAGATAAATTCACGTTTCTTGGAACGGTATCAAGATGAGAACATGACTTCTAACTAAGAGTTACATTCAGCAGTGCAGTTGGCTGCCCCAGGAAAAAAATGTATAAAACACACTAGTGCATAGATTCATAGAATATAGCCTATTATTTGATTATCAAACGATGCCAGAAAGGCAGCCCAAAACAACATCTATTTGTCCAAAAAACATGTATCGTCCACTCATTTTAGACTTGCAGTACAAGACATAAACAAAAGGAAGCAAACTAAATAACAACGGTACAAAGTCAATTAAGGCTGCATTTGGCATTGCAGTGGATCATGATAATCTCTCTTTCCAAGCCCATTTTTGCCAATTGTAACGTTGGTTTGGCGCGCTTTTTCCTACTTTTGTGACTAATTTTCTACATTACATTACGAAATAAGAACAAGCGCATCAATGTTCAGCAACCGGAAACTGAGCCTGAGACTAGAAATGGCAGCTAAGGGATCAAGCTGACAGTTCATAGAAAAGGGGATGTAAATGGACAAAGAAGTACATAACAAACTCACCCGCCCATTTCTGTGGCCTCCTCGCCATGGTAAATTAGTTTACGCGAATCGGCACCTCTTAGGTGGCAAAGTTTTGACTGGAATAGCAAGATAATAAAGTCAGGGAAAAGAATCGATTATTATATAAAGAGGTTGAAACAACAAAATTTGGCAGCCACAACAAAATAGTTATAAGAAATAACAGTTCTCAACCTCCGTTCAGAAATAAGTTACTCATTTTTTTCTAGATACACGTCTAGATCAAAGCTGAGTCACTTATTTCTGAACGGAGGGAGTAGTAGTACTACCTACATGATCTTACATAGTCCCAAACTGCAGCTGCATACTCCCTGCTACTCTAGATATTCGTAAATTGTTGGAAATGGTATGTGGATGTAATCACAAACGTTTTAAGATAAATGCCTACTAAGTTTATGCGGTTGTATGGTATGTTGTTCTTCATCTCTCTCTCTAAAAAAACAAGATACATGCAGAGAAGTTTCGTAAGAACAAGTTAACTGAAGTCAAATATATCCAAAGTTCAAAATTATGCTTGTAGTTTCACATGCATTGAAGCTTATTACAAATGACACAACAAAAACCCCACAGCATAAAACAGTGGACATTTTCATGATTTGCAACCAAATCTTGTTAATGTAGTCATGGCTGTTTTAAGGGATCTTTAAGGTGAAATGTCGGGAATATCAGCGACACCATGCAAACCATGTCATGCATGATAGTATCTCACGTCCCGCTGTGTCCTAGTCTTCAGGGTCTGGCGCGTGTGTATTTAGTTATTTGGCTAACGGATCTAACCCCTGTACATCAGTCCATGTATACTTACGACACCCAATCAATGGAAATCAGATTGTGTGGCAAGGGAAGACCTCCTGGCTTTGCTTTCAATTGTTACACTTACATAGAACCGTGGGCGCATACTGACATGCTCACTGCGACACAATAAACTAAGTGCCAAAGCCAATTCGGTTATTAGGCTTTAATAATGCTTGCAAATTTTAAAATCTATCAAGAGCATAGGAAATTACTTCAACTCATTAATCAATAAGAGCCGTTAAAAAAATTAGGCAAGAAAGGGTAACAACCATCAACATAATAGGCAAATGGCCAAAATTGAAGGTTTGCCTGATTGGCGCCCCATCATTAAACTGGAAGAAGGCTTCAACTTTGAATTCGCCACTATATGAAATTCTACCTTGCCTGCACTGCTCTCACAAAAAGAAAATGGGAAAGGAGTCAGGCCTACAAGCACAAGTCTATATTTATGAAGAGAAATACAATAGCATACGAAAAGAGTATGGACCATGATAGTGAAAGAAAGACTATGCTCAAGATAAAATGCCAAAAATACTACAAACCTCCTGCGGGTAGAGCGGTTGTTCCAACCGACCATCCTTCATTGGTGGGAGCACATGACCCTTCTCTAAGGACAGTATAGACAATTGTTAAGGAGAAGAAAAGGAACATTAACCATGCTGTTTTATGCACCATTCACTGTGATATCCAAGTATCCACTAATTTAGCATGCCTTACAAACTTCTTGCTGGAGCTTAATTGGCCACACCCCAGAGAAGCTGTGCAGAAGAAAAGAAAAAAGGCTAACATGTGCTCCAATAGTTCTGAGTTGGCATCAAGTATTTTTTTAGGATAATTCGGCCTAATTTTAACTCAAGGAAATCCTAGATATATCTTACTCAGTTACAGGCCACTGGGATGAGTAAAAAATGCAATTTCACATACCAAAAATGGGGGGTTGCAATCAGAAACAGTGGTGCCGTGCTCCAGAAAATTTACAATTGTGCCGTTGGGTTCACTTTCTGACTGTTTGTTGCTTTTAAATGCATATAGCTTGAATCAGGTATGCAAGAGTCATTTTGGTGCTGAGAAAGTATGAATAGTGATAGCTGTTTGCAGCTAGAGCTATTAAAAAACTCTATCCACCTCATAACAATCCCCGAGAATCTACAGCGCTTTTCCAGATTTTCAAAAAATTGAGATTCTACGCTATTTCCTGCAAGAGCAGCTAACCAGCAAGGAAGCAACCTTAAATTGGACACTGATATCTGACACTAGTTGCTGCAAGTTGCAATAGCTAAAATCCTATAGCTAAACAGAACAGCTGCGCTTGACGATAAAAGCAGATATCCGTACAAAAAAGAGTATTTTGGGGAACGAACGAAAAGAAAATTAAGTGAAGCGCGAAGGATATTTCTGAGGGTGGCGTTGGAGGAGGGGTCGGTGATCTCCATGGGGCGGATGGAAAGGAGCATCTTGTCGAGCCCCTCGTCGAGGAAGTAGTCGAACGACTCGATGTGCGGCCGGTACAGCTCCCGCAGCGTCGCGTAGTCGGCCGCCGCGGCCGCGGCTGGCGACTTCTCGGGCGCCGTCGGCATGGCGGGAGGGGCTCGGTGCGCCAGGATACGGCACGACGAGGTAGGGGGCGGCGAGGAGTGGCGGCGGAGGTGGCAGCGGTGGAGGTGTTCGGCGGGAAGGGTAAAACCCTAGAGAGGGAAGGAGGCGGCGGCGGCCGCGTGGAGGGTTTAAGGGGGAAGAGGACTCGAGTCCACCGGCGAGTATTGGTGTTCTCATAAAACCGGGCCCAACCGAGGTGCAGAAGAGCCGTTGTCTCTTTTTTGTTTTTCTTTTTTTTTTTCTTTTTAACTCAGACAAGAGGCACCGATGTTTAAAAATCCGATAGATTATTTTAGCCATTTTTAATCCTTTATCTTTCACGAGAGTCTAATTTTTATCCTAAAACTTCTATGTGATCCATAACAAACCCTAAACTCTTGAAAAGGCACGTCCCGTGGGAAAATGCATCCATGTTCAAGAAAAGGGCGAAAAAAATTAAATTTTTTGGAGAACCAAAGATGATCAAGAATTATTTTGGTCCCAAAAAGAATTTATACTGATCATCTTTTGTTTTCAGGAGGATTCAGAATTGTTTTTCAATATTTAAAATTACCACGAATTTTAAAATTTATGGGGTCCATAACACCCATGAGCCAAATATTCGCGTCCACATCCCGTCTACCTAAGAAGGACGGTGAGATGAACACACAAAAAAGGCTTCGCCTAACAAAATCGTGACACACCCCTCGTAGTGCCAAAACAAGAGAAAGATTACCAAGCTTCCCAAAAAATTTCTTCTTTGAACCAGAAACTGAGATAAAGGGTGACAAGGTTAGACTAACTAGAGTGCGTGATCCCGATGATGGGGGCTACCCCCGCTTTTCCTAGCACTGCCTCGCTGTGATGCTCGTCCTCCCTAGAATCACCATGCTCTTAGCACTGCCCTGTCGTTAGTCCGTTAGCACTGCCCTATCGTTAGCCTGTTAGTGGGGCTTGACAGGAACTAAAGGGGGGGACACGAAAATCAAGAGATTGAGGGAAGGGGACTAGAAATTTTCCACCTAAGCCCTTCCACCAAAATTTCCTTTAAAACTTTGTACAATGCTAGGGCGGGGGAGGGGGGTTGCACCCTAACTTGTAGTAAGCTCTGGCACCTCTATTGTGTCTCTTCTTGAGGCTCATCGGATTGGCGCGTCTTCCCACTTGAAGGAAAGAGCAAGGTGGCAAGAATCGACCATGTGATTCCTCCGATGAATGCGACAATGAATCGTTGACAAGCGCGAAGTCAATGGTGAACTTGACATCGTTCTGACGAGCGAGGACATGCAAGCAAGTTGGGGTGGCGAATGGGACAAAGGAGCTCGAGGGTCAAGAATGCATAGGCAGGACGACGTGGCGGACTAGCTAGCGGTGCCAAAAGTGAGGCAGCATGGGCACTTGTGTTGCAAGGTTTGGGGATTTGGAGCTCTCATCGATATTTTGACAAGAGGTGTATGTAATTTGACCAAGTAGAATCACCGATCAAGATTTACTTTCAGTTTGGTTTGCTTTACCGATTTATTGTGCCACTCGTTGTCCATGTATGCGTTTTTCTAGTTAGATGGATATGAGCATTTCCGAGAGCCTAGGGTTTGTTTTGGACCAAATAGAAGTTTTAGGAGTTTAGGATAAAAAGTGGACTTTCCTGATAAACGAAATTTTGTACTATATTAAAATTTCAAGTTTTTATTTAGTTTTCTTTCAACCAAGTGCCACGAATGATTTATGTATGCGTTGAAGTTTCTCTCTATATTAGAAAGTACTTCCTCTGCTCCGTGAAAGTAATATATCCAAATTTAGACAAAGTTAAGACAAATTTCGTGAGACGGAGAAAGTACAATGCTTATGGAACATGATGAGAAATGATATGTTACTATATTATAGGTCAGAGTAAAAAGGAATTGTTGCTTAATATTTTGGGGTTTGATTGGAAGCAGGGAGTTCTCGCGTGCTTCAGTAATTTGATAGATACATTAATATACAGAAATTGTCGATTATGAGGCGCGTGACGCCCCTGGCATCTAGTTGGAAAATGTAAACACGCCATGGACTATTTTTCCACATGAAACGGGGCATCGAATTATTTATATTTTGAACTGGTGTGCCATCAATATCCCATGTCCACCGCTTTGGACATCCAAATCCGCGCGAAGCATTTTGAGAAGCGTTTAGAATCGCATTCATCCTTCACGGCTATCACTGCACAAAAGACATTTCAGTGAAAAAGAGACGAGAAAACACAAAACAAAACAAAAAAACAAATAATCAAAAGGATGCCATCATGGTGGTCGCGAAAGATTGATGGGGTTGTGAACATTGCACGATGCAGCCGAGTGGAAAAGAAGCCGAATATGGCAATATGGACCAAGCTGGGTAGATTACGAGTGAATATAGCATTGACTGGATGAGGTCGAAGGCAGGCTTGATCAACTGGAACAACTCAAAGTGCACTTTGAACTTAAGGACTAAGTTGTAATGACTAACAAATGGACATTAACAAAGACAGGTGTGAGCTGGTCAGCACAGGTACAATTGTACTACTACTCTGATACGATAATCATTACACATCGTATGATTCTGATAAACACTTGGGATATCAGGGGCGAGAAAATATCAAAAGTAGTTTTCCTTCCATCCGATCCCTTTTAGTTGACTCGGATTTATCAGAGGGAGTAGTATTTAACATCCAGCAAAGCCAGAGGAGTAATTGATAAACTACTGACCGCCGTTTCCTCTGCATGGATGCCCAATTGTCTTGGAGCCAAAACAGAACCATTGCAAGCCTGTATGCACGTGGTACAAAACAGCCCACAGAACTAACCAATGCTGTTACTTACCTAATATTCTAGCAACACTGTAAGAGCGATAATACATTAGTACATTACACTTAAAATCGACAACAACAAGTGCATCAGAACTCCTAATCTTGGTTAACAAGCCTAATAACTTTAGAGTGGATCAGAACTCCTATGAAGCTTTGCTAGCAGCAGGGTTTCTACCAAACTGAATGATCATCGGCTTGCCTTTGAATGCATAGCCATGTGCTAAACTCTGCAAAATAAGAAACGGAACCATTCTTTAGCACCCATGATACTCAAGGACTGAACAAAGAAATGCTAGGGTAGGAATAAGAAACTGCACATGTAAAGCAGATGGAATTTCTTTCTTGACAACTGATATCATTCATCATTTTTCCTATACCGTACAATATTACAAGCTAATGAAGAAAGTTGATAGTCACTGACCAGTGCACGTTGAGCAAGTTCAACAGATGGAAATGTCACAAAAGCTTGGCCCCTCATCCGTCCTTCCTGGAGCAATATCAGAATATTTCAGAAACTGAATAATGCTGTAGCTAAACGAAGCAACATGGTGGTGGAACTTTTTGTTATATGGTCCAAAGCAAGCATAAGCTTCTCCAATAATTTCCATGCTGAAAAAT
The DNA here is from genome assembly GCA_030979885.1 of Lolium multiflorum. Lineage (NCBI taxonomy): Eukaryota > Viridiplantae > Streptophyta > Magnoliopsida > Poales > Poaceae > Lolium > Lolium multiflorum. Next base: position 115,728,503 of record CM061747.1, on the reverse strand, counting down.
AGATGCGGAGCAAGGAGTGCCATTTGGAATTACATTTTATGAACAGATTCCTTTTTTTATTACAACCATACAGAAGCAAAAGATATATACACATCTAACCTGCATTAACTTGATAATTAAACCAGATCTTGCAGCATCCATGCTTTCGAACACAGATCCTGCAAAGAGCAGTTCAAGGCAAACTGAGAAATTAAGAAAGCACTAAGATGTGCAGAATTCTCATACAAACATTTCAAGAAACACAATATACACTCTCCCCCAGTCATACCAAAGACATAGTAGAAGTCATCATGAACAACATCCTTTGCCAAGTTCTTGATATACAATACACTGGCAGGATTCCCTGGAGTGTAATTCTGCAAAACAGACACAAGGGTGTGGTGGTGAGGCACCAAAACATAATAAGATTGTTTTTTGATACGGTAACTTTGCAACTCTGACCTGAGAAAATAGGCTGATAATTGATGTCTATTTTAATGAATAGCAAGAGAAAAAAGAACATGCGGGGTATGTGATCATTGTATTATAGACCCGTTGCCTAACTAACAACACCAGCTTATGATACTAACTTTAAAATCTGCTAACAGGAACAACCGTTCTTCCAGTTATTACAATCTCATCATCAAGATAAGAGTACAACATGAAGTGAACAGCAGATAATGATAACTATCTTGAAGTTGCAAGATAATATCACCAAAACCTTACGACATTCAGGCTGACCAAATGTCCACACAATGTTTGTGCAAACAACATAATAATACAAATAAAAATCTACCTTGAACATGGGAAGGGACAAAATCTCTTCGGTTGGTAATTTCTCCTTCTCTATTTCCTGAGGCGTGGCAAAATGTTTTTGTTCAAGTTGCTCATCTCTTGAGGCCAATTCCTTGTCAATAGTAGGTTGATCAGCAAGTTCCTTAGAAGCAGGCCTGGGGGTGATTTTTATCTGCACAGAACCATTTCATTACAAGATGAAAAAGAAATTCGGCTCTTATGGTCTGGGAAAACATGCTTCACCAGTTCACCTGCATCACTGGGTTCTTCTTCTTTATTACTTGAAGCTCATTAGAAACTAATGCAGCTGGTTTCACCCCGACTGCTTCATGAGCGATACTTTTATCAACTGCAGGACCAACAATAGCTTCATGCTTTGCGCGTTTGATTTTCCTATCAACATCTTCCTGCAATAAAGAAGGTGCGCATATTTTTTTTAGGCAATGATGATATTACAAATTGAAAAGTACAGACATAGGATAGCAAGTACGTACATCAGAAGATTCCATCTCAGACTCATCACTAGACAAATCAGCCAAATGAAGTTTCTCTGCCATATAAGGCTGTGGTGGTGGTGGAGGAGGAGCAGGCACTTCTGACGGTAGAGGTGGAGTAGGCAATGCCATCCGAAATGGGGCTGGAAGGTTCATCTTGTTCATCAAATGCAACACCTGTTAAGGAAACATCAATCTAAATACATCTGCTCATGCTGAATGCACAAAATTATGCCTTGCAAGTTCCAAAAGAAGTTAACGGGGTTGAAATTCTAATAAACCTGAGTGTAAAATCGGGGAACAGCAATCAAAGAGTTGACAATGTTTGTCAATATGTTTCCATCTGGTGGTGGATACGCATACCTAAAAACAAATAAAGAGCAACTCTGATAAATCTCAGTTTTGCCACATGGATAACAGATAGTTCTGCATCGAAGAATCGGTTGACCTCGTTAAAAAACTATGACATGTTGCAGAACTACGGAGTCTCAGAGGTATGAATTGCATGTACTCTCAGTCTACAAAACTACAAAGTTTGGAAATGGTTTGCTAGATCGATTTCGTTACTTCCAGTTGGACAATTTAAGCAAATTTACCGCGAACACTTCGCGTTGAAAACTCACTGGCATTTAGAATAAGCATTCCAATATCAGTAAATAGAATTACTCATAAAGACGTGAATTTTGATGTAACAAGAAAAGGGACAACTTTATTAGTGGTGCGATGTACTATTGTACTCCCTCTGTTTCTTATATAAGGTACTTTGACCAACAATTAGATCATGAAAATAAGGTTACGTGACAGAAAAGAGATATCATCGAGAAATGCTTTTGAATAGGAATCAGATGATATTACTTTTTGTCACATAACCCGCATACTATTGGTCTAACTGAATCTTTGAATATGTGGTGGTTCTAGACCAGAGGGAGTACAATGTAACAAATACGAAGGTGAACTTAGGTTACTGAATTCCTAATGTACTGATATCTGATAAGGCAATATGCCAATTAGAATTGTAAAATTGCTTAAGTGTTCCTAGTAAAATGAAGATGATGGAGTGAAACAACGATGATAGCCATAACATACTCAAGATGAGGAGGAAATGGATAGTCCACACCAAGCCTAGAAGCGATAGGTTCAGAAGTTGATGAAGAGTTCTTCTGGTTCTGGGAATTCGTACTCGGCACTTGAGGCATCCCCTGAGCTAATTGCTCCTGGTGCTTCTCATTTGCGTTCTTAGAATTTGGCTGGTTTGCTCTCTCGACTATCAGTACTTTCCCAAGGAACCTCAACCTGCCAAAACGAGCCCTTAGCAAACAAAACATAGGACAGAACTCAGAAGATCGATTCACAAGATTAAGGTCAAGAAAACAGTTCATTTTGTGCAACTGGTTGTAACAGAAAATGTATGAATGATCAAGCAGAGCATGTACTTGCGGAAAGGAACCTGTTCAAGAGAGACTGAGCCTGGTTGGCCGCCATCTCATCCCTGAAATCAACAAATGCGCAGTTCCTCAACCTGTTGCAGCAAAATAGTTTGGGTTAAAAGATTAACTATTTTGAGCAAACTATAGTGGACGATGTAACTATCATTTGATGTTCGTAAAGAAAAGAGGAACACTGCTCGCTATACGTCACAAGTTACCAAAATCAGTTAACATGTAGTAGAACACCAAACAAAGCAGTCACAAAACAGGTACCAAGGATCGAGGAGGTGAATACTTTCCAGTGCAGGGACGAACAGCTGTGGCGCCGTAGTGGGAGAAGAGCCGAGAGAGCATCTCCTGCGTGATCGCCTCTGGGAGGTGCCGCACGAGGAGCGTTGCCGGCGGCGGAGCTGACCCAGCCTGCTGATGCGGCGGCGGCGGGGCAGACTCAGCCTGCTGATGCAGCGGCGGCGGCGGCGGGGCAGAGAAGGGATTCGCGGGCGCTGGAGGAAGCGGAGGTGGCCGGAAGGGCTCCATCTGAGGCGCCGATGGCTTGGCGATGGATTTGGGGAGGGTGGGGTTTCACTTCTCCGCTGGAATGCAAGCCGCCGGACGCGCTCGATTCCGACGGATGTGGGGAGGGCGCGCTGGTGCTGAAGAAGGTCCAGGGTCGCTCGTGCCTTGGGCCGAGAGCGCCACCGACGGCGGCGGTGGCGGCGGCGGCGCTGATACCTGGTGTGCCGTCGAGCAGGACTCCCAGACTCTGTGCACCGTGAGTAGGGAAATTTAGTCTTGTACCATTAAAAGTTGCCGAATTTAGAAAAGTAGCACCGAAAGATTGGGCTGCAGAAAAATACCACCAAAAGCTTACTCCGTTATTGATTTGTACCATCACACGTGAATTGGAGCTAAAAACAAATGAATCAGGGAGAGTATTAGGGGATTAAGGGAAAATATAAGAGTTGTATCCACGCATAAAGGGAAGAAAATTTCATACAAACCGGAAGAATATAAGAGAATTAGTGCAGATTGCCCGTATGAAACTTCAACAGAATTCATCCCCTTTCAAATCTCTGCTCATGGAATCTCTGCCCGTATGAACTACAGAATCTCCAAGACTAAATTTACACTATGGAAGATGGAACAACAAGAAAAGCAAGAGGGAACGAGAGAGAGAGGGTGGAGGGAGGGAGGGCGCACCATGGAGGAGAGGCCGGACTGCCGGAGGAGCCGCCTATACCGCCTCCGGGGAAGCGCGCCGCCGGGAGGTACGCCGCCTATTTCCTGCAGGTGGTCTTCGAAATCCCCTCCTAGCTCTGTTGCCTGAGTTGTCTTTTTTCTCTTCAGATGATGCTGCCTGCCTGAGTTGGATGCGTGGATCTGGTTCAGTCAATTTGGCCCAACTCACGGTGATGGTAGAGATCAATAACGGAGCAAGGTTTCAGTGGTAAAGCCCAATGTTTGGGTGGTACAGTAGTTTTCTAAAGTCAGGATCCATCTTTTAATGGTACGAAACTAATTTTCCCCCGTGAGTATCGTCTGTGTTCCCATTTGGGCCTGTTTTTTCCTGGGCCACAGTACAACTGATGCAATGCGAATACATAGTATTTCACATTTGTATTTTGCACACATAGGTAGAAGTCATCATTATCTACATCTAAGATTTTTTTTCCGTAACTTTTTGAACTTTGAAAAAGATTCAAAAAGGCCTCAGAGGCCGTTGTCCAAAACAAAGCACTCGGACGAGCATGGGTTATGCCCCCTATGCTTGTCACGTTCTTCTGAATATTAAGCATGACACCCCTCAAGGTGACTCCTTGGCTCCAACTTTGAATATATATCGATTAAAATTAAGCTATGTGATGAATAGGCGCGAAAAAGTCTTCCCAGAATTATGGTAAAACTGGTTTGCCTGACTTCTTCGCACTTGTAAAAAAGTGATGAGGTAGTGTAGTTTACTTATGCTTGAGACGGCTAGGCCAAATGTGTCCCTCCGATCCAAATTATTTGATTTCACTTTGTCTATAAAAATGTACTCTTTCCGAAGTGAGATGTTTTAGATGAACTGATACAGACCGAAATAAGTTACATACACACTGAAACACATCTAAATATATACATTTTCCAAAAACCTAAAGCATCCTATAATAATAAACAGAGGGAGTACAAAGGTTGTACCGAACATGATAGAGCTATTTATATACTATTGAAAACCTAAAACATCCTGCAATAATGAATGAAGGGAGTACTACGTAGAAATGTTTATATTGTACTGAGCACAGATGGTACAACTATTTATTTTCAAAAAAAAATCATAAAACATCCTATAATAATAATAATTAACGAAGAGAGTACAAAGGGAGTACTTGTAATATCTCAGGTTTAGAGACGATCGAGGGGTAGATTTTAGAAAGGGATGTGCATTGCATCGTAAAATCTGGGGAAATTTCGCGCTTTTAAAGAAAAACTGCATCGAAGGGGGACAAGTTTCTCTCTCGACACCTTACAGGGTTAGGGTTTCGAGAATGCGATAGACTTGGACCTAACTTCACTCAATTAGGGTTTTTGAGAAGAGAGAGGGATAGTGCATCTCAAATTTAAGTTGCATGATTGAATTCAACTAAGTATGTTTGAATTTCAAAATTCAAACATCACTTGATCATGTTATAATTCAAATTAAGATCATTTATTGAACAAATAGAAATACAAGTGTATAAATAATACATCAAATCTATTTAAAGCTCATTAAGGAAAACTTGAGCTTTATTGATTCACACACAAGATACATTGTCAATTACAATATCCAGATTGAATTATAAATATTACAACACATTACAGAAATTGAATAAATGGAAAAATAGAAAAGGAAAATTACAAAGAATAGAAACTTGCTTCACTACACTAAATCTTCATCTTGTAGTTCTTGATTAATCTCTTGAAGGGGAGATCCTTGATCATCTCTTCAAACCTGCATACACAAACAGAGAAACAAGAGAAACATTAAGCTAGGTGGCAATGCCACTTGGCAGGTTAGCAAATAAAGGGAATTGAGAGGATATTATCAAGATCAGCCGAGCTGATCCACCAAAAGGACCAAGTCCCAACATGGAACTACACAGGCAGCTCACAAGGCTGTGTGCATGCACACCAGCACACACAGCCAGGTGAGTCACCAAAATGGTGCCAGGCTCTGCTGTCGACCAAGAGAGCCAGGAGAGGGCCATATATAATCTTTTTCAAGCCAAACCCTAGCAGCTCATCGACAACAGCTTCACAAGGGTAAGAACAACAAGAACTCTTGAACAGGAAGAACAGCCAAAGCCACTCAAACCATCCACAACATCCATAGCAGTTCCACTCAGAACTGTTCCTGTTGAGCATGCCATAAGGAGGAGATCATCACAAGCTAGCAAAGGAGGAGCAGAGCAAGCTCTGATCATCAATCAGAAACAAATCCTCTACATCAGCACATAAATCTAGGAGCTGGAGTGAGGTATACACAGATGATTGACACGCGTGAAGCACACGTCCGTTGGGAACCCCAAGTGGAAGGTGTGATGCGTATAGAAGCAAGTTTCCCTCAGTATGAAACCAAGGTTATCGAACCAGTAGGAGTCAAGGAACACGTGAAGGTTGTTGGTGGAGGAGTGTAGTGCGGTGCAACACCAGTGAAACCGGCGCCAACATGTAACCTGCACAACACAATCAAGATACTTTGCCCCAACGTAACAGTGAGGTTGTCAATCTCACCGGCTTGTTGAAAACAAAGGATTAAACGTATAGTGTGGAAGATGATGTTTGTTTGCAAAAAACAGTAGAGAACAATGATTGCAGTAGATTGTATTCAGATGTAAAAGAATGGACCGGGGTCCACAGTTCACTAGTGGTGTCTCTCCATTAAGATAAATAACATGCTGGGTGAACAAATTACAGCGGGCAATTGACAAATAAAGATTCAATACATATCATGATGATCACTATGAGATTTAATCAGGGCATTACGACAAACAACATAGACCGCCATCCAGCATGCATCTATGCCTAAATAGTCCACTTTCAGGTTAGCATCCGCACCCTTCCAGTATTAAGTTGCAAACAACAGACAATTGCATTAAGTATGGTGCGTAATGTAATCAACACAAATATCCTTAGACAAAGCATCGATGTTTTATCCCTAGTAGCAACAGACATCCACAACCTTAGAACTTTATGTCACTGTCCCAGATTCAATGGAGGCATGAACCCACTATCGAGCATAAATACCCCCTCTTGGAGTTACAAGTATCAACTTGGCCAGAGCCTCTACTAGCAACGGAGAGCATGCAAGAACATAAACAACACATATATGATAGATTGATAATCAACTTGACATAATGTTCTATATTCATCGGATCCCGCCAAACACAACATGTAGCATTACAAATAGATGATCTTGATCATGTTAGGCAGCTCACAAGATCTAAACATGATAGCACAAGAGGAGAAGACAACCAACTAGCTACTGCTATGGACCCATAGTCCAAGGATGAACTACTCACGCATCAATCCGGAGGCGGGCATGATGATGTAGAGCCCTCCGGTGATGATTCCCCTCTCGGCAGGTGCCGGAGGCGATCTCCAATCCCCGAGATGGGATTGGCGGCGGCGTCTCTGGAAGTATTTCCGTATCGTGGCTCTCGGTACAGGGGTTTTCGCGACGAAGGCTATAAGTAGGCGGAAGGGTAGGGTTGAAGGGCTGACGAGGGGCCCACACCATAGGGCGACGCGAGCCCCCCTCTGGCCGCGCGGCCCTATGGTGGTGGCGCCTCGTCGCCCCACTTCGTATCCCTTTCGGTCTTCTGGAAGCTTCGTGGAAAAATAAGACCCTGGGCGTTGATTTCGTCCAATTCCGAGAATATTTCCTTTGTAGGATTTGAAACCAAAAATAGCAGAAAACAGCAACTGGTGCTTCGGCATCTTGTTAATAGGTTAGTGCCGGAAAATGCATAATAATGATGTAAAGTATGTATAAAACATGTGAGTATTGTCATAAAAGTAGCATGGAACATAAGAAATTATAGATACGTTGGAGATGTATCAAGCATCCCCAAGCTTAGTTCCTACTCGCCCTCGAGTAGGTAAATGATAACAACAAATAATTTCTGAAGTGACATGCTACCAACATAATCTTGATCAACATTATTGTAAGGCATATGAGGTAAATGGTGTGATCTGAAGCAATAGATTGCTAACAAAGAGATAATGACTAAACAAATGAATCATATAGCAAAACTTTTCTTGAATAGTACTTTCAAGACAAGTATCAAAAAGACTTCAATAAGAGCTAACCCATAAAGCAATGGATTCAAAGTAGAAGGCATTGAAGCAACACAAAGGATGCTTAAGTTTCAGCAATTGCTTTCAACTTGTAACATGTATATCTCATGGATAATTGTCAACATAGAGTAATATAACAAGTGCAATAAGTAATCATGTAAGAATCAATGAACACAGTTAACACAAGTGTTTGCTTCTAAGAGAGAAAGAAGTAGGTAAACTGACTCAACATAAAGTAAAAGAATGGCCCTTCGCAGAGGGGAGCATGGATTACTATTTTTGTGCTAGAGCTTTTATTTTGAAAACATAGAAACAATTTTGTCAACGGTAGTAATAATTCATATGTGTTATGCATAATACTTCCTACAAGTTGCAAGCCTCATGCATAGAATACCAATAGTGCCCGCACCTTGTCCTAATTAGCTTGGATTTACATGGATTATCATTGCATAACATATGTTTCAACCAAGTGTCACAAAGGGGTACCTCTATGCCGCCTGTACAAAGGTCCAAGGAGATCAATCGCATTTGATTTCTCGTTTTTAACAGATCTCAACTTAGGACATCCATATCGGGACAACATAGAAAACAGATGCTGGACTCCTCTTTAATGCATAAGCATTCAACAACAGATAATATTCTCATAAGAGATTGAGGATGAATGTCCAAACTGAAAACTTCCACCATGATACATGGCTTTGGTTAGCGACCCAATGTTTTCTCTAACATATGCATACTCAAACCATTTGATCATGATAAATCACCCTTACTTCAGACAAGACGAACATGCATAGCATCTCACATGATATCCAACAAAGGTAAAAAGTTGATGGCGTCCCCAAACATGGTTACCGCTCAACAAGCAACTTATAAGAACTAAGACACATAGCTACATATTCATCACCACAATAGTTTTAAGCTATTTTCCCATGAGCTATATATTGCAAAGATAAAGGAATGAAATTTTAAAGGTAGCACTCAAGTAATTTACTTTGGAATGGCAGAAAAATACCACATAGTAGGTAGATATGGTGGACACAAATGGCGCATGGGTTTAGGCTCAGGGTGTTTGGATGCACGAGAAGCATCTCCTCTCAGTACAAAGCTTTGGCTAGCAAGGTTGTTTGAAGCAAACACAAGTATGAACTTAAAGCAAACTCATTAGAGGGTTAGTGCATAATCAAAAATTCATATATTCAGAGGTGACATAATCATTCTTAACACTTCTGGACATTGCACAAAGCTACTGAAAGTTTATGGAACAAAGAAATCCATTCAACATAGCAAAAGAGGCAACGCGAAATCAAAGGCAGAATCTGTCAAAACAGAACAGTTCGTAAAGACGAATTTTCCAGAGGCACTTAACTTGCTCAGACGGAAAAACTCAAAACTAATGGAAGTTGCGTACATATCTGAGGATCACGCACATAAATTTGCAGATTTGTTTGATTTTTCTACAGAGAGATCTACGCAAATTCGTGACAGACAACAAATCTGTTTCTGCGCAATCCAAATCTAGCATCAACTTTACCATAGAGACTTTACTTGGCACAAAAACATGATAAGGAGAGGTTGCTACAGTAGTAGCAATTTCCAAGACTCAACAATACAGTAGTAAAATAAAAACATGGGTTATCTCCCAAGAAGTGCTTTTCTTTAACGCCTTTCAGCTAGGCGCAGAAAGTGCAAATCAAGTAACATCAAGAGATGAAGCATCAACATCATAATTTGTTCTAATAATAGAATCAAAAGGCACCTTCATTCTATTTCTAGGGAAGTGTTCCATACCTTTCTTGAGAGGAAATTGATACTTAATATTTCCTTCTTTCATATCAATAACAGCACCAACAGTTCGAAGAAAGGGTCTTCCCAAGACAATAGGACAAGATGCATTGCATTCAATATCCAAGACAACAAAATCAACGGGGACAAGGTTATTGTTAACCGTAATGCGAACATTATCAATCCTCCCCAAAGGTTTCTTTAGAGAATTATCAGCAAGATTAACATCCAAATAACAATTTTTCAATGGTGGCAAGTCAAGCATATCATAAATTTTCTTAGGCATAACAGAAATACTTGCACCAAGATCACATAAAGAATTACATTCAAAATCATTGAATTTCATCTTAATGATGGGCTCCCAACCATCTTCCAACTTCCTAGGAATAGAAGCTTCAAGTTTTAATTTCTCTTCTCTAGCTTTAATGAGAGCATTTGTAATATGTTTTGTAAGGCTAAATTTATAGCACTAGCATTAGGACTTATAGCAAGTTTTTGTAAGAACTTTATAACTTCAGTAATATGACAATCATCAAAATCTAAACCATTATGATCTACAGCATTCTGAAAAATTTCAGCACTATTATCACAAACAGTTTCAGCAGTTTCAGGCAATTTTGCACGCTTTGCACTAGGAGTAGAAACATTGCCAACACCAATTATTTTGCCATTGATAGTAGGAGGTGTAGCAACATGTGAAGAATCAACATTACTAGTGGTGGTAATAGTCCAAACTTTAGCTACATTATTCTCTTTAGCAAGTTTTTCTTTTTCTTCTCTATCCCACCTAGCATGCAATTCAGCCAACATTCTAATATTATCATTAATTTGAACTTGGATGGAATTTGTTTTAGCAAACCTAGCATCTTTAACTTCCTCAGGCATAACTTTCAGTTTTAAGAGATCAACATCAAGAGCAAGACTATCAACCTTAGAAGCAAGAACATCAATTTTACCAAGCTTTTCTTCAACAGTTTTATTAAAAGCAGTTTGTGTACTAATAAATTCTTTAAGCATAACTTCAAGACCAGAGGGTACACTCTTATTATTTTTGTAAGAATTACCATAAGAATTACCATAACCACTACCATTATTAGAAGGATCGGATGAAGCCCGTTGATCAGGGGGGTACGTGAGCACCCCCTAGCTGCTCAACACGTGTCTAACGTCATCCGTTAATCCGTTAAGTCTAGCTGGCGCACTCGATGATCAGGTTGCAATGATTAGTCACGTTCCTTCGATAATGCAAAGCGGCAGAGTGGGAATCTTGGAAAAAACTAAACCAGCGCCGCATCTACGAGGACCCTGTGCGCTGGCTCCTAGCCTCCTACAGTATAAGGAAAAAAAATACATCGCTCCTCTTTATGACCGATCACATCTAATCCTGGCTGTGCTACCCAACCTTATCTCCACTACGATGCATCTCCGCCTCCTCCTGCACCTCCTCCTCGCCACCCTCGCCGCGTCTCAACAAATCACCCACTCCGGCTTCGGCGGTCGCGGCAACGGTGTCACGGAGCTCCGTCCCGACGGCATCATCCGCCTCACCAACGAGACCTCCCGCCTCCTGGGACATGCCTTCTACCCGTCCCCGCTCCGCCTCCTCGGCTCGCCCGGCTGCGGCAGCAACCGCAACGGCACCGCGGTGTCCTTCTCCATGGCGTTCGCGTTCGCCGTCGTGCCGGAGTACCCCCGGCTGGGCGGCCACGGCTTCGCCTTCGTGGCCGCGCCCGACCCGCGCATCCCGGGCGCGCTGCCCAACCAGTACCTGGGCCTGCTCAGCGCCGCTGACCTGGGCAACGCCACCAGCCACGTCTTCGCCGTCGAGTTCGATACGGTCCAGGACTTCGAGTTCGGGGACATCAACGACAAGTCGACAACCACGTCGGCGTCGACCTCGACAGCCTCGTCTCCAACGCCTCCGCCTCCGCGGCGCCCGTCAACCTCAAGTCCGGCGACACCGTGCTAGCCTGGGTCGACTACGACGGCGACCGGAGGCTCCTCAACGTCTCCATCGCGACCACCTCCGAGAAGCCGACCGCGCCGCTCATCTCCTTCCACGTCGACCTGTCCACCATCTTCCTGGACCAGATGTACGTCGGCTTCTCGGCGTCCACGGGGCTTTTGGCGAGCTCCCACTACCTCATGGGCTGGAGCTTCAAGCTGGGCGGCGGCGCCGCCCCGCCGCTCGACCTGTCGTCGCTACCGTCGCTGCCGCAGCCCAAGCCGGACAAGAGAAGCAAGGGGAGGTACCGCTACAAGAACCGCGAGGTGATCGAGCTGTGGGAGCTGGACTACGGCCCGCACCGGTACAAGTACCCGGAGCTAAAGCACACCACGCGCGGGTTCCGTGAGCGCGAGCTCCTCGGCTGCTGCGGCGAGCTCCTCGAGCAGGGCTTGAAGTCGCTGTCGCCACACGGCCGCCGCCTCGCGCCGAGAACGGAGCAGCGGGGAGGTTGTCGCCGCCGCCGAGCATGGCTGCTACCGGCGCGAAGCTCGAAGCAGCGCTGGAGGTCGTCGCCGCCGCCGAGGCACGACCGCCGCTGCTGCCTAGCACGAAGCAGCGCTTGAAGCCGTCGTCGCCGCCAAGTACGGAGCTGCGGTAGAAGCGGCCGGCCGCTGCCAAGCACATAGAGCCACAGCCCCAAGTAGTACTTTACCGGTCCTCTTCTTTGATTTCTTTTGGCTGAGATACTCCTTAATTTTTGCATGTAAACCTGGAGTGATATAGATGCATGCGCATCAATTTTTTTGTGGACGATGGTTTTCTGGCAGATTTTGAAGTCTAGGTTTAATTAAAATTGCAATTAGCCTTAATGAACCTGGCAGTTTTCTTTGGCATCTAGTATAGTGCCTAATTAGCATGCAAATTAGTAGTACTAACAGTCAAAACCTGGTGAGAGACATTTGAAACTAATTTGGTAGCCGTCTGTATAGAATCCATGGTTGCGCGTGTGAGAGACAGAGGAGGAGATTACGTGCTTGGTAGCGACTGTATAAGAGGGACACGTAATAAAGAGATAAGAGCATCTTCCTTTTTTATTCTCTCCATGAAACGGGTCCCACGCGCATGCATTCTGTAGCAGGATGAAAAGTCCAATGCAACCGTGTAGTCGCCGTTAGTGGACAAGGTGAGATGGGCAACATCCAACGGTGCTGGAGAAAATCCAACGGTGATAACTGGGTGCTCACGTACCCCCCTGATCACCAAATCCACTCTCTTAGAAGGATATGGCCTATAGTTGTTGTTACCATAATTATTCCTATAAGCATTGTTGTTGAAATTATTATTCTTAATGAAATTCACATCAACATTTTCTTCTTGAGCAACCAATGAAGCTAAAAGAACATTATTAGGATCAATATGAGATCTACCATTTGCAAGCATAGACATAATAGCATCAATCTTATCACCCAAAGATGAGGTTTCTTCAACAGAATTTACCTTCTTACCTTGAGGAGTTCTTTCAGTGTGTTCAGAGTAATTGATCATCATATCATCAAGAAGCTTTGTTGCGCCCAAGGTAATGGACATAAAAGTACCTCCAGCAGCTAAATCCAATAGGTTCCTTGAGGAAAAATTCAATCCTGCATAAAAGGTTTGGATGATCATCCAAGTAGTTAGTCCATGGGTAGGGCAATTCTTTACCAAAGATTTCATTCTCTCCCATGCTTGAGCAACATGTTCATTATCAAATTGCTTAAAATTCATAATGCTACTTCTCAAAGATATAATATTAGCAGGAGGATAATATTTACCAATAAAAGCATCTTTACATTTAGTCCATGAATCAATACTATTCTTAGGCAAAGAAAGCAACCAATCTTTAGCTCTTCCTCTTAAGGAGAAAGGAAACAATTTCAGTTTTATAATATCACCATCTATATCTTTATACTTTTGCATTTCACAAAGTTCAACAAAATTATTAAGATGGGCAGCAACATCATCATTACTAACACCAGAAAAATTGCTCTCTCATAACAAGATTCAGTAAAGCAGGTTTAATCTCATAAAATTCTGCAGTAGTAGTAGGTGGAACAATAGGAGTACTTATAAAATCATTATTATTTGTGCTAGTGAAATCACACAACTTAGTATTTTCAGGAGTACCCATTGTAGCAGTAATAAAAGTAAACTAAGCAAATAGAGTAAAGTAAAGACAAGTAACTATTTTTTTGTGTGTTTTGATATAGAACAAGTAAACAATACGGAAAGTAAAGCAACTATTTTTTTGTGTTTTTGATATGAAGCAAACAAGACAGTAAATAAAGTAAAGTAAAGCAAGACAAAAACAAAGTAAAGAGATTGGATGTGGAAGACTCAGCGTGTCTTGATCTCCCGGCAACGGCGCCAGAAATTTAGCTTGACACGCGTGAAGCACACGTCCGTTGGAAACCCCAAGTGGAAGGTGTGATGCGTATAGAAGCAAGTTTCCCTCAGTATGAAACCAAGGTTATCAAACCAGTAGGAGTCAAGGAACACATGAAGGTTGTTGGTGGAGGAGTGTAGTGCGGCGCAACACCAGTGAAACCGCGCGCCAACGTGGAACCTGCACAACACAATCAAGATACTTTGCCCCAACGTAATGAGGTTGTCAATCTCACCGGCTTGCTGAAAACAAAGGATTAAACGTATAGTGTGGAAGATGATGTTTGTTTGCAAAGAACAGCAGACAACAATGATTGCAGTGGATTGTATTCAGATGTAAAAGAATGGACCGGGGTCCACAGTTCACTAGTGGTGTCTCTCCAATAAGATAAATAACATGCTGGGTGAACAAATTACAGGCGGGCAATTGACAAATAAAGATTCAATACATATCATGATGATCACTATGAGATTTAATCAGGGCATTACGACAAAGAACATAGACCGCCATCCGCATGCATCTATGCCTAAATAGTCCACTTTCAGGTTAGCATCCGCACCCCTTCCAGTATTAAGTTGCAAACAACAGACAGTTGCATTAAGTATGGTGCGTAATGTAATCAACACAAATATCCTTAGACAAAGCATCGATGTTTTATCCCTAGTAGCAACAGCACATCCACAACCTTAGAACTTTTTGTCACTGTGATGTATACTCACGCTTCTTTTCCTGTAGACAGTGTTGGGCCTCCAAGAGCAGAGGTTTGTAGAACAGCAACAAGTTTTCCCTTAAGTGGATCACCCAAGGTTTATCGAACTCAGGGAGGAAGAGGTCAAAGATATCGCTCTCAAGCAACCCTGCAATCACGATACAAGAAGTCTCTTGTGTCCCCAACACACCTAATACACTTGTCAGATGTATAGGTGCACTAGTTCGGCGAAGAGATAGTGAAATACAAGTAGTATGGATGTATATGAGTGGTAATATCAACCTGAATAAAATATGGCAGCGAGTAAACATGCAACAGAACAGTGAATAAGCGGTGTTTGCAGTATTGGAAACAAGGCCTAGGGATCATACTTTTACTAGTGGACACTCTCAACATTGATCACATAATAAACTAATAACTCCTTCTCATTTGTGCTACATACACTCTTTTGTTGGATGACAAACACCAGTCGTTGTGTAGGGCTACAAGAGCTCCCTCAAGCCGGAGTTAACAAGCGCCACAACATTCAGCATTCATATTTAAGTAACCTTAGAGCATAATAGATCTTTGCAAAATAAACCAAGAACTAACATATCATACACACTGTCCACATTACACTATGAAAGGAGGAATAGATCACATCAATACTATCATAATGATAATTAACTCCACAACCTACAAGAGATCATGATCATAGCCTACGACAAGAACCACATGATGCACACACTGGCACCTTTACACCATGCAGGAGGAATAGACTACTTTAATAACATCACATGAGTAGCACATAGACTAGTAGCGATACAAAGCTCATCATATGGATCTCAATCATGCAAGGCAATTCATGAGATCATTGTATTGGGGTACAGAGAGAGATTAACCACATAGCTACCGGTACAGCCCTTAGCCTCGAGGGATAACTACTCCCTCCTCATCATGGGAGCAGAAGCGTTGATGGAGATGGCGGTGGTGTCGATGGAGAAGCCTTCCGGGGGCACTTCCCGTCCCGGCGGCGTGCCGGAACAGAGACTCCCCCCTGTCTTGGCTTGGCGGCGGCGGCTCTGGAACTTTTCTCGTATCGTAGCTTATTCGTATCGAAGATTTAGGTCGGGGCTTTATATAGGCGAAGGGCAGCCTTGAGGGGGCCTGCAGCCACACCATAGGGGGCGCGCCACCCCCGGCCGCGCCGCCTTGTGGGTGGGGCCCCCGGCTCCTCCGGCGCCTCTCTGGCTCTCAAGCTTCCGGGAAAATAAGATCTTGGGCGTTGATTTCGTCCACGAGAATATTTCCTTACTAGGATTTCGAAACCAAAAACAGCAGAAAACGGAACTGGCACTTTGGCATCTCGTCAATAGGTTAGTTCCGGAAAATGCATCAAAACGATATAAAGTGTGAACAAAACATGTAGGTATTGTCATAAAACAAATATGGAACATCGAAATTATAGATACGTTTGAGACGTATCAGTCCCAGATTCAATGGAGGCATGAACCCACTATCGAGCATAAATACCCCCTCTTGGAGTTACAAGTATCAACTTGGCCAGAGCCTCTACTAGCAACGGAGAGCATGCAAGAACATAAACAACACATATATGATAGAATGATAATCAACTTGACATAATATTCTATATTCATCGGATCCCGCCAAACACAACATGTAGCATTACAAATAGATGATCTTGATCATGTTAGGCAGCTCACAAGATCTAAACATGATAGCACAAGAGGAGAAGACACCAACTAGCTACTGCTATGGACCCATAGTCCAAGGATGAACTACTCACGCATCAATCCGGAGGCGGGCATGATGATGTAGAGCCCTCCTGATGATTCCCCTCTCCGGCAGGGTGCCGGAGGCGATCTCCTGAATCCTCCAAGATGAGATTGGCGGCGGCGTCTCTGGAAGTATTTCCGTATCGTGGCTCTCGGTACAGGGGTTTTCGCGATGAAGGCTATAAGTAGGCGGAAGGGTAGGGTTGGAGGGCTGACGAGGGGCCCACACCATAGGGCGGCGCGGGCCCCCCTCTGGCCGCGCGGCCCTATGGTGGCGGCGCTCGTCGCCCACTGTATCCCTTTCGGTCTTCCGAAGCTTCGTGGAAAAATAAGACCGGGCGTTGATTTCGTCCAATTCCGAGAATATTTCCTTTGTAGGATTTCTGAAACCAAAAACAAAAAACAGGGCGCTTCGGCATCTTGTTAATAGGTTAGTGCCGGAAAATGCATAATAATGATGTAAAGTATGTATAAAACATGTGAGTATTGTCATAAAAGTAGCATGGAACATAAGAAATTATAGATACGTTGGAGACGTATCAATGATCATGAGCAAGCAATAGTTTTGCTCATAAATAAGCATATGCATGCATCACAGAAGCAAAAAGGGTAGAACACCCTGTTTGTATCATCACTTGGCTGCTAAGCCATTTGGTGCAAGCAAACATGAGAACAGCCAGCAGGAAATCATCCCAAGGGAACATTGGTTGTGTCAACACAGTGACACAACCAAAGAAATCCATCATGGATTTGATCCTATCTAGCCAGCCAGATTTACCAAGCACCCTACAGCTAGCTAAGCCATCAGAATATGGACAATAATCTGTCCATTATCTTTTCAACATCAAATATCCTAGCAGCCCATGGATGACTGATACGTCTCCAACGTATCGATAATTTCTTATGTTCCATGCTACTTTATTGATGATACCTACATGTTTTATACACATTATATGTCATATTTATGCGTTTTCTGGAACTAACCTATTAACAAGATGCAAGTGCAGTTCCTGTTCTGCTGTTTTTGGTTTCGAAATCCTAGTAACGAAATATTCTCGGAATTGGACGAAATCAACGCCTGGTTCCTATTTTGCCAAGCATCCGAACACCCGAGAGCCGCGAGGGGCCCCGTGGGCCCAGATGATAGGGTGGCCCGCCAGGGCTGGGCCCGCGCCACCCTATGGTGTGGTCGCCCCTTCGCCCCTCCGACGCTGCCCTTTCGCCTATATAAAGCCCCTGCATCGAAAACCCTTACGGAGGAAGCCACGGTACGAAACCTTCCAGAGCCGCCGCCATCGCGAAGCCAAGATCTAGGGGACAGGAGTCTCTGTTCCGGCACGCCGGACGGGGAAGTGCCCCAGGCTTCTCCATCGACACCGCTGCCATCTCCACCGCCATCTTCATCACCGCTGCTGCTCCCATGAAGAGGGAGTAGTTCTCCATCGAGGCTCGGGGCTGTACCGGTAGCTATGTGGTTCATCTCTCTCTATGTACTTCAATACAATAATCTCATGAGCTGCCTTACATGATTGAGATTCATATGATGATGCTTGTAATCTAGATGTCATTATGCTAGTCAAGTGAGTTTTACTTATGTGATCTCCGGAGACTCCTTGTCCCACGTGTGTAAAGGTGACAGTGTGTGCACCGTGTGGGTCTCTTAGGCTATATTTCACAGAATACTTATTCACTGTTATGAATGGCATAGTGAAGTGCTTATTTATATCTCTTTATGATTGCAATGTGCATTGTATCACAATTTATCTATGTGCTACTCTATGTTATTAAAGTAGTTTTATTCCTCCTGCACGATGTAATGGTGACAGTGTGTGCATCCGTGTTAGTACTTGGTTTATGCTATGATCATGATCTCTTGTAGATTGTTAACTATTGCTATGATAGTATTGATGTGTATTATTCCTCCTACATAAGCATGAAGGTGACAGTGTGCATGCTACGTTAGTACTTGGTTTAGTCGTATTGATCTATCTTGCACTCTAAGGTTACTTAAACATGAATATCGAGTACTGTGGAGCTTGTTAACTCCGGCATTGAGGGTTCGTGTAATCCTACACAGTTAGTGGTGTTCATCATCCAACAAAAGAGTGTAGAGTAGTCCTATTATGTGATCATTGTTGAGAGTGTCCACTAGTGAAAGCAGGATCCCTAGGCCTTGCTTCCAAGCATCGAATCTCCGTTTGTTTACTGTTTTGTTGCATGTTTACTCGCTGCCATATTTTATTCAGATTGCTATTACCACTCATATACATCCATATTACTCGTATTTCACTATCTCTTCGCCGAACTAGTACACCTATTAGGTGTGTTGGGGACACAAGAGACTTCTTGCTTTGTGGTTGGTTGCATGAGAGGGATATCTTTGACCTCTTCCTCCCCGAGTTCGATAAACCTTGGGTAATCCACTTAAGGGAAACTTGGTGCTGTTCTACAAACCTCTGCTCTTGGAGGCCCAACACTGTCTACAAGAATAGAAGCACCCGTAGACATCAATGACTACCAGAAATATTCCACAGAAGCATACACAAACGGTAGGAGCAACCATTTCTAGCAGGCCAAGCCCTGCTAGGGTCACAACAACTACCTAGCCACACAGAAAAGCCACTAGAGAAGCATATCATCACTCCAAGGAGTTCATGCATCACAGGAGGTGCCAACACATGTTGGTTTCCATCCAGTTAGTGCATAGGATGCACAAGATCACTACTGCATCAAGTAGATCATGTCTATTGTCAGAAATAGGAAGCAAAGCTTCACTGACAAGCACATATAAATGAAATAACACACACAGATGCATCCAGATGTATCAAATCATTCAACCAGCCACCAGTATTGCTTTCACAAGCAACATCAACCACTAGTACTTGGTGAGGAGCTGGATCCACAAGCAATAGCAGCATTTGAAATGAATTCATACAAATGTATAAACCAACAGGAAGCCCTGATGATCATAGGATCATCCAAAACCACAGTTAACCAACCATTATATCACAGATAATCAAATATATGAAATATAATTGTATGCAGAAGCACACTAACAGGGGATGGAGCTGTCTAGCCAACAATCATGCTCAATAGAACATTCCCATGAAGTACAACTCAACGAGCATCACACAGAGGCACTGGTTCTTGCAAAATGCAAGGATTACTTATAGTAATCAAGCCAGGGGCCAAGAAATGAATACACATGATAGTCTAGCATCAGCAGCAATAGCAGGAGCAATCTAGCAGGACATGAGCATCACAAAATGCTCATGAGCAAGGGCTCATGAGCTGTTGCACAAGAGCCACAACAGCAGCAACACAATTATGAGCATGAATCTAGCAGCAGCAGTAGAACAGCATGGCACAGAGAGGAGCACTGGTACAACAGTAGCAGTTAGAACAACATAGCATGTAGGAGCATGACAACATTGCAGCAGCAGCCATAGCAAGAGCCTAGGCTAGCCGTGAGCACAACACATCAGCGGAGGAGCTAGTGCTGGTGTACTGGCAAGGCCAGCACACCAAGGAGATGGATGCAAGGGCATCCAGAGAAAAGGAGGAGGAAGAGATAATAGAGAGAGAGGTAATGGAACACGTACCAGGGAGAGCATACGGCAGTCGCGACCATGGCGGCCACGGTGGCACACGTGGCGCACCGCAGCGCCAGGCCAGGCCAAGCCACGCCACGACCAGCGCTGCAGCACCCATCACCCTATGGCGGCGCCA
The DNA here is from genome assembly GCA_030979885.1 of Lolium multiflorum. Taxonomy (NCBI): domain Eukaryota; kingdom Viridiplantae; phylum Streptophyta; class Magnoliopsida; order Poales; family Poaceae; genus Lolium; species Lolium multiflorum. The sequence continues at coordinate 115,708,127 of CM061747.1, read as the reverse complement.
TGGCGCCAGGAACGCCGGTGAGCGGCGGATCGCCACAGATCCGTGCGGCCGAGACGCAGAGAGGATGGAGGCGAGCAGGGACGGTGGCGAAACACAGATCGACGCGGACCAGATGGTGCTTCGTCGAACGGCGGCTCGATTGCCACCCATCTCATCGCCGGCGATGGCCGGAGGTGGCCGGAACAAATCGGCGACGTCGCGGGCGACGCGGGCGTCGCGGGAGAGATAGGGTTAGGGTTTCTATCGAGCGAGAGAGGAGGAGAGGAGTGAGGCCGACCGAGCCGGACCAGGTGGGTCGGTTCGACCTAACCATCTCGGGCCACCTGACAGGTGGGGCCCAAGGGTATTCTGGTCATTTCATAAATGACCATTTGATTGAATCTTTCCAGAAGTTTTATAAAAAAAATATAGCTCTAAAAAATAAATAAAAATATGTAAACAACTCAGAATAAAATTCTCTATCATAATAAAATATGAAATGGAATTTTTGAGACAAATAAAATTGAGTCATAATTAAATGCAAAGAATAAATATTATAATAATCATTAAAAATAACACCTCATATTATAATTATAAAAATTAGTCCATAAATTCTTATAGGAATTAAAAACACCTTGGCAATATTCCAAGGTAGTATTTTACTCTTAAAAGAAGTATCCCTAAAATGTTCTTAGTAATCACCTCTGACATGAAATAATAAAACACCGGGAAAGGGGGACTAAACCCTAAAAGCTGAAAACATGCATAATTGCTTCTTTAACCATTGCCCTTATCGGACAATGATGCTTCTTTCAGAAACAGAGGATCAGGGTCAATCCAAAACATCCAACTGCACTACATTGCATTCACAAGGCAAGTTCATCGCTTGTTCATGTCATTTGATTACTTTTATCAAATTACTTGCAAAGTACTATGCTTATCACTCTTGCATGAAAATCAAAAGTATTATTTTCATAACTATGAATATGACTATGTGGTGGGCAATGGAACCATGGTATGTGTTGACATGGTGGAGGTTCCATTGCAAGGGTTTATATCCATCTAGGAGTAAACAACAAATGTCGTCCAGTGATTCTTGTGCCATAAAACTCGTGTTAACCATAAGATCTGGAGTGGGACGGACTAGTCCATGGTATTTCCACCTCTCGTACATCAACGGATGCGCTTACCGTAGCAGTTGTGTCTTGCGGAGAAACTGGAGGGTGGGGAGCCCCTTCTAATTCCCCACGGTAATGCAGTGCTTACCGTAGCGGTTGCGGCTTGCGGAACAACTTGAGGGTGGGGATCCCCTTCTAATTCCCCACGGTAATGCGGTCTAGGATGGGTTCCATCTACCGACGAAGGAGTTTGGTTCGATCCCAGACTGTTGTCGTGGTCGAGGGCCGTCCTTAATTGGTATAAGAGCACCGGCGAGGACCCAGGGTCGGGGAATGCAACAAAGGGTGGGTGTGCGAGGTAGCGAGGAATATAATTGGCTAGGACCTTATACCGGGCCTCACACCATTGGAAGTGTGGACGGGAAAGCTGCCCGGTTGGCACCAAGGTTAAGATCTCTTATGGGTAAAGCAACACACCTCTGTAGAGTGTAATGAATTGTGACCAGTCACTCATTGTTCCGGGTTTTGGAACTGCTAACGCTGCTGGAAAGGAACTCCATGAAGTTCTAGTCAACCGGTGAAGGCTGACGGACATAGCTCTTATGAATAAAAGCAACCTTTTGAAGAAATGGTTATCAAAACCTGCATGGGTATCAGACTTTCTGGTCTGGTACTGTAGATAGTGCATTAAACACCTCTTTCCTAATATGAACTTGTTGAGTACGCTCATACTCATACCACTCTTAAATCCCCTGCTTAGATTGCCTAAATCAACTTGAGGAGGACACCGACAACCCAGAAGATGCAGAAGATATCTGCTATGAAGAACCAGACCTCTCCGGAGGCGTAGAAGGTGTAGACTACCTCATAGTCTACGGAGCCGGTGACGGTTCCGAGGAAGCACAAGTCTAGAACCGTAGAATAGTATTAGTAACCGAGCAGTACGAACACCTAGTACTTAACTGCTCGTTGAGAATAAATGTATAACCTGCTGAGACTGTTATATTGTAAGCTAAGTTGGGTTCGCCTGGAACCCAGGAGTATTCCTCTCCAGACCCAGGAGGAACTCCGTGATGATGTATATATATGGTTTGTAATATTAAATGAATGAGTTATGGGCCAGCTATGTTCTGTTGTGTTCTGTTGTACTACTCTGAGGGATGTAATATTTGCGGATTGGTACTTCGTGAATGTAATATCAACGACTGGCATACTACAACATGCAGTGGTATGCAGGGTCACCACAGTTGATATCAGAGCAAAAGCTTTGACCTTAGGTTGGAACCTAGTAAATGGGACGAAAACGTTAGGAGTCAAATAGGATTAGTAAAGAATTCTCTAAAAATATGGTATCTATTCACTTGAGAATAAAACAATCATATATTTTAGTGCGATAATTCTTTATTATCTCTATTATGATGCATCATTACTAATATTATATTCTCTCTTATCTACAGCCAACTATGGCAAGTTCACGTCCAGGACGTAACGTGAAAGTGAAGGAATCAACTCTGGATGACTATGACGGAGGACTCGCGGACATTCTTCGTGCTATGTTACTTGAATTTGGGTGTGATCCCCAAATCCAAGTAATGAAATACATGTACTACGATGGTGCAGTATTGCCAAAGTGTAGGGTAGGATTACGACTTCCAAAATCCCTAGGGATGAGTGTAGTGATGCCTGCAGGAGAGGCGAGAACCATCCGAACAACTTACCATATCGCCATAATGAAAGCCATTACCGACATACGTGAGCACAAGACTAAGGACCTTATAGGTTCTGAGTTTGCCCGCATTCCTCATATGGAGGAGGATGACGATCCAACTGTGAATCATTTCAAGTTGGCGAAGAGAAAGCCTGCGAAAGCAGCCAAGTACATGGATAACTGCCGGAACCTCTTATCATTGTTCTTTCAGCTGAACCGACATCTGTCGGGGGCGATTGACACAATGCTGGATGAGTTCACTGAGCCCAAAGAGGAGGCGAAGGGAAAGGAGCCGATGGTGAGCGAAGTTCCTACACCAGTTTTCTCAACTGGTGATTTTATTGACATAGATGCCCCAGAACCCCAAAATACACCTATCACACCTAGGTATTTTCCTAGTAGCTCACAAGGTGGATATGAGGGCGGAGAAGAATCCGGGAATCGCCAACGCTCGGAGACTCCAATTGAGAACTCCACAGGATGGCGTTGGGGATCGGATATGGGAACTGGGAGTGAGTCAGTGAGAGTTACTCCTGAGGTAAACCAATACGCCAGTAACCAGTACCAGAACCCTCCTTATAGTAGGGGAGACTATGAGGAGTATCCTATCGTGATTGAGTCTGACAATGATGGAGGGAATGCCTATGAGGGAGTCAAAGGGGAGTATCCTGCGTGGGATGATTATGCCTCATTAAATAATCATTTCATGATGACAGATTTTTCTCTCGGATCATCTTCTGATTCCGATTACCAGCCGACGGGGAGACCATATATCCCAGATTCTGTCAGGAGGACTACCCGTTCAACCGGATGGAAGCCTGGGATGTACCGGGAGTGAGCCACGACTAGAGACTACCACTGGTGGCGAGACTACAATACAGTTGTACCACATGTATTGTAGTATGTAATATTTGTATAAGTTGTAATTATACTTCAATAAGTGAGTTTGCATACTCACACTACTACTGAGTATTGTAATAAACCGCTTAAGTATGTATATACATAGTATATGTTTGGTGTGATTTGCATTTGCTTCTTGATTTCCATAGTGTGACTAGTTCTGTGCACAAGGTTGAGCTCAGAAAGCTTGCGCATGGAGTAATTATGAGTACCACTTTGTGTTGCAGAACTAGGGGGAAATGTCGGGAACGACGGGCGAGGAGAGTGATGCACAGCGCCTCGAGCGTGAGGCCAAACAGAAGGAAGAGGCAGATGAAGCTGCGAGGAATCAGTTTCCACCACCACCACCACCGATGACGCAGCAGAATTTCCTCCAATACATGCAGATGATGGAGGAGAGGCAAAGGATCACTATGGAGCAGCAGAAAAGTTCTTTCAAGAACTGCTGCAACAGAACAAGGTGGATAGACCAGAGAACCAGGGAGTCACTCTGTCGACTTCCAGAACACGAAGCCAATCTCATTCGCCTACGCGCCTGAACCTATGGACGCGGAGGATTGGCTGATGGATACTGAGCGAAAGCTCAACACGGTTGGATGCAATGACCTGGAGAAGGTTAGATACGCAACACATCTGTTGTGTGGACCCGCCGCATCTTGGTGGGATAATATCGTAGCCGTTTATCCGGCTGAGAAAGTATTCACTTGGGAGGAATTCAAAAGGAAGTTTAGGGAATCCAATGTCCCTGAGAGTATCGTGGAGTTGAAGCGTCGAGAGTTTGAGAGTCTCGAGCAAAAGGATAAAGCTATCCTGACTTATGGCAGGGAATTTTCAGGATTGTCCCGGTACGCCGTTGAGGAGGTCAACACCGAGGACAAGAAGAAGAAGAGGTTCATGAGAGGATTGAATCCTCAGTTCAAAGTGCAACTCAGAATGTTGAGAGCTATTTGGTGGATGCAACCATCACTCTTGAAGATGACTTCAAACAGCTTCAGGAGGAAAAGAGGAAGAAGGCCAGATTTGAGCCGAAGAAATTTATCAGTAACAAACCCAATACTAGCTTGAGTTTCAAACCCAGATACAACAACAACAACAACAACAACTACTACTACTACAACAACAACAAGAGGAACCAAGGGTTTCAAGCTGCAAACCAGATTGTCTGTCGCATTTGTGGATTCAGAGGACATACATCGAAGGATTGTCGCAAGCCAAAAGTCATATGTTTTGGTTGTCGCCAGGAGGGGCACATGCTTCGTGATTGCCCCAAGAAAAAGAATGGAGGAGGACAGTCAGGAGGAGGTAATCGGAGTGGGAATTCCGGAGGGAATTGGAAGAACAAAAAGCCCTTCAGAAAGTTAAACTGCACTAGTTTGGAGGAGGTTATAAACTTGGACAAAGCGGTGATAGGTACGCTTTAGATACTCACTCATCCTGGCAAAGTACTTTTTGATACTGGAGCAACTACTTCATTCATTTCTCAGCAATTCATCATCAAACATGGGATTAATTGCACTAAATTAGAAACACCCATTACCATACTATCTGCGGGGGGAACGATCTTAGTTACCCACGTTAAGGAAGCACAGGTCATTATGATCCGTAGATGTGCGTTTGATGCAAACCTGTTTGTTCTACCCATGAAGGACATAGATGTCATTCTTGGTATGAACTGGTTAGAGGAAAATGGTGCACTGATAGATTGTGCCAATAAGACAGTGTCTCTGAAAAGCCCAGATGGAGGAAGAATAATTTATCAAGGAGACAAACACACTCAGATTGAGGTTGAGTTGAAGTTGAACAGTATGAAGGAGGTGAAACTCGAGGACATTCCAATTGTGAATGAATTCCAAGATGTATTTCCAACAGAGTTACCTGGAATGCCACCTGACCGAGAGATAGAGTTTACTATTGACCTCATTCCAGGAACAGCCCCAATTTCTAAGGCACCATATAATATGGGACCTAAAGAGTTGAAGGAACTCAAAGAGCAACTTGATGATTTGGAACAGAAAGGATTCATTCAGGAAAGTATATCACCTTGGGGATCACCAGTCATATTCGTGGACAAAAGAGATGGAGGCCGAAGGATGTGCGGAGACTACCGGAACTTGAACAATGTTACCATCAAGAACAAGTATCCACTTCCCAGAATTCAAGATATGTTTGACCAAGTCAGAGGAGAAGGAGTCTTCTCAAAGATCGACTTGAGGTCAGGATACCATCAAATAAAGATCAAGAAGGAGGATGTTCCGAAAACTGCTTTTGTTTCAAGGTACGGACACCATGAGTACCTAGTCGTACTCTTCGGGTTAACCAATGCCCCAGCAATATTCATGAATCTCATGAACAAGATATTCATGCCTTATCTTGATAAGTTTGTCATCGTGTTTATCGATGATATCCTGATTTACTCGAAGGATAAGGCTGAACATGCAGAACATCTCAGGATAGTGTTGCAAACACTGAGAGAACATCAGCTCTACGCCAAATTCAGCAAGTGTGAGTTTTGTCTAGATCAAGTAGAATTTCTTGGACATGTCATCAGTAAGGATGGAATAGCAGTAAATCCGAGCAAAGTAGCAGCAGTCTTAGAGTGGGAAGCACCAAAGAATGTCAAGGAGATCCGAGGATTCCTAGGAATGGCAGGATATTACAGAAGGTTCATTGAAGGATTTCACAAGATCGCAGGACCAATGACCAAGTTGTTGAGAAAGAACACACCGTTTGTTTGGTCAGATGAATGTGAGAAGAGTTTTCAGACTCTAAAAGAGAAGCTAACCACAACACCGGTGTTAGCAGTACCAGAAGTTGGTAGAGATTACACTGTATATTGTGACTCATCTAAGCATGGACTAGGTTGTGTACTTATGCAAGATCGGAAAGTCATATCATATGGATCAAGACAGCTCAGACCCCATGAAGTCAATTATCCAACACATGATCTCGAGCTAGCAGCATTTGTATTTGCATTGAAGGGATGGAGACATTTTCTATATGGAGCTAAATGTGAGTTATACACTGATCACAAAAGTCTCAAATACTTCTTCACTCAGAAGGAATTAAATATGAGGCAGAAAAGATGGCTTGAATTGATAAAACATTATGACTTGACCATCAATTACACACCAGGAAAGGCTAATGTTGTAGCCGATGCCTTAAGTCGCAAGAGTACCGGGGGAGTTGAGCAAGAACTACCACCGGAGTTGAAGGAGGAAATTACCTAAGCACAGATACAACTATGGGAGAAAGAAGCACATGAAGGACTCTCAGCACTACAAGTAGCAGATGAGTTGAATGTGAATCTCAGGAATGAGATTATCATGGGTCAGTTAGACGATCCATTCATCGTGGAGGAGATGAGAAGGATTGACGAAGGAAGACCTTCAGAATTTCACCGAGGAGAGTCGGGATCCCTATGGTTTCAGAAAAGGAATTGTGTTCCAGATAATGATGAGATCAAGGAAGTGATACTCAGGGAGGCACATCAAACACCGTACTCAATACATCCCGGAAGCACAAAGATGTACATGGATCTAAAAGAGTTATTCTGGTGGAATAACATGAAGAGAGAAATTGCACAATATGTGGCGGAATGCCATACTTGTCAAAGAGTGAAGGCAGAACATCAAAGTCCAGCAGGACAGTTGCAACCTTTACTAATCCCAGAATGGAAATGGGAAGAGATAGGAATGGATTTCATCACCGGACTACCCATGACAAATAAAAAGAAGGATATGATATGCGTAATCGTGGACCGGTTGACGAAGAGTGCACATTTCTTAGCAGTAAACCAGCAGGATAAAGGGGTGAAATTCATCGATCTTTACATCAAAGAGATTGTGAGTAAGCACGGAGTACCCAAAAAGATAGTGTCAGACCGAGGATCCGTGTTCACATCAGCATTTTGGAAACAACTACATGAAGCTTTAGGATCCAAGTTAGACTATAGTACCGCTTATCATCCTCAGACTGGAGGACAAACAGAAAGGACAAATCAGATACTAGAAGATATGCTTAGGGCTTGTGCCCTAGATTTCGGAGGATCATGGGAAGAACACTTACCTTTAACGGAGTTTTCATACAACAATAGTTATCAAAGCAGTATCAAGATGGCACCATTTGAATCTCTGTACGGAAGGAAGTGTAGGTCACCTATCTGTTGGTACGAGGCAGGTTCAAGTAAGGAGTTTGATCCAGATTATGTCAAAGAGAAGCAACAGATCATTGATGTGATCAGGGACAGACTGAAGATAGCCCAAAGCCAACAGAAGAGCTATGCAGACCAAAAGAGAAGGACATGGGAGCCAAAAGTGGGAGACATGGTATACCTTAAAGTAAGTCCGATGAAAGGTCTCCAGAGATTCGGAGTAAAGGGGAAGCTTAGCCCTAGATACTGAGTCAAAACCGAGGGTTAGCCTTTGAGTTGGATCTACCAGGAAGGTTAGCCCAAGTCCACAACGTATTCCACGTATCACAGCTCAGAAAGTGTTTGAAGACCCCAGATGAGCCAGTATCACATGATGAGCTAGAACTACAACCAGATCTTACTTATATCGAGAAGCCAGCCAAGATTCTCGAGGAAAACTGGAAACAACTCAGGAATAGAGCAATCAAGTACTGTAAGATTCAATGGAAGCATCATCCTGAGAGGGAAGAAGATCACCTGGGTCGGGACGAAGTTTTCTTTAAGGGGGAAAGGCTGTAATATCCCAGGTTTAGAGACGATCGAGGGGTAGATTTTAGAAAGGGATGTGCATTGCATCGTAAAATATGGGGAAATTTCGCGCTTTTAAAGGAAAACTGCATCGAAGGGGGACAAGTTTCTCTCTCGACACCTTACAGGGTTAGGGTTTCGAGAATGCGATAGACTTGGACCTAACTTCACTCAATTAGGGTTTTTGAGAAGAGAGGGGAATAGTGCATCTCAAATTTAAGTTGCATGATTGAATTCAACTAAGTATGTTTGAATTTCAAAATTCAAACATCACTTGATCATGTTATAATTCAAATTAAGATCATTTATTGAACAAATAGAAATACAAGTGTATAAATAATACATCAAATCTATTTAAAGCTCATTAAGGAAAACTTGAGCTTTATTGATTCACACACAAGATACATTGTCAATTACAATATCCAGATTGAATTATAAATATTACAACACATTACAGAAATTGAATAAATGGAAAAATAGAAAAGGAAAATTACAAAGAATAGAAACTTGCTTCACTACACTAAATCTTCATCTTGTAGTTCTTGATTAATCTCTTGAAGGGGAGATCCTTGATCATCTCTTCAAACCTGCATACACAAACAGAGAAACAAGAGAAACATTAAGCCAAGTGGCAATGCCACTCAAACCATCCACAACATCTAGAGCAGTTCCACTCAGAACTGTTGCTGTTGAGCATGCCATAAGGAGGAGATCATCACAAGCTAGCAAAGGAGGAGCAGGGCAAGCTCTGATCATCAACCAGAAGCAAATCCTCTACATCAGCACATAAATCTAGGAGCTGGAGTGAGGTATACACAGATGATCATGAGCAAGCAATAGTTTTGCTCATAAATAAGCATATGCATGCATCACAGAAGCAAAAAGGGTAGAACACCCTGTTTGTATCATCACTTGGCTGCTAAGCCATTTGGTGCAAGCAAACATGAGAACAGCCAGCAGGAAATCATCCCAAGGGAACATTGGTTGTGTCAACACAGTGACACAACCAAAGAAATCCATCATGGATTTGATCCTATCTAGCCAGCCAGATTTACCAAGCACCCTACAGCTAGCTAAGCCATCAGAATATGGACAATAATCTGTCCATTATCTTTTCAACATCAAATATCCTAGCAGCCCATGGATGACTACCAGAAATATTCCACAGAAGCATACACAAACGGTAGGAGCAACAATTTCTAGCAGGCCAAGCCCTGCTAGGGTCACAACAACTACCTAGCCACACAGAAAAGCCCACTAGAGAAGCATATCATCACTCCAAGGAGTTCATGCATCACAGGAGGTGCCAACACATGTTGGTTTCCATCCAGTTAGTGCATAGGATGCACAAGATCACTACTGCATCAAGTAGATCATGTCTATTGTCAGAAATAGGAAGCAAAGCTTCACTGACAAGCACAGATAAATGAAATAACACACACAGATGCATCCAGATGTATCAAATCATTCAACCAGCCACCAGTATTGCTTTCACAAGCAACATCAACCACTAGTACTTGGTGAGGAGCTGGATCCACAAGCAATAGCAGCATTTGAAATGAATTCATACAAATGTATAAACCAACAGGAAGCCCTGATGATCACAGGATCATCCAAAACCACAGTTAACCAACCATTATATCACAGATAATCAAATATATGAAATATAATTGTATGCAGAAGCACACTAACAAGGGATGGAGCTGTCTAGCCAACAATCATGCTCAATAGAACATTCCCATGAAGTACAACTCAACGAGCATCACACAGAGGCACTGGTTCTTGCAAAAATGCAAGGATTACTTATAGTAATCAAGCCAGGGGCCAAGAAATGAATACACATGATAGTCTAGCACCAGCAGCAATAGCAGGAGCAATCTAGCAGGACATGAGCATCACAAAATGCTCATGAGCAAGGGCTCATGAGCTGTTGCACAAGAGCCACAACATCAGTAACACAATTATGAGCATGAATCTAGCAGCAGCAGTAGAACAACATGGCACAGAGAGGAGCACTGGTACAACAGTAGCAGTTAGAACAACATAGCATGTAGGAGCATGACAACATTGCAGCAGCAGCCATAGCAAGAGCCTAGGCTAGCCATGAGCACAACACATCAGCGGAGGAGCTAGTGCTGGTGTACTGGCAAGGCCAGCACACCAAGGAGATGGATGCAAGGGCATCCAGAGAAAAGGAGGAGGAAGAACATATAATAGAGAGAGAGGTAATGGAACACGTACCAGGGCGAGCATACGGTAGTCGCGGCCATGGCGGCCACGGCGGCACACACGGGGCGCACGGCAGCGCCAGGCCAGGCCACGCCACGCCACGACCAGCGCCGCAGCACCCAGCACCCTACGGCGGCGCCATGGCGCCAGGAACGCCGGTGAGCGGCGGATCGCCACGGATCCGTGCGGCCGAGACGCAGAGAGGATGGAGGCGAGCAGGGATGGCGGCGAAACACAGATCGACGCGGACCAGAAGGTGCGCCGTTGAACGGCGGCTCGATTGCCACCCATCTCATCGCCAGCGATGGCCGGAGGTGGCCGAAACAAATCGGCGACGTCGCGGGCGACGCGAGCGTCGCGGGAGAGATAGGGTTAGGGTTTCTATCGAGCGAGAGAGGAGGAGAGGAGTGAGGCCGACCGAGCCGGACCAGGTGGGTCGGTTCGACCAAACCATCTCGGGCCACCTGACAGGTGGGGCCCAAGGGCATTCTGGTCATTTCATAAATGACCATTTGATTGAATCTTTCCAAAAGTTTTATAAAACAAATATAGCTCTAAAAAAATATGTAAACAACTCAGAATAAAATTCTCTATCATAATAAAATATGAAATGGAATTTTTGAGACAAATAAAATTGAGTCATAATTAAATGCAAAAAATAAATATTATAATAATCGTTAAAAATAACACCTCATATTATAATTATAAAAATTAGTCCATAAATTCTTATAGGACTTAAAAACACCTTGGCAATATTCCAAGGTAGTATTTTACTATTAAAAGAAGTATCCCTAAAATGTCCTTAGTAATCACCTCTGACATGAAATAATAAAACACCGGGAAAGGGGGACTAAACCCTAAAAGCTGAAAGCATGCATAATTGCTTCTTTAACCATTGCCCTTATCGGACAATGATGCTTCTTTCAGAAACAGAGGATCAGGGTCAATCCAAAACATCCAACTGCACTACATTGCAGTCACAAGGCAAGTTCATCGCTTGCTCATGTCATTTGATTACTTTTATCAAATTACTTGCAAAGTACTATGCTTATCACTCTTGCATGAAAATCAAAAGTATTATTTTCATAACTATGAATATGACTATGTGGTGGGCAATGGAACCATGGTATGTGTTGACATGGTGGAGGTTCCATTGCAAGGGTTTATATCCATCTAGGAGTAAACAACAAATGTCGTCCAGTGATTCGTGTGCCGTAAAACTCGTGTTAACCATAAGATCTGGAGTGGGACGGACTAGTCCATGGTATTTCCACCTCTCGTACATCAACGGATGCGCATACCGTAGCATCTTGCGGAGCAACTTGAGGGTGGGGAGCCCCTTCTAATTCCCCACTGCAGTGCTTACCGTAGCGGTTGCGGCTTGCGGAACAACTTGAGGGTGGGGATCCCCTTCTAATTCCCCACGGTAATGCGGTCTAGGATGGGTTCCATCTACCGGCGAAGGAGTTTGGTTCGATCCCAGACTGTTGTCGTGGTCGGGGCCGTCCTTAATTGGTATAAGAGCACCGGTGAGGACCCAGGGTCGGGGAATGCAACAAAGGGTGGGTGTGCGAGGTAGCGGAGGAATATAATTGGCTAGGACCTTATACCGGGCCTCACACCATTGGAAGTGTGGACGGGAAAGCTGCCCGGTTGGCACCAAGGTTAAGATCTCTTATGGGTAAAGCAACACACCTTTGCAGAGTGTAATGAATTGTGACCAGTCACTCCTTGTTCCGGAACTGCGAACGCTGCCGGAAAGGAACTCCATGAAGTTCTAGTCAACTGGTGAAGGCTGACGGACATAGCTCTTATGAATAAAAGTAACCTTTTGAAGAAATGGTTATCAAAACCTGCATGGGTATCAGACTTTCTGGTCTGGTACTGTAGATAGTGAATTAAACATCTCTTTCCTAATATGAACTTGTTGAGTACGCTCGTACTCATACCACTCTTAAATCCCCTGCTTAGATTGCCTGAATCAACTTGAGGAGGACACCGACAACCCAGAAGGTGCAAAAGATATCTTGCTATGAAGAACCAGACCTCTCCGGAGGCGTAGAAGGTGTAGACTACCTCATAGTCTACGGAGCCGGTGACGGTTCCGAGGAAGCACAAGTCTAGAACCGTAGAATAGTATTAGTAACCGAGCAGTACGAACACCTAGTACTTAACTGCTCGTTGAGAATAAATGTATAACCTGCTGAGACTGTTATATTGTAAGCTAAGTTGGGTTCGCCTGGAACCCAGGAGTATTCCTCTCCAGACCCAGGAGGAACTCCGTGATGATGTATATATATGGTTTGTAATATTAAATGAATGAGTTATGGACCAACTATGTTCTGTTGTACTACTCTGAGGGATGTAATATTTGCGGATTGGTACTTCGTGAATGTTATATCAACGACTGGCATACTACAACATGCAGTGGTATGCTCACCACAGTACTACTGAATACCGACTACCGAGTTGCTTCTTCAAATTTCGTTGTTTATTTAGGGCATCTCCAGCGGCGCGACGCATTTCGGACGTCCGAAATGTCCGTTTGCGTCGCGCGGCGGACGCGAGAAAGACCGTTTTTGTTCGCGCGTCCATTTGCACCTTGGGGTGGCTCCAACGGCGCGACGCATTCGCGTTTGCATCAAATATGAAGTTTCGAAACAACAAAACAAGGAATTCAACGAAGTCATAGTTATTACATTTAAAATTTAAAAAGTCTACATGAAAATAAGATAGTACTTCTCTAGGCATGATCTTCATGGCCAGCCAATGTCCATTGATGCTCAATCAGATCCGTCTGCAGCTGTTTGGAGACGGTCTCGTTTGTGACTTCTACATTCATATGTAGATAGTCCGCCCAAGATAAAGCTCCAGGAACTGGCGCAACCAACTCACCTTGGAAATCCCAGTGGTTCTCATTCCGGCCATCAGGACGCTCGTTCTCAACGATCATGCTGTGCATGATCACACAGCATGTCATCACCTCATGCATGGTCTTGAGCGACCATGTTCTTGCCGGGTGACGGAAAATTGCCCACCGAGTTTGGAGCACACTAATTCCACGCTCCACATCTTTCCTGCAAGCCTCTTGCATCTTGGCAAACCTTCTCGTCTCTCGGAGTTTGGAGTACGGACAGTCTTCACTAATGTGGCCCAGTCAGGGTAGATGCCATCAGCAAGATAATATGGCTTGTCATATGCATTTCCATTGATCTCATAGCTCACCCGGGGAGCTTTGCCTTGCATGAGCCTTTCGAAAACCGGTGATCGGTGCAACACATTGATGTCATTGTTGGAACCGGCCATGCCAAAGAATGAATGCCAAATCCATAAATCTTGAGATATGACAGCTTCAAGAATGACAGTCTGTCCCTCCTCATGCCCGCTGTACATACCCTGCCATCCAAATGGACAATTTTTCCACTCCCAGTGCATGCAATCTATACTGCCAATCATCCCTGGAACCCTCTAGACTCGTTGATAGACAGGAGCCGCCTTGTATCCTCAACATTTGGCTCCCTACAGTAATACTCTCCGAACACGGCAATCACGGCTCGACAAAACCTGTACATGGACTCAAGGCAGGTGCTCTCACCCATTCAAAGATACTCATCGAATAAATCAGCCATTCCATATGAGAGCATGCGAATAGCCGCGGAGCATTTTTGGTAGGAGGTGAAGCCTAGCGCACCTGTTGCATCGGGCCTGCATTGGAAGTAGGGGTCGTAGTTTCGACGCCCCGTAGAATGACCAAGAACAGGTCCCTTGACATCCTGTATCGGCGCCGGAACAGTTTTTCCGGGAAGAGCGGATCGGTGAGGTGGAAGTAGTCCTTGTGGAGGCGGGCCTGCCCTGCCACTCTGTTGCGCGGCAGGTTTTAGAGCGCCCTTCACAGAGCCCCGGTGCTGCGGCCCCGGGTTTGAGGTGAACTCGTGGATCATGGAGGCCGCAGTAGTTGCCAATGTCTGCGCCGACTGATCGGACTCGTCGTTAGAAGAGGAGTCAATGATCTCCGCGCGGAACTTCTCCACCATATGCCACGCGTCCATCTGCGTGGGTACGAACTGTTGATCAATGGCCGCGCACAAATCGCGCCGAAAAAAGGAGAAGGAACCTACCGGCGCAATTGGTCGAACAGGTCGTGGGCGGCGCGGAAGGCGGCGCAACCGACAATGTTTGGCCCGAAAACAGCCGGCAGGTTAGCGCCGGAGTCTACCCCGAGTACGATCCTGCTCTTCCGCGGCGACAACGGAGCCGATGTTGAGTACTGCGGCGGCGGGGTTGGGGTGAGGGCGTCGCACTAGGGCAGCAACGAAGAGGAAAAAGAAACAAGTCGAAGCGGTCGATTTCGCTGTCGCTGACTTGCGGGACCGGGTAAGAAATGGAGGACGCTCGGTGCGTCCGCGCAGTGTCCATGGAGACGCAAACCTGGCGCATATTTGGGCTAGGTTTGCGTCTCCGCGGACGGCCCAGTCACTTTGCGTCGCTCCGCTGGAGCAGGGCCCAAACGCATTTCCGGTCACGGCGGACGAAACGATCGCTCAGCGACTATTTGCATCGCGCCGGTGGAGATGCCTTAGGGCATCTCCAACGGGGCGACCCATCCCGCACCCGCGTCCGGATGGGTCGATCCGGACAAAATCCCGGCCCAACGCGGGGACGCACCGCAAAAGCGGACGGCCGCGACGTCCGAAACGACGCAAACCCGGCCCAAATCTGGGCCGGGTTTGCGTGGCCGATGGCACGCGGCGTCCTCGCGTGTCCGCCGTCCGCGTGGCTGGCCCACCTGTCGGTGCCCCAGTCCTATTAAATGTGGACTGGAGAAGGGGACTGTCCCTATCCAGTCCCCACTTTCTACTCCGGCCGCACGCGCGAGCTCGAAGCTTCCGCGCAGCCATGGCCCCGAAGCGCGAGTTCGAGCCATCCACCAACGACCACGAGGCCGGCAGCAGCCGCCGCAGCGCGCGCCGTTGGCCCGGCGCCCGACGCGACGCGAGGATCTACGTCACGAGCCGGCATCTTCGGTGCCGCCCATCCCGGTCTCCGCCGCCGCGATCCAGAGGCGCCGCGCGCAGCTGCCGGCGGACCTCCAGGCGGACCCCGCTTACGGCGACGCAAGTCCCAACTGGGACTTGTGGTTCGAGGTGGAGCACAATGCGCGCCGGCACACGTGCTTCACCTCCGCGACGGCGCGGCCGCGCACACCTGCAACGCGGGCTGGCCGCCGCCCCGGCGGCCTCTACATCGGTGAGCAGCCCCAGCCCCAGCCCCCGCACCAGCCCCAGGCCCAGGAGGAGGAGGAGGATGACCCGGAGCTGCAGGCGGCGCTCGCGGCGTCCCGCGAGCAGCAGGACCTCGACGAGCTGGCCAAATGGCCGCACCTCGCCGAGACGCTGTGATGTCTACGTTCCCCCTCCTTTCCTGTAGACAGTGTTGGGCCTCCAAGTGCAGAGGTTTGTAGAACAGCAGCAAGTTTTCCCTTAAGTGGATCACCCAAGGTTTATCGAACTCGGGAGGAAGAGGTCAAAGATATCCCTCTCATGCAACCCTGCAACCACAAAGCAAGAAGTCTCTTGTGTCCCCAACACACCTAATAGGTGCACTAGTTCGGCGAAGAGATAGTGAAATACAGGTGGTATGAATATATATGAGCAGTAACAACGGTGCAGAAAATAGCTTGCGGCGTGTAGTTGATGGTAGTATTGCAGCAGTAGTAACACAAAAACAATAAACAAGCGTAGTAACTCAGCAGTATTTAGGAACAAGGCCTAGGGATTACACTTTCACTAGTGGACACTCTCAACATTGATCACATAACAGAATAGATAAATGCATACTCTACACTTTTGTTGGATGATGAACACATTGCGTAGGATTACACGAACCCTCAATGCCGGAGTTAACAAGCTCCACAATAATGCTCATGTTTAAGTAACCTTAAGTGTAAGATAGATCAAAACGACTAAACCAAGTACTAGCATAGCATGCACACTGTCACCTTCATGCATATGTAGGAGGAATAGATCACATCAATATTATCATAGCAATAGTTAACTTCGCAATCTACAAGAGATCATGATCATAGCATAAACCAAGTACTAACACGGTGCACGCACTGTCACCTTTGCACACATGCAGGAGGAATAAAACTACTTTAATAACACATCACTAGAGTAGCACATAGATAAATTGTGATACAAACACATTGCAATCATCAAGAGATATAAATAAGCACTTCACTACGCTCTTCAACAATGAATAAGTACTTCGTGAAATATAGCCTAAGAGACCCACACGGTGCACACACTGTCACCTTTACACACGTGGGACAAGGAGTCTCCGGAGATCACATAAGTAAAACCCACTTGACTAGCATAATGACATCTAGATTACAAGCATCATCATATGAATCTCAATCATGTAAGGCAGCTCATGAGATTATTGTATTGAACTACATAGGAGAGAGATGAACCACATAGCTACCGATACAGCCCCGAGCCTCGATGGAGAACTACTCCCTCCTCATGGGAGCAGCAGCGGTGATGAAGATGGCGGTGGAGATGGCAGCGGTGTCGATGGAGAAGCCTTCCGGGGGCCTCCCCCGTCCGGCAGGGTGCCGGAACAGACTCCTGTCCCCCAGATCTTGGCTTCGCGATGACGGCGGCTCGGAACTTTTCTCGTATCGTGGCTTTCTCCCTAAGGGTTTTCGATGCAGGGGCTTTAAATAGGCGAAGAGGCGGCGCAGAGGGTCAACGAGGCGACGAGACCATAGGGTGGCGCGGCCAGGCGGGCCGCGCCACCATGTCATCTGGGGCCCAGGGCCCTCCTCCGGTGGCTCGGGTGTTCTGGATGCTTCCGGGCAAAATAGGAACTCGGGCGTTGATTTCGTCCAATTCCGAGAATATTTCCTTACTAGGATTTCTGAAACCAAAAACAGCAAACAAAACTGCACTTCGGCATCTTGTTAATAGGTTAGTTCCATAAAACGCGTAAATACGACATATAATGTGTATAAAACATGTAGATAACATCAATAATGTGGCATGGAACATAAGAAATTATCGATACGTTGGAGACGTATCAGCATCCCCAAGCTTAGTTCTGCTCGTCCCGAGCAGGTAAAACGATAACAAAGATAATTTCTTAAGTGACATGCCATCATAACCTTGATCATACTATTGTAAGCATATGAGATGAATGCAGCGATCAAAACAATGGTAATGACATGAGTAAACAACTGAATCATAAAGCAAAGACTTTTCATGAATAGTAATTCAAGACAAGCATCAATAAGTCTTGCATAAGAGTTAACTCGTAAAGCAATAATTTAAAGTATAGACATTGAAGCAACACAATGGAAGATTAAGTTTCAGCGGTTGCTTTCAACTTGTAACATGTATATCTCATGGATAATTGTCAACATAGAGTAATATAACAAATGCAATAAGCAAGTATGTAAGAATCAATGCACAGTTCACACAAGTGTTTGCTTCTTGGGATGGAGAGAAATAGGTGAACTGACTCAACATAAAGGTAGAAGAATGGTCCTTCAAAGAGGAAAGCATCGATTGCTATATTTGTGCTAGAGCTTTTATTTTGAAAACATAAAGAGAGCATAAAAGTAAAGTTTTGAGAGGTGTTTGTTGTTGTCAACGAATGGTAGCGGGTACTCTAACCCCCTGCCAGACAAACCTTCAAAGAGCGGCTCCCATTTTATTTTATTTTTGGGTGACACTCCTTCCAACCTTTCTTTCACAAACCATGGCTAACCGAATCCTCGGGTGCCCGCCAACAATCTCATACCATGAAGGAGTGCCTTTTTATTTTAGTTTTATTATGATGACACTCCTCCCCACCTTTGCTTTCTCAAGCCATGGCTAACCGAATCCTTCGGTGCCGTCCAACAATCACATACCATGGAGGAGTGTCTATTTTTGTTAATTAATTTGGGACTGGGAATCCCATTGCCAACTCTTTTTGCAAAATTATTGGATAAGCGGATGAAGCCACTAGTCCATTGGTGAAAGTTGCCCAACAAGATTGAAAGATAAACACCACATACTTCCTCATGAGCTATAAAACATTGACACAAATCAGAGGTGATAAATTTTGAATGGTTTAAAGGTAGCACTCAAGCAATTTACTTTGGAATGGCGGAGAAATACCATGTAGTAGGTAGGTATGGTGGACACAAATGGCATAGTAGTTGGCTCAAGGATTTTGGATGCATCAGAAGTATTCCCTCTCGATACAAGGTTTAGGCTAGCAAGGTTATTTGAAGCAAACTCAAGGATGAACAAGTGCAGCAAAACTCACATAAAAGACATATTGTAAACATTATAAGACTCTACACCGTCTTCCTTGTTGTTCAAACTCAATACTAGAAATTATCTAGACCTTAGAGAGACCAATTATGCAAACCAAATTTTAGCAAGCTCTATGTATTTCTTCATTAATAGGTGCAAAGTATATGATGCAAGAGCTTAAACATGAACACAACAATTGCCAAGTATCACATTATCCAAGACATTTTACCAATTACTACATGTAGCATTTTTCCAATTCCAACCATATAACAATTTAACGAAGAGGAAACTTCGCCATGAATATTATGAGCTAAGAACACATGTGTTCATACGAACCAGCGGAGCGTGTCTCTCTCCCACACAAGGATGAACTTATTCAGAGAACTAAGATAACAAAACAAAAACAAAAATAAAAGCACACAGACGCTCCAAGTAAAATACATAGGATGTGATGGAATAAAAATATAGTTTCACTAGAAGAAACCTGATAAGTTGTCGATGAAGAAGGGGATGCCTTGGGCATCCCCAAGCTTAGATGCTTGAGTCTTCTTGAAATATGCAGGGATGAACCACCGGGGCATCCCCAAGCTTAGACCTTTCACTCTTCTCGATCACATTATATCACCCTCTTCTATTGACCCTTGAAAACTTCCTTCACACCAAACTTCAAGCAAACTCATTAGAGGGTTAGTGCATAATCAAAAATTCACATTCAGAGGTGACACAATCATTATTTTCACTTCTGGACATTGCATAATGCTACTGGACATTAGTGGATCAAAGAAATAAATCCAACATAGCAAAAGAGGCAATGCGAAATAAAAGGCAGAATCTGTCAAAAACAGAACAGTCCGTAAAGACGAATTTAGAAATGGCACCAGACTTGCTCAAATGGAAAAACTCAAAACTAATGAAAGTTGCGTACATATCTGAGGATCACGCTCGTAAATTGGCAGATTTTTTCGAATTTTCTACAGAGAATTGTGCCCAGATTCGTGACAAATAGCAATGCTGTTTCTGCGCAGCGATCCCAAATATAACATCAACTTTGACATAGAAACTTTACTTGGCACAAAAACATGATAAGGAGAGGTTGCTACAGTAGTAAACAACTTCCAAGACTCAACAAAACAAAAATTGCTGTAGTAAAATAAATACATGGGTTATCTCCCAAGAAGTTCTTTCTTTATAGCCATTAAGATGGGCTCAGCAGTTTTAATGATACTCTCATGAAAATAGACAATGAAGCAAAAGAGAACATCAAGAGGCAAATTCAAAACACATTTAAGTCTAACATGCTTCCTATGCATAGGAATCTTGTAAATAAACAAGTTCATGAAGAGCAAAGTAACAAGCATAGGAAGATAAAACAAGTGTAGCTTCAAAAATTTCAGCACATAGAGAGGCATTTTAGTAACATGAAAATTTCTACAACCATATTTTCCTCTCTCATAATAACTTTCAGTAGCATCATGAGCAAACTCAACAATATAACTATCACATAAAGCATTCTTATCATGAGTCTCATGCATAAAATAATTACTACTCCCAACATAAGCATAATCAATTTTATTAGTTGTAGTGGGAGCAAATTCAACAAAGTAGCTATCAAATATAGGAGGTATATTGTAATCATAATCAAATTTATCCTCCATAACAGGTGGTAACAAAAGACTACTATCATTATAATCATCATAAATAGGAGGCAAAGTATCATCAAAGTAAATTTTCTCCTCAATGCTTGGGGGACTAAAAATATCATGCTCATCAAAGCCAGCTTCCCCAAGCTTAGAATTTTCCATAGCATTAGCAACAATGGTGTTCAAAGCATTCATAGTAATAACATTCCCATTAGCATGTATATAAAGTTCCATGGGTTTCTTAATTCTTTCTTCAAACACATCATGTCCTAATTCAAGATAAAGTTCATAAAGATCTCTCATATTTTTGTTGTTTTCCATTATGCCTAACTAGTGTAAACAAGAAACCAAATGTCGCAATTGCAGAGTCTAAAGGAAATAGCTTCGAGTACTTACAATGGCGCCGGAAAATAGCTTAGTAGCCGAGATCCGGAGTGTGAGTACCTTTTACCTTTCCTCCCCGGCAACGGCGCCAGAAAATAGCTTGATGTCTACGTTCCCCCTCCTTTCCTCTAGACAGTGTTGGGCCTCCAAGTGCAGAGGTTTGTAGAACAGCAGCAAGTTTTCCCTTAAGTGGATCACCCAAGGTTTATCGAACTCGGGAGGAAGAGGTCAAAGATATCCCTCTCATGCAACCCCGCAACCACAAAGCAAGAAGTCTCTTGTGTCCCCAACACACCTAATAGGTGCACTAGTTCGGCGAAGAGATAGTGAAATACAAGTAATATGGATGTATATGAGTAGCAACGGTGCCAGAAAATAGCTTGCTGGCGTGTAGTTGATGGTGGTAGTATTGCAGCAGTAGTAACACAGTAAAACAGTAAACAAGCAGTAGTAACTCAGCAGTATTTAGGAACAAGGCCTAGGGATTACACTTTCACTAGTGGACACTCTCAACATTGATCACATAACAGAATAGATAAATGCATACTCTACACTTTTGTTGGATGATGAACACATTGCGTAGGATTACACGAACCCTCAATGCCGGAGTTAACAAGCTCCACAATAATGCTCATGTTTAAGTAACCTTAAGTGTAAGATAGATCAAAACGACTAAACCAAGTACTAGCATAGCATGCACACTGTCACCTTCATGCATATGTAGGAGGAATAGATCACATCAATATTATCATAGCAATAGTTAACTTCGCAATCTACAAGAGATCATGATCATAGCATAAACCAAGTACTAACACGGTGCACGCACTGTCACCTTTGCACACATGCAGGAGGAATAAAACTACTTTAATAACACATCACTAGAGTAGCACATAGATAAATTGTGATACAAACACATTGCAATCATCAAGAGATATAAATAAGCACTTCACTACGCTCTTCAACAATGAATAAGTACTTCGTGAAATATAGCCTAAGAGACCCACACGGTGCACACACTGTCACCTTTACACACGTGGGACAAGGAGTCTCCGGAGATCACATAAGTAAAACCCACTTGACTAGCATAATGACATCTAGATTACAAGCATCATCATATGAATCTCAATCATGTAAGGCAGCTCATGAGATTATTGTATTGAACTACATAGGAGAGAGATGAACCACATAGCTACCGATACAGCCCCGAGCCTCGATGGAGAACTACTCCCTCCTCATGGGAGCGCAGCGGTGATGAAGATGGCGGTGGAGATGGCAGCGGTGTCGATGGAGAAGCCTTCCGGGGCACTTCCCCGTCCGGCAGGTGAACGAGACTCCGTCCCCCATCTTGGCTTCGCGATGACGGCGGCTCGGAACTTTTCTCGTATCGTGGCTTTCTCCCTAAGGGTTTTCGATGCAGGGGCTTTAAATAGGCGAAGAGGCGGCAGAGGGTCAACGAGGCGACGAGACCATAGGGTGGCGCGCCAGGGCCGGGCCGCGCCACCATGTCATCTGGGCACACGGGCCCTCCTCTCGTGGCTCTCGGGTGTTGGGATGCTTAAAATAGGAACCTGCGTTGATTTCGTCCAGAGAATATTTCCTTACTAGGATTTCTGAAACCAAAAACAGAGAAAACAGAACTGCACTTCGGCATCTTGTTAATAGGTTAGTTCCATAAAACGCGTAAATACGACATATAATGTGTATAAAACATGTAGATAACATCAATAATGTGGCATGGAACATAAGAAATTATCGATACGTTGGAGACGTATCACGCTGCGCGCCTCCGCGCTGGAGGAGGCGGCCAGAAGGCCCAGGAGGACGCCTGGCGGAGGCGTGGGCCTTCCTCGAGCCGGCGCGCCGTCAGAGAGGCAACGGGCGGCGTCGGGAGGAGCAGAGCGCCGGCGCGCGCGGCGGAGGAGGCGCTGGCCACGCTCCGCTACAATGAGCTGCAGGCCGCAGCGGAGGAGCAGCTCCGGCAGGAGTCCGCGCGGAGGGCACGCATGCAGGCCGGCGAGCCCGCCGAACCCGCACTCCGCCTGGGAAAGGGCGCAGGGGAGCCCTAGCCGGAGTCCCCGGTGCCTCCGGCGTTTCGAGCCGGAACAGCGCGTCGCCGCCGGGGCGTCGTCGTCATCGACGCCGACGATGACGAGTACTACTGGGGTAGTCTGCCGGCGGCCACCATGCTCGCAAACCCTGTCTAGGGTTTTTTTTTAAGTTTAAAGCCCATATAGGGCTTTCTTTTGTGTAAAAATTGCCCAAAATAGGGATAAGTTTAATTAACCACTAGTTTAATGTTATTTTTGGCTGTTTTCCTTTTTAATTTTCATTTTTGTTTTTTTAATTACATATGCGGTGCGTCCGCGCGTTGGGCGCGTGCGACCAAACGGACACGCGACGTGGGCCGCTGTCCGGATGTCCGTTCGGCCACCCAAACGGCCCAAAACGGACGGCCCAACGTGTCCGTTTGGGTCAGCCGGTTGGAGATGCCCTTAGGGCATCTCCAGCGGGCCGACGCATTTCGGACGTCCGAAATGTCCGTTTGCGTCGGCCCGCGGACCGACCGTTTGCGTCGTAGCTCCAGCGTGCGGACGCATATTTTATCCGGGGACAGCGTCAAGGTCGCTAATGGCGTTTTACGTCCCGTCGAGGATCGCGCCGGATTAACTGTTCCGCGCGCGACGATCGTTCCGCGCGCGCCCAATACATTTGCAAGTTTCGCCGGCGTTGCTGCGGAAACGCCGCGCGCCAACGCCGTTCCCGCCCGCCGTATATACGGTGGACACCGCCGGGTGCGACAGGCACACCTGACCCTACCATCCATCCATGGCGGACCACATGAGTTGGGAGCAAGTTGTTGACATTTGCCGCCAGCTCCACCCGGAGGAGGAGGAGGAGGACGAGGTAGCTGCCGCCGACGTTGAGGCCCAGCAGCTGGACCTGGAGGTCGCGGAGGCGGAGGCGGCAGAGCGCGCGGAAGGGCGCCTCGCGGCGACCAGGGCGGAGATCGCCAACGCCATGGCCGAGCTCGCCGACGCCAGGGCCGAGCTCGCGGAGCGCGGGCGGCCATCGCGGCCCCTCCGGCCGACGCCGTCATCCACGACATCGCGGACGACGACCCCCGTGCCCAGCGCCCGAGTGCGCCGGTGACCAGGTTCTGCTCGCGTCCTTCGAGTCCCTGGCAGGGGACGCCCGGCGCCGCCAGGCTTTGGTGGCGGAGGAGGAAGCCGCCAGCTATGCGATGGCCATGGCTAGGGGGTTAATGTGCTCCGACCTGGACTCGCTCCAGCGTAGGGGCCGTTCTCCCGCGCGGGTCGAGCAGAACCGGGAGCGGAGGTCGCCATCGCCGCCAGGACGAAGCCGTGGCGGCGGCGGCTAGGGACGAGCCCACTGCCGCCTGTGGCGGCGATCCGGCGAGGTCCAGCCGAGGAGGACGCGCGGGCCGCGGCGGTCCAGCGGCGGCGGTCCAGCGGGCGGCGGAGGAGGAGGCCCGGCGGCGGCGGTCCCCGGCAGAGGAGAGGGAGGGCCGGCGACGGCGGAGGCGGCGGCCCAAGGTGCCTGCGACGGCACGGCCCCGTGGGACAGCTCCCCGGCCGAGGCCTCCCGCCGCAGCGCAGACGAGATGTCCGTTCGTCGCGGCGTGCCGCGGAGTGCAACAAGCGCTCCCGCTCGACGACGGCGCCGGCCCATCCGGCGGCCGTAGTAGGGCGCGCGAGTAACCGAGGCCGGTGTAGGCCGCGCGACGGCGAGTAGGTACGGCCGTTGTAGTTTTAGGTTAACTCGACTAACCATCTCTGTAAAGATGGTCCTTTTGGCCAATCAATAGTAATTAAAAAACTTTTGCTTAAATAGTCACGCCGGGCCCGGATGCACCCAACGCGGACACTTTCCGCGATCGCGCGTCCGCGAGACGCAAACCTGCCGCATATTTGGGCCAGGTTTTGCTCACGACGGCCGGCCACTTTCACGTCGTCCCACTGAGAGGCCCAAATGCATTTTCGGTCAGGGGAGACGAAAACGGTCGCTCAGCGACGTCGCGCCCTTATGCTTGAGCCTGGCTAGACCAAAGGGCGAAGACACACCATTTGTGCCCCGGATCCTGTCCGCGTCTTCTTCTGCCCCGAAGCGCGACGCGACAGGAGAACGCGCTAATCTGAAATTTCGGACCAACTGACCAAGCAATCGGTGAGCTTCGTGGCGGCAGCGCGCGAGCCAGCCAACCCCGCCATGGTCGCCGGCTCCACCACGGTGCTGGCCGCCATCCTGCTCGTCGACCTCGTCGCCTTCGGCCTCGCCATCGGCGCCGAGCAGAGCCGCCCCACGGTACGCCCCGCCCGATCTGCGCGCGCGATCCACCCCTCCCCTCTCCATCTCTCTCTAACCTCTCCGCCCGACGCGGCTGTGCTGACGCTGATGCTGCTGCTCTGCGCCGCCGCAGGCGAGCCTGGAGACGGACGCGAGGAACGAGTGGACCTACTGCCGCTACCACCCGGACGCGTCCACGGGGATGGGCGGCGCCGCGCTCGCCCTGCTGCTCGTGGGCCAGGTGGTGGCCGCCGCCGCCAGCCGCTGCTTCTGCTGCGGCGCCGCGCTCCGCCCCGGCGGCGCCCGCGGCTGCGCGCTCATGCTCTTCCTCTCCTCCTGGTTCGTGCTCTCGATCCATCCCCGCATCCTCCCTTCCCCGGTTCCTCTCTCCTCCCCTGCCTGCTCGCCGCGCCGCCTTGACTTCCGCGTGACGCTGACGTGGGGGCCCCGCTAGTCGGAATCTTCACCTTTCTCATTGGTATAATTGTATTTGGTACTAGTACCATGTTTCGATTGCCAGAAGCGAAAAAGTCAGACAGTCGGTCGTCGGAAAGCGTGTCGGAACTACAACTACACCCACCCCCTCCATGTTCTTGGCTAACCAAACCCCCATTGATTAGACAGGATGCACGAAATCCTCGCGGGGCTTTTGTGATGATTTATGCTTAAATTGAGGTTTTATAATCTTGTTTGTACACCAGTCACGTACGGCAATCTCTGTGGCTTTTTCAAGGAAATAATCGGGACGCGTTGTAGACGCAGTTAGGAGTACTTGCGTCGAACTATTCCAGAAGTACATGTGCACATTGTGCCTTTCACATGTAAATCATGGTGGAATTTTGTGGAAGTTGCTAGTCAGTACTCAGCAGGTGGTTTGTTTTTTGGAGGACGTTAGTTACACCTAGTTTTATGCACTTTATTTAGACCACTAGACCAGCAAAGCTTTTAACGGTTTCCTAGCTGGTCCACGTTTTGTCAAATCAAACTTTGAAAAGTTCAGATGTGAATTTAGGGCCTGCTCATATCGCAGAAATGAAAAATGTAGAAATAGAAAAGGAATGCAAGTGCAAAATAAAGGTGTGCAAAAGACACAAAAATTACAGTAATAACTGATTGCATAGAACAGAGGAATAGTGTCTCAAGTCTCAACCCAAAGCATATGGGTGTGAAAAAGAGGTTGGAGTGGGTGCCTTGGGCCATATGAAATCAAACGTAGGAATTTGTAGCACCATTCCTTTGATCCAAAGGACATGTGTACGAAAAAGAATCCAAAGGATTGGATTCTGATTGCGATAACCAAATTGATATTTGCTTTAAACGTTTATTGTTTTGGTAGGATATTCGGGGAGTTTTGAATATTTGTGACATTTATATAAATGATTGATTTGGCATATGCATTATATATGGACTTGCACATGGGCGCATAATTACAGTACAACAGTTAGTGTAGTGTAGCATTCACAAGATCACAGGGGATCGGAGTCTGGTTACAATGAAATGTAGGCAGCAACTGTTTAGTAATATGTTCAATTGGTAGTTAGAAATGGTCTTACTTTGTACACGTCCTTTGGTCATCAGACAGTGGTTATCTTGAATTGGTCATAATCAACAGGAGTCCAGATTACTTGTAAAAAAAAAGAGGAGTCCAGATGCACATTTAGTCATTAGCAAGCATACCAGTCAACTAATTTTGGTTACTAAGTGTACTCGTGACGAAAAAGTATGTGTTGTGATGGGACACTTAGTTTTGTTAAGGTTGTTCTACTAGGCCAAAGGGCCTGGCAGCTGTATAAACTTCTTTTTTTCTTGTGTCCTGTGATCTGTTCTCTTTGGTCATTGTGAAGCCTTGACCTTTGTTGTATTTGCCACTTTATGGCCTTCGTGTTCCAATACAAAAATGCACTGAGCGCCTGCATATATTTGAGAAAAAAATAGCCGAGATGATGTCAGATGATGACTCAATAACACACTCGGTCAATTACTCAAGGAGCATCTGTTGGTTAAGACTACTTTAGGTTCCCGTTCTTATGTTTTGGACTACTCACTTGGCTATTGGGATTACTTCTAGAAAAAAAGAGGCATTGCTCTGGCAACTCTGGCTCAATTTGATTGCCTGCACGAAACCAATACTACCATATAACCTGTGGGGAGCAGCAGATTGCTGACCCAGCCAAAAGTAGCCAGACTATTTTTTTTCTGAAAGCTAATAATTTTTTGAATTCAGATTACATGCTGATAACAGCAAGTCGTTCAACCATGACTTCCACATTCGTCCAAATACCATTCAGACCTCCACTGCTTCCTCCTCTCTCCACAATAATTCTTGTGATTTTTTGCTTTAGGGACCTACATGCATTGGTCCAGAAGGAGTTAATAGCATAAAACCACCACTTTGATGGTGAAATTTACCGTATGATACCACTTTGCGTTTGCGGGACAAAAAACCACCACATTTTGCGAAGTTTTTTCCGGAATGCGCTAAACGCGAATTAAACGCGAATTGACAGGGAATCTGACAGGTGGGTCCTATTGTCAGCGCTGAGGTGGCAACACTATACAGTAAGTTGCTGATGTGGACAGAGGGCCCACGTGTCCCAGTTATCAGGCTGCTTTAATTAAAAAAAAAACCCATCACCTCCCCCACCGGCTCACCCCCACCACAGGTACCCGCCGCCTCCCCCACTGGGTCACCCCCACCACCGCCGGCGCTCGCCGCCGCCGGCGAGGTAAGACGCCACCCTCCAAGCACGACGGGAACGGCGAGGCGGCGGCTGCGGGCAGGCTCGGCGGCTGCGTGCGGCTTCGGAGATCGTCTTCCCCATCCCCGGCGTGCGGCTCGGCAGCGGCTGCGTGCGGGCAGGCTCGGCGGCGGCTCGCCGTGCCCGTCGTGCCCGCCCCTCCCTTTTTCCCCGGCCGCCTCCCCCTCGACGACAAGGATGCCGGCGGCGGGAAGAGGAACTTCTCCGCCGTTGCGCCCCCGAGCTCACACGCGGCTTCCATGGCTTCGGCCCGCAGAGAGAAGCAGGAAAGAGAGAGAGAAGAGGGCGGCCAAACGGGAAGAAAGGGGAGGGGAGGGCGGCCGGAGATGGGGTCGCCGGAGCCGGTCATTTGGGAGCCCGCTCCGGCTGAGTAGCAGGTCGTCGTCGGCGTTGCTCGCGATGTGGCTCATCTGCGCGCGGCGGCCTTTCTCGTCGGAGCACGTTGGCGGTGGCCATCCTCGACGGAGCACGTCGGCGGCGCCGGCCTTCCTTGCCGGAGCACTGCCCCTGCATCTCCCGCGCCGTCGCTCCCCTGCATCTCCCGCGTGCCCTCGTCCTACTCCTCTCCAGCCGCATGTCGGATCCACGGACGGGTGCGCGGCGGCGGACGGGCACAGACGGCGAGGCGGCGGCGGGCGGGCTTGGCCAGTCGGCGGCGGCGTGCGGGACGGCTTGGGAGATTTTTGTACAGACTTTTTGGATTTTTAATTAAATTATTATATGGGTTCCTCTCCATCTCACAGATTCCTGCCACATCATCACTTACAGCAGGCCCCACCTGTCAGATTTCCTGTCAATTCGCGTTCAATTTGTGTTTAGCGCATTCTGGAAAAAACTTCGCAAAATGTGGTGGTTTTTTGTCCCGCAAACGCAAAGTGGTACCATATGGTAAATTTCACCATCAAAGTGGTGGTTTTATGCTATTAACTCGTCCAGAAGAGGTCACATTGAGTGCTTGCAGATAAAAAGACATCTTTTCAGTGTCCTGAAGATCCTTGGTCATAGCAATTGGAAATCACCCAGAGGATTCCCTGAAATAGAACATCGTTCCTTAGTTTCCACATGCACCAGCATGCTGCAGCGCAAATCATGTCAAGAACTTGATGATTCTGGTCACTTATCCACCACCACGCCAACCTGCACGAGCCCAAAACTACACCTCTCTCAAGGTTGTAGCCTTGTAGGGACTTTTGTTGTCGTTAGATCAATGTTTGCATAATTACAACTGCTTTAACTTAACCTATCTTCCGATCGGTCACGAAAACCTGGAGTTTAGTTTATATATTTTTCAATGGATATTTGCTCATCCTTCAACACTATGTGAAAAACCATACAATTCATGCAGGTAGCAGAATTGACACTGATTGTTTTCGATTATTGTAACAGGTTGACATTTATCATTGCGGAGGCGTGCTTGCTGGCTGGGCTGGTGCAGTCTGCATACCACACTGGTTACCGCACAGTGATATTTGAAAATCCACCGGACTGTGAGACGGTGCGGCGGGGCACATTCGGAGCCGGTGCGGCTTTTGCCCTGATCACTGGTGTGCTCACCGGGTCATACTACTACTGTTTCTCCAAATCGCGGGGGTCGTACCAACGCCCGGAGGCTGCCATTGGCATGAGCCGGTTTCAGTGAATCTGCTGTAACACATTGGCAAACCATGTACTGCACTACTGCTGCCACATTTTTGATAACCATGCTATTACTTTTTATTTATATAGATTCTGCATATATGTATTCGAT
Source organism: Lolium multiflorum (assembly GCA_030979885.1). NCBI lineage: Eukaryota > Viridiplantae > Streptophyta > Magnoliopsida > Poales > Poaceae > Lolium > Lolium multiflorum. The sequence continues at coordinate 115,678,335 of CM061747.1, read as the reverse complement.
TGCTCAGCGAGACTGACCCTGTACCCACCATTGCCTTCGTTTCTTCTTTTTGTATGGTATAGAGAAGAGAAGCTACTTGAAAAGCTTTTAGAACTGTGATTCAATCTGTGAGGAAAATTCTCTGGACGTTTGTTTTGTATCGTGAGATTTCCTTTTCTTCTTGTAGCAAGTTTATTTATCTTCTATAATTGGCAAACCATTTCCTTTTCTTCTTGTAGCCCTGCGCCCCCACTCTAGCCGTAATGGCATTGTTAGAGTAGTGCGGGTTGGACAGAGAGACCACGGCAGATTTCCATGCAAGGAGAATGCCCCCACGTGTACCATCAGCGGGGAGGAAAAAGAAGCAGTCAAATTCCCTCCCAAGGCATCTATCCACGGTCGCACGCGCAACCACTTGTAGTTTGGTCTTGAGGAAGCAAACCACACTCGCTCCTGAGAGGAGAACCACTTGAAAAATCGAATCACAACGAGCCAACGAATTGAGACCACGCACATTCCAAACCAACAAGGAGAAACACATGTCCATCATGTTACGAGGCTAGAGGTTCATAGATCACAACACAACAACCCACTCAGACCACAATGTCATCATCAACCACAGGGAGGACATCCGGGTGCCAGCCAAACAAGGCGAGGCAAGCTGCGAGGTGATCCGTCGTCATGGGCTGCTCGTCGAAGTAGCGGAGGTAGGCTTGTAAGGCCTCATCTCCGATGACTTCCCCCTCCCGCGCAATACCCAGCTGAATCATGAGAGTATGCTGCTGCGCCTTGAGGAAAATTCAATCTGTGATTCAATCTGTGAGGAAAAGCTTTTAGAACTGTGATTCAATCTGTGAGGAAAATTCGCTGGAAGTTTGTTTTGTATCGTGAGATTTCCTTTTCTTCTTGTAGTAAGTTTATTTATCTTCTATAATTGGTTCTCGTCGGATTTGAGGTTTAATCATAAGAGATATGACATTTCAGTTATAAATGTAGGTTACATATAAAATGGGCATTACATTTGAGAGTTGAGTTGGAGGGCCATAAAATTACTTGAAAATGCCAAATGTACACACATTTAGCAGACTGAAAATACCCTCACAAACCTTGCACGGTTAAAGGGCAAACTCTTCATATAGTACGTACTATACGTAGTACTTGATGCGTTCAGATATACGCATATTAGTTACGCACATATAAATACTGACAATGTTACTAGTGGCAGCCCCAATAACTTAGATTGTCACTTCTTCGTGTACGTGGATCATGGACATGGCGCCACTGGCAAGGCCAGGCAGCCGGAGGGACGGCTGAACCTCGCGTGCCTGAACTCTGAAGCTCACGTACTTAAAAAGGCGCATCGAAACCGGACATGTCATCTTGCGCCTGCCACCCGCTCCAGAACTGCACGCCGGCGCCGCAGTTGGCATCTGCCGCCGGCGCCGTTCCTCCGGCCGTGCCAGCATCTTGGTCGCCCTGCGGTGCTGCCGTAGCAGCCGCCATTTGCTGCCACGCGCCCAGGTCGATGCTGTAGCCGCTGCTGCCCCCGCCGACGGCCGTGAAGCTGGCAGGCTGGAACAGCATCTGCCTTAGGATGTCGGCCGGGACGAACGCTTCGAGGGCGCCGGCTCCGATGCCGCCCTGGACATGACCGGCTGTCGTCGCCGCAGCGGAGGACGCCGTGTCGGTGGTGGCGGTGGAAGGCGTCTTCGCGCCCCCCTTGTTGCCTCCGACGTTGCGCCTGTTCTTGCGGCCGCCGCCGACGGGCACGTCGCGGAGCGTGCCGCCCTCGGTCCAGTGGCGGCGGCACGCCCGGCAGAAGTAGCGCGGCTGCTTGCGGCTGTAGTTGTTGTAGTAGCAGAACTTGGTGTTGGCGGACCTGCACCGCGGGCACTGCCTGGGCGGCGGGCGCGGCAGCGGCGGGTGGCCCGCGTGCCTGCCGCCCTGCCTCACCGCCGCCGCCGCCTCGACGCCCGCGCCGCCGAAGCCGTTGCCGCCGCCGTACGCTCCGGCCTGCTGCTGCGCCAGAGCAGCACCGCACGAGAAGCCGCCTTGCGCTTGTTGCGGCACGAGGGAGGAAGAAGGCGGCCTAGGGATCAGGTAAGAGAGGGGCGACGAAGCGGAAGAGGAAGAAGAGGCTGCCAGAAAGGGCGACGCCATGGCTGGCCGGACCGCGCGGGGAAGGCCAGGGAAGGAGCCTGCCGATGCCGGAGGCGGCGAGGGCGTCGAGGCGGGCGCGCTTGCTGCAGCGTGGGGAAGACGAAGACGAAGACGAAGGCGAGGAAGAAGAGTCCCACGGTGAAGCTCTGTGCATGTCGGACCAGCTTGCGCGCCGCGGCCGTCTGCCTCGATCCGATCACCGGCTTGCTCTTGTGCAACGAACAGCTGTGTGGGATGGTGAGACGTCGATCGAGCCGCCGGAGAAGGAATGGATGAACCGGAGCCGTCTCAGTGCTCGTGTTTGCGTTGGCTATATAGGACGCTCGCGCGAGCTTGGATTAGGTGGAGACTAGGGAGAGGAGGTGGTGGCATGCATGGTTCCTTAATGGTTAAGGCCATAGTGGAGAGAGGGAACAGAGATCTGCTCGCGCCACGGGAAAGCTTTACACGAAGCAAACGTACGTGGAGTCGTGGACTGACCGACGATCTACCGCCAACAGCTGAGTGTGAGGGCCGTGGAGTGCCCAGACCCCAGAGCGCGCGCTTTTGGCGATTGCAGTCAGGGCTTGGTGTTCGTCGCAAGATCATCAGGCACACCTCTTGTGTAACATACTCGTTTTCCTAACGGTTTCAGATCAGTCGACTGGTTTATGTGCGAAATCAATCAGTTCCTTCAAGTAGTTGTTCTGATTTTTAAAACCTCTTGATTTCTTCACTGAAAACTATATACCAAAACAAAAAAGAAAGCAGTTGATTTCGCATAGAAATCAAATGAAGAATAAAATGTGCTAGATTAAAATGGCAATTGCAAAGAAAATAAAAAAGAATCGATTGATCTCACAAATTTAGCAAAAAAAAAATCTGATGAATACAATTACACAATAAAAATAATCTGGTCAAAATTAACTGCATAAAAGTCATGTTAGCATCAACACCTATGTAACAACAAAAAATGAGTATGTAGAACCCCCTACAGTCGCAGCAAATTTCTATCCATTATTATGTTGTGATCTAAATTTATAAAAAAACTCCTAACTTCTAACGAGTGAAGCCATGCCGTAACCCAGAGGCTTGGATCATCACCAGTGATGCCCATTTACTCTTAGTTATTTGGGCCTGGTCTGTTAAAATGTACACGCGTAGAAAACTCACGGGACCGTACTAGAGATCGAATTGACGGTATACACATGGGATCCACTATGGCGACATGACAGTATGACCCACGTCGCTTTACGTCTGGTGATCCCTCCCTGACATGCGGGATCACACTTCTAGAATTGAAGGCAGACAAACACCGCACATGCGTAAAAAAAAATTGCCACATCAAAATCCTTGTGTCCCTGTGTTGGTTTGATCTATTTCTTCCTCTTTTTCATGTCATTCTTGTAAAATCAGTCCGAGGAAAATCCCCAAATAAAAGTCAACACACATATTCAACAAGTGGGTAAAGTTTGGAGCTGTTCGCATTTTTTTTTTGCTGCATTGAAGCAAGTTTTGCAGCAAAAAGCCTAGAACCGTTGGTTACTATCATGAAAAAACAATAGTAGAGACATTTGCTGGCTATAGCTTGTTGCCATGTCATCTATACTCAAGTTCAATAGCAAGCATGTAGTAGTTAGCTATAGAGATTAACTAGTTCATTAATATTGCCCCCCCCCTCTCATACTCACAAATTATCTAGGAGGACTTGCTGCAGATGGGTCTTGATTTACAGTTCGCTTCTCTTCTCTCTCCTTTAGCTCAGTAAAATTATATTATTTTAATTCTTATAACCCGCTTATATCACTGTATGATACTTGTTTTTAAGACGGCTAGAGGAAGAACCGTGTGAGAGTAATCGACGACGACGGCAAGGAAGATAGGAAGGTAATAAGATGCAAGGACGTGGCACGTAGCAGAGAGACCAGGAGGGAACTTTCCTCGATGTTGTTGTTCTCCCAAATATAAATGTGATGGGGCTCTTCTTCCATAATACTTCCTTCGGCCCATAATAATTATCGCTGAAATGAGTGAATAGACGCGCTAAAACATGTCTAGATACATGCAATTCAGCGGCAAATATCATAAATCAGAGCCAGTATAGTTTTTATAGAGAAATGGAAATTTGACATTAATTGTAAAATTTTCAGTCATGTGTGAACTAGGCACCGGCGCCTACGACCCAGACACTCAGTCGCTAAACTGGGATGTACCATGCCTACTGTATAATGTGCTGTTGAAAATATCTAAAAGGGAGAACAAAAACCTATCAAACAAGCACTCAAATACACAACTGATTGATTGATGATCTGCCGCAATGTCAAACACCGCCTAAAACTGATTGATCGGCGGCAGGTACTCGATAACCAAAAAAGCGCATCTCGTTTACTTGCGGTAGAAGAAGAGGGGAGCATGGATGCAACCACTCCCACCACGGCGTGTATAATTTACTGGCATGGTGGCGGCCGACGGCGACGGAAACCGGCGATGAGCTAGGTCGGTGCACAAAGTGCGCGCCTTTTAGACCTCCCGCCTCACGAGTGAGTAGGACTTGGAAAACGACGGCGAGTTTGTCTTTGTCCTGGCCTCGCGCGCGGCGCCGCCGGCGATGTAAGCCTTGCAGGGGCTGCAGCAGGCTCTCTCATCTTAACCCTTAAGTCTTTCAGCCTACTCCACGAGTTGCTTTGCATGCCTCCGTGGAGCCAATGCAGAGTAGGATCGGTGTCGATCCCTTCGTCGTCAGAAACAAGCTTAGATTAAGGCGAGTTGGGTGGTGGCCGGCTCGACTGGCCTAGCTAGCTAGTGGGGTGACAGAGTCGACACGTTTCGGCACTCTGGTATCCCTACCAACGATGCGTTTTATCGCTCACTGGATATCCATCTGATGTTCAAAATGTAATTTTTACATAACAAGATGATTGAACATTTTAGTTCGAGGATAGGATGCATCAATCACATAGAAGAAGACGCCGACGGCCAATACAACGCTATAAGACTACAACTCTGCATGCAACACGATACATTGGCAAGCGGCTTACAATGCACCCTCTACCACGATCCGAACACTACGGGAAAGCAGGGCTTTGCCGTGCAAAGGCCGTGCACCACTTTGCACGGCAAAGACGCCTGTATGCACGGCAACGGCTTTGCCGTGCATGCACTCACGGCAAAGATTGCCCGGCAAAGTCCTTGACGGCAAAGCCATCTTTGCGGTGCGCATGCAAGAACTGCACGGCAAAGCCCTTTGCCGTGCGTTGCCATCGCTGCCGTGCGTGAGCATCTCTGCCGTGCGCCACTTCTTTGTCGTGCGGCAGGGAGGCTGCCGTGCGCCCCGACATTGCCGTGCGCCACCATTCATTGCCGTGCGCCTGTCAATGCCGTGCGCCCAGCCAGTGCCGAGCTGGTCACCTTTGCCGTGCGGCGTAGCCCTAGCACGCACGGCAAAGACCCCTACAGGCACGCCCCAGACAGCTCCCAGGAGCACAGGCTTGCGCCACGTGGCGCCTTTGCCGTGTGTATGCACACGGCAAAGTGACCAAAAGTCCTTTGCCGTGTGCATACACACGGCAAAGGCCCCTGGTTTTTTCATTTTTTTGTTGCATTTCAAAATTGCATTTCACATATATATAACATATACAACATATATATCAACATATGATCACCAAACACATCAACAACACCACAAATACATCGAGCACACATAGTTCATGCATACAATCCGTTACATAGAGTCCACATCGAGCACACATAGTTCATGCATAGCAATGTCCATTATTACAATTCATAACAAGTGCGAACAATCCATTACAACGACGACAAGTGCACGAAGACCATGCCATCAACCTTGTCCTCCTCCGCTTCCGCCGGCCTCATCGTCATTGCCTTGTGACATATAATCTATAAGCAGGTTGATGGAATGAACATTTGCATTTGCATATTGAACACTTGAACAAGTACAAGTAGCGGGTTGGGCACAAGAGGACTCACCGCGGTTCATGCTCCGGATGATGTTCATGTTGTTCACGGTGATAGGTGTCCCCGGGGTCTGAGTGGGCGGTGGCGGCATCCACGGCATGGAGTCAGGTGGAGGAGCAGGAAGACTCCCCGGTGGAGAAGACAGAACCGTCTGGCTCATCAGCCAGCTCATCTGTGCCTGCTGCTGCTGCATCATCTGCTGCTGCTGTTGCATCTGCTGCATCATCTGTGTCTGCTGCTGCTGGTACTCCAGAATCTGCTGCTCCATCTGCGCCCTTTGCTCCTGGGCCGCCTGCTCCTTCGCTGCCATCTCCGCCTACGTTGTGTTGTCGCGATGTCATTAACATTTCAATGGAAAGCATGTAAAGGAAATGTAGAGGCCCGAGGAAGAACATACCCGTAACCGCTCGATAGCTAGATCCGAAGCCCGTGGCCGGGGCTCTACCTCAGGCTGGCCGCTCTTACGACCACGACGGATCTGGCGGAGAGAGGGAACCTTCGCTGGGTCGACGCACCCGTCACCAAACCACAGGCGGCCATGCTTCAAGCCTTCTCCCGCAAGCACCGCAACCTCAGGGTCAAAGTCCTCGGCCTCTGGGTTGGCCTCCTCGCCGTACTTCTGCTTGAACTTGGAGACATACGACGTACACTGGGTCTCGCATTGCGGGTTAACCCACACGGACCCCGTCTCAGGATCAGGCGTCTTCCTTTGCTTCATCTTCTTTAGCACGGCAAAGACGTTAGGCTTCACTCCTGTCCTGACTTCCTGCAAAAGAGAACATGTAATCAAGTGAAGTGGCACACCCTTGCAAAGAATATATAACGTGAAGGAACCATTAATTTGCTCACCTCGTTCTGCAGGTGAAGAGAGATGGGGATGCTGCCTTGGATATGCGATCCACCTCGCATCTCTGCCCGCTTCTTCTTGCCCTCCTCGTGCTTCTTGAGGTACTGGTCGCATGTCCACCACATGACCATCGCCAGAAAGCACCTCTCGTCGTTGCCGACGTACTGAGGAGGGTTCTACATGCACAAGATAAACCCATTATGGTAAAATAAACTACATGGCGATAAAGAAATCAATAACACATAAATGCAAATACCTGCATGTACTGCCACGGCTGCATGAGCGTGTCGCGAGCGTCCTCCTTAGTCATGTGGACGAAGCGGTCGGCGTGCCAGTCGCGGACGCACTGAACACGTGCCTCGTAGTGCATGCCAGTCACCCTCTTCCTTGCAATCTGGTGTAGGACATCATCGCACGCATTTTCCTTGCCCTCGGCCCTCCGGAAGTATCTCTGCAACCATGCACATAGGTAAAACAAGGGGCATTAGTGCACGTACTGTCAACCAAGGAGACTGTATGAATGGTAAGAAGTCACGTACCCAGAATTTGCCAACAACCACGTCCGCCATGGTGCCGCGGCCAAGAGGATCTTCCGCGAGGCTGTAGTGCGCCCACCTCCAAGCTACGTCGCAGCCACCAGTAGGGAGATCGACTATCCCAGGGAAATACCTTCTAAGTAGGCCCCCAAGGATGTTCGAGTACCCACGTGGCGGCTTCTGCGACGGGTCTTCATACCTGAACGAGCTGCACCATGAAACGACAACATCAATATGTATGTGATAATAATTTTGATAATGACAAAATTGCGATAACGAAATGCCAAAAATTAACATGTACCTCCTTCCATAGGGCTCTAGAACAACATGGCTGTAGGGCCACTGCTTCAGCGCGGGGAGCTGTGTTATCCCACGCCGATATGGCCTCTTATCACGTGGCCTCAGCCTCTCCACAGCTGGAACGTACTGGTAATCCTCCGGCGCGATCCAAACTAGCTTTGATTAGGTTCGAACACTAAGTTCCCCAACCCCTCATCCTCCGAGAGGTCCTCCTCGTCCTCCTCCTCCTCCTGGTCCTCCCCACCCCCGTGGTGCTCCTGGTCCTCCCCACCCCCGTGGTGCTCCTGCTCCTCCTCACTCCCAGCCTCCACGTCATCATCGTCATCGGCTGCGGGAGGGGGGCTAGGACTAGGAGTGAGTACCCGCGTCGGATTCTTCCTACGCGGCCGCGCTGTGGGAGGGGGGCTAGGAGGGGGGTAGTAGCTCGGCCCCGCCTCGAAGTCCCTACACCTACCAAGTCCTTGAGCTTCTTTTTAAGACCGCCACCCCTTTTTTTGGCGGCATGCTTCAATCACCTGCAAACACAAATGAAGAGAGTGGTTTATTAGTACGCAATATTGTAAAGAGATAAATATTAGTGAAAGCAACATAAATATAAGTAGATGAACATTAATGAAAGCAACAATAATGCAAATAGATGAACATTAATTAGTGGAAGCAACAAATAGCTAGCATAGAGTTCTCTCAAACATAGCACGGAGTTCTTACAAATAACCTAGCTAGACAATCACTATTACACAGAGTTATTACAAATAGGCTAGCCTCACAATTACTACTACATAGATCAGTAGCCTGTGTCGCCGTCCGTGATTGGACCGCGTGTCTCGTCATCGTCATCAGGCTCGGCGAACCAATAATCATCAATGAAACCTGGAGGTGGTCCATCTGCATCGAGGTCAATCCCTGCTCTGAACGCCTCGAGCAAACTCAGGTCTTCCGGGGCACAAACATCCTCAGCTTCATCTTCTGCATTGTCTCCATCCATGCCCGCATCTTCTTGTTCATCGTCTACGACCATGTCATCGATAGTCGGCAAGGCGATTGTGAAATGCCCGGGGAGCCCTTCTTCCTGATAGAACTCGACACTCTTTGCTGAGGGGTCTACGCGGCGGTAATCGTCCTTGTTTGGCGGGGGCGGCCTATTGCGTGAAGGCACCGTCATCACAACATCCCATCCATGTAGACGTTTTGTCGGGTTTCTGCACGCGTACGGGAGATAGAATACTTGAAAGGCCTGGGTAGCCAAGATGTACACATCCTCTCCCTTATAAACAGAGTTCTTTCAACTTCGACCAATCCAATTTCAGGATCCCGTCTCACTCGACGTGGGTCAAACCAATGACATTTGAAGACGACGGGATTTAGCCCTTTCTGAAACCCGTAATTCAGCTCGTATATATCCTCGACTCTTCCATAGTAATGGAGCCCATCGTCACCTTGACATACCACCCCGCTATTTATTGTCTTCGCGTTGGGCCGGCTTGTTGTGTATTTATGGGTCTGGAAGCGATACCCGTTCACGTCATAGGAGTTGAACGCTTCGACGGAATGGTCAAAGCCCCTAGCAATTTTTCTTAGCTCTGACTTCATCTCTTTGTCAGTTCTTGCCTACAAGTTTAGCACGAGAAGTTTAGAACGAGAAATGACCGATAAATGTCGGAAGTGCTAGCTAATTTGGATAGAAAAGTACCAAATTACAGAACCAGCTACTGAAACCGAAACCGCCGCCCTTATCGAAAATTTGCTTGGATTCTTCCGGGGTAGGCTCCCTGTGGGTATTCTTCCAATGTATAGCCTTAAATTGCCTATACCGATGAAAAGAGGAAGAGTTAGCCACGAAAATACGAGTGAATGTTTGCGAATAACTAAATGGTTCGCACTTACTCGATGTACGGCTTCACTTCGACCATGGTGTTCAAGACATACGAGTGGATCAAGGTCCGCTCCTGCAGGTCCGTTCTGTACGGCTTCGAGCCACTTGACTTGCCACCAAGCCCCACGAAGATGCTAAGCTTGGGTACTTCTTCATTGTTGGCGGCATTGTAACGGAGGACCGGGTTGTGCTTTGTGGGAATGTTGGGATCATAGTGCTTAGTGGTGAAGTTTGCCACCTCCACGTTCAGGACTGCCTCGGCTATGGATGCTTCGATCTTGCATTTATTGCCAGTCATTTGACGAAGCTTTTGTGTTTCTCTCTCGGGACCAAACTGCCAACGGCCCCAATTCGGCCCCCCTTTAAGCATTCCTCCGCGAGGTGCAGGATCATATGTTGCATCGGATTAAAGAACCCTGGAGGAAAGATCTTCTCTAGATCGCAAAGCAACATGGGTGCCTCTTCATCCAGCTTCTCAATCACTTTAGTGTCTAACTCCCTAGCACAAATCTGGCGGAAGAAAAAACTCAACCTCGCTAGCACTCGCCAAGTCTTCTCAGGGACATAGCCTCGAATCATCACCGGCATTATCCGCTCAAGCCATATGTGGTAGTCATGACTCTTCAGTCCTTGTACTCGCAACGTTTCAATGTTCAGACCCCTCATCCAGTTGGCTGCGAACCCATCAGGGAAAAACAAGGAGTCCTTCATCCATTGGAAGACCTCCCTTTTTTGGGCCTTTGTGAGGCAGAACGGAGCGTGTGGCTTAGTCCAAGTTTTTTTGGCACCATGAGGTGGCTGCATGTTCAACTCCGGCCTATCGCACCACATTTCTTGATCAATTCGAGCCTTTATGTTATCCTTCGTCTTCTCGGTGTCCACAATCGTGCTCCAAATGGCTTCACTAATATTCTTCTCGGTGTGCATTACATCAATGTTATGCGGGAGTGATACGTCTCAAACGTATCTATAATTTCTTATGTTCCATGCTACTTTATTGATGATACCTACATGTTTTATACACATTATATGTCATTATTATGCGTTTTCCGGAACTAACCTATTGACGAGATGCCGAAGGGCCGGTTGTTTTCTGCTGTTTTTGGTTCCAGAAATCCTAGTAAGGAAATATTCTCGGAATCGGACGAAATCAATGCCCAGCATCCTATTTTTCCACGAAGCTTCCAGAACACCCGAGAGCCACCAGAGGGAAGCCCTAGTGGGCCCAGATAATAGGGCGGCGCGGCCCAGGGGGGGCGCCCCCCTAGTGTGTCGTCGCCTCGTCAGCCCTCCGACTCCGCCTCTTCGCCTATATAAAGGTCCCTGACCTAAAACACGAGAGGAATAAGCCACGGTACGAGAAAAGTTCCGAGCCGCCGCCATCGTGAAGCCAAGATCTGGGGGACAGGAGTCTCTGTTCCGGCACGCCGTCGGGACGGGAAGTGCCCCTAAGGCTTCTCCATCGACACCACCGCCATCTTCATCACCGCCTCCTCCCATGAGGAGAGTAGTTCTCCATCGAGGCTCGGGCTGTACCGGTAGCTATGTGGTTAATCTCTCTCTATGTACTTCAATACAATGATCTCATGAGCTGCTTTACATGATTGAGATCCATATGATGATCTTTGTATCGCTACTAGTTATGTGCTACTCATGTGATGTTATTAAAGTAGTCTATTCCTCCCGCATGGTGTAAAGGTGACTAGTGTGTGCACCGTGTGGTTCTTGTCGTAGGCTATGATCATGATCTCTTGTAGATTGTGGAGTTAATTGTCATTATGATAGTATTGATGTGATCTATTCCTCCTTCATAGTGTAATGTGGACAGTGTGTGCGCTATGTTAGTTCTTGGTTTATTTTGCAATGATCTATTATGCTCTAAGGTTACTTAAACATGAATATCGAATGTTGTGGAGCTTGTTAACTCCGGCATTGAGGGTTCGTGTAATCCTACGCAACGAATGGTGTTCATTATCAAACAAGAGTATATGTAGCACATATGAGAAAGAGTTATTTATTATGCGATCAATGTTGAGAGTGTCCACTAGTGAAAGTATGATCCCTAGGCCTTGTTTCCATCACAAAGAATTGCTTTCCACGCCAGCAAGCTATTTTCTGGCGCCGCTTGTTTACTGTTTTACTGCATCTTTACTTTCTGCAATATTACCATCATCTATACCACCTGTGTTTTACTATCTCTTCACCGAACTAGTGCACCTATACATCTGACAAGTGTATTAGGTGTGTTGGGGACACAAGAGACTTCTTGCTTTGTGGTTGCAGGGTTGCTTGAGAGGGATATCTTTGACCTCTTCCTCCCGAGTTCGATAAACCTTGGGTGATCCACTTGAGGGAAACTTGCTGCTGTTCTACAAACCTCTGCTCTTGGAGGCCCAACACTGCCTACAAGAATAGAAGCACCCGAGACATCAAGCTATTTTCTGGCGCCGTTGCCGGGAGGAAAGGTAAAAGGTACTCACACCCGGATCTCGGCTACTAAGCTATTTTCTGGCGCCGTTGTAAGTACTCGAAGCTATTTCCTTTAGATTTTGCAATTGCATCTTTTGGTTTCTTGTTTACACTAGTTAGGCATAATGGAAAGTAACAATGAGCTTCTTATTCTATTTCCTGAGTTAAGACATGGATTGTTTGCTGCGAAAATTAAAAAATCTATGGAATCTTATTTGCATGCTGGTAACAATGATATTAGTATGAACGCTTTGAATAATGATATGGAAAATTCTAAGCTTGGGGAAGCTGGTTTTGATGAGCATGATATTTTTAGTCCCCCAAGCATTGAGGAGAAAATTTTCTTTGATGATACTTTGCCTCCTATTTATGATGATTACAATGATAGTGGTCTTTTGGTGCCGCCTACTATGGAGAGTAAATTTTATTATGATTATACTATGCCTCCTACATTTGATGAGAATAATAATGATAGCTACTTTGTTGAATTTGCTCCCACTACAACTAATAAAATTGATTATGCTTATGTGGAGAGTAATAATTTTATGCATGTGGCTCATGACAAGAATGTTTTATGTGATAGTTATATTGTTGAGTTTGTTCATGATGCTACTGAAAGTTATTATGAGAGAGGGAAATATGGTTATATGCATCTTAATAATATTAAGTTTCCCCTCTTTATGTTGAGAATCTTGAAATTGCGCTTGTGTTGCTTTTCTATGCTTGCCACTTTGTTCTTCATGAATTTATTTGTGTATAAGATTCCTTTTCATAGGAAGTGGGTTAGGCTTAAATGTTCTTTGAATTTGCTTCTTGATGCTCTCTTTTGCTTCAATGCTTATTTCTTGCGAAAGTATCATTAAAATTACTGATCCCATCTTAATGGCTATAAAGAAAGAACTTCTTGGGAGATAACCCATGTATTTATTTTACTACAGCAATTTTTGTTTTGTTGAGTCTTGGAAGTTGTTTACTACTGTAGCAACCTCTCCTTATCATGTTTTTGTGCCAAGTAAAGTCTCTATGCTAAAGTTGATGATAGATTTGGATTGCTGCGCAGAAACAGATTTGCTGTCTGTCACGAATTTGAGCAGAAGTCTCTGTAAAAAAATCAAAAAAATCTGCAAATTTACGTGTGTGATCCTCAGATATGTACGCAACTTTCATTAATTTTGAGTTTTTCCATTTGAGCAAGTTAAGTGCCCCTTTCAGGTTCGTCTTTACGGACTGTTCTGTTTTTGACAGATTCTGCCTTTTATTTCGCATTGCCGCTTTTGTTAAGTTGAATGAGTTTCTTTGTTCCATTAACTTTCAGAAGTTTTGTGCAATGTCCAGAAGTTTTAAGAATGATTGTGTCACCTCTGAACATGTGAATTTTGATTATGCACTAACCCTCTAATGAGTTTGCTTGAAGTTTGGTGTGGCAGAAGTTTTCAAGGGTCAATAGAAGAGGGTGATATAATGTGATCGAGAAGAGTGAAAGGTCTAAGCTTGGGGATGCCCCGGTGGTTCATCCCTGCATATTTTAAGAAGACTCAAGCATCTAAGCTTGGGGATGCCCAAGGCATCCCCTTCTTCATCGACTTATCAGGTTTCTTCTAGTGAAACTATATTTTTATTCACACATCTTATGTACTTTACTTGGAGCGTCTGTTTGTTTTTATTTTTGTTTTGTTTGAATAAGTTCATCCTTGTGTGGGAGAGAGACACGCTCCGCTGGTTAATATGAACACATGTGTTCTTAGCTTTTAATGTTCATGGCGAAGGTTGAAACTGCTTCGTTAATTGTTATATGGTTGGAAACAGAAAATGCTACATGTAGTAATTGGTAAAATGTCTTGGATAATGTGATACTTGGCAATTGTTGTGCTCATGTTTAAGCTCTTGCATCATATACTTTGCACTCATTAATGAAGAAATACATAGAGCTTGCTAAAATTTGGTTTGCATAATTGGTCTCTCTAAAGTCTAGATAATTTCTAGTATTGAGTTTTGAACAACAAGGAAGACGGTGTAAAGTCTTATAATGTTTACAATATGTCTTTTATGTGAGTTTTGCTGCACCGGTTCATCCTTGTGTTTGTTTCAAATAACCTTGCTAGCCTAAACCTTGTATCGAGAGGGAATACTTCTCATGCATCCAAAATCCTTGAGCCAACCACTATGCCATTTGTGTCCACCATACCTACCTACTACATGGTATTTCTCCGTCATTCCAAAGTAAATTGCTTGAGTGCTACCTTTAAATTTCCATCATTCGCCTTTGCAATATATAGCTCATGGGACAAAATAGCCTTAAAAACTATTGTGGTATTGAATATGTACTTATGCACTTTATCTCTTATTAAGTTGCTTGTTGTGCGATAACCATGCTTCTGGGGACGCCATCAACTCTTTGTTGAATATCATGTGAGTTGCTATGCATGTCCGTCTTGTCTGAAGTAAGAGAGATCTACCACCTTAATGGTTAGAGCATGCATATTGTTAGAGAAGAACATTGGGCCGCTAACTAAAGCCATGAATCATGGTGGAAGTTTCAGTTTTGGACATATATCCTCAATCTCATATGAGAACACTAATTGTTGCCACATGCTTATGCATTAAAGAGGAGTCCATTATCTGTTGTCCATGTTGTCCCGGTATGGATGTCTAAGTTGAGAATAATCAAAAGCGAGAAATCCAAAATGCGAGCTTTCTCCTTAGACCTTTGTACAGGCGGCATGGAGGTACCCCTTTGTGACACTTGGTTAAAACATGTGTATTGCGATGATCCGGTAGTCCAAGCTAATTAGGACAAGGTGCGGGCACTATTAGTATACTATGCATGAGGCTTGCAACTTGTAAGATATAATTTACATAATACATATGCTTTATTACTACCGTTGACAAAATTGTTTCATGTTTTCAAAATAAAAGCTCTAGCACAAATATAGCAATCGATGCTTTCCTCTTTGAAGGACCTTTCTTTTACTTTTATGTTGAGTCAGTTCACCTATCTCTCTCCACCTCAAGAAGCAAACACTTGTGTGAACTGTGCATTGATTCCTACATACTTGCATATTGCACTTGTTATATTACTTTACATTGACAATATCCATGAGATATACATGTCACAAGTTGAAAGCAACCGCTGAAACTTAATCTTCCTTTATGTTGCTTCAATACCTTTTACTTTGAATTATTGCTTTATGAGTTAACTCCTATGCAAGACTTATTGATGCTTGTCTTGAAGTACTATTCATGAAAAGTCTTTGCTTTATGATTCATTTGTTTACTCATGTCATTACCATTGTTTTGATCGCTGCATTCATTACATATGCTTACAATAATATGATCAAGGTTATGATAGCATGTCACTCCAGAAATTATATTTGTTATCGTTTACCTGCTCGGGACAAGCAGGAACTAAGCTTGGGGATGCTTGATACGTCTCAAACGTATCTATAATTTCTTATGTTCCATGCTACTTTATTGATGATACCTACATGTTTTATACACATAATATGTCATTATTATGCTTTTTTCGGAACTAACCTATTGACGAGATGCCGAAGGGCCAGTTCGTTTTCTGTTTTTGGTTCCAGAAATCCTAGTAAGGAAATATTCTCGGAATCGGACGAAATCAATGCCCAAGATCCTATTTTTCCACGAAGGTTCCACCCGAGAGCCACTGGAGGGCCCCGGTGGGCCAGATGATAGGGCGGCGCGGCCCAGGGGGGCGCGCCCCCCTAGTGTGTCGTCGCCTCGCCCTCCGACTCCGCCTCTTCGCCATATAAAGGTCCCTGACCTAAAACACGAGAGGAATAAGCCACGGTACGACAAAAGTTCCGAGCCGCCGCCATCGCGAAGCCAAGATCCGGGGACAGGAGTCTCTCACGCACGCCGGACGGGGAAGTGCCCCCGAAGGCTTCTCCATCGACACCACCGCCATCTTCATCACCGCTGCTGTCTCCCATGAGGAGGGAGTAGTTCTCCATCGAGGCTCGGGGCTGTACCGGTAGCTATGTGGTTAATCTCTCTCCTATGTACTTCAATACAATGATCTCATGAGCTGCTTTACATGATTGAGATCCATATGATGAGCTTTGTATCGCTACTAGTTATGTGCTACTCATGTGATGTTATTAAAGTAGTCTATTCCTCCTGCATGGTGTAAAGGTGACTAGTGTGTGCACCGTGTGGTTCTTGTCGTAGGCTATGATCATGATCTCTTGTAGATTGTGGAGTTAATTGTCATTATGATAGTATTGATGTGATCTATTCCTCCTTCATAGTGTAATGTGGACAGTGTGTGCGCTATGTTAGTTCTTGGTTTATTTTGCAATGATCTATTATGCTCTAAGGTTACTTAAACATGAATATCGAATGTTGTGGAGCTTGTTAACTTCGGCATTGAGGGTTCGTGTAATCCTACGCAACGAATGGTGTTCATTATCAAACAAGAGTATATGTAGCACATATGAGAAAGAGTTATTTATTATGCGATCAATGTTGAGAGTGTCCACTAGTGAAAGTATGATCCCTAGGCCTTGTTTCCATCACAAAGAATTGCTTTCCACGCCAGCAAGCTATTTTCTGGCGCCGCTTGTTTACGTTTTACTGCATCTTTACTTTCGCAATATTACCATCATCTATACCACCTGTGTTTTACTATCTCTTCACCGAACTAGTGCACCTATACATCTGACAAGTGTATTAGGTGTGTTGGGGACACAAGAGACTTCTTGCTTTGTGGTTGCAGGGTTGCTTGAGAGGGATATCTTTGACCTCTTCCTCCCTGAGTTCGATAAACCTTGGGTGATCCACTTGAGGGAAACTTGCTGCTGTTCTACAAACCTCTGCTCTTGGAGGCCCAACACTTCTCGGTGTGCATTACATCAATGTTATGCGGGAGCTCGAGAAACTCAAAGTAAGGGAGCTTCCATAAGCACGGCTTGTGAGTCCATTGGTGTGTCTCCCCATATCCCAAGAAACCATTCCCATCAGGGCTAGGCTGAAGAGCATCTAACTCGGCCTTGATTTCCGTTCCGGTCTTCAGAATTGGCTTCGGGCCACGGACAACACGGCCTTTCTTGAAGTCGCGCCGTGGTTGCTGGTGTACCATGGCCGACGATTTTGGTCCCTCCGTGGTGCATGTCAAAACTTTTTTTTCTCGTTTTTGAGGCCACCTAGCCCGACGAAAGCGGCCAAAACGTGGCGTATGGTGGCCCGGGACGTGGTGCATCTCGAAATCTCGGGTTCGCCGGCCGAGTCAACGCAAATCCGCACCGCCGAGGGATGTAGGGCCCAGATGGCAGCCTCTCTGGCATTGTTTTTTTCTACATCGCGCCATCTCGTTCAACGTTCTCCGATCGAGCCGTTTACGATGCAGGATCATGGGTCCCGCATGTCATCCTCTATGAACCAAAATTCTTTCTATTCTTGGATTTTTTTGACCCCCTGATTTCTGGCTACTTCCTTTTTCTTTTGATCCCTTGCCGCCTTGAAAACGTTGAGACCGCTGCTGCTAAATGGGACCCGCATGTCATCCTCTATGTGCAATCAACTTTCTTTTGGAGTTTTTTTTGGCACCTCAAATTTGGTCACTTGCCTTTTTCTTTCCCCTGCCGCCTCTCAAACGGTGATACCGCTGCTGCTAGGGACCCGCATGTCATCCTCTATGTACTATAAAACTTTCTTTTCTTGAATTATTTTTGCACCTCATATTTGGTCACTTACCTTTTTCTTTCGATCCCCTGCCGCCTCTCAACGGTGATACCGCTGCTGCTAACTGACCCGCATGTCATCCTCAATGTACTATAAAACTTTCTTTTCCTGGATTATTTTTGGCACCTCAAATTTGGTCACTTGCCTTTTTCTTTCGATCCCCTGCCGCCTCTCAAACGGTGATACCGCTGCTGCTAACTGGACCCGCATGTCATCCTCAATGTACTATAAAACTTTCTTTTCCTGGATTATTTTTGGCACCTCAAATTTGGTCACTTGCCTTTTTCTTTCGATCCCCTGCCGCCTCTCAAACGGTGATACCGCTGCTAACTGGGACCCGCATGTCATCCTCTATGTACTATAAAACTTTCTTTTCTTGAATTATTTTTGGCACCTCATATTTGGTCACTTACCTTTTTCTTTCGATCCCCTGCCGCCTCAAACGGTGATACCGCTGCTGCTAAATGGGACCCGCATGTCATCCTCTATGTACTATAAAACTTTCTTTTCTTGGATTTTTTTGGCACCTCATATTTCGTCATTTGACTTTTTCTTTCGATCACCTGCTGCCTCTCAAACTGATACCGCTGCTGCTAAATGGGACCCGCATGTCATCCTCTATGTACTATAAAACTTTCTTTTCTTGGATTTTTTTGGCACCTCATATTTGGTCACTTGACTTTTTCTTTCGATCCCCTGCCGCCTCTCAAACATACCGCTGCTGCTAAATGGGACCCGCATGTCATCCTCTATGTACTATAAAACTTTCTTTTCTTGGATTTTTTTGGCACCTCATATTTGGTCACTTGACTTTTTCTTTCGATCCCCTGCTGCCTCTCAAACGTTGATACCGCTGCTGCTAAATGGGACCCGCATGTCATCCTCTATGTACTATAAAACTTTCTTTTCTTGAATTATTTTTGGCTCCTCATATTTGGGCACTTGCCTTTTTCTTCGATCTCATGCCACGTTTGAAACGTTGAGGAACCTGCTGGCTCATGGGACCCGCATGTCATCCTCTATGTGCTATAAAAGTTTCCTTTGTTGGATTTTTTCACCCTCTGATTTTTGGCTTGCCTTTTTCTTTTGATCCCCTGCCCCCTTTGAAACGTTGAGTAAGCTGTTGGCTCAAGGGACCCGCATGTCATCCTCTATGTCCATCAACTTTCTTTTCTTGGATTTTTTTTCACCCCCTAATTACTAGCTACTTTCTTTTTCTTCATTGAGACCGCTGCTGCAAAATGGGACCCACATGTCATCCTCTATGTACAATAAATCTTGGATTATTTTTGGCTCCCGATATTTGGTCACTTGCCTTTTTCTTTCGATCTCATGCCGCCTTTGAAACGTTGAGTAAGCTGCGGCTCATGGGTCCCGCATGTCATCCTCTACGAACAATAAAAGTTTCCTTTCTTGGAGTTATTTTTACCCCTAATTTCTGGCTATTTGCCTTTTTCTTTTGATCCCCTGCCCCCGTTGAAACGATGAGGACGTTGTTGGCAGGTCGGTCCCACATGTCATCCTCTATGAACAATAAAAGTTTCCTTTGGTGGATTTATTTTTGACCCCTAATTAATTTCTGGCTATTTCCTTTATTTTTCTTTTGATCCCCTGCCGCCTTGGAATTGTTGAGAATGCTGCTGCCTCATTTTTCTTTTGGTCCTGTGCCGCCTTGGAAACGTTGAGACCGCTGCTACAAAATGGGACCCGCATGTCATCCTCTATGTACAATAAAGTTTCTTTTCTTGGATTATTTTTGGCTCCTGATATTATGTCACTTGCCTTTTTCTTTCGATCTCATGCCGACTTTGAAACGTTGAGGATGCTGCTGCCTCATGGGTCCCGCATGTCATCCTCTCAGAACGATAAATGTTTTGTTTTCTTGTATTTTTTTACCAACTGATTTTTGGCTTTTTTTTTTTCGATCCCCTGCCGCCTTTGAAACGTTGACTCCGCTGCTGGCTCATGGGTCCCCGATGTCAGCCTCCCCGTACAAGAAACATGTGATATTTTATTTTGCAGACAATAAACGTTGTATTTCGCTCTGAGCTATTGCAAACGGATAAATTAAATCTTTATATCTACATAAACAAACTTATATGTTGAATCTCCTTGTTTTTTGTTTTTGCGAAGCATAGGACTTTCCTGTTTTTTTTTTGAGAAAAATCCGACCTTTCCTGTTTTGGAGTGGGCTGAAATTGTACGAGTCAAAAGGCCCAGCAGATAGTTCGAAGGCCCAGATGTCCAGATACAGCCCAATTAAAATCTTTCTTTTCTTGGATTTTTTTCACACCCTGATTTCTGGCTACTTCATTTTTCTTTCGGTCCTGTGCCGCCTTGGAAGCGTTGAGACCGCTGCTACAAAATGGGACCCGCATGTCATCCTCTATGTACAATAAAGTTTCTTTTCTTGGATTATTTTTGGCTCCTGATATTATGTCACTTGACTTTTTCTTTCAATCTCATGCCGACTTTGAAACGTTGAGGAAGCTGCTGGCTCATGGGTCCCGCATGTCATCCTCTATGAACAATAAAAGTTTTCTTTGTTGGATTTATTTTTTCCCCTAATTTCTGGCTATTTGTCTTTTTCTTTTGATCCCCTGCCCCCTTTGAAACGATGACGACGCAGCTGGCAAGTCGGTCCCACATGTCATCCTCTATGAACAATAAAAGTTTCCTTTGATGGATTTATTTTTTACCCTAATTAATTTCTGGCTATTTCCTTTTTTATTTTGATCCCCTGCCGCCTTGAAATAGTTGAGGATGCTGCTGCCTCATGGGTCCCGCATGTCATACTCTCAGAAAGGTAAATGTTTCTTTTCTTGAATTTGTTTACCAACTGATTTTTGGCTTATTTTTTCTTTCGATCTCCTGCCACCTTTAAAACGTTGACGACGCTGCTGGCTCATGGGTCCCCAATGTCAGCCTCCCCATACTGCAAATCCTCTTTCTGCAAAGGTTGTATTTCTAGATAGATAAGGTGGATTCGAATCTGCCATGGTTCAGGCAGCTCAGGTAAGCCTTCTTGCACTAATTAATGGAAGTAGTGTATCGCAAGGTCAAGACATGTGGCTCAGTGTAATGAATCTATATGAATCATGTTGTGGGTTCAATCTGATAGTTCTCTAACAGGTCAGCCAAAATAGAAATTAAGTTTTTTTCTAAAAGGGAAATGCAAATTAAGATGAACACAAACATTAGTTATCATAATAGCTGATCATACATACATACTTGCTAAGAGCAAAAGCTTGCCAGAGTTTTACCACCCATACAATTAATTAGCAGTTCAGATAAGATAACCTTATATAAGTATAACTACAAATGCATTTGCTAAGGGCTCATGGGACAACAGAACTAGACAACCGCGAACTTTATGACCAGCATGTCACAGCGGCATCGAAAGATCTTGACCTTCAACTTTGATCCAATGCGAAGTTTGGCACCGTCAATGAACTTTTTCCACCTGGAAGTAACAGCCAAGCGGCCATCTGTGGGACTGACAGAGTACCGTCCCTCCACGGTGAGACCTTCACTCTCCATGACGAGGGATATCTTGCCCCTTCGGCCAGCATTGAGATCCTTGGAGATACTTTTAGGCAATTTCTGATTCAAAGCAAGAGATACCACCAAAAATTAGTCAATGGCACCAATGCACTGAACCATGTGAGACTTTGAGCAGAGAAGACATCAAGATAAGAGCAGTTATGCTGTCATATACTCACGAACATAGCCTTCAGATGCGTCCTGGTCACCACACGGGTGGCCACAGCAATGAGCTGAGACCTCGGTGATCTGGCTGGGGCAGGTGCATGAGCCTGGGCTGGTACACGAGCTGGTGCTGATGCAGGAGACTGCTGGGCAGGTGCAGTAAACGGTGCCTCTAGAGGAACCGGTGCTGATGCAGGAGACTGTTGGGCAGGTGCAGTAAACGGTGCAGCTAGAGGAACCAGTGCTGATGCAGGAGCCTGCTGGGCATGTGTAGTATATGGGGCCTCTACAGGAACCAATGCTGATGTAGGGGACTGCTGGGTAGATGCAGTAAACGGAGCTGGTACAGGAACCGGTGCTGATGCAGGAGAGTGGGAAGCCGGTGCCGGTGCTGGTGTGGTTGCCCTTTGTGACATCCGCTCCTGTTCCGTCAGGGGATCTGCAGCTTTGATCATGTTAAACCCAGCAAGCTAGAACAGAGGGAATGGTTTAGAACAACTGCTCAGAATGCAGTTATCAAAAGATATGAGTAGAAAAAAGTTACATATTATATATTTGGAAGTGTCTCCAACTCTGTAAGCAGTTACGTATATCTGCCCGTTTGAGTTTCTGATCCTCAGCTCGTCGCCCTTCTTCAGACCGTAGTCAAAAGCAAACTTTCTCCAATCATGTCCATACAAATATGTGATGGCCTGCGTCTTGTAGACATACACCTCATAGACCGTGTAGGTGTTCATCAATTTGCCATTGCCATGCATAGTGAAAGATCCTTCATGCGGACACATCTGGTTAATCATTGGACGAAGTTCACAAGGTACAGTCTGCATGTGAAAATTGATACAAATGTAAGAAGCAGGAAGACTAAAAACAAGACTTTACTATATGCCAATTCATGCTAAACCACTGAGAATACATACCTGTAACTCTGTGAAGGAGCTACTAGAAAGGTAGATAGAGCCATAGGAGGTGTTATATGCGGGGTATGTACATGGGCCCGCCATATTCCCGCAAGCTCGGCATCGGGATGGTGAAGGAAACATGGGAGGTACTACTGGTGCGTAGCGCTGAACGTAAGTGGAAGAATTAGATTGTGTAAAGTGCATAGTTCAGAGCAATGCAAATGTTGACAAGCAAGTGCATAACACTATGTTACAAACTGAACAGTGAAAAATTAGTGTATGATGAATATAAGCATGCTAATTTGGTGTTTCCGAATTCCAAAAAGCATTAGACAGAGCCAGTGATAATATCAGACATAAATCATGGCATGTATATGTGGCTTAAGAAAATATACCCGAACCCTTGGATGGTTACGGCCCGGCTGATCCTTGGACTTGAGCTTATATAAGCATCCAGAAGGTGGGGCTGACAGTAACTTGGTGGCAGCCTCTGCAGATGCCTCATCAGCAGCAGTTGCAATCCTTTTGACCAATGAAGGCTTAGCAGTTTCAGTCTGCATATAAAAATTGAAGAGCAACAGACATCAGCAGTGATATATAAAATGAATCTATGAGACACTGATGCATATAGTGCTGGATGTAAGTGGAAGAATAGGTGTGTGTGTTTCTGAACTATTGGTAAGCATTAGACAAAGCCGGCAATAAACAGACAAAAATCAAATCATGTATGAGGATTAAGAAAATATACCTGCTTACTGAAAAGGGTACCACCCAGCTGGCCCGTGGCCTTGTGCTTGAGGAGGTTTTCAGAAGATGGTGGCAGCACCATCGTCTTCACAGCAGCCTCATCAGGATCATTTTTTATCCATTTGAGTAGAGGAACAGAAGTTTCATCCTGCATATGAATAGCAACAGAACTCATCATTGATATTTAATAAATCTATGAGATAGACTGATGCAAATAGTGCGGGGTGTAAGTGGAAGAATAGGGTTGTGCATAGAGAACAGTTGACAACAATGCAAATGATTACAAAAGAAGCCAATGGAAATCAACAGTTTATATACTGGATGAGACAGACTGAAAAGTGAAAAATTAGTGTATGATGATTGTAAGCAAACGCAGTGTTTCTGAACTTTTGGTAAGCATTAGACAAAGCCAACAGTAATTAAACAGATAATAATGAAATCATGTATGTGGATTAAGAAAATATACCAGATTCATTAAAAGGTCACCACCCAGCTGGCCCATGGCCTCGTGCTTGTAGAGGTTTTCGGAAGATGGTGCCGGCACCATCGTCCTCACAGCAGCCTCATTAGCCCCATTTTGCATCCACTTGAGTAAAGGCGCAGCAGTTTCAGCCTGCATAAGAATGGGAACAGATCTCAGCAGTGATATTGAATGACTCTGAGACAGACTGATGCATATAGTGCTAGATGTAAGTGGAAGGGTATGGCCGTGTATGGACAACAGTTCACAACAATGCAAGGGTGTGTTCGGTTCTGAAACAGCGTGGAATGGAATGGAATGGTTCCATTTCAGAGGAATGGAATGGTTACATTTTTGTTCGGTTGGGAAAAATGGAGAGCAGAAGAGATCGAGGTTAAACTAACCAATTGTCTCAAAATTGTAATTAACAATTGCAAATGACATTTTAATCTCAAAGTCGTAATTAACAGCGCCTAATGGTGCTCTTTTAATCTAAAAATCGAAATTAACATCATTTTATGTTGGGTTAGGGGAACTGGAGTAGATGAACATTACTGTATGATGATTGTAAGCAAACGAATTTGGTGTTTCTAAACTTTTGGCTTCGAGATCTTATGGGTTTCAACTCTAGCCTACCCCAACTTGTTTGGGACTGAAAGGCTTGGTTGTTGTTGTTGTTGTTGTAAACTTTTGGCAAGCATAGAAAAAACCGACAATAAACAGAGAAAAATCAAGGCATGTTTTGTGGATTAAGAAAATATACCATATTCATTAAAAGATCACCACCCAGCTGGTGCGTGGCCTTGTGCTTGTAGAGGCATTTAGAAGATGGGGGCGGCATCAACATACTGGCAGCCTGATCAGCCGCAGTTTTGATCTTCCTTTTGAGTAAAGGCCCTAAAGTTTCAGTCTGCATATGAATAGCAAAACAAAAGGCAGACCTCAGCAGTGATATTGAATTACTGTATGAGATAGACTGATGCATATAGTGGATGCTCTTAGCCTTTTGCAGCGTGAACACTAGCTATGGACAGACAAAAAAACTAGTTAACTCAGCTTTGTCTAGATATGAATGTACTACCACCATCCAAAAGCTTAAGCCTTATTTATTTTTGAGAAATCAAAACAAGCAAAGTTTGACCAAAATTTTAGAACATTCTATCAACAAATATAATACTGTGTAGATACCGTAGGAAAATATATTTTATTATCTATTTAATGATATTAATTTTGTATTTTGCATGTTACTGATTTTTGGTAAAAGCTTAGTCAAACATGGTATAGTTTGACTTTCTAAAAATAATATAAGCCCAAAGCTTTGGGATGGAGGCAGTAGTATCTAGAGCTAAAACACATCTAGATACATCCGTATCTACAGATAGTTGAGTCAATTAATTTGGATCTGAGGGAGTATCAGATTCAGACTACATCATGGTAAGTTGGTTAAAAAAATTACCCCTGGGCGGTCCCTGCCCAGCTCGGCAGTGGCATTTCGCTTCTTGTGCTGCAGATCGGGCCATGCTCCTGCAGCAGGTGGGGCGCTATTCTCGTTCCCCATAGCCTCAGCACGGAACCTGGAGGTACCAACCTGATACAGAGAATATAGAGCATGGTGTCACAGAGGCTTTACGCACAAACAACTGAAGACATGTGCTACTTTAAGCATATTCCAGAACAGGAACAGATTGAGGATGCAGAGACCAGAGAGACACTTAAAAGGTAAAGAGTGGATAAGCAAACGGAGTACCTGCTTCGCGGGGCTGGGGACGCAGCTCAGGCTCAGCCAACTGCCCACATGCGTGGTGGCCTTACGCTCCATTGCCCCCACCGCCGAGGTCTTGCCTTTCCTGTACAAGCTGACAAAAGATACAGTGAGGATCAGCAGAAACTACAAAGGTTGCAAATGTCGACAAATAAAGGAAGAACACCCCAATCCAAGCAAAGGTAGCCCCCGCCCCCACCCCCATCAATCACTCCCAGCTCGAGGGTGACCAGAAAGACACCCCTTCGCCCAGAATAGGAAAGAGATGCGCAAGATATCGAGGAGAGGAAAAAAGAACCGATCTCGAGAAAGGAGAGAACATTACTAGTCCTACCTAATCCGCTTGGGCTAGATGCAGCTTGCCCCTCCAAGCTGGATGCCTGGACGGTGGAGGCGAAAGGAGGGGATCGAGCTAGCGGCTTGCATCCGTCGGCAATCGGCACTCGATCGGGAGAGAAGGGGTGCTACATAAAGGGGAGGGGTAACATATTTTATTACACAGTGAACTTACTGATGTGACTAGTCATTACATGTCTCACTGAAACTAGGGCCCATAGTGTGGCACCCCAAATTTACTTGAAGCTGCCCGGCGGGACGCATTGGCGCGTCAAGAAACCCCCGAATTGTAGCGGGGAAATGAAACATTTCACAAAAATTCGAAATTCAAGCACACCGCCACGCGCCAAGCACGCGGCTGTTCCTTCCTCTTCCTCGGTTCCTCCTCCCCTATCCGAAAAACCCCAAATCCCAAGCTCAAACCAAAAAAAAAACAAAAAACAAATCCCCTGGCCGCCATGCATGTCCTCGTTAACCCGCTGGAGATCGTTCCCGGACGATGCGGACCACCCGCCCTGAGATCCAGAATTCCGTCCACCTCGAGGCACTGCGTGCTGTCTCGCAGCAGCGGCTTGAGGGCGCTGAAGAGGAAGTTCCGCCGGAAAGTGCTCATGGCAACCGTGCAAGCTCACCGGCGTGCTGTATCCCGAGAGGAACTGGTCAAAGCTTTGCTATTCGCCACACACAAAAAATTGCGGGCCAAGATCTGGTCAAAGCTTCGTCGATGGCTTGCCGCGAGAGGCTTGGAGTCCAGAGTCAATAAACTAGCTGCTCGAGGACTTGGGCGGTTTACACGGATTCATATTAACTGACTCAAGTTTGTTAGTCTAGTTAACAAATGCATCTAGATACATCCATATCTAGACAGAATTGAGTCCATTAATATGAATCAGAGGGGAGTACCTGAAAGTGTTTCATGCTACCAACTAATGCGCTGGCAGGAATCGCTGTAGAAGTAATTGTGCTACTACTTGTACGATGAACTGATTGTGTGGGTGTCGAATTTTGCAACGCGATCATCCACTGAATGCTTAATCTAGCGCCAAAGGCGTACAAATCATAACATACTACAGCACCAGAACATAAGAGTACGAATCATAAAGTAGCTCAACATTTTGCATCAGGGCTGGGTGGTCCTGAGACTACCGGGACGCCCCTGATGATCTCCGGGTGTGCATCCTCTTCAACGCAAAGCTGTGTACTCGGTCCACGGCCTCCTTCTGTAGGCTGGATAATCTCAGGTGCAGGACCTTCGTCTATGAGAGGCTCGTCATCAGTACCATCCACAGGTGCATCAGGGCTGGGTGGTCTTGAGACTACCCGGACGCCCGTGATGATCTCCGGGCGTGCATCCACTTCAACGCAAAGCTGTGTACTCGGTCCACGGCCTCCTTCTGTAGACTGGATAATCTCAGGTGCAGGACCTTCGTCTATGAAAGGCTCGTCATCAGTACCATCCACAGGTGCATCAAACTGAGATTCATCTTCAAATCTCCCATCAAACTGAGAGACCTCTTTAACTCTATGCTTCTGCAATTAGTACATCAACCGATTAGACAAACATCTAAGGGATGCAACCTGAACAAATGCCGTTTTACATATTTACCTTCTCATCTGGCACAGCACATGTCCCAGAGCTGAAACCCGTTTCCTGAAGCAAGCGCTTTTTCTCTCCTTCCCGTCCATCCATCTGCAACAAGTTAAATTTGAGTACAGAACCTTGCACAGCAATGCAAACTATTGATTGAAACAGCGGCAGCATCAATATAAATAATTAACTACATATGCCAGCACACATACAGTGTGAGCAAGATCTGCTTCTCCTGCTAAAGGATCATTATATGGTTCACCATGCTAAACCCGCCTAACATATGTGCGGTCCATCCCAAAAATGTGTAAATGATCTGCCACTACAGGGTGAGGCCTCTTCTCACCATTCATACATGTGCAGCGCGGGCAATACACGTCCAGGTTGTGACCATCATGAGCTCTAATAAACCCCATAAAGGGTTGAACACCATTTATATATGAAGGGGAACATAAGTGTCCATGCAGTTTCCAAGTTCTGTCCATCTGTTTAATTATGAGATACAGTGGTTGGTGATTAATTTAAGGCGAAGTAGGAAATGTATATCCATCGAGTACAAAACTATACTACATGATTATGCATTTCAGCAATCATGTCGAGTACAAAACAAAAAATGCCCATCGACATTTTAGCAAACAGATCGTGTACAAAACTCTGCCATGGCATTTCAGCAAATTAACGGATCGAGTGCAGAACTGACTCTATATGCCCACGCAAATGAACAAATTGATCGATGACAAATCGAGCGGAAAACTATAAAGTGCCAATTAGTTCGAGCATACTGACGAATTTTTTTAGCAGCATCAAGAAAATATAAATCGTTAGGCTGTCTTGCCCGATACATGATTGAGCTAGAGATAGCAGCCCTACCGTGGATCAACTTGACCGCCGGTGCGTCTCGAGAAGAACGACGGGGAGGAGAAGCTTCTTCTTCGCACGGACGGGACGGGGAGGGGAAGCTCTTCGCACGGACGGGGATAAGTTGTCTACGGGTGGGTGGGGGGTCATGCGGCCGGGCCGCCGGGGTGATAATTAAGGTTGGTAGGTGGCGTTTAATGGAGTTGCGTGTGTAATTTGCCGTGCACAAGGTTGAGGAATAGGCGGTTCCCTTTGCCGCGCGCACAATTCAAACTATCCCGCCCATGTAGTTTAAATTCGCCATATTTTCGTTAAATCGACATAAAGTCATGTGAGTGGGGGAAAATTAGCAAAGTTGCTTGAAAAATAGTAAAACTCTGGAATTATCCTTTAAATATGCTCTACTTCGTGTGAAAATCGGGGTGTGGAAGCATGTTGAGCTGTTTTATTTGTACTTTCTTCATTAAAACTCCCATTTTATGCACTTTGGATGGAAAGAAATCATTTGTACATAAATTTTGACAACGCCATTTGCAAACACTAATTGTTTACATGCCAAGATGCACCCATCCACCAAATATATATGTGGCAAAAGTTTATCACAATCTAGCAGATATGCATAATTAGTGAGGGACCCCTTTTGATTTTGTGCAATTTCCACTAATTAGGTAGAGATCGAGAAGGGTTAATTAATTAGGCCATGTTAGGGGTTATGTGTTTTAATAGGTTGTGTGGATTCAAATACAACTTCTTTATTTGTGTGCTATGATTAATCAAAACTAGATCGATCGACTGCGCACACATTATTAGAGGCGCATGCCTTTGCGCACAAAGTGCATGTGTGTGTTGTTGGCCACCAACGAGAGAGAGAGAGAGAGAGAGAGAGAGAGAGAGTAGAGAGAGCTACATACGAGAGAGCGATTGAAATCCCCAAATTAAACACATATATATGCATGGCACATTTAATTTAATTAGAGGACCGCGAGGCACCCCTGGCCTGCTTGATGCATAATTAAGTGTCATTGGCCTATATATATAGGGTTTAATTAGGGTTTAGGGTTTAGGGTTAGGAGGTTAGCTAGGGTTTAGGGTTTAATGTTTATGGTGTTTAGGGTTTAGGGATTAGGGATTAGGGTTTATTTAGGGTTTAAGGTTTAGGGATCATCGATCGAGTGCGCACACACATTATTAGAGGCACACGCGCCTTTGCGCATAAAGTGCATGCGTATATGTGTGTGTTTTTTGGCCACCAACGACATATAGATGATCGAGAGAGAGAGATTGAAATCCCCAAGAATATGTTCAAATATATATTAAAATATATGCACGAATTAATGCATGCATGGTAGGCCATGCATGCACACTAATTATATATATATTATGAGGAAACTTAATCAAATGTGTTTTCATTCGAGAGAACTTGTCAAAATTCAAGTTAATTAATTTATCATCGATAATTATATAATTAATTAATGAATCTCAGGGAGATGTTATACAACATATGATCGATATATAGGCCATGTATATATTAATTGGTTTTAATCTACCGTTTTTGCTAGCTAGCTGCATGCTATATATAGAGCATGTTTTTATTAGATCGGGTTATAGCTAGTATAGTTTAGGGTTATGTGTTTTAATTAACTAGGGTTTGATTAGCTAGGGGTTAGTTATATATATATGGTTTAGGGTTAATGCATGTCACATTTAATTTAACTAGAGGACCGCGAGGCACCCCTGGCCTGCTTGATGCACAATTAAGTGTCGTTGGCCTATATATATAGGGTTTAATTAGGGTTTAGGGTTAGCTAGCTGGGTTTAGGGTTTAGTGTTTTGGGTGTTTAGCTAGGGTCTAGGGTTTAGGGTTTAGTGTTTAGGGTGTTTAGAGGGTCTAGGGTTTAGTGTTTAGGGTGTTTAGGGTCTAGTGTTTAGGGTCTATGGTTTAGGGTTTAATTAGTGTTTAGGGTGTTTAGGGTTTAGGGTTTAGTGTTTACGGTGTTTAGGGTCTAGGGTTTAGGGTTTAGTGTTTAGGGTCTAGGGTTTAGGGTTTAATTAGTGTTTAGGGTGTTTATAGGGTTTAGGGTTTAGGGTTTAGGGTTTTAGGGTTTAGGGTTTAGGGTCTAGGGTTTAGGGTTTAGTACGTGTTTAGGGTGTTTAGGGTCTAGGGTTTAGTGTGTTTAGGGTGTTTAGGGTTTAGGGATTAGGGATTAGGGTTTTAGGGTTGTTTAAGGTTTAGGGATCATCGATCGAGTGCGCACACACACATTATTAGAGGCACACGCGCCTTTGCGCATAAAGTGCATGCGTATATGTGTGTGTTTTTTGGCCACCAACGACATATAGATGATCGAGAGAGAGAGATTGAAATCCCCCAAGAATATGTTCAAATATATATTAAAATATATGCACGAATTAATGCATGCATGGTAGGCCATGCATGCACACTAATTATATATATATTATGAGGAAACTTAATCAAATGTGTTTTCATTCGAGAGAACTTGTCAAAATTCAAGTTAATTAATTTATCATCGATAATTATATAATTAATTAATGAATCTCAGGGAGATGTTATACAACATATGATCGATATATAGGCCATGTATATATTAATTGGTTTTAATCTACCGTTTTTGCTAGCTAGCTGCATGCTATATATAGAGCATGTTTTTATTAGATCGGGTTATAGCTAGTATAGTTTAGGGTTATGTGTTTTAATTAACTAGGGTTTGATTAGCTAGGGGTTAGTTATATATATATGGTTTAGGGTTAATGCATGTCACATTTAATTTAACTAGAGGACCGCGAGGCACCCCTGGCCTGCTTGATGAACAATTAAGTGTCGTTGGCCTATATATATAGGGTTTAATTAGGGTTTAGGGTTAGCTAGCTGGGTTTAGGGTTTAGTGTTTTGGGTGTTTAGCTAGGGTCTAGGGTTTAGGGTTTAGTGTTTACTGTGTTTAGAGGGTCTAGGGTTTAGTGTTTAGGGTGTTTAGGGTCTAGGGTTTAGGGTCTAGTGTTTAGGGTCTATGGTTTAGGGTTTAATTAGTGTTTAGGGTGTTTAGGGTTTAGGGTTTAGTGTTTACGGTGTTTAGGGTCTAGGGTTTAGGGTTTAGTGTTTAGGGTCTAGGGTTTAGGTTTTAATTAGTGTTTAGGGTGTTTATAGGGTTTAGGGTTTAGTGTTTAGGGTTTAGGGTTTTAGGGTTTAGGGTTTAGGGTTTAGGGTTTAGGTTTTAGGGTTTATGGTTTAGGGTTTACGGTGTTTAGGGTCTAGGGTTTAGGGTTTAGTGTTTAGGGTGTTTAGGGTCTAGGGTTTAGTGTGTTTAGGGTGTTTAGGGTTTAGGGATTAGGGATTAGGGTTTTAGGGTTGTTTAAGGTTTAGGGATCATCGATCGAGTGCGCACACACATTATTAGAGGCACCGCGCCTTTACGCATCAAGTGCATGCGTATATATGTGTGTTTTTTGGGCCACCAACGATATATAGATGATCGAGAGAGAGAGAGAAATCCCCAAGAATATGTTCAAATATACATTAAAATATATGCACGAATGCATTGTAGGCCATGCATGCACACTAATTATATATATATTATGAGGCAACTTAATCAAATGTGTTTTCATTTGAGAGAACTTGTCAAAGTTCAAGTTAATTAATTTATCACGATAATTATATAATTAATTAATGATTCTCAGGGATATGTTATACAACATGATCGATATAGGCCATGTATATTTTAATTGGTGTTAATCTACGGTTTGCTAGCTAGCTAGCTGCTATATATAGAGCATGTTTTTATTAGATCGGGTTATAACTAGCTAGTATAGTTTAGGGTTATGTGTGTTAATTAAGTAGGGTTGATTAGCTAGGGTTAGTTACATATATATGGTTTAGGGTTAATGCATGGCACATTTAATTTTATTAGAGGATCACGAGGCACCCATGACCCACTCGATCGATGCACAATTAAGTGTCGTTGGCCTATACATAGGGTTTAATTGGGGTTTAGGATTAGCTAGGGTTTAGGGTTAGGGTTAGGTTTAGGGTCTAGGGTTTAGGGTTTAGTGTTTAGGGTTTAGGGATTAGGGATTTAAGGTTTTAGGGTTGTTTAAGGTTTAGGGATCATCGATCGAGTGCGCACACACATTATTAGAGGCACCCGCGCCTTTACGCATAAATTGCATGCATATATATGTGTGTTTTTTGGGCCACCAACGATATATAGATGATCGAGAGAGAGAGATCGATTGAAATCCCCAAGAATATGTTCAAATATACATTAAAATATATGCACGAATGCATTGTAGGCCATGCATGCACACTAATTATATATATATTATGAGGCAACTTAATCAAATGTGTTTTCATTCGAGAGAACTTGTCAAAGTTCAAGTTAATTAATTTATGACGATAATTATATAATTAATTAATGAATCTCAGGGATATGTTATGCAACATGATCGATATAGGCCATGTATATTTTAATTGGTGTTAATCTACGGTTTGCTAGCTAGCTGCTATATATAGAGCATGTTTTTATTAGATCGGGTTATAGCTAGCTAGTATAGTTTAGGGTTATGTGTTTTAATTAAGTAGGGTTGATTAGCTAGGGTTAGTTACATATATATGGTTTAGGGTTAATGCACGGCACATTTAATTTTATTAGAGGATCACGAGGCACCCATGACCCGCTCGATCGATGCACAATTAAGTGTCGTTGGCCTATACAGAGGGTTTAATTGGGGTTTAGGATTAGCTAGGGTTTAGGGTTAGGGTTAGGGTTAGGGTTAGGGTATGTTTAGGGTCTAGGGTTTAGGGTTTAGTGTTTAGGGTGTTTAGGGTTTAGGGATTAGGGATTTTAAGGTTTTAGGGTTGTTTAAGGTTTAGGGATCATCGATCGAGTGCGCACACACATTATATTATTAGAGGCACCCGCGCCTTTACGCATAAATTGCATGCATATATATGTGTGTTTTTTGGGCCACCAACGATATATAGATGATCGAGAGAGAGAGAGATTGAAATCCCCAAGAATATGTTCAAATATACATTAAAATATATGCACGAATGCATTGTAGGCCATGCATGCACACTAATTATATATATATTATGAGGCAACTTAATAAAATGTGTTTTCATTCGAGAGAACTTGTCAAAGTTCAAGTTAATTAATTTATCACGATAATTATATAATTAATTAATGAATCTCAGGGATATGTTATACAACATGATCGATATAGGCCATGTATATTTTAATTGGTGTTAATCTACGGTTTGCTAGCTAGCTGCTATATATAGAGCATGTTTTTATTAGATCGGGTTATATCTAGTATAGTTTAGGGTTATGTGTTTTAATTAAGTAGGGTTGATTAGCTAGGGTTAGTTACATATATATGGTTAATGCATGGCACATTTAATTTTATTAGAGGATCGCGAGGCACCCATGACCCGCTCGATCGATGCACAATTAAGTGTCGTTGGCATATACATAGGGTTTAATTGGGGTTTAGGATTAGCTAGGGTTTAGGGTTAGGGTTAGGGTTAGGGTTAGGGTTAGGGTCGTTTAGGGTCTAGGGTTTAGGGTTTAGTGTTTAGGGTGTTTAGGGTTTAGGGATTAGGGATTTAGGGTTTTAGGGTTGTTTAAGGTTTAGGGATCATCGATCGAGTGCGCACACACATTATTAGAGGCACCCGCGCCTTTACGCATAAATTGCATGCATATATATATGTGTGTTTTTTGGCCACCAACGATATATAGATGATCGAGAGAGAGATTGAAATCCCCAAGAATATGTTCAAATATACATTAAAATATATGCACGAATGCATGGTAGGCCATGCATGCACACTAATTATATATATATATATGAGGCAACTTAATCAAATGTGTTTTCATTCGAGAGAACTTGTCAAAATTAAAGTTAATTAATTTATCACGATAATTATATAATTAATTAATGAATCTCAGGGATATGTTATACAACATGATCGATATAGGCCATGTATATATTAATTGGTGTTAATCTACGGTTTGCTAGCTAGCTGCTATATATAGAGCATGTTTTTATTAGATCGGGTTATAGCTAGTATAGTTTAGGGTTATGTGTTTTCATTAAGTAGGGTTGATTAGCTATGGTTAGTTACATATATATGGTTTAGGGTTAATGCATGGCACATTTAATTTAATTAGAGGACCGCGAGGCACCCCTGGCCTGCTTGATGCACAATTAAGTGTCGTTGGCCTATATATAGGGTTTAATTAGGGTTTAGGGTTAGGTTTAGGGTTTAGGGTCTAGGGTTTAGTGTTTAGGGTGTTTAGGGTTTAGGGATTAGGGATTAGGGTTTCAGGGTTGTATAAGGTTTAGGGATCATCGATCGAGTGCGCACACACATTATTAGAGGCACCCGCGCCTTTGCGCATAAAGTGCATGCGTATAGTTTAGGGTTATTTGTTTTAATTAAGTAGGGTTTGATCAGCTAGGGTTAGTTACATATATATGGTTTAGGGTTAATGCATGGCACATTACATATAGTTTAAATCTCAAGAATGTTTATACATGATAGGCCATATGTGCAAAGGAATTTTTTTCCCTCGTGAACTTGTCAAAATTCAAGTTTATCAGTGCCAATGGAAACTAGTCCAAAAAATTACATAGAGGACCAAAAGTACTAGACAATAACTAATAGAACCTGCAACTTTACAAAAAGGACCCCAAAACATATAGAAGAAAATCAATCGAGTCCTTCTGGACCGCACATCAGATCTCTGCTCCGCATCCTTTCCAGCAACTCCGTCGCCGGGGACGCACCACTTGGGACGGTGTCGCCGGTAGTCGCCAGGACGAAGGAGAAGAAGGGCCTCAGCAACGGCATATTGGCTCTGAGAAGGGTCGCTGAAAGTCCAAGATGTGCACGGGCAAGACGGATGACGCCGTCGTATGCCCCGAGCTTGTGAACTTTAGCAGCTTGACTTCCCCATTGGCCAGATCTGAAGCACTGACCAAAGCAAGCCTCACCGTTAGCGCCATCACATTGATGGCACCAGATCGGGGTTTGGCCGGCAAGATCCGCCAGATTCACCATAGGCCAGATCTGAAGCCGATGACGAGATCCCCGACTCCATTGCGCCATTCTGCTCATGGGAAACACTGGATCTAAGCTTACAACAACACTAACTCCCTCGGATCCAAATTAGCTGACTCAACTTTGCTTATCTAAATATGGATGTATCCACACATGTTTTTACTCTAGATACATACACGTCTAAGGAAAGTTGAATCAATTAATTTAGTTCGGAGGGTGTACAATATACAGAGAGAAGTCGGCCTCGTCTCCGGCCGGCGAGGCCGCCGGAGAGAAGGGGGAGAGGAGCCGGGGGAGTGGGAGAGACTCGAGAGAGAAAGAGAAGAGGAAGAAATGAGAGCTCCCTGGGGAAGAACATTATTTTTGTCGTTCTGCTCGTAGCTTGAAACTGAAAATTTCGGCCACGCGCCAAATCATCCCGCCGCATCCATTCGAAAATCCCGTGACCAGTTTTACCCTTTTAACCCTGGTCCGGAAGCTACAACCCACCGACCATGGAGGGCTCATTCGGTAACAATGAAATATCTTGCCTAGATCCCGAACCCTCCCCACAGGCCCACACCCACCCACCAACCATTCGCCCCATTAGCTCAAAAATACTCTCACACGCCAAAGCTCTGACTCTCTACAGTACTAGATCTGCTTCGCCGCCGGCATACTCCTCCACAGCGTAGCCTTGATCGTGTTGGCTGTCCACCCACCTGATCCGCTCCCCCGCCGCCCTCGTCACCGATCTGCTTCACCGCCGACCTCGCCACCGACGGATCTGCTTCACCGCCGACCTCGCCACCGACGGATCTGCTTCACCGCCGACCTCGCCACCGACTACCTCGCCGCAGCGGCTGTATCAACTTCACCGAATACCTTGCCAGCCAACCAGATCTGCTTCACTAACGCCCGCTTCTACTGAAACATGGTCGATTCATCGTCTCCCGCGTTCGCCGCCGCTGGAATGCAAGTTGCCGCCCCCGTCCACCCCGCCGCAGCTTGGTTAGTACGCTGGCCCGTTAGATCGCGGTGTTTCTTTAGCCATGTTTTGTGTAGTTATTTGCAGATCTCATATGCCGTTAACTTTCTTGATGTGTTGCTTCGCATGAAGTTTGTTTAAATGTTGTACAGTACAAAAGCATTATCCGGTCGCTACCATCCTGTTCATTCTACTGACACCTGTGTGCATCCACATATTTATAGCCTTGTACCCATTCATTTGCTGCCAACTGTTTTTGTACTGCATGCTATTGTCGCACTGCTTTTATAGTCGTGCTATGGGCATTTCCAATCTGCTTGTTCTTATACCACGTCATTAGCTCACCGCTAGCTGTTTTCTCGTGTCTGCTATTCTCACACTGCTTTTATAATCATGCTATGTGCATTTCCAATCTGCTTGCTCTTATACCTCGTCTTTAGCTTATATAGTTATTGCTGCGTGCATGTCTGGTCTTTGTATTATCGTAGACTGACTTGTCAATGTTATTTTTCCTTGGGATTGATCATGCGAACCACTTATTAGAACATCCAACATTAACAGCGGGGACGCTAGGTAAGGTTGGAATCTGAGTTCGTGGTTGGTAATTTTGGCAGTTTACTTCCGTTATTATCTATAACCTATATGCATTGTTCCTTATGCAAGAGATTAACACTTGGAACCCTGCCATAGCAATGCCATTCATGCTTTACTATGTTTCTGCCTATTTGATATGCTTGTCTTGGAGAAACTTCGAGGGTGATTTGAACCTGACATTTGGTCATTCTTAATGCCAGTTTACTTTATGTGTAAAACCTTGGCATTACCCTACTCTAAATCTGAATGTCTGAAATTCGTATCTCATGCAAAGCAACATCTAGTTGGTTTTAATTTGATATCTGGTAACTATTGGCTTATTCATTTGGCAGCTCAAGTTTTTTGTTATTTGAAACCAGCTGACTTGGTCTTAAATGTGATATCTAAACACAGATTAAGGACAATGGAGCAGGAGGATTAGCATTTCACTTGATGGCTGAACCTAAAATGATAGGCATGTTGACCACGACTAGTGCACGCAAGAGAAGGACCTGCAGTGAGCCAGTATGTGCTTAGTACATGCATCTTATCTTATCTTGTGCTTATTTCTGCTACATGCTGTTATCTGATCTCTACATTGCGTAATACATGTTTGAATAGTTAATTGTTGTAACTATGTTTACAATGTTACCAGAATGCTGTTTTAATGAAGCAGTCATCATTAGAAGATAGTCGCCAAAAAAGGATCTGTAGCGACCCTGTGCAACATTATGATGTAAGTTTGTGCTTAGTACAAGTTCCATACATGTCTTATTTATGCAACTTGTTATTATCTTATATCTACATTGCATAATAAATGTTTGCATAGTTCATCGTTTAACTCTTTTTGCATTATTATCAGAATGCAGTTGTGATGAAGCAATCTTCATTACCAGTGAGGCCCACAAAAAGTTCTGATCTTTCTTCTGATGCATCTTCTCATAGCCGTCAACCTAGACCATTTCTTTCATCGGACAGTAAATATCTCAAGGCTGTACTTTATAAAAGACATGGTATTGCTGCTTTAAGATCTGTAGCTGATATGTTGACAAAGAGTACACAAGATTCAATCAAGGCGATTGCCAAATGTCAACGTGTTATTGATGATGCTAATAGAAGTCCTCAATGATTCTATGTAATTTTTTTATTTGGGCACATTAATTGCCTTGTAATTTTCCTATTTGTTTTATTTGTGTATGTAATTGTGTGTATCATTGAAATCAGATTTTAGGCTCATGAAATTTAATGCAAGTTGACTAGTCAAACAAGTAGGGCCCTACAACAGATTGGGCCGGCCCACTTACAGTAGTGTGGGACCCACTTTCATTTTGGGCCGGCCCACTTCTTTAGTAGGCCGGCCCGGTTACACGATAATGGGCTCCACATGCTTATTGGGCCGGCCCACTTGCTCTATGGTGGTCCCACATGGTAAATGGGCCGGCCCTTTAATAGGAAGGTGGGACCCACTGTGTTTTGACCCGGCCCACTATCTTGTTGGGCCGGCCCACTTTCTAGATGGTGGACCCCACATACCAAATGGGCCGGCCCACTTTCTATATGGTGGACCCCACACACCAAATGGGCCGCCCTTTAATAGGATGGTGGGACCCACCTGTGTTTGGCCCGCCACTATCTCGTTGGGCCGGCCCACTTTCTACATGGTGGACCCCACATACCAAATGGGCCGGCCCATTAACAGAATGTGGGACCCACATGTGTTTTTGGCCCGCCCACTATCTTGCGGGCCACCCACTTGCTATATTGTGGACCCCACATACTAAATGGGCTGCCCTTTAACAGAAGATGGGTCCCACCTGTGTTTTGGCCCGGCCCACTATCTTGTTGGGCTCCACTTGATATATGGTGGACCCCACACACTAAATGGGCCGCCCTTTAACAGAAAGGACCCACAGTGTTTTTGGCCCGCCCACTAGCTTGTTGGGCCGCCCCATCTTACGCGGACCCCACACACTAAATGGGCCTGAACAGAAAGTGGGACCCACCTGTGTTTTTGGCCCGCCCCACTTGCTTCTTGGGCCGCCCAGCTGTCGTAAGGTGGACCCCACATGTTAAATGGGCGCCCATTTAACTTTTGACCAGTCAACATTAGAGGTTAGGCCCGGCCCACGTAACTAATGGACCGGCCCAGCCTATATAGTTGACCGGTCAAACTATGTCATCTGGGCCCGGCCCGCTTAAGACGTGGCAGCTCGTGTGGGCCTACCATCTACCACGGGTTCAGCCAACGCCGCCGTGCTGCGTCGCCACGTGTCGCTTGCATGACGTCGGCACAACGGGCTCAAAACACTTCCGCAACGGTCCGATTTTCCGTGGCGGAAGGCGCCCAAGCGCGACGGACCGAAAAATCGTCGTTGGACTTTGCCTGACGCAGTTTCCACAACGGAACCCATATCGTCGGGTTAGGCCCATAGGCGACGAAAAATACCCCTTAGCGGACGATTTTGAGACGTTGTCTATCAGAACTTTTCTTGTAGTGGCTTCGGGCCACGGACAACACGGCCTTTCTTGAAACTCTTTACATCACTCCTGTATGCATGCCTCCGCTCAAGGAACTGTCGAGCTTCATCAAAGCATGAATACTTGCCTCCCTTGTTTAGCCAGAAGAAAGTCACGGCCTGCCTGCACTGTGGGCAAGGCCACTTCCCATGTGTACACCACCCGCAGAACAAAGCACGTGCTGGCAGGTCATGCAGGGACGTGTGGTACCACACATACATATCGAAGTACTCCTTCTTTGATGCGTCATATGTTCGGATCCCGCGACCTTCCCAGCCACGAACCAAGTCATCCACCAGCGGTTCCAGGTACACATTCATGTTCTTACCCGGGTATTTGGGCCCTGGGATTATCATCGACACAAACATGTTCTCTGATCTCATGCAGACGCCAGGGGGGAGGTTCATGGGAATAACAAACACTGGCCAACAACTGTATACTGCAGCCGACATACCATATGGATTGAACCCATCGGTTGATATCGCAACTGCTACGCTCCTCGGGTCACCTGCTTTCAGTGGAAATTTCTTGACAAAGTTCTTCCATGCAGTACCATCCGACGGATGTATCATCTTGTCGGTGTATCTGTTTCCTTCCACGGCCCACCTCATCTGCTGGGCAGTATCCTCGGTCATGAAGAGCCGCTGGATCCTCGGTAGAACTGGAAGATAGCGGAGGATATTCTTGGCAATCGTGGTCTGCCTCTTCTGACCATCACCATTGCGGTCTACCTCAAAGTACCTAGAGGAATTGCATTTGATGCAATAATTTGTGTCAGCGTGCTCCTCTCTGAATAGCATGCATCCCTTTGGACAAGCGTGTATCTGCTGAGATGACATCTTAAGGTCACTGAGCAATTTGGTCGAATAGTAGAAGTTTTGCGGCAAGAGGTGCCCTTTCGGCAGAAGGCTGCCTACGATGACCAGAAGTTCATCGAACCCATCTCTGCACAAGTTCCTATGGCACTTCAAGGCCATAAGGCGAGCGATGGCATCTAGTTGGGTAACCTCTGTATTTTCATGTAGGGGTTTCTGCGAAGCAAACAGAGCCTCATAATACTCCTTTGTGTTTTCCTCCGGGTCCTCACTTGTCTCCGCATCCTGAGGTGTCTCCACCTCTACATGAGGGCTTTCAGGCACATTACCATTAGCCAAGTTTTCTAAGCACCTATCAAAACCAGTGTCATATTCCCCCCTAGGTTGAATCTGCCGCACCTCCTTCCTAGCACGTTTCTTTGCCTTTTCTCCATGGTAAGTCCAAATCCTGTAGGACGGTGTGAACCCAAACTTGATCAGGTGCATACTCATAGTTTCCTTGTCCTGTGCCTTTTGGTTAGCGCACTTACTACAAGGGCACCAAACTCTTATAGGTCTGCTAGGGATGGCAAACGCCCTATCCACAAACTGCTCGGTCTTTTCTCCCCATTCATCAGTATAGTTCCACTGACTGATTCTGCCATCGTACATCCAGCCACGATTATCCATCCTCTAATCAGCAACAAAACAGACGAACATAGCATTTATATATCAAATAGGAAATAAATGCATCATATCTTTATTTTTTTACGCGTGCATCAACCTGAAACTCTACTAGGTGGGCTCCTAGCAGCCGCCGGATCCGTAGATTGAGTACGTTCTCCCAGCTCTACCCCGATCCGAGACAGAATTTCGGCAGCACCTCCCCGCTGCTCTCCCGATACACGTCTCGGCAAAAAGCCGAGAGGGGTGTGCATCCGGAGAACAACGGGGAGGCGCTACCGAAATCCTGTCTCGGATCGGGGTAGAGCAGGGAGAACGTACCCAACTACGCATCCGCCGGCTGTCCCGATAAATGCCGTAAGAGTTACGGTTCATAATATGCGAGACCACTAATGCATATTTATCCGCGTAACCCTTACGGTCGGGAAGAGACGCCTAGGTATCGCGACAGACTTGGTGATCTAGACACAAAAAAAACCTAGGTACAAGAGAGGCGAACGGATTCTCACCCTCGAAGCGTGACCGACAGCCGGCGAAGAAGATCAACAACCCTCCGGCAAAATCCCCTCCGGAAAAACGGTCCCTCTGAGCAACGCTCCTCAAGCACCCCGACAACGCCGGCCCCCGTGTCCACCTCGAAACATCGTCTGCAAATGCGGAAAAATGAATATTTATTTTACCATGCATATTTATTTTAACTACCCTAAATACTACAACAATTAGCATGCATATTTATTTTAAATACCCTAAATAAACTAAAATTAATTTGCCACTCAATTACTACAAAAAATAATTTACTAGTAAATTACTACAACAAGTTTACCGCTTGGTTGGAGGAGATCGATGGACGCCGCCCGAGTGGAGGAGGGCGGGGCGGCGGAGGGGGCAGCCGGCCGAGCTCCTCCCGCCCGAGCATGGTGGAGGAGGGCAGCACCGGGGCGGGCAGAGGGGCCGGCGAGCCAGCGGCAGCCGGGGCGACGCAAGCAGCGCCGGGGCGGCGAGCAGCACGGGCGCGCGGGGGAGGGCCGAGCAGCACGGGCGCGCGGCGGGGGAAGGGCAAGCAATAGCAGGGAAGGTGCTCCGGCGGTGGCGTCGTGGGAGGGGGGCGCGGCTCAGATGCGTGGTCGAGCTCACCAGGGGGATATGTGTGGACGACGACACACGAGCTCAGCCCGAGAAGTGGATAACTCCCACAACGTTGCCGTGCAGCATGGCTTTGCCGTGCGGCAAACCATCTTTGCCGTGCGGTAGGATCTTTGTCGTGCGGCAAGTGTGCTTTGCCGTGCGGCACAAGCTTTGCCGTGCGGCGAGGGGACTATGCCGTGCGCGTCTAATCTTTGCCGTGCGCTAGTGCACGGCAATGTATTCTTTAAATTTTACCATTTTGATTGAACCTTTAATTTTATTTCAAATTAAATTAAACCTGTTTTTCCAACATGAGTAATATTTCATAATGTTCTTATCATGTTTTCTTAAAGCTATAGGGGTGCAAACTCGAGCACATAAATCCTAACCCTAACCGCCGGGGTCACACATACCGCCGGAGCACCGGAACCCTAACCCTGAACCCTAAACACTAGCCCTACCCCTAAACCCTAGCCCTAACCCTAACACTAACCTAAAAGAATGAAAATGTACATTGGTGCACCCTCGCGTGGAGAAATCTAGGGGGGTAGACCCGCCGGGGCACACGTTCCGCTGTTTTGGGGGAGGAGGGGGAGAACGACCGCCGGAGCACCGGAACACCACCAAATCTTCCATGTGGACCTATGATATGTGTCAAAGTGTGGTGCAAGGTCTAATGGTGCAAAAGTAGCTCCCCTAAACCCTAAACCCTAGGCTTCGAGCACTAAAACCCCTCTAAAACCCTAAACCACGACACCGGAGCTGCAGAACCATGCATCATAAACCCTAACCCTAACCCTAAACCCTAAACCTATACCTAACCATAAATACTTACCTTTAACCTAAACCCTAGCCCTACCCCTAAACCCTAGCCCTAACCCTACACCTAACCCTAACCAGTAGATCAGGCACACCCTCGATCGTGTGATAATGGCTCTAGCTGCGGGTATATGTGCCAAAGGGTCCCAATCTTGGTTATCCA
This sequence comes from Lolium multiflorum, assembly GCA_030979885.1. Lineage (NCBI taxonomy): Eukaryota > Viridiplantae > Streptophyta > Magnoliopsida > Poales > Poaceae > Lolium > Lolium multiflorum. Next base: position 115,635,430 of record CM061747.1, on the reverse strand, counting down.
TGTGTATATGTCCTAAACAAACCTAAAAGAATTAAAAGTTACATTGGTGCACCCTCGCGCGGAGAAATCTAGGGGGTAGACCCGCCGGGGCACACGTTCCGCTGTTTTGGGGGAGGAGGGGGAGAACGACCGCCGGAGCACCGGAACCCCACCAAATCTTGCATGTGGACCTATGATATGTGTCAAAGTGTGGTGCAAGGTCTAATGGTGCAAAAGTAGCTCCCCTAAACCCTAAACCCTCTGGGGCGAGCACTAAACCCCTCTAAAACCCTAAACCACGACACCGGAGCTGCAGAACCATGCATCATAAACCCTAACCCTAACCCTAAACCCTAAACCTATACCTAACCATAAATACTTACCTTTAACCTAAACCCTAGCCCTACCCCTAAACCCTAGCCCTAACCCTACACCTAACCCTAACCAGTAGATCAGGCACACCCTCGATCGTGTGATAATGGCTCTAGCTGCGGGTATATGTGCCAAAGGGTCCCAATCTTGGTTCTCCATGTGTATATGTCTTAAACAAACCTAAAAGAATGAAAAGGTACATTGGTGCACCCTCGCGCGGAGAAATCTAGGGGTAGACCCGCCGGGGCACACGTTCCGCTGTTTTGGGGGGAGGAGGGGGAGAACGACCGCCGGAGCACCGGAACCCCACCAAATCTTCCATGTGGACCTATGATATGTTTCAAAGTGTGGTGCAAGGTCTAATGGTGCAAAAGTAGCTCCCCTAAACCCTAAACCCTAAACTGGGGAGGCTTCGAGCACTAAACCCCTCTAAAACCCTAAACCACGACACCGGAGCTGCAGAACCATGCATCATAAACCCTAGACCTAACCCTAAACATATACCTAACCATAAATACTTACCTTTAACCTAAACCCTAGCTCTACCCCCTAAACCCTAGCCCTAACCCTACACCTAACCCTAACCAGTAGATCAGGCACACCCTCGATCGTGTGATAATGGCTCTAGCTGCGGGTATATGTGCCAAAGGGTCCCAATCTTGGTTATCCATGTGTATATGTCCTAAAAAAACCTAAAAGAATGAAAAGGTACATTTGTGCACCCTCGCACGGAGAAATCTAGGGGGTAGACCCGCCGGGGCACACGTTCACTGTTTTGGGGGAGGAGGGGGAGAACGACCGCCGGAGCACCGGAACCCCACCAAATCTTCCATTTGGACCTATGATATGTGTCAAAGTGTGTTGCAAGGTCTAATTGTGCAAAAGTAGCTCCCCTAAACCCTAAACCCTAAACTGGGGAGGCTTCGAGCACTAAACCCCTCTAAAACCCTAAACCACGACACCGGAGCTGCAGAACCATGCATCATAAACCCTACCCCTAACCCTAAACCCTAAACCTATACCTAACCATAAATACTTACCTTTAACCTAAACCCTAGCCCTACCCCCTAAACCCTAGCCCTAACCCTACACCTAACCCTAACCAGTAGATCAGGCACACCCTCGATCGTGTGATAATGGCTCTAGCTGCGGGTATATGTGCCAAAGGGTACCAATCTTGGTTCTCCATGTGTATATGTCCTAAACAAACCTAAAAGAATGAAAAGGTACATTGGTGCACCCTCGCGCGGAGAAATCTAGGGGGTAGACCCGCCGGGGCACACGTTCCGCTGTTTTGGGGGGGGAGGGGGAGAACGACCGCCGGAGCACCGGAACCCCACCAAATCTTCCATGTGGACCTATGATATGTGTCAAAGTGTGGTGCAAGGTCTAATGGTGCAAAAGTAGCTCCCCTAAACCCTAAACCCTAAACTGGGGAGGCTTCGAGCACTAAACCCCTCTAAAACCCTAAACCACGACACCGGAGCTGCAGAACCATGCATCATAAACCCTAGCCCTAACCCTAAACCCTAAACCTATACCTAACCATAAATACTTACCTTTAACCTAAACCCTAGCCCTACCCCCTAAACCCTAGCCCTAACCCTACACCTAACCCTAACCAGTAGATCAGGCACACCCTCGATCGTGTGATAATGGCTCTAGCTGCGGGTATATGTGCCAAAGGGTACCAATCTTGGTTATCCATGTGTATATGTCCTAAACAAACCTAAAATAATGAAAAGGTACATTGGTGCACCCTCGCGCGGGGGGTAGACCCGCCGAGGCACATGTTCCGCTCTTTTCGGGGGAGGAGGGGAGAACGACCGCCGGAGCACCGGAACCCCACCAAATCTTCCATATGGACCTATGATATGTGTCAAAGTGTGGTGCAAGGTCTAATGGTGCAAAAGTAGCTCCCCTAAACCCTAAACCCTAAACTGGGGAGGCTTCGAGCCCTAAACCCCTCTAAACCCCTAAACCACGACACCGGAGCTGCAGAACCATGCATCATAAACCCTAGCCCTAACCCTAAACCCTAAACCTATACCTAACCATAAATACTTACCTTTAACCTAAACCCTAGCCCTACACCCTAAACCCTAGCCCTAACCCTACACCTAACCCTAACCAGTAGATCAGGCACACCCTCGATCGTGTGATAATGGCTCTAGCTGCGGGTATATGTGCCAAAGGGTCCCAATCTTGGTTCTCCATGTGTATATGTCCTAAAAAAACCTAAAAGAATGAAAAAGTACTTTGGTGCACCCTCACGCGGAGAAATATAGGGGGTAGACCCCAGGCACACGTTCCGCTTTTTGGGGAGGAGGGGAGAACGACCGTCGGAGCACTGGAACCACACCAAATCTTCCATGTGGACCTATGATATGTGTCAAAGTGTGGTGCAAGGTATAGTGGTGCAAAAGTAGCTCCCCTAAACCCTAAACCCTAAACTGGGGAGGCTTCGAGCATTAAACCCCTCTAAAAAACCACGACACCGGAGCTGCAGAACCATGCATCATAAACCCTAGCCCTAACCCTAAACCCTAAACCTATACCTAACCATAAATACTTACATTTAATCTAAACCCTAGCCCTACCCCTAAACCCTAGCCCTAACCCTACACCTAACCCTAACCAGTAGATCAGGCACACCCTCGATCGTGTGATAATGGCTCTAGCTGCGGGTATATGTGCCAAAGGGTCCCAATCTTGGTTCTCCATGTTTATATGTCCTAAACAAACCTAAAAGGATGAAAAGGTACATTGGTGCACCCTCGCGCAGAGAAATCTAGGGGGTAGACACCGGCACATGTTCCGTTTTGGGGGGAGGAGGGGGAGAACGACCGCCGGAGCACCGGAACCCCACCAAATCTTCATGTGGACCTATGATATGTGTCAAAGTGTGGTGCAAGGTCTAATGGTGCAAAAGTAGCTCCCCTAAACCCTAAACCCTAAACTGGGGAGGCTTCGAGCACTAAACCCCTCTAAAACCCTAAACCACGACACCGGAGCTGCAGAACCATGCATCATAAACCCTAACCCTAAACCCTAAACCTATACCTAACCATAAATACTTACCTTTAACCTAAACCCTAGCCCTACCCCCTAAACCCTAGCCCTAACCCTACACCTAACCCTAACCAGTAGATCAGGCACACCCTCGATCGTGTGATAATGGCTCTAGCTGCGGGTATATGTGCCAAAGGGTACCAATCTTGGTTCTCCATGTGTATATGTCCTAAACAAACCTAAAAGAATGAAAAGGTACATTGGTGCACCCTCGCGCGGAGAAATCTAGGGGGTAGACCCGCCGAGGCACACGTTCCGCTCTTTGGGGGGAGGAGGGGGAGAACGACCGCCGGAGCACCGGAACCCCACCAAATCTTCCATGTGGACCTATGATATGTGTCAAAGTGTGGTGCAAGGTATAGTGGTGCAAAAGTAGCTCCCCTAAACCCTAAACTGGGGAGGCTTAGAGCACTAAACCCCTGTAAAAACCCTAAACCATGACACCGGAGCTGCAGAACCATGCATCATAAACCCTATCCCTAACCCTAAACCCTAAACCTATACCTAACCATAAATACTTACCTTTAACCTAAACCCTAGCCCTAACCCTACACCTAACCCTAACCAGTAGATCAGGCACACCCTCGATCGTGTGATAATGGCTCTAGCTGCGGGTATATGTGCCAAAGGGTACCAATCTTGGTTCTCCATGTGTATATGTCCTAAACAAACCTAAAATAATGAAAAGGTACATTGGTGCACCCTCGCGCGGAGAAATCTAGGGGTAGACCCGCCGGGGCACACGTTCCGCTGTTTTGGGGGGAGGAGGGGGAGAACGACCGCCGGAGCACCGGAACCCCACCAAATCTTCCATGTGGACCTATGATATGTTTCAAAGTGTGGTGCAAGGTCTAGTGGTTCAAAAGTAGCTCCCCTAAACCCTAAACCCTAAACTGGGGAGGCTTCGAGCACTAAACCCCTCTAAAACCCTAAACCACGACACCGGAGCTGCAGAACCATGCATCATAAACCCTAGCCCTAACCCTAAACCCTAAACCTATACCTAACCATAAATACTTACCTTTAACCTAAACCCTAGCCCTACACCCTAAACCCTAGCCCTAACCCTACACCTAACCCTAACCAGTAGATCAGGCACACCCTCGATCGTGTGATAATGGCTCTAGCTGCGGGTATATGTGCCAAAGGGTCCCAATCTTGGTTCTCCGTGTGTATATGTCCTAAACAAACCTAAAATAATGAAAAGGTACATTGGTGCACCCTCGCGCGGAGAAATCTAGGGGGTAGACCCGCCGGGGCACACGTTGCGGTTTTGGGGGAGGAGGGGGAGAACGACCGCCGGAGCACCGGAACCCCACCCAATCTTGCATGTGGACCTATGATATGTGTCAAAGTGTGGTGCAAGGTCTAATGGTGCAAAAGTAGCTCCCCTAAACCCTAAACCCTAAACTGGGGAGGCTTCGAGCCCTAAACCCCTCTAAACCCCTAAACCACGACACCGGAGCTGCAGAACCATGCATCATAAACCCTAGCCCTAACCCTAAACCCTAAACCTATACCTAACCATAAATACTTACCTTTAACCTAAACCCTAGCCCTACACCCTAAACCCTAGCCCTAACCCTACACCTAACCCTAACCAGTAGATCAGGCACACCCTCGATCGTGTGATAATGGCTCTAGCTGCGGGTATATGTGCCAAAGGGTCTCAATCTTGGTTCTCCATGTGTATATGTCCTAAACAAACCTAAAAGGTGAATGGCATGGATCCCCGCGGTCTAGACATTCCTCACCTTCGGGCGATAACACTTAACAGATTCCTGGACGTGTACGGTGAAGTGTCCCGCCGCGGGTATATCGGGGGCTAGACTGTGCCAAAGGGTGCCACACATGGTTTTCCATATGTCCATGGACTAAACAAACCTAAACCTATGAAAAGGTATATTGGTGGAACCTCGCGCGGAGAAATCTAGGGGGTAGACCATCCGGGGCCCACAGACAGCCGTTTTTAGGGGGGAATGACCCCCGGAGCACCGGAATGCCACCAAAACTTGCAACTGGACCTAAAACCTCACCCTAAAAACCTAAAAGAATGAAAAAGTACATTTTGCACCCTCGCGCGGAGAAATCTACGGGGGTAGACCCGCCGTCCCGCTGTTTTTGCGGGAAGGAGGGGGACGACCGCCGGAGCACCGGAACCCTGATATATGTGGGGGGATGAACATGGAGAGTAATTTTGTATTGCACATTGTCTAATAAATAGTCATCAAAAAGAAAAACTAATTAACAAAATAAATATAAGTATTAGATGAAATAAAATAGTTAGAAAAACAAATAAAATGGTTGTTGGCGCACGGCAAAGAAGGGAACGCACGGCAAAGGAGGCTTTGCCGTGCACTATTCCTGGCCGCACGGCAAAGGGAGCCCCACGGTAACGTCCAGGCCCTTTACCGTGCATCTTTTCTTTGTCGTGCGGTGTGCAGGATCTTTGCCGTCCTGTCTTCTTTGTCGTGCGCTTCTGGAGGACTTTGCCGTGCCCTAACGCGTTGCCGTGAGGCACTTCTAACTTTGTCGTGCCTCGATACTTTGTCGTGCGCCACCATAAAACGTTGCAGTGCTTTAGCTCTTTGCCGTGCGTCCCTCTCGCGTCTCACGACAAAGAAATCTTTGCCGTGCAGACTGCACTCACGGCAATGATAGGCTGCACGGCAGCGCCTGATTTTTCCGTAGTGGAAGATACGACTCGCCTTGCTCAGCATCCTACACAAGTGGCAAGGAGATGCAACACATGGTTTCAGGACTGTGTCACAACCAAGCAACATGCCAACGTAGCCCGACCTCAACTCCAAGGCAATCCGGACCAACGTATCGTCTCTCTTGTGCCTAGAGGAGTTGGCGAGTTGAAGACAGGATCTTGATAAACTTGGAAAAGATATCGGCCAAACTGCGTCCGCATCATGCCCCGGAAGCCCATGCCCTAGGCAGCAACCAACACCGGCAGCCCCCGTGACACCTCGGAGAGGGAGAAGCAGGGAAGGGGGGAGGGGGTTGAGAGAGGGTCGCTGGGGCTCTCTCCTTTTTCACTGGATGATCAAACATTTATCCGAATGGACGCCATCCCATATTAAGTGATTTTGTAGGTTTTAGTTCCGAAAATATGACTACGTACGTCTTAGCCTTTCTAAATAAAAGATGCAGCTTTTGTTTAGGGGTTTGTTTATGTACCAGTGAAGATTTTGTCTCTGTCATCAAGTTGTACTTTTCTAGCAGGAAACTGAAATTGCACTTTTTTGGAACAATAAGTGCAACTTGAAGTACTTTTTTGTGGCTGATTGAGGCTTAAAAAAATTCGGTGGACTAAGACATAGCTAGCAAATATGTTTAGACGTTGCTCGTGTTCCTGCAAGTTACATTCACCTTTCTAAAAGTAGGATGTCTACATTTTATTTTTTGCTACAAGTTAAACCTTTTAGAACTTGATCAACTATATATAGAAAAAGTGTCTGATATTTGTAACCTCAAATCAACTATAGTTAGAACCATCATAAAGTATATTTTCGTATCTTGTTCATTTGGTATTATAGATGATGATATTTTTTCTATATAGTTAGTTGAACTTTTTTTTAACTTTGACCAAAAAACAATATGCATGTTATTTTTGTTGGGAAGGATGGAGTACATTGCTTTGATGTAATACTACCATTATTTTATCAATGTAATCATACCGTTGATAAGGAACATGCGAACATTGTGCAGCAGTCGCAGACAATGAAGCTTAACAGAGGACGATGAGCAGAAAAAAAAACACAACATCTAGTATTTTGAATGTTTGCTGCGAAATTACTAAAGAATTACAAAGTATACAATTACTGAAGAATCGATAAGTACAACATGGAGAACTTCTCCGGCTTCATGGACCTTTTCCTTGGAAAAAAAATACCAAGATCAAAGTAACAACCACAGGCGCCAAACAAGCACCCACGTGAAAAAGGAGAGAAATGATAGGAAGTAAACAATTGGAAGTATTGATAACAACTTACAATAGAGAAAATAGAGGAAAAAAACAGCAAAGCCAAACCTTCTTCCATATATCAGTCATTGCAAAAATTGGAGAACTCCTTAAAGAGATTCCACAGCCGTGATGCACTGTATGTCGTTCTGAAACGTGTCACTACTCGCTTTAAATTCTTGGCTGCTGAATATACACACACCGGAGTAAAAGAAAAGGGCATCTTAAGTACTTAAACATCTGAAAAGATATCTGTGTCTTTGTTTCCTTTCCTTTCCGGTTTAAAGAATTTGACAACATCTGAATCAAGAATTCAAGATGAGTCCGTGTCCACTTATACATCTTCGTAATGTCAAATACAGAACAGGGGCAAAAAAAAACGAAGTACATCAAAAAGCCTATTTTACAAATCAGAACAGTACTCCCAAAAAAAGTCAGAACAGCTAACGATCACAAGTCATTCTTATTCTCCTTCCAGCCTCTCTTCATTCTGCAACAAAATAACACCGGCATTCAGCACCTACTATACTGATGAGCAATGAACATGAAGCCAATATATGGTGTTCACGGATGGCATTGCGAAGAGTACATAGTTGAACAAGCAAATCGGTGCATGCATGCAAATAAAATGTTTCTGATTTGTAAATTATCCAATGACATAAATAAGAAACTAAGATTACTATGAGTAGATTAAGCAGGCGAAATTCCAAATTTCTGTCAAGCCGATCTTGACTGTTATGATTTTTGCGGGAAGTGTTAAGTTAGTTAAAGTTTCTGCACAGACAAGGGCAGACCAGCTGGATTATTACTTTTAAGAAAATATGTATGAACATACTTCAAAGTCACCTCATATATCTAGTCTTATGCTCAGTCTCATGTCGTGATACTCGTGTCATAGCCTCTATGTGGCTGACACAGCAATTTCAAACCTCTAAATGTGGAACACAAATTCAAATTGAAGGAGCTTTTCTCTTAAAATTTGAAGTGCAAATACATCTTATGCGGTCATGCCATTACACTACATGAACTTATCAGCCAACATTCATATAAGTTACTATCAAGCTTCTCAAAATATCAAAGTCAGTAGTTACTACTAGTTCTGATACCTGTAAATTGTAAACAATCTTTGCCTTGAGAACCTGAGCCTTGTACTAAGTTCCGTAATCCACCGGTATAAGCAAAATCAGCCACTTTAGTGCACTCCATAACCATGTAGAAGAAGAGTGTCCGCTATCACACTCCTCGCGTTGCTACATAATTTCTCTGCATTATCCCCTTCAACTGGACGGTGAATAATGACCTTTACTGAACCTGAATTAAGATTGCCTTCCATTCCAGGAGGCATCAGCTTCCCTGTCCCAAGAAGAGTAATAGGAATCACGGGAACACCCGTCTTTGCTGCCACACTAAATGCTCCTCGCTGGGAATAATAATAAAATGGTGTTACTTCATGCAATTGGAAGGCAAGAGCATAATCGACATAAAAATATATCTCATTTTACGAAACCTAACCTTAAATACACCTAATTTTCCATCTTTACTTCGAGTGCCCTCCGGAAAGAAAAATACGGATGCTCCCCTTTTCACCAAATCCACACACCGTTTAAGACAGTCCTGAATTCAACATGGAGTACAAAGTTAGCAAACCAATACAGTAACAGGAAGACACTGATACATACACATCAGATAACCAATTTCGTGTAGCTATATTTTTTTTCAACATCAACATTGGCCTGAATATATAAAACAGAACTATTCATTTCATATAAGATGCCGAAGCTGTGTTAACAAAAATAATAGGGCAAAGAATTGCCCAACAACAATTTTTGTACAGGTAATCCAGAACTCTTATTCAATTGCAAGATATTCTAAATGGCAATGTCTGCTGAAAAAGGAAAGGGTGAGGCCAAGGTCATACCAACTGGCTCCTGCTGTCCATACGCCGCAAAGGAATGACACCCAAGAGATACATTGCCCACCCAATAATTGGAATCATAAAGATACTGGTCTTGCTGATAAACTTGAAGCACCTTCCTAGAGTTAGAAGGGTATAGATATCCAAGAAGCTCTGATGGTTAGCAACATAGACAGCGGGGCTAGTATTTGGAGGTAGATTCTCCATTCCCTCGAATTCAAGCTTGTAGAACATGGAAATTGCCAAAGTAGCCCAAATCTTCGCAATGTAGTGCTGAGCTCTCCTGCGGTATCGGTCAAATAAGAGCACAAGTGGATGAACCACAACCATGGCTACAAACAAGACGATCGCCGCGACAGAAGTCACCATGTAGAAGAAGACCCCTCTGATCCTCGAAACCATTTGCAGGTCTGGTTAAATACACACACAGAAGTAAGCACAGAGAAATCTAGCTCTAGGTCCACGATTTCAGACTAATTGTATATTAGCTGGATATGATTTTCCTAATACGCCATATGTTCTAGTAAGTAGGGTGTGGTGCTTGTTAAATCACATGAAACACGACACTTGTATTTTCCGCTACAAGACGCACGCACTGGTATAAGTTGCTACAAGGTTTTGCAAAATGCTTAACAGCCGCCGGTTCTCCTTCTGGAATCAACCCAAAAAAATGTACCGACACTTTTAAGTACGCAGAAGTAAGTCAATAATCTATCATATGATACTTAAACAGAAAAAACAAAGTAGGATATCTTCTGGTCCATAGTGAAGTGAAGGGTTGGCAGTTGGCACAATAGTTCGATTGCGTCACCTATTTACTTACTAGTACAAAAAAAACATCTAGCTGGCGGAGCATTAGCAATGGAAACAAGCATGCAGGTTCAGGGAATTTTTCTGCGCTCCATAAATTTCATACTGCCACCCGATGCAATTTTCGAGCTAGTATCCCCAATGAGGCGGGCGACACGACCACCTACTTCAGAAGTTGAAAGCATTTCGCTAGCTCTAGAGAGGGGACGAGGCCGGAAACCTGAGAGCGCCCGGGACGAATCGTCGTCCGCAGCAGCGGCGGCGCCACCGGCGGCGACGTACGGTCTCGACGCCGTCCATCGCCCCCTCCCCTCCCGGATCACTCGCGGTCGCGGGTCCGGGCAGCGGAGCGCCACGGACACCCGCCGCGGCCGGCCCTTGACGCCGCCGCCAGCCACCACTGCGGAGAAGAGCGAAGACAGAGACCCAAAGCAGATAAGATTAGGATCGGGTAGCAGCACCGCGCGCGGGGCTAAGCGTCGACGCGGGTGTGCGGGCGTACCGTGCGCGGCGGAGGGCCCGGCGGCAATGGGCGGCGCGAAGGCGGTGGTGGCCGGCCTCGGCCAGAGGAGCGTCCCCATGTGCGGACGCGCTGCGCGGGCGGTAACGATCGGCGGAGAGGCGCGCGGTTCGGCCGGCGAGACGGCGGAGGCGGGGCGTGGACGGCTCGTCAGATCCGCGAGGCGCCAATCATTCGGGAGGGCTCCGGCGAGGCGGGGCGCGGCGTGTGCGGTGGCGCGCACGTGGCGAACATGTGGTATTTCGGGTTGGGCGGGCCGAGAATCCGGAGGTGGGAGACGGACAAAGCTCAGCTCGCTCCCGTTGGGTGGAGGGAGTGGATAAAATCGTCGAAGTTGGACTAGACTCGGCGAGCCGGCGGCCGGCGGTGGTTTGCTTCGTCGGTGCTTCCGATGTTCCCTTTTTGCACGTTTTGTGGTCTGTTCCTTTCTAATCTTGTTACTACGCCGAGTCAGAGCAATGTGCAAATATTATCGTTAATTTTTATTTAGGCTAGTTCTCAGCTAATAACTAAGTTCATGCTCAGTTTGATCTTATACCGTTTGATTATATCATAATTCGTGCATGTGAATTGTAGTTGGGTTGCAACTAAGTCTTTTTCAATTGGAAGTGGAGCTGCAAATCTCAGTTACAAGTACGAATGCAACTAAGAAAAAAATCTCCGGACCGTTAGATTTGATTCGTGATTCATGCATGTCATCATTTGCAACATAAGTAGTTATAACTGAGTTTTGATGATGACATATCTGACTGAGAACAAACTTAGTTTCGACTGAGAAATAGTCACGTCTTTTTTTTTTGTCCATTTGAGGTTGCTAGTACTCTAAGAAGTGCATTGTGCTAGCCTAAGCGTGCTCTTTTTTTTTATTCAAAACGATTTCTATAGAAAATATGATACGGGCATGAAGGTCAAGGTGAAGCCCAATTTCAGGACTCCATCTAGCTAGTTATCTTATTTATTGTATTTTATATCTATGGTCATATGCTGGCTGATTAGGGTTTCTAATAAGATCGAGTTAGTGTTGGTTTGGGCCTGTCCAAACCAAGATAGGGAGGCCCAATAGGGCTGGCCGGCCACCTCTCCCTCATATAAGGAGATGGCACGGCTAGGGTTTAGGGTACATAAGTTTAGGTTAAAACCATTGCATGTGTTCACGTGTATCATCCCTCCGGGGGTACGGTGCTGCCGTTTATCTAGTTCGTAATAAGATCCGCTGCGAAGGTTCTTGTGTTCATCAAGGATTGTCTAGCTCAGGTTTGAGGCGTATCGTTCATCGATCCGTTGCTTGCTGGATTCGTTCCTCTTCTCCAGGCTGCGTTTATCGCGTTGTTGGGAGGATTCTCTACCCCAGGTTCTCGTTGTGAAAGATCGGGCAACACCTAGGAGGATCTGCTGGGATCCCCCTTATCATGTGGTATCAGATTTCTGGGTTGCTCACGGCGAGGTTTTGTTGATCGATCTCATCGGATCGGTTTGCATCGGAGGAGATTGGCTCAAGGTTGAAGGAGGTTGAGGAGGAAGGAGGTTGTTGGAGCGTAGTTTGGGTTGTCTTAGGCTGTTTTCAAAATCGCGTTTCGAGGTTTGGAATCGGAAGAAGATCGCGACAGAATCGGGAAGAAGACCTAAACCGCGACCAGGCCCTAGCCGGCCGAAGCCCCAACCGGCCAGCCCGGCAAAAACCGGCCCAACAATCGGTGCCAACCGGGGCAATGTCCAGGGGCTCCTGAAAGGATCGTATGCCGCACCTAGAGGGGGGGGGGGGTGAATAGGTGCTAACCAATTTTTTAGTTCTTTTCAATTTAGGCTTGACACAAAGGTAAATTCTCTAGATATGCAACTAAGTGAATTTACCTATATGACAAGGTTATCAACTAAGCAAGATATAGCTACGCAATATATAGGAGAGATAATAGGATAGAGGTAACCGAGAGTGTAGCACGCGATGACACGGAGATGATTCCCGTAGTTCCCTTCCTTTGCAAGAAGGTACGTCTACGTTTGGAGGAGTGTGGTTGCTACGCAAGCCAAACCAACAGCCACGAAGGCTTCACTCAGATCTCCTGTGAGCAACGCCACGAAGGCCTAGCCCACTTCCACTAAGGGATTTCCTCGAGGCGGAAACCGGGCCTTTACAAAGTTCTTGGGGCACACATCCACAACCGAATTGGAGGCTCCCAAATCTGTAACAACACAACAATCAACAACAATACATCAACACAAATCAACTAGGGATCCAAAGAGGAACACTAGCAAGGGGGCCCTCAAACAAATGAGGGGGAAATGAAAATCGCTTCGGTGAGGATGTAGATCGGTGGCTTCTCCTTCGAATCTCCAAAGATCAAGAGCTTTGGTTGGGGGAGGAAGGAGATCTTGCAAATCTTGTGTTCTTGAGGTGGCTCTAATGGTGGTGAAGCTTGGCAGATATTTCTTGCAATGATTGAGCAAAGGAGGAAGGAAGAAGAAGAGGGGTATAAATACCCCTCCCCAAAATCCAGCCGTTGGGGCTTCCGGGGGGATATTCCGGCCTAAGTAGGGGCCGGATAATCCCCCCGGATAATCCGGCCTCAGTACAAAACCGGGACAATGTCCGGCCAAATATCCGGCCTCTATCCAGACAAGCTTTTCTTCAGGTCCTTAGCCATTTTCGAGGGGGCCGGATATTTCTGAAATGTCCGGCCCGGATAATCCGGCCCTGGGACAAAACCAGGACAATATCCGGGCAAATGTCCGGCCCCTATACTGAGCAGCATTTCCTCAAGTCCTTAGCCGAAAAACTGGGGGCCGGATATTTTGGAAATATCCGGCCCGGATTATCCGGCCTGATGAACTTTTTGCTGATTCTTTTTGACAGCACTGACCACATCCAACACACATACAAATGTATTTATATAATCCCTGTACCACTTAACCAAACATTAGTGTATCACGTATATTGACATCAAACACTCAAAACATAATATGAGAGATGTTCTTTCAATCTCCCCCTTTTTGGTGTTTGATGACAATATACGGATTTGCAAGAGAATCACTATAGAGACAAGCATGATGGCAAAACATAGAGGCACTCCCCCTACATGTGTGCATATAAGTAATTTGCATTTGAATACAAATACACAACACATAGGAGCGAGGTGCCTCAACACAAGAGGTATCCATCATGAGTTCTAACAAGAGACATATACATATATGAAGTTGAGATAGGATGCTAGAAATCATACCCATGTGTAGATATATGATACGGAGATATAGCATCACACATAATATAATAGTCTTGATCTCAACATATAGAAATCCGAAAACCATAACAATGTCTCACACCACATAGCACATAGTTTTAAACGGAACACAACCAAAGCAAATAGTTCAAATAAGAGGGAACACAAGCAATATAGGAATGATAAACGCGTATGCTTGTGCCCAAACCATGCAAATCCCCGAGAGAGTTCCTAATAGAACACTTCTCCCCCTTTGGCATCGAGACGCCAAAAAGGGGATAAGCGCGATGCTACTCGCCCCATGGAGATCACTCGGAGCCCTCGTCGTCCTCGGACTGGTACTCCTGTTCCTCTTCCTCTTCATCTTCATCAGTGTCAGGGGCATCCGGAGAGCGGCGAGTGAGGTTGGACCTTTGAATGCAACTGTCAAGATCACTCCACGGAACCTGAGCAGAATGCCACCCACTGTAACCTGGGTGAACTGGAGGCCGAGGCGGGGGTCCTTGCTCACCACTGAGCTTGTGCAGAATAACCGCCTGAGTATGCTTAATCTCAGAACGCTCTCGGCTGGCCGCATAGTTCTCCTTATGGATCTCAATGTTCATGCAAAGGATGTGACGCTGAAACCAACTAAGCCTGTTCACTTGTTTCTTCATAGCCGGGAGATCAGGACGGCGAGCAGGAGCAAAACCACTAGAACGAGCATCACCCATGAAGGAGTCAGGTGCAGGAGCAGCAGAAGATACTGGCTTGAGCTTGTAAGCCTTCTTGACGGAATGCTTCACCAATGCGTACCCGCTCAAGTCTTCATCCATGGCCACAGAGTTGTTGATGAGGAGCTGTATATATGGTGCATAAGGTATGGTGGTCCGGGAACCATGGCATCATGAATCTCATTGAAGATGAAGTCCATGATATCAATAGTGTAGTCACGTTCTCATTAGTATCACGGGCACACCTAAAGCTGAGGTGCATAAGATCCACAAGAGCTCCCCGGAGAGCATCATTGTTACCACCACTTGGAGAGATGGTGGCCCGAAAGAACCTGAGTAACTGACTATAGATGGGAAGCAGCCCCTTAGAAGAACCAACTTTTCCAGCTGAGGTATAGAGATCAAACAACACATTCTTATCTGGCTTCTGTGGTCCATGAAGACGACGACCTCCTCCTGCAGGAACTCCAAGAATACCAGCAAATCGGCGCAAGGTTGCGCTACAGTGAGTGGAACCAGTCATCCATTCCATAGTGCGGTCCTCATCTTTCTTGAAGGCCAAAGTGGCAAAGAATTGCTTCACCAACTCTGGACTATAGTCACACTTAATCTTCATCAGATCCTGCAAGCCCATCCTACCAGTCACCCAGATGGCATCCGCAAAATGATCATCTTCAGAAAGGTCTTCCACATTGATTGCTTGCATGGGTCGCACTTTCGGCATGGGCTCATAAATATCCTTGTAGATGTACTCCTGCTCCATGCACCAGAATTTCCTGCCCTCTGTCTCTTCATCCCTTGGGAGGTCTTCATACCAGTTCTTCATGCGGATAGCGGAATAAGAGATAGGGTCCATGGTCTTGTAGTTTTCCCTTGGGTCCTTGTTCTTCTGCCTAGATGCTGAGGACTTGCGAGGAGCGTTGGACGTGAACTCATCACTTGACCGATCACCCCTTGGGCGTCTCCGAACACCCCGAGAAACACGACCTGTGAATAGCAAAGACGGATAGCAAAGGGAAGATAATGCTCATAAGTCATGTATGATACAGTAATGTACTCGAGAAACATACTATAAGTTGGTACAAGTCTAAACAAGATAGATTGAATCAAAACTGCAGTGGCGATGAAGCTCCAGGCCGGATAATCCGGTGCCCAAGGGGGCGGATAATCCGGCCAGACCGGATAATCCGGTCCTCGCGGGGCCGGATAATCCGGCCCTGCGAATCTAGCAGATTTTGCAATCAACAACTTGTCTATGAACAGATCGGCCTTATAGCATGCAAGAGGAGTACACTACAAACGATTTGGAACAACTAGACACCAAATCCACCAAGAAAATAGCACATACAAATCACAACACCTAGGGTTAGGGATTGTGAGTCATACCCGCATCCATTGCGAAAGCCGCTTGGAGGAGAAGGTAGCTAGGAGGGAGGAGCACCCGATCCACCCAAAAACTCCGGGAGGGAGTGGACGGGGCGGCTCCGGCGAGGAGGTGAGGCTCCGGCGACCTTGAGAGGAGAAAGAGGAGAGAGAGGCGCGTGGGGGGGTGGTATGAACCGTTTCCCCGCGGCCTCGTCCTCGGCCCTTTCATGATCTGCCCAGGCCGGATAATCCGGCCCTAGTTTAGGGCGGATAATCCGGCCGGATTTTCCGGTTGCCTGGGGCCGGATTATCCGGTTTTCTGGAAATTCCAGAACGCCGGAAATCCTGCCTATCTTTAGTTGGTTATTTGCATAAACTCATATGTGATGCAATAATGTATCACGTCACATATAGGAAGCATATTTACCAATAAGATGGGGCAACCTAGATCATCCGACCGAAAAACCTCAAACTCCAAGTTTTTACCAAAACACGACATATGAGCAAGATGGAAATGGCTTATAGATGAGTGTAGGCTTAGGTTTAGAGGGTACAAACTGTTAATGGTACATGATCACTCAAGTTTGCAAGATATGAGCAAATAAGGCCAAACTAGAGTGATTTCCCATAAGAACATGGAGTTGTCAAATAAAAGGCGATAAGATCCAAATAACTCCAACTCTTCTCAAAGAAGAGTGTGGTGGCCTAGGCCACCATATATGAGTGTTATGGCATGGCACCGCGAAGATATATCTTGGGCCCAAAACCACTACTCATCATTGAAGCTCACATATCATTATATGATATAAAGAGAATGATTTTCTTTAATGTTGGCATTATGGGGGGAGGGATAGCTCAATAGTTTTAAACCGCACTCCCCCTATCTCCATGCCCACATCTAAACCAAATAAAGTTTTGAGACAAAGGTGTGTTTGCAAGATGGTCAAGCTATACTCCTTGAATCAATGATATTTAGCTCATTCCTCAAATAAGAGAACCTTGCTTCATCAAGAGGCTTCGTGAATATATCGGCAAGTTGATCTTTGGTAGGAACATAGATAAGCTCAATATCACCACGGGCAACATGATCCCTAATAAAATGATTCCGGATCTCAATATGCTTCGTTCTTGAATGTTGCACCGGATTATAGGCAATCTTGATAGCACTTTCATTGTCACATAATAGAGGCACTTTGTCACAAATGACACCGTATTCCTTTAAAGTTTGCCTCATCCATAACAATTGAGTGCATCCACTTGCGGCGGCAACATATTCGGCTTCGGCGGTGGAGAGAGATATACAATTTTGCTTCTTAGAAGACCAACACACCAAGGACCTACCAAGAAATTGGCAAGCCCCGGAAGTTGATTTCCTATCATCCTTGTCCCCCGCCCAATCCGCATCGGTGTATCCATTGAGAATAAAACTTGAGCCTTTGGGGTACCAAATACCATATCTTGGGGTATCAACCAAATATCGAAAGATTCTTTTGAGAGCCATCATGTGACTCTCTTTAGGAGAAGCTTGATACCTTGCACACACACCAACACTCAACACTATGTCCGGTCTAGATGCACAAAGGTAAAGCAAGGATCCAATCATGGAGCGATATACCTTTTGATCCACCTCTTTACCATTGGGATCAAGTGCAAGATGACATTTAGTAACCATAGGAGTGGCTACACCCTTCAACTCGGTCATCTTGAACCTCTTGAGCATGTCTTGGAGATATTTTGCTTGATTGATGAAGGTTCCTTCTCTCAATTGCTTGATCTCAAAACCAAGGAAGAACTTCATCTCTCCCATCATAGACATCTCAAACCTATCGGTCATAAGCTTTGAAAATTCATCATTGAAAGCTTGGTTAGTAGAGCCAAAGATAATATCATCAACATATAATTGGCAAACGAAAAGCTCCCCATTAACCCTCTTAGTAAAAAGAGTGGGATCGATTAGCCCAACATCAAACCCACGGTCTACCAACAATTCTTTAAGGTGCTCGTACCAAGCTCTAGGAGCTTGTTTGAGACCATAAAGTGCTTTATCAAGCTTGTAGACATGGTTAGGAAAGTTGAGATCCTCAAACCCCGGGGGTTGCTTAACATAAACCTCTTCATGCAAAGGACCATTAAGAAATGCACTTTTCACATCCATTTGTTGTAACTTAAAGTTATGATGCGATGCATAAGCAAGAAGGATACGGATGGACTCAAGGCGAGCCACGGGAGCATAGGTCTCTCCAAAGTCAATTCCTTCAACTTGAGAGAAACCTTGAGCCACCAATCTTGCCTTGTTCCTCACAACATTTCCAAACTCATCTTGCTTGTTCTTGAATATCCATTTAGTGCCTATAACATTGCGGCACTCCTTTGGCTTCTCTACTAAGGTCCATACTTTGTTGCGCTTGAAGTTGTTGAGTTCTTCGTGCATAGCTTCCAACCAATCCGAATCTTCAAGGGCTTCAAATACTTTCTTGGGTTCCACTAAGGAGATATAAGCATGATGATTGCTAAAGTTAGCCAATTGCCTTCTTGTGGAAACCTTTGCCCTTACATCACCAAGAACCTTGTCATGTGTGTGTTCAAGACGCTCAAGTTGCCTTTCTCTTCTTGCTAGACGACGGGCCTCGATCTCCTCCTTGGTTTTTCTAGGCCTTGGAGGTGTCACTTGATCAACTTGATCATTTGGGTCCCCGTCTTGACCTTCAATTGGAGCTTCCTCAATTTCTTGAGAATGCTCAACCTCATGTGCTTGATCTTGGACAATATTTGGTGAAGTGCAAACATCGAATGGAAACTCATCGGAGCCATCATGAATCCTTGATTGATCTTGTCCTTGATCTTGTACATGAGAGGGAGGGTTTTCTTCTTGTTCTTGGGTTGGTGCATCATTAGCTTCAAGAGATGGGGTTTGTTGATGTTGAGAAGATGAGGGCTCCACCGTGGTAGAGCATAGTCCTTCCCGAGACGCCACACCGTGTCCCTCAATGGGGCGGAAAAATCCCACACCCATTCTTACTATGGCATCTTGAGGTATTTCATCACCTGCACATACATCAACTTGCCCCACTTGGGAGCCATCATTTTCTTCGAACTTCACACTACAAGATTCGATGATAATCTTGGAAGATATATCAAAGACTCTATAAGTGTGAGATTCGGCACCGTAACCAACAAATATACCCTCCAAAGCTTTAGGAGCAAATTTAGATAAACGAACTCCTTTGATTTTATAGAAACACTTACAACCGAACACCTTGAAGTATGAGATATTAGGCTTGTTGCCGGTGAGTATTTCATATGGAGTCTTGTTCAAACCCTTGCGGAGATAGAGCCGGTTAGAAGAATGACAAGCGGTGGAGATAGCTTCGGCCCAAAAGTTATAGCGGGATTTGTATTCCGCCATCATAGACCTTGCCATATCCAAGAGAGTCCGGTTCTTCCTCTCCGCAACACCATTTTGTTGAGGGGTGTATGCAGCGGAATATTGATGTCTTATCCCCTCTTCACTAAGAAAATCATTGAGTGTGTAGTTCTTGAACTCGGAGCCGTTGTCACTTCTTATTGCCATAATAAGGAGGTTGTGTTGGCGTTGCACCTCGGTGGCAAAGTCAATGAAGATTTGTTGAGTCTCATCTTTCGTTTTGAGAAAGAAGACCCAAGTGTATCTTGAATAGTCATCAACAATTACCAAGCAATATTTCTTCCCACCAAAGCTTGCATGAGTGGTAGGACCAAAGAGATCCACATGAAGGAGCTCCAAGATCCTCTTGGAAGAGATGATAGTCTTGCTTGGGTGTGGAGAGTCATGCATTTTGCCTTCAACACAAGCCCTACAAACACGATCTTTGGCAAAAGAAACATTTTCCATTAGTCCCACAATATGGTTCCCCTTGTGAAGACTTTGCAAAGTTCTCATGTTGACATGGGCTAAGCGGCGATGCCACAACCAACCCACATCCGCCTTTCCGAATAGGCACATCGCACTTGAAGTGGTGGTCCCCGAAAAGTCCACCACATACAAGTTATGTTCGCGATACCCAACGAAAGCGACTTTTAGAGTCTTGCTCCACAAGAGGACCACAATATCATTATCAATAAAGACGGCGAAACCCATCTTGCCAAGGGCGGAAACGGAAAGCAAATTGTAACCAAGGGTTTTGACAAGCATGACATCCACAAGTGTTATGTTGTGTGCAACCACAACCTTGCCAAAACCCAATACCTCGGATGTAGAATTATCGCCAAAGGAGACGGTGATATTGTTTATGTTGGGCCTCAACTCCTTGACGAGGTTCTTGCCGCCGGTCATATGACTTGTACATCCACTATCAAGTACCCATTTTGAACCTCCGGCGGCATAGTCCTACATGAGATCAATTCTTGGATTTAGGTACCCATTTCTCAATGGGTCCTCTTTTGTTAGCAACAAGGGTCTTTGGGACCCAAATAGACCAAGCAACATAACCATCATATGGGCCAACATATTTAGCATAAACATCACCATAATAATCTTTAAATAGAACATAGTGAGGGTTAGCATTTCCCGCATCATCATCATTAATGGTGTTGCCCTTAGGGGCTTCACCATTGGTGATAGCTTTCTTCTTCTCTTGTGCGGGCTTGGCCTTTTGCTTGTTTGCCTTCTTTGCCTTGGCATTATAACCTAGGCCCTCCTTCCCATTGTTTGATCTTTGCTTACTCAAAAGATCATCCAAAGAAAGTTTACTTTGGGGAGAGGAGGCCTTAGCAAGTTCATCCTTCAACCTAGCATTTTCCTCAACAATATTTGCATGATCACATGGAGGGGTAGAGGAACTAGGCACATCATATGAAGCAAGCCTAGTTTGAAGTTGCTCATTTTACTTGGATAGGAGAGTGTATTCACTACAAGAAAAGTTCTGATAGACAACGTCTCAAAATCGTCCGCTAAGGGGTATTTTTCGTCGCCTATGGGCCTAACCCGACGATATGGGTTCTCATGGAAACTGCGTCAGGCAAAGTCCAACGACGTTTTTTCGTCGCGCTTGGCGCCCTTCCGCCACGGAAAATCGGACCGTTGCGCAAGTGTTTCCGGAGCCCGTTGATCTGACGTCATGCAACCGACACGTGGCGACGCCGTTAACGCAACGGCGTTAACCGCTGAAACCCCGTGGTAGATGGTAGGCCCACACGAGGCCTGCCACATCTTAAGCGGGTCGGGCCAGCTGACAGTTTGACCGGTCAACTATATAGCTGGCTGGTCCATTAGTTACGTGGGCCGGCCTAACCTCTAAGGTTGATCGGGTCAAAACTTAAATAGGCGGCCCATTTAACATGTGGGGTCCACCTTACAAAGAATCGGGCCGGCCAAGAAGCAAGTGGGCCGGGCCAAAACACAGTGGGTCCCACATTCTCGTTAAAGGGCCGCCATTTAGTGTGTCCACCATATAGCAAGTGGGGCCAAAAACAGTGGGTCCCACTTTCCAGCTAAAGGGTCGGCCCATTTAGTATGTGGGGTCCACCATATAGCAATGGCCGGCCCAACAAGATAGTGGGCCAAAAACACAGTGGGTCCCACTTCTCGTTAAAGGGCCGGCCATTTGGTGTGTGGGTCCACCATATAGCATGGGCCCCCAACAAGATGGTGGGCCGGCCAAAAGTGTGGGTCCCACCTTCCCGTTAAAAGGCCGCCCATTTAGTATGGGGTCCACCATATAGCAAATGGGCCGTCCCAACAAGATAGTGGGCCGGCCAAAACACAGTGGGTCCCAATTTCCGCTAAAAGGCCCCCATTTAGTATGTGGGGTCCACCATATAGCAAGTGGGCCGCCCAACAAGATAGTGGGTCGGCCAAAACACAGTGGGTCCCACCTTCTTAAAGGGCCCCATTTACCATGTGGGACCACCATATAGCAAATGGGCTGGCCCAACAAGATGGGCCGGCCCAATAAGCATGTGGATCCCACTATCGTGTAACCGGGCCGGCCTACTAAAGAAGTGGGCCGGCCCAAAATGAAAATGCGTCCCACACTATTGTAAGTGGGCCGGCCCAATCTGTTGTAGTGCCCTACTTGTTTGACTAGTCAACTTGCATTAAATTTCATGAGCCTAAAATCTGATATCAATGATACACACAATTACATACACAAATAAAACAAGTAGGAAAATTACAAGGCAATTAATGTGCCCAAATAAAAAAATTACATAGAATCATTGAGGACTTCTATTAGCATCATCAATAACACGTTGACATTTGGCAATCGCCTTGATTGAATCTTGTGTACTCTTTGTCAACATATCAGCTACAGATCTTAAAGCAGCAATACCATGTCTTTTATAAAGTACAGCCTTGAGATATTTACTGTTTGATGAAAGCAATGGTCTAGGTTGACGGCTATGAGAAGATGCATCAGAAGAAATATCAGAACTTTTTGTGGGCCTCACTTCTAATGAAGATTGCTTCATCACAACTGCATTCTGATAATAATGCAAAAAGAGTTAAACGATGAACTATGCAAACATTTATTATGCAATGTAGATATAAGATAATAACAAGTTGCATAAATAAGACAATGTATGGAACTTGTACTAAGCACAAACTTACATCATAATGTTGCACAGGGTCGCTACAGATCCTTTTTTGGCGACTATCTTCTAATGATGACTGCTTCATTAAAACTGCATTCTGGTAACATTGCAAACATAGTTACAACAATTAACTATTCAAACATGTATTACGCAATGTAGAGATCAGATAACAGCATGTAGCAGAAATAAGCACAAGATAAGATAAGATGCATGTACTAAGCACATACTGGTTCGCTGCAGGTCCTTCTCTTGCGTGCACTAGTCGTGGTCAACATGCCTGTCATTTTAGGTTCAGCCATCAAGTGAAATGCTAATCCTCCTGCTCCATTGTCCTTAATCTGTGTTTAGATATCACATTTAAGACCAAGTCAGCTGGTTTCAAATAACAAAAAACTTGAGCTGCCAAATGAATAAGCCAATATTTACCAGATATCAGATTAAAACCAACTAGATGTTGCTTTGCATGAGATACGAATTTCAGACATTCAGATTTAGAGTAGGGTAATGCCAAGGTTTTCCACATAAAGTAAACTGGCATTAAGAATGACCAAATGTCAGGTTCAAATCACCTTCGCAGTTTCTCCAAGACAAGCATATCAAATAGGCAGAAACATAGTAAAGCATGAATGGCATTGCTATGGCAGGGTTCCAAGTGTTAATCTCTTGCATAAGGAACAATGCATATAGGTTATAGATAATAACGGAAGTAAACTACCAAAATTACCAACCAAGAACTCAGATTCCAACCTTCCCTAGCGTCCCCGCTGTTAATGTTGGATGTTCTAATAAGTGGTTCGCATGATCAAACCCTAGGAAAAATAACATTGACAAGTCAGTCTACGATAATACAAAGACCAGACATGCACGCAGCAATAACTATATAAGCTAAAGACGAGGTATAAGAGCAAGCAGATTGGAAATGCACATAGCATGATTATAAAAGCAGTGTGAGAATAGCAGACACGAGAAAACAGCTAGCAGCTAGCGGTGAGCCAATGACGTGGTATAAGAACAAGCAGATTGGAAATGCCCATAGCATGACTATAAAAGCAGTGCGACAATAGCATGCAGTACAAAAACAGTTGGCAGCAAATGAATGGGTATAAGGCTATAAATATGTGGATGCACACAGGTGTCAGTAGAATGAACAGGATGGTAGCGACCGGATAATGCTTTTGTACTGTACAATATTTAAACAAACTTCATGCGAAGCAACACATCAAGAAAGTTAACGGCATATGAGATCTGCAAATAACTACACAAAACATGGCTAAAGAAACACCGCGATCTAACGGGCCAGCGTACTAACCAAGCTGCGGCGGGGTGGACGGGGGCGGCAACTTGCATTCCAGCGGCGGCGAACGCGGGAGACGATGAATCGACCCTGTTTCAGTAGAAGCGGGCGTTAGTGAAGCAGATCTGGTTGGCTGGCAAGGGATTCGGTGAAGTTGATACAGCCGCTGCGCCGAGGTAGTCGGTGGCGAGGTCGGCGGTGAAGCAGATCCGTCGGTGGCGAGGTCGGCGGTGAAGCAGATCCGTCGGTGACGAGGGCGGCGGGGGAGCGGATCAGGTGGGTGGACAGCCAACACGATCAAGGCTACGCTGTGGAGGAGTATGCCGGCGGCGAAGCAGATCTAGTATTGTAGAGAGTCAGAGCTTTGGCGTGTGAGAGTATTTTTGAGCTAATGGGGCGAATGGTTGGTGGGTGGGTGTGGGCCTGTGGGGAGGGTTCGGGATCTAGGCAAGATATTTCATTGTTACCGAATGAGCCCTCCATGGTCGGTGGGTTGTAGCTTCCGGACCAGGGTTAAAAGGGTAAAACTGGTCACGGGATTTTCGAATGGATGCGGCGGGATGATTTGGCGCGCGGCCGAAATTTTCAGTTTCAAGCTACGAGCAGAACGACAAAAATAATGTTCTTCCCCAGGGAGCTCTCATTTCTTCCTCTTCTCTTTCTCTCTCGAGTCTCTCCCACTCCCCCTTCTCTCCGGCGGCCTCGCCGGCCGGAGACGAGGCCGACTTCTCTCTGTATATTGTACACCCTCCGAACTAAATTAATTGATTCAACTTTCCTTAGACGTGTATGTATCTAGAGTAAAAACATGTGTGGATACATCCATATTTAGATAAGCAAAGTTGAGTCAGCTAATTTGGATCCGAGGGAGTTAGTGTTGTTGTAAGCTTAGATCCAGTGTTTCCCATGAGCAGAATGGCGCAATGGAGTCGGGGATCTCGTCATCGGCTTCAGATCTGGCCTATGGTGAATCTGGCGGATCTTGCCGGCCAAACCCCGATCTGGTGCCATCAATGTGATGGCGCTAACGGTGAGGCTTGCTTTGGTCAGTGCTTCAGATCTGGCCAATGGGGAAGTCAAGCTGCTAAAGTTCACAAGCTCGGGGCATACGACGGCGTCATCCGTCTTGCCCGTGCACATCTTGGCCTTTCAGCGGCCCTTCTCAGAGCCAATATGCCGTTGCTGAGGCCCTTCTTCTCCTTCGTCCTGGCGACTACCGGCGACACCGTCCCAAGTGGTGCGTCCCCGGCGACGGAGTTGCTGGAAAGGATGCGGAGCAGAGATCTGATGTGCGGTCGAGAAGGACTCGATTGATTTTCTTCTATATGTTTTGGGGTCCTTTTTGTAAAGTTGCAGGTTCTATTAGTTATTGTCTAGTACTTTTGGTCCTCTATGTAATTTTTTGGACTAGTTTCCATTGGCACCGATAAACTTGAATTTTGACAAGTTCACAGGGAAAAAATTCCTTTGCACATATGGCCTATCATGTATAAACATTCTTGAGATTTAAACTATATGTAATGTGCCATGCATTAACCCTAAACCATATATATGTAACTAACCCTAGCTGATCAAACCCTACTTAATTAAAACAAATAACCCTAAACTATACGCATGCACTTTATGCGCAAAGGCGCGGGTGCCTCTAATAATGTGTGTGCGCACTCGATCGATGATCCCTAAACCTTATACAACCCTGAAACCCTAATCCCTAATCCCTAAACCCTAAACACCCTAAACACTAAACCCTATACCCTAAACCCTAACCCTAACCCTAATTAAACCCTATATATAGGCCAACGACACTTAATTGTGCATCAAGCAGGCCAGGGGTGCCTCGCGGTCCTCTAATTAAATTAAATGTGCCATGCATTAACCCTAAACCATATATATGTAACTAACCATAGCTAATCAACCCTACTTAATGAAAACACATAACCCTAAAGTATACTAGCTATAACCCGATCTAATAAAAACATGCTCTATATATAGCAGCTAGCTAGCAAACCGTAGATTAACACCAATTAATATATACATGGCCTATATCGATCATGTTGTATAACATATCCCTGAGATTCATTAATTAATTATATAATTATCGTGATAAATTAATTAACTCTAATTTTGACAAGTTCTCTCGAATGAAAACACATTTGATTAAGTTGCCTCATAATATATATATAATTAGTGTGCATGCATGGCCTACCATGCATTCGTGCATATATTGTAATGTATATTTGAACATATTCTTGGGGATTTCAATCTCTCTCTCTCTATCATCTATATATCGTTGGTGGCCAAAAAACACACATATATGCATGCAATTTATGTGTAAAGGCGCGGGTGCCTCTAATAATGTGTGTGCGCACTCGATCGATGATCCCTAAACCTTAAACAACCCTAAAACCTTAAATCTCTAATCCCTAATCCCTAAACCTAAACACCCTAAACACTAAACCCTAAACCCTAGACCCTAAACCCTAACCCTAACCCTAACCCTAACCCTAACCCTAAACCCTAGCTAACCCTAAACCCTAATTAAACCCTATGTATAGGCCAACGACACTTAATTGTGCATCGAGCAGGTGATGCGCGTAGATGTACACGTCCGTTGGGAACCCTAAGAGGAAGGTATGATGCGCACAGTGGCAAGTTTTCCCTCAGAAAGAAACCAAGGTTTAATCGAACCAGTAGGAGCCAAGAAGCACGTTGAAGGTTGATGGTCGCGAAATGTGATGCGGCGCAACACCAGGGATTCCGGCGCCAACGCGGAACCTGCACAACAAAACCAAAGTACTTTGCCCCAACGAAACAGTGAGGTTGTCAATCTCACCGGCTTGCTGTAACAAAGGATTAAACGTATCGAGTGGAAGATGTTTGCAAAGAAAACAATAAACACAAGTAGATTGTATGCTATGTAAAGAATAGGACCGGGGTCCACAGTTCACTAGAGGTGTCTCTCCCATAAGATAAAAGCATGTTGGGTGAACAAATTACAGTCGGGCAATTGACAAATAGAGAAAGGCATAACAATGCATATACATGATATGATAAATATAGTGAGATTTAATTGGGCATTACGACAAAGTACATAGACCGCCATCCAACTGCATCTATGGCTAAAAAGTCCACCTTCAGGTTATCATCCGAACCCCCTCCAGTATTAAGTTGCAAAGCAACAGACAATTGCATTAAGTATGGTGCGTAATGTAATCAACAACTACATCCTTAGACATAGCATCAATGTTTTATCCCTAGTGGCAACAACACATCCACAACCTTAGAACTTTCTGTCACTGTCCCAGATTCAATGGAGGCATGAACCCACTATCGAGCATAAATACTCCCTCTTGGAGTTAAGAGTAAAAACTTGGCCAGAGCCTCTACTAGTAACGGAGAGCATGCAAGATCATAAACAACACATAAACAATAGATTGATAATCACCATAATCATAGTACTCTCTATCCATCGGATCCCGACAAACACAACATATAGAATTACATATAGATGATCTTGATCATGTTAGGCAGCTCACAAGATCCAACAATGAAGCACAACAAGGAGAAGACGACCATCTAGCTACTGCTATGGACCCATGGTCCAGGGGTGAACTACTCACTCATCACTCCGGAGGCGACCATGGCGGTGTAGAGTCCTCCGGGAGATGAATCCCCTCTCCGGCAGGTGCCGAGGCGATCTCCGAATCCCCGAGATGGGATTCGCGGCGGCGGCGTCTCGCAAGGTTTTCCGTATCGTGGCTCTCGCACGGGGGTTTCGCGACGGAGGCTTTAAGTAGGCGGAGGGTCAACGCGAGGGGCCACACGAGGGCCCAGGGTAGGTCGGCGCGGCCGGGCCCGGCCGCGCCACCCTCCGGCTGCCTCGTGGCCCCACTTCGTTATCTCTTCGGTCTTCGTGCAAAAATAGGACCCCGGGCGAAAGTTTCGTCCAATTCCGAGAATATTTCTTTACTAGGATTTCTGAAACCAAAACAGCAGAAAACAGAACTGGCTCTTCGGCATCTTGTTAATAGGTTAGTTCAAAATGCATAAATATGACATATAATGTGCATAAAACATGTAGGTATCATCAATAAAGTAGCATGGAACATAAGAAATTATCGATACGTTGGAGACGTATCAGCATCCCCAAGCTTAGTTCTGCTCGTCCCGAGCAGGTAAAACGATAACAAAGATAATTTCTGAAGTGACATGCCATCATAATCTTGATCATACTATTTGTAAACATATGTAATGAATGCAGCGATCAAAGCAAAGGTAATGACATGAGTAAACAAGTGAATCATATGGCAAAGACTTTTCATGAATAGTACTTCAAGACAAGCATCAATAAGTCTTGCATAAGAGTTAACTCATAAAGCAATAAATCAAAGTAAAGGTGTTGAAGCAACACATAGGAAGATTAAGTTTCAGCGGTTGCTTTCAACTTATAACATGTATATCTCATGGATATTGTCAACATAAAGTAATATAACAAGTGCAATATGCAAGTATGTAGGAATCAATGCACAGTTCACACAAGTGTTTGCTTCTTAAGGTGGAAGGAGATAGGTAAACTGACTCAACAATAAAAGTAAAAGAAAGGTCCTTCAAAGAGGAAAGCATCGATTGCTGTATTTGTGCTAGAGCTTTTATTTTGAAAACATGAAACAATTTTGTCAACGGTAGTAATAAAGCATATGAGTTATGAAAATTATATCTTACAAGTTGCAAGCCTCATGCATAGTATACTAATAGTGCCCGCACCTCGTCCTACTTAGCTTGGACTACCGGATCTTTGCATGCCATGTTTCAACCAAGTGTCACAAAGGGGTACCTCCATGCCGCCTGTACAAAGGTCTAAGGAGAAAGCTCGCATTTTGGATTTCTCGCTTTTGATTATTCTCAACTTAGACATCCATACCGGGACAACATGGACAACATATAATGGACTCCTCTTAAATGCATAAGCATATAGCAACAATTTATTATTCTCATATGAGATTGAGGATATATGTCCAAAACTGAAACTTCAACCATGATTCATGGCTTTAGTTAGCGGCCCAATGTTCTTCTCTAACAATTTTGCATGCTCCAACCACTAAAATGATAGATCCTTCAGACAAGACGGACATGCATAGCAACTCACATGATATTCAACAATAGTTGATGGCGTTCCCCAGAAGCATGGTTATCGCACAACAAGCAACTTAATAAAAGATAAAGTGCATAAGTACATATTCAATACTACGATAGTTTTTAAGGCTATTTTGTCCCATGAGCTATATATTGCAAAGGTAAATGATGGAATTTTAAAGGTAGCACTCAAGCAATTTACTTTGGAATGGCGGAGAAATACCATGTAGTAGGTAGGTATGGTGGACACAAATGGCATAGTAGTTGGCTCAAGGATTTTGGATGCATGAGAAGTATTCCCTCTCGATACAAGGTTTAGGCTAGCAAGGTTATTTGAAGCAAACTCAAGGATGAACAAGTGCAGCAAAACTCACATAAAAGACATATTGTAAACATTATAAGACTCTACACCGTCTTCCTTGTTGTTCAAAACTCAATACTAGATATTATCTAGACCTTAGAGAAACCAAATATGCAAATCAAATTTTAGCAAGCTCTATGTATTTCTTCATTAATGGGTGCAAAGCATATGATGCAAGAGCTTAAACATGAGCACAACAATTGCCAAGTATCACATTATCCAAGACATTTTAGAATTACTACATGTAGCATTTTCCAATTCCAACCATATAACAATTTAACGAAGAAGAAACTTCGCCATGAACATTATGAGTAAAACCTAAGGACACATGTGTCCATATGCAACAGCGGAGCGTGTCTCTCTCCCACAAAGTGAATGCTAGGATCCATTTTATTCAAACAAAAACAAAAACAAAAACAAACCGACGCTCCAAGCAAAGAACACAAGATGTGACTGAATAAAAATATAGTTTCAGGGGAGGAACCTGATGATTTTGTCGATGAAGAAGGGGATGCCTTGGGCATCCCCAAGCTTAGACGCTTGAGTCTTCTTAAAATATGCAGGGGTGAACCACGGGGCATCCCCAAGCTTAGAGCTTTCACTCCTCTTGATCATAGTATATCATTCTCCTCTCTTGACCCTTGAAAACTTCCTTCACACCAAACTTCAAGCAAACTCATTAGAGGGTTAGTGCACAATTGATAATTCACACATTCAGAGGTGACACAATCATTATTTTCACTTCTGGACATTGCATAATGCTACTGGACATTAGTGGATCAAAGAAATAAATCCAACATAGCAAAAGAGGCAATGCGAAATAAAAGGCAGAATCTGTCAAAAACAGAACAGTCCGTAAAGACGAATTTAGAGCTGGCACCAGACTTGCTCAAATGGAAAAACTCAAAACTAATGAAAGTTGCGTACATATCTGAGGATCACGCTCGTAAATTGGCAGATTTTTTCGAATTTTCTACAGAGAATTGTGCCCAGATTCGTGACAGACAGCAATGCTGTTTCTGCGCAGCAATCCCAAATATAACATCAACTTTGACATAGAAACTTTACTTGGCACAAAAACATGATAAGGAGAGGTTGCTACAGTAGTAAACAACTTCCAAGACTCAACAAAACAAAAAATTGCTGTAGGTAAAAACATGGGTTGTCTCCCATAAGCGCTTTTCTTTAACGCCTTTCAGCTAGGCGCAGAAAGTGCAAATCAAGTAACATCGAGAGATGAAGCATCAACATTATTTTTCATGCAAACACAACTTGTTGCAGAGGGTACTTTAGGTGCTCCATTATCTAAATTCTCTATGGTGGTGCTAGGGGTTTTAGAAATTTTAGGCCTATAATAATTCTTTTGTTTAGGCACTTTAGAGGCGTACATAAATTTTTGCTCTTTCCCCACATAAGCTTTCTCATTATACTTGAGAGAAGAAAAGGTTGAACCCAAGGTTCCCATAGCTTTTTCAAGTTCATCAATCCTATTGGTTTGATTATCATGGACAACACAAGTTCCTAGGACACTAATTCTTTCATCAATTCCTCCTAAGGATTTATCAAGTTCATAAGTTTTGTCAAATAACATTCCCAATTTAGTTTCAACACTTGGAAAATTTTTCTCTATGGTTTCCAATTTTTTCATAACATCTTCAAGAGAGATTTCAATTTTAACTTCATTAACAGGTGGTATTCCAACTAGACTCTCAATGATGCAACTAGCTTCTAAAGCGGGAGTACCTAGGAAATTACCTCCCGAAAGAGTATCAAGAACATATCTATTCCAACTAGATAAACCAACATAAAAGTTCCTAAGAAGGATAGTGGTGGAGTGTTTCTTAATGCACCTTTGATGAGCATTACTAATTCTATACCAAGCATCTTTAAAACTTTCTCCACCTTGTTGCTTAAAAGAACGAACTTCAACTTCAGGATTACTCATTTTAGTAGCAATAAATAAAACAAACTAGATAAAGTAAATGCAAGTAACTAATTTTTTTGTGTTTTTGATATAGAGAGCAAGACAATAAATAAAGTAAAACTAGCAACTAATTTTTTTGTGTTTTGTTTAGGTGCAGCAAACAAAGTAGTAAATAAAATAAAGCAAGACAAAAACAAAGTAAAGAGATTGAGAAGTGGAGACTCCCTTGCAGCGTGTCTTGATCTCCCCGGCAACGGCGCCAGAAAAAGTGCTTGATGCGCGTAGATGTACACGTCCATTGGGAACCCCAAGAGGAAGGTATGATGCGCACAGTGGCAAGTTTTCCCTCAGAAAGAAACCAAGGTTTAATCGAACCAGTAGGAGCCAAGAAGCACGTTGAAGGTTGATGGTCGCGAAATGTGATGCGGTGCAACACCAGGGATTCCGGCGCCAACGCGGAACCTGCACAACAAAACCAAAGTACTTTGCCCCAACGAAACAGTGAGGTTGTCAATCTCACCGGCTTGCTGTAACAAAGGATTAAACGTATCGAGTGGAAGATGTTTGCAAAGAAAACAGTAAAACAAGTAGATTGTATGCTATGTAAAGAATAGGACCGGGGTCCACAGTTCACTAGAGGTGTCTCTCCCATAAGATAAAAGCATGTTGGGTGAACAAATTACAGTCGGGCAATTGACAAATAGAGAAAGGCATAACAATGCATATACATGATATGATAAATATAGTGAGATTTAATTGGGCATTACGACAAAGTACATAGACCGCCATCCAACTGCATCTATGCCTAAAAAGTCCACCTTCAGGTTATCATCCGAACCCCCTCCAGTATTAAGTTGCAAAGCAACAGACAATTGCATTAAGTATGGTGCGTAATGTAATCAACAACTACATCCTTAGACATAGCATCAATGTTTTATCCCTAGTGGCAACAGCACATCCACAACCTTAGAACTTTCTGTCACTGTCCCAGATTCAATGGAGGCATGAACCCACTATCGAGCATAAATACTCCCTCTTGGAGTTAAGAGTAAAAACTTGGCCAGAGCCTCTACTAGTAACGGAGAGCATGCAAGATCATAAACAACACATAAACAATAGATTGATAATCACCATAATCATAGTACTCTCTATCCATCGGATCCCGACAAACACAACATATAGAATTACATATAGATGATCTTGATCATGTTAGGCAGCTCACAAGATCCAACAATGAAGCACAACAAGGAGAAGACGACCATCTAGCTACTGCTATGGACCCATGGTCCAGGGGTGAACTACTCACTCATCACTCCGGAGGCGACCATGGCGGTGTAGAGTCCTCCGGGAGATGAATCCCCTCTCCGGCAGGGTGCCGGAGGCGATCTCCTAATCCCCGAGATGGGATTCGCGGCGGCGTCTTAGTAAGGTTTTCCGTATCGTGGCTCTCATCGGGGGTTTCGCGACGGAGGCTTTAAGTAGGCGGAGGGTCAACGCGAGGGGCCACACGAGGGGCCCAGGGGGGCCGCGCCGGGGCCTGGGCCGCGCCGCCACCCTCTGGCTGCCTCGTGGCCCCACTTCGTTATCTCTTCGGTCTTCTGGAAGCTTCGTGCAAAAATAGGACCCTGGGCGAAAGTTTCGTCCAATTCCGAGAATATTTCTTTACTAGGATTTCTGAAACCAAAAACAGCAGAAAACAGAACTGGCTCTTCGGCATCTTGTTAATAGGTTAGTTCCGAAAATGCATAAATATGACATATAATGTGCATAAAACATGTAGGTATCATCAATAAAGTAGCATGGAACATAAGAAATTATCGATACGTTGGAGACGTATCAGGGTGCCTCGCGGTCCTCTAATTAAATTAAATGTGCCATGCATTAACCCTAAACCATATATATGTAAAACTAACCCTAGCCAATCAACCCTACTTAATTAAAACACATAACCCTAAACTATACTAGCTAGCTATAACCCGATCTAATAAAAACATGCTCTATATATATATAGCAGCTAGCTAGCAAACCGTAGATTAACACCAATTAAAATATACATGGCCTATATCGATCATGTTGTATAACATATCCCTGAGATTCATTAATTAATTATATAATTATCGTGATAAATTAATTAACTTGAATTTTGACAAGTTCTCTCGAATGAAAACACATTTGATTAAGTTGCCTCATAATATATATATATAATTAGTGTGCATGCATGGCCTACAATGCATTCGTGCATATATTTTAATGTATATTTGAACATATTCTTGGGGATTTCAATCTCTCTCTCGATCATCTATATATCGTTGGTGGCCCAAAAAACACACATATATACGCATGCACTTTATGCGTAAAGGCGCGGGTGCCTCGATCTAATAATGTGTGTGCGCACTCGATCGATGATCCCTAAACCTTAAACAACCCTAAAACCCCTAAATCCCTAATCCCTAATCCCTAAACCCTAAACACCCTAAACACTAAACCCTAAACCCTAGACCCTAAACCCTAACCCTAACCCTAACCCTAACCCTAGCTAACCCTAAACCCTAATTAAACCCTATGTATAGGCCA
This sequence comes from Lolium multiflorum, assembly GCA_030979885.1. NCBI lineage: Eukaryota > Viridiplantae > Streptophyta > Magnoliopsida > Poales > Poaceae > Lolium > Lolium multiflorum. The sequence continues at coordinate 115,601,643 of CM061747.1, read as the reverse complement.
ACGACACTTAATTGTGCATCGAGCAGCCCAGGGGTGCCTCGCGGTCCTCTAATTAAATTAATTAAATGTGCCATGCATTAACCCTAAACCATATATATGTAACTAACCCTAGCTAATCAACCCTACTTAATTAAAACACATAACCCTAAACTATACTAGATATAACCCGATCTAATAAAAACATGCTCTATATATAGCAGCTAGCTAGCAAACCGTAGATTAACACCAATTAAAATATACATGGCCTATATCGATCATGTTGTATAGCATATCCCTGAGATTCATTAATTAATTATATAATTATCGTGATAAATTAATTAACTTGAATTTTGACAAGTTCTCTCGAATGAAAACACATTTGATTAAGTTGCCTCATAATATATATATAATTAGTGTGCATGCATGGCCTACAATGCATTCGTGCATATATTTTAATGTATATTTGAACATATTCTTGGGGATTTCAATCTCTCTCTCGATCATCTATATATCGTTGGTGGCCCAAAAAACACACATATATATGCATGCACGTACGTAAAGGCGCGGGTGCCTCGATCTAATAATGTGTGTGTGCACTCGATCGATGATCCCTAAACCTTAAACAACCCTAAAACCCTAAATCCCTAATCCCTAATCCCTAAACCCTAAACACCCTAAACACTAAACCCTAAACCCTAGACCCTAAACCCTAACCCTAACCCTAACCCTAACCCTACCCTAGCTAACCCTAAACCCTAATTAAACCCTATGTATAGGCCAACGACACTTAATTGTGCATCGAGCAGCCCAGGGGTGCCTCGTGGTCCTCTAATTAAATTAATTAAATGCGCCATGCATTAACCCTAAACCATATATATGTAACTAACCCTAGCTAATCAACCCTACTTAATTAAAACACATAACCCTAAACTATACTAGATATAACCCGATCTAATAAAAACATGCTCTATATATAGCAGCTAGCTAGCAAACCGTAGATTAACACCAATTAAAATATACATGGCCTATATCGATCATGTTGTATAACATATCCCTGAGATTCATTAATTAATTATATAATTATCGTGATAAATTAATTAACTTGAATTTTGACAAGTTCTCTCGAATGAAAACACATTTGATTAAGTTGCCTCATAATATATATATAATTAGTGTGCATGCATGGCCTACAATGCATTCGTGCATATATTTTAATGTATATTTGAACATATATATTCTTGGGGATTTCAATCTCGATCTCTCTCTCTCGATCATCTATATATCGATCGTTGGTGGCCCAAAAAACACACATATATACGCATGCACTTTATGCGTAAAGGCGCGGGTGCCTCTAATAATGTGTGTGCGCACTCGATCGATGATCCCTAAACCTTAAACAACCCTAAAACCTTAAATCCCTAATCCCTAATAATCCCTAATCCCTAAACCTAAACACCCTAAACACTAAACCCTAAACCCTAAACCCTAACCCTAACCCTAACCCTAAACCCTAAACCCTAAACCCTAAACTCTAAACCCTAAACCCTAAACCCTAAACCCTAAACCCTAGACCCTAAACCCTAACCCTAACCCTAACCCTAACCCTAACCCTAACCCTAAACCCTAGCTAACCCTAAACCCTAATTAAACCCTATGTATAGGCCAACGACACTTAATTGTGCATCGAGCAGGCCAGGGGTGCCTCGCGGTCCTCTAATTAAATTAAATGTGCCATGCATTAACCCTAAACCATATATATGTAACTAACCCTAGTAATCAACCCTACTTAATTAAAACACATAACCCTAAACTATACTAGCTAGCTATAACCCGATCTAATAAAAACATGCTCTATATATAGCAGCTAGCTAGCTAGCAAACCGTAGATTAACACCAATTAAAATATACATGGCCTATATCGATCATGTTGTATAACATATCCCTGAGATTCATTAATTAATTATATAATTATCATGATAAATTAATTAACTTGAATTTTGACAAGTTCTCTCGAATGAAAACACATTTGATTAAGTTGCCTCATAATATATATATAATTAGTGTGCATGCATGGCCTACAATGCATTCGTGCATATATTTTAATGTATATTTGAACATATATATTCTTGGGGATTTCAATCTCTCTCTCTCTCTCGATCATCTATATATCGTTGGTGGCCCAAAAAACACACATATATACGCATGCACTTTATGCGTAAAGGCGCGGGTGCCTCTAATAATGTGTGTGCGCACTCGATCGATGATCCCTAAACCTTAAACAACCCTAAAACCTTAAATCCCTAATCCCTAATAATCCCTAATCCCTAAACCCTAAACACCCTAAACACTAATTAAACCCTAAACCCTAGACCCTAAACACCCTAAACTAAACCCTAGACCCTAGCTAAACACCCTAAACACTAAACCCTAAACCCTAAACCCTAGCTAACCCTAAACCCTAATTAAACCCTATATATAGGCCAACGACACTTAATTGTGCATCAAGCAGGCCAGGGGTGCCTAGCTCGCGGTCCTCTAGTTAAATTAAATGTGCCATGCATTAACCCTAAACCATATATATAACTAACCCCTAGCTAATCAAACCCTAGTTCATTAAAACACATAACCCTAAACTATACTAGCTAGATATAACCCGATCTAATAAAAACATGCTCGATCTATATATAGCAGCTAGCTAGCAAATTAAACGGTAGATTAACACCAATTAATATATACGACATGGCCTATATCGATCATATGTTGTATAACATCTCCCTGAGATTCATTAATTAATTATATAATTATCGATGATAAATTAATTAACTTGAATTTTGACAAGTTCTCTCGAATGAAAACACATTTGATTAAGTTTCCTCATAATATATATATATAATTAGTGTGCATGCATGGCCTACCATGCATGCATTCGTGCATATATTTTAATATATATTTGAACATATTCTTGGGGATTTCAATCTCTCTCTCTCTCGATCATCTATATATCGTTGTTGGCCAAAAAAACACACACATATACACATGCACTTTATGCGCAAAGGCGCGTGTGCCTCTAATAATGTGTGTGTGCGCACTCGATCGATGATCCATAAACCTTAAACCCTAAATAAACCCTAATCCCTAATCCCTAAACCCCTAAACACCATAAACATTAAACCCTAGACCCTAAACCCTAACCTCCTAACCCTAAACCCTAACCTCCTAACCCTAAACCCTAAACCCTAATTAAACCCTATATATAGGCCAATGACACTTAATTGTGCATCAAGCAGGCCAGGGGTGCCTTAGCTCGCGGTCCTCTAATTAAATTAAATGTGCCATGCATATATATATGTGTTTAATTTGGGGATTTCAATCGCTCTCTCGTATGTAGCTCTCTCTCTACCTCTCTCTCTCTCTCTCTCTCTCGTTAATTGGTGGCCAACAACACACACATGCACTTTGTGCGCAAAGGCATGCGCCTCTAATAATGTGTGCGCAGTCGATCAATCTAGTTTTGATTAATCATAGCACACAAATAAAGAAGTTGTATTTGAATCCACACAACCTAATCTAAAACACATAACCCCTAACATGGCCTAATTAATTAACCCCTTCTCTCTACCTAATTAGTGGAAATTGCACAAAATCAAAAGGGGTCCCTCACTAATTGTGCATATCTGCTAGATTGTGATAAACTTTTGCCCCATATATATTTGGTGGATGGGTGCATCTTGGCATGTAAAACAATTAGTGTTTGCAAATGGCGTTGTCAAAATTTATGTACAAATGATTTCTTTCCATCCAAAGTGCATAAAATGGGAGTTTTAATGAAGAAAGTACAAATAAAACAGCTCAACATGCTTCCACACCCCGATTTCCACACGAAGTAGAGCATATTTAAAGGATAATTCCAGAGTTTTACTATTTTTCAAGCAACTTTGCTAATTTTCCCCCACTCACATGACTTTATGTCGATTTAACGAAAATATGGAGAATTTAAACTACATGGGCGGGATAGTTTGAATTGTGCGCGCGGCAAAGGGAACCGCCTATTCCTCAACCTTGTGCACGGCAAATTACACACGCAACTCCATTAAACGCCACCTACCGACCTTAATTATCACCCCCGCGGCCCGGCCGCATGACCCCCCACCCACCCCTACACAACTTATCCCCGTCCGTGCGAAGAGCTTCCCCTCCCCGTCCCGTCCGTGCGAAGAAGAAGCTTCCCCTCCCCGTCGTTCTTCTCGAGACGCACCGGCGGTCAAGTTGATCCACGGTAGGGCTGCTATCTCTAGCTCAATCATGTATCGGGCAAGACGGCCTAACGATTTATATTTTCTTGATGCTGCTAAAAAAATCGTCAGTATGCTCGAACTAATTGGCACTTTATAGTTTTCCGCTCGATTTGTCATCGATCAATTTGTTCATTTGCGTGGGCATATAGAGTCAGTTCTGCACTCGATCCATTAATTTGCTGAAATGCCATGGCAGAGTTTTGTACACGATCTGTTTGCTAAAATGTCGATGGGCATTTTTTGTTTTGTACTCGACATGATTGCTGAAATGCATAATCATGTAGTATAGTTTTGTACTCGATGGATATACATTTCCTACTTCGCCTTAAATTAATCACCAACCACTGTATCTCATAATTAAACAGATGGACAGAACTTGGATACTGCATGGACACTTATGTTCCCCTTCATATATAAATGGTGTTCAACCCTTTATGGGGTTTATTAGAGCTCATGAAGGTCACAACCTGGACGTGTATTGCCCGCGCTGCACATGTATGAATGGTGAGAAGAGGCCTCACCCTGTAGTGGCAGATCATTTACACATTTTTGGGATGGACCGCACATATGTTAGGCGGGTTTAGCATGGTGAACCATATGATGATCCTTTAGCAGGAGAAGCAGATCTTGCTCACACTGTATGTGTGCTGGCATATGTAGTTAATTATTTATATTGATGCTGCCGCTGTTTCAATCAATAGTTTGCATTGTTGTGCAAGGTTCTGTACTCAAATTTAACTTGTTGCAGATGGATGGACGGGAAGGAGAGAAAAAGCGCTTGCTTCAGGAAACGGGTTTCAGCTCTGGGACATGTGCTGTGCCAGATGAGAAGGTAAATATGTAAAACGGCATTTGTTCAGGTTGCATCCCTTAGATGTTTGTCTAATCGGTTGATGTACTAATTGCAGAAGCATAGAGTTGAAGAGGTCTCTCAGTTTGATGGGAGATTTGAAGATGAATCTCAGTTTGATGCACCTGTGGATGGTACTGATGACGAGCCTTTCATAGACGAAGGTCCTGCACCTGAGATTATCCAGCCTACAGAAGGAGGCCGTGGACCGAGTACACAGCTTTGCGTTGAAGTGGATGCACGCCCGGAGATCATCAGGGCGTCCGGGTAGTCTCAAGACCACCCAGCCCTGATGCACCTGTGGATGGTACTGATGACGAGCCTCTCATAGACGAAGGTCCTGCACCTGAGATTATCCAGCCTACAGAAGGAGGCCGTGGACCGAGTACACAGCTTTGCGTTGAAGAGGATGCACACCCGGAGATCATCAGGGGCGTCCCGGTAGTCTCAGGACCACCCAGCCCTGATGCAAAATGTTGAGCTACTTTATGATTCGTACTCTTATGTTCTGGTGCTGTAGTATGTTATGATTTGTACGCCTTTGGCGCTAGATTAAGCATTCAGTGGATGATCGCGTTGCAAAATTCGACACCCACACAATCAGTTCATCGTATGAGTAGTAGCACAATTACTTCTACAGCGATTCCTGCCAGCGCATTAGTTGGTAGCATGAAACACTTTCAGGTACTCCCCTCTGATTCATATTAATTGACTCAATTCTGTCTAGATATGGATGTATCTAGATGCATTTGTTAACTAGACTAACAAACTTGAGTCAGTTAATATGAATCCGTGTAAACCGCCCAGTCCTCGAGCAGCTAGTTTATTGACTCTGGACTCCAAGCCTCTCGCGGCAAGCCATCGACGAAGCTTTGACCAGATCTTGGCCCGCAATTTTGTGTGTGTGGCGAATAGCAAAGCTTTGACCAGTTCCTCTCGGGATGCAGCACGCCGGTGAGCTTGCACGGTTGCCATGAGCACTTTCCGGCGGAACTTCCTCTTCAGCGCCCTCAAGCCGCTGCTGCGAGACAGCACGCAGTGCCTCGAGGTGGACGGAATTCTGGATCTCAGGGCGGGTGGTCCGCATCGTCCGGGAACGATCTCCAGCGGGTTAACGAGGACATGCATGGCGGCCAGGGGATTTGTTTTTTTTTTGGTTTGAGCTTGGGATTTGGGGTTTTTTCGGATAGGGGAGGAGGAACCGAGGAAGAGGAAGGAACAGCCGCGTGCTTGGCGCGTGGCGGTGTGCTTGAATTTCGAATTTTTGTGAAATGTTTCATTTCCCCGCTACAATTTGGGGGTTTCTTGACGCGCCAATGCGTCCCGCCGGGCAGCTTCAAGTGAATTTGGGGTGCCACGCTATGGGCCCTAGTTTCAGTGAGACATGTAATGACTAGTCACATCAGTAAGTTCACTGTGTAATAAAATATGTTACCCCTCCCCTTTATGTAGCACCCCTTCTCTCCCGATCGAGTGCCGATTGCCGACGGATGCAAGCCGCTAGCTCGATCCCCTCCTTTCGCCTCCACCGTCCAGGCATCCAGCTTGGAGGGGCAAGCTGCATCTAGACCAAGCGGATTAGGTAGGACTAGTAATGTTCTTTCCTTTCTCGAGATCGGTTCTTTTTTCCTCTCCTCGATATCTTGCGCATCTCTTTCCTATTCTGGGCGAAGGGGTGTCTTTCTGGTCACCCTCGAGCTGGGAGTGATTGATGGGGGTGGGGGCGGGGGCTACCTTTGCTTGGATTGGGGTGTTCTTCCTTTATTTGTCGACATTTGCAACCTTTGTAGTTTCTGCTGATCCTCACTGTATCTTTTGTCAGCTTGTACAGGAAAGGTAAGACCTCGGCGGTGGGGGCAATGGAGCGTAAGGCCACCACGCATGTGGGCAGTTGGCTGAGCCTGAGCTGCGTCCCCAGCCCCGCGAAGCAGGTACTCCGTTTGCTTATCCACTCTTTACCTTTTAAGTGTCTCTCTGCATCCTCAATCTGTTCCTGTTCTGGAATATGCTTAAAGTAGCACATGTCTTCAGTTGTTTGTGCGTAAAGCCTCTGTGACACCATGCTCTATATTCTCTGTATCAGGTTGGTACCTCCAGGTTCCGTGCTGAGGCTATGGGGAACGAGAATAGCGCCCCACCTGCTGCAGGAGCATGGCCCGATCTGCAGCACAAGAAGCGAAATGCCACTGCCGAGCTGGGCAGGGACCGCCCAGGGGTAATTTTTTTAACCAACTTACCATGATGTAGTCTGAATCTGATACTCCCTCAGATCCAAATTAATTGACTCAACTATCTGTAGATACGGATGTATCTAGATGTGTTTTAGCTCTAGATACTACTGCCTCCATCCCAAAGCTTTGGGCTTATATTATTTTTAGAAAGTCAAACTATACCATGTTTGACTAAGCTTTTACCAAAAATCAGTAACATGCAAAATACAAAATTAATATCATTAAATAGATAATAAAATATATTTTCCTATGGTATCTACACAGTATTATATTTGTTGATAGAATGTTCTAAAATTTTGGTCAAACTTTGCTTGTTTTGATTTCTCAAAAATAAATAAGGCTTAAGCTTTTGGATGGTGGTAGTACATTCATATCTAGACAAAGCTGAGTTAACTAGTTTTTTGTCTGTCCATAGCTAGTGTTCACGCTGCAAAAGGCTAAGAGCATCCACTATATGCATCAGTCTATCTCATACAGTAATTCAATATCACTGCTGAGGTCTGCCTTTTGTTTTGCTATTCATATGCAGACTGAAACTTTAGGGCCTTTACTCAAAAGGAAGATCAAAACTGCGGCTGATCAGGCTGCCAGTATGTTGATGCCGCCCCCATCTTCTAAATGCCTCTACAAGCACAAGGCCACGCGCCAGCTGGGTGGTGATCTTTTAATGAATATGGTATATTTTCGTAATCCACAAAACATGCCTTGATTTTTCTCTGTTTATTGTCGGTTTTTTCTATGCTTGCCAAAAGTTTACAACAACAACAACAACAACAACCAAGCCTTTCAGTCCCAAACAAGTTGGGGTAGGCTAGAGTTGAAACCCATAAGATCTCGAAGCCAAAAGTTTAGAAACACCAAATTCGTTTGCTTACAATCATCATACAGTAATGTTCATCTACTCCAGTTCCCCTAACCCAACAAAAAATGATGTTAATTACGATTTTTAGATTAAAAGAGCACCATTAGGCGCTGTTAATTACGACTTTGAGATTAAAATGTCATTTGCAATTGTTAATTACAATTTTGAGACAAATGGTTAGTTTAACCTCGATCTCTTCTGCTCTCCATTTATCCCAACCGAACAAAAATTTAACCATTCCATTCCTCTGAAATGGAACCATTCCATTCCATTCCACGTTGTTTCAGAACCGAACACACCCTTGCATTGTTGTGAACTGTTGTCCATACACGGCCATACCCTTCCACTTACATCCAGCACTATATGCATCAGTCTGTCTCAGAGTCATTCAATATCACTGCTGAGATCTGTTCCCATTCTTATGCAGGCTGAAACTGCTGCGCCTTTACTCAAGTGGATGCAAAATGAGGCTAATGAGGCTGCTGTGAGGACGATGGTGCCGGCACCATCTTCCGAAAACCTCTACAAGCACGAGGCCATGGGCCAGCTGGGTGGTGACCTTTTAATGAATCTGGTATATTTTCTTAATCCACATACATGATTTCATTATTATCTGTTTAATTACTGTTGGCTTTGTCTAATGCTTACCAAAAGTTCAGAAACACTGCGTTTGCTTACAATCATCATACACTAATTTTTCACTTTTCAGTCTGTCTCATCCAGTATATAAACTGTTGATTTCCATTGGCTTCTTTTGTAATCATTTGCATTGTTGTCAACTGTTCTCTATGCACAACCCTATTCTTCCACTTACACCCGCACTATTTGCATCAGTCTATCTCATAGATTTATTAAATATCAATGATGAGTTCTGTTGCTATTCATATGCAGGATGAAACTTCTGTGCCTCTACTCAAATGGATAAAAAATGATCCTGATGAGGCTGCTGTGAAGACGATGGTGCTGCCACCATCTTCTGAAAACCTCCTCAAGCACAAGGCCACGGGCCAGCTGGGTGGTACCCTTTTCAGTAAGCAGGTATATTTTCTTAATCCTCATACATGATTTGATTTTTGTCTGTTTATTGCCGGCTTTGTCTAATGCTTACCAATAGTTCAGAAACACACACACCTATTCTTACACTTACATCCAGCACTATATGCATCAGTGTCTCATAGATTCATTTTATATATCACTGCTGATGTCTGTTGCTCTTCAATTTTCATATGCAGACTGAAACTGCTAACCCTTCATTGGTCAAAAGGATTGCAACTGCTGCTGATGAGGCATCTGCAGAGGCTGCCACCAAGTTACTGTCAGCCCCACCTTCTGGATGCTTATATAAGCTCAAGTCCAAGGACCAGCCGGGCCGTAACCATCCAAGGGTTCGGGTATATTTTCTTAAGCCACATATACATGCCATGATTTATGTCTGATATTATCACTGGCTCTGTCTAATGCTTTTTGGAATTCGGAAACACCAAATTAGCATGCTTATATTCATCATACACTAATTTTTCACTGTTCAGTTTGTAACATAGTGTTATGCACTCGCTTGTCAACATTTGCATTGCTCTGAACTATGCACTTTACACAACCTAATTCTTCCACTTACATTCAGCGCTACGCACCAGTAGTACCTCCCATGTTTCCTTCACCATCCCGATGCCGAGCTTGCGGGAATATGGCGGGCCCATGTACATACCCCGCATATAACACCTCCTATGGCTCTATCTACCTTTCTAGTAGCTCCTTCACAGAGTTACAGGTATGTATTCTCAGTGGTTTAGCATGAATTGGCATATAGTAAAGTCTTGTTTTTAGTCTTCCTGCTTCTTACATTTGTATCAATTTTCACATGCAGACTGTACCTTGTGAACTTCGTCCAATGATTAACCAGATGTGTCCGCATGAAGGGTCTTTCACTATGCATGGCAATGGCAAATTGATGAACACCTACACGGTCTATGAGGTGTATGTCTACAAGACGCAGGCCATCACATATTTGTATGGACATGATTGGAGAAAGTTTGCTTTTGACTACGGTCTGAAGAAGGGCGACGAGCTGAGGATCAGAAACTCAAACGGGCAGATATACGTAACTGCTTACAGAGTTGGAGACACTTCCAAATATATAATATGTAACTTTTTTCTACTCATATCTTTTGATAACTGTTCTGAGCAGTTGTTCTAAACCATTCCCTCTGTTCTAGCTTGCTGGGTTTAACATGATCAAAGCTGCAGATCCCCTGATGGAACATGAGCGGATGTCACAAAGGGCAACCACACCAGCACCGGCACCGGCTTCCCACTCTCCTGCATCAGCACCGGTTCCTGTACCAGCTCCGTTTACTGCATCTACCCAGCAGTCCCCTACATCAGCATTGGTTCCTGTAGAGGCCCCATATACTACACCTGCCCAGCAGGCTCCTGCATCAGCACTGGTTCCTCTAGCTGCACCGTTTACTGCACCTGCCCAACAGTCTCCTGCATCAGCACCGGTTCCTCTAGAGGCACCATTTACTGCACCTGCCCAGCAGTCTCCTGCATCAGCACCAGCTCGTGTACCAGCCCCTGCACCTGCCCCAGCCAGATCACCGAGGTCTCAGCTCATTGTTGTGGCCACCCGTGTGGTGACCAGGACGCATCTGAAGGCTATGTTCGTGAGTATATGACAGCATAACTGCTCTTATCTTGATGTCTTCTCTGCTCAAAGTCTCACATGGTTCAGTGCATTGGTGCCATTGACTAATTTTTGGTGGTATCTCTTGCTTTGAATCAGAAATTGCCTAAAAGTATCTCCAAGGATCTCAATGCTGGCCGAAGGGGCAAGATATCCCTCGTCATGGAGAGTGAAGGTCTCACCGTGGAGGGACGGTACTCTGTCAGTCCCACAGATGGCCGCTTGGCTGTTACTTCCAGGTGGAAAAAGTTCATTGACGGTGCCAAACTTCGCATTGGATCAAAGTTGAAGGTCAAGATCTTTCGATGCCGCTGTGACATGCTGGTCATAAAGTTCGCGGTTGTCTAGTTCTGTTGCCCCATGAGCCCTTAGCAAATGCATTTGTAGTTATACTTATATAAGGTTATCTTATCTGAACTGCTAATTAATTGTATGGGTGGTAAAACTCTGGCAAGCTTTTGCTCTTAGCAAGTATGTATGTATGATCAGCTATTATGATAACTAATGTTTGTGTTCATCTTAATTTGCATTTCCGTTTTAGAAAAAAACTTAATTTCTATTTTGGCTGACCTGTTAGAGAACTATCAGATTGAACCCATGATACGTCTCCGACGTATCGATAATTTCTTATGTTCCATGCTACTTTATTGATGATACCTACATGTTTTATACACATTATATGTCATATTTATGCGTTTTACGGAACTAACCTATTAACAAGATGCCGAAGTGCCGGTTCTGTTTTACGATGTTTTTGGTTTGAAATCTAGTAACGAAAATATTCTCGGAATTGGACGAAATCAACGCCCCGAGGTTCCTATTTTGCCCGGAAGCATCCAGAGACACCCGGAAAATCGAGAGAGGGCCACAGGGGGCCCACACATGGTGGTGGCGCGGCGGGGCACAGGCCGCCCCTAGTGTCGCCGCCGTCAGCCCTCGACTCCGCCTCTTCGCCTATTTAAAGGTCCCGACCTAAAACCCGATAGAATAAGCCACGGTACGAGAAACCTTCGAGCCGCCGCCATCGCGAAGCCAAGATCGGGGACAAGAGTCTCTGTTCGGCACGCCGCCGGGCGGGGAGTGCCCGGAAGGCTTCTCCATCGACACCGCTGCCATCTCCGCCATCTTCATCACCTTGCTGCTCCCATGAGGAGGGTAGTTCTCCATCGAGGCTCGGGGCTGTACCGTAGCTATGTGGTTAATCTCTCTCCTATGTACTTCAATACAATGATCTCATGAGCTGCTTTACATGATTGAGATCCATATGATGAGCTTTGTATCGCTACTAGTTATGTGCTACTCATGTGATGTTATTAAAGTAGTCTATTCCTCCTGCATGGTGTAAAGGTGACTAGTGTGTGCACCGTGTGGTTCTTGTCGTAGGCTATGATCATGATCTCTTGTAGATTGTGGAGTTAATTGTCATTATGATAGTATTGATGTGATCTATTCCTCCTTCATAGTGTAATGTGGACAGTGTGTGTGCTATGTTAGTTCTTGGTTTATTTTGCAATGATCTATTATGCTCTAAGGTTACTTAAACATGAATATCGAATGTTGTGGAGCTTGTTAACTCCGGCATTGAGGGTTCATGTAATCCTACGCAACGAATGGTGTTCATTATCAAACAAGAGTATATGTAGCACATATGAGAAAGAGTTATTTATTATGCGATCAATGTTGAGAGTGTCCACTAGTGAAAGTATGATCCCTAGGCCTTGTTTCCATCACAAAGAATTGCTTTCCACGCCAGCAAGCTATTTTCTGGCGCCGCTTGTTTACTGTTTTACTGCATCTTTACTTTCTGCAATATTACCACCATCTATACCACCTGTGTTTTATTATCTCTTCGCCGAACTAGTGCACCTATACATCTGACAAGTGTATTAGGTGTGTTGGGGACACAAGAGACTTCTTGCTTTGTGGTTGCAGGGTTGCTTGAGAGGGATATCTTTGACCTCTTCCTCCCTGAGTTCGATAAACCTTGGGTGATCCACTTAAGGGAAAACTTGTTGCTGTTCTACAAACCTCTGCTCTTGGAGGCCCAACACTGTCTACAAGAATAGAAGCACCGTAGACATCAAGCTATTTTGGCGCCGTTGCGGGGAGGAAAGGTAAAAGGTACTCACACTCCGGATCTCGGCTACTAAGCTACTTTCCGGCGCCGTTGTAAGTACTCGAAGCTATTTCCTTTAGACTCTGCAATTGCGACATTTGGTTTCTTGTTTACACTAGTTAGGCATAATGAACAACAATGAGCTTCTTATTCTATTTCCTGATTTAAGACATGGATGGTTTGATGCGAAAATTAAAAAACCCATGGAACATATTAATATGAATGCTTTGAACACTATTGTTGCTAATGATATGGAAAATTCTAAGCTTGGGGAAGCTGGTTTTGATGAGCATGATATTTTTAGTCCCCCAAGCATTGAGGAGAAAATTTACTTTGATGATACTTTGCCTCCCATTTATGATGATTATAATGATAGTAGTCTTTTGTTACCACCTGTTATGGAGGATAAATTTGATTATGATTACAATATACCTCCTATATTTGATAGCTACTTTGTTGAATTTGCTCCCACTACAATTAATAAGAATGACTATGCTTATGTTGGGAGTAGTAATTATTTTATGCATGAGACTCATGATAAGAATGCTTTATGTGATAGTTATATTGTTGAGTTTGCTCATGTTGCTACTGAAAGTTATTATGAGAGAGGAAAATATGGTTGTAAAAAATTTCATGTTACTAAAACACCTCTCTATGTGCTGAAATTTTTGAAGCTACACTTGTTTTATCTTCCTATGCTTGCCACTATACTCTTCATGAACTTATTTATTTACAAGATTCCTATGCATAGGAAGCATGTTAGACTTAAATGTGTTTTGAATTTGCTTCTTCATGCTCTCTTTTGCTTCAACTCTTCTTTCTTGCGAGAGTATCTTTGAAATTACTGAGCCCATCTTAATGGCTATAAAGAAAGAACTTCTTGGGAGATAACCCATGTATTTATTTTACTACAGCAATTTTTGTTTTGTTGAGTCTTGGAAGTTGTTTAGTACTGTAGCAACCTCTCCTTATCAAGTTTTTGTGCCAAGTAAAGTTTCTATGTCAAAGTTGATGTTATATTTGGGATCGCAGAAACAGCATTCCTATCTGTCACGAATTCTGGCATAAGTCTCTGTAAAAAATTCGAAAAAATCTGCAAAATTACGAGCGTGATCCTCAGATATGTACGCAACTTTCATTAGTTTTGAGTTTTCCATTTGAGCAAGTCTAGTGCACCTTTCAGGTTCGTCTTTACGGACTGTTCTGTTTTTGACAGATTCTGCCTTTTATTTCGCATTGCCGTATTTGCTATGTTGGATGAATTCCTTTGATCCATTAATGTCCAGTAGCTTTGTGCAATGTCCAGAAGTGTTAAGAATGATTGTGTCACCTCTGAATATGTGAATTTTTAATTGTGCACTAACCCTCTAATGAGTTTGCTTGAAGTTTGGTGTGAAGGAAGTTTTCAAGGATCAAGAGAGGAGTATGATATACTATGATCAAGAGGAGTGAAAGCTCTAAGCTTGGGGATGCCCCCGTGGTTCACCCCTGCATATTCTAAGAAGACTCAAGCGTCTAAGCTTGGGGATGCCCAAGGCATCCCCTTCTTCATCGACAAAGTATCAGGTTCCTTCTCTTGAAACTATATTTTTATTCGGTCACATCTTATGTACTTTACTTGGAGCGTCTGTATGTTTTTGTTTTTATTTTTGTTTGAATAAATGCTTGTGTGGGAGAGAGACACGCTCCGCTGGTTCATATGAACACATGTGTTCTTAGCTTTTAATGTTCAAGGGCGAAAGTTGATCGCTTCACTTGTTGCTATATGGTTGGAAACGGAAAATGCTACATGTAGTAATTGGTAAAATGTCTTGGATAATGTGATACTTGGCAATTGTTGTGCTCATGTTTAAGCTCTTGCATCATATACTTTGCACTCATTAATGAAGAAATACATAGAGCTTGCTAAAATTTGGTTTGCATATTTGGTCTCTCTAAGGTCTAGATAATTTCTAGTATTGAGTTTTGAACAACAAGGAAGACGGTGTAAAGTCTTATAATGTTTACAATATGTCTTTTATGTGAGTTTTGCTGCACCGGTTCATCCTTGTGTTTGTTTCAAATAACCTTGCTAGCCTAAACCTTGTATCGAGAGGGAATACTTCTCATGCATCCAAAATCCTTGAGCCAACCACTATGCCATTTGTGTCCACCATACCTACCTACTACATGGTATTTCTCCACCATTCCAAAGTAAATTGCTTGAGTGCTACCTTTAAACAATTCAAAAGTTATTACCTCTTATTTGTGTCAATGTTTTATAGCTCATGAGGAAGTATGTGGTGTTTATCTTTCAATCTTGTTGGGCAACTTTCACCAATGGACTAGTGGCTTCATCCGCTTATCCAATAATTTTGCAAAAAGAGCTGGCAATGGGATTCCCAGTCCCAAATTAATTAACAAAAATAGACACTCCTCCATGGTATGTGATTGTTGGACGGCACCCGAAGGATTCGGTTAGCCATGGCTTGAGAAAGCAAAGGTGGGGAGGAGTGTCATCATAATAAAAATAAAATAAAAAGGCACTCCTTCATGGTATGAGATTGTTGGCAGGCACCCGAGGATTCGGTTAGCCATGGTTTGTGAAAGAAAGGTTGGAAGGAGTGCCACCCAAAAATAAAATAAAATGGGAGCCGCTCTTTGAAGGTTTGTCTGGCAAGGGGGTTAGAGTGCCCACTACCATTCATTGACAACAACAAACACCTCTCAAAACTTTACTTTTATACTCTCTTGATGTTTTCAAAATCAAAGCTCTAGCACAAATATAGCAATCGATGCTTCCCTCTGCGAAGGGCCATTCTTTTACTTTTATGTTGAGTCAGTTTACCTATCTCTCTCCACCTTAAGAAGCAAACACTTGTGTGAACTGTGCATTGATTCCTACATACTTGCATATTGCACTTATTATATTACTTTGCATTGACAACTATCCATGAGATATACATGTTACAAGTTGAAAGCAACCGCTGAAACTTAATCTTCCTTTGTGTTGCTTCAATACCTTTACTTTGATTTATTGCTTTATGAGTTAACTCTTATGCAAGACTTATTGATGCTTGTCTTGAAGTACTATTCATGAAAAGTCTTTGCTTTATGATTCACTTGTTTACTCATGTCATTACCATTGTTTTGATCGCTGCATTCATTACATATATTTACAAATAGTATGATCAAGGTTATGATGGCATGTCACTTCAGAAATTATCTTTGTTATCGTTTTACCTGCTCGGGACGAGCAGAACTAAGCTTGGGGATGCTGATATGTCTCGACGTATCGATAATTTCTTATGTTCCATGTTACTTTATTGATGATACCTACATGTTTTATACACATTATATGTCATATTTATGCGTTTTCGAACTAACCTATTAACAAGATGCGAAGTGCCAGTTCTGTTTTCTGCTGTTTTTGGTTTCAGAAATCCTAGTAATATTCTCGGAATTGGACGAAATCAACGCCAAGGTTCCTATTTTGCCGGAAGCATCCAGAACACCGAAACCGTCGGAGAGGGGCCACGGGGGCCCACACATGGTGGTGGCGCGGCCGGGGCCTGGCGCGCCCCCTAGTCGCCCCGTCGACCCTCCGACTCCGCCTCTTCGCCTATTTAAAGGTCCCTGACCTAAAACCCGATAGGAATAAGCCACGGTACGAGAAACCTTCCAGAGCCGCCGCCATCGCGAAGCCAAGATCTGGGGGACAGGAGTCTCTGTTCCGGCACGCCACCGGGACGGGAAGTGGGAAGGCTTCTCCATCGACACCGCTCCCATCTCCACCGCCATCTTCATCACCGCTGCTGCTCCCATGAGGAGGAGTAGTTCTCCATCGAGGCTCGGGGCTGTACCGGTAGCTATGTGGTTAATATCTCTCCTATGTACTTCAATACAATGATCTCATGAGCTGCTTTACATGATTGAGATCCATATGATGAGCTTTGTATCGCTACTAGTTATGTGCTACTCATGTGATGTTATTAAAGTAGTCTATTCCTCCTGCATGGTGTAAAGGTGACTAGTGTGTGCACCGTGTGGTTCTTGTCGTAGGCTATGATCATGATCTCTTGTAGATTGTGGAGTTAATTGTCATTATGATAGTATTGATGTGATCTATTCCTCCTTCATAGTGTAATGTGGACAGTGTGTGCGCTATGTTAGTTCTTGGTTTATTTTGCAATGATCTATTATGCTCTAAGGTTACTTAAACATGAATATCGAATGTTGTGGAGCTTGTTAACTCCGGCATTGAGGGTTCGTGTAATCCTACGCAACGAATGGTGTTCATTATCAAACAAGAGTATATGTAGCACATATGAGAAAGAGTTATTTATTATGCGATCAATGTTGAGAGTGTCCACTAGTGAAAGTATGATCCCTAGGCCTTGTTTCCATCACAAAGAATTGCTTTCCACGCCACAAGCTATTTTCTGGCGCCGCTTGTTTACTGTTTTACTGCATCTTTACTTTCTGCAATATTACCACCATCTATACCACCTGTGTTTTATTATCTCTTCGCCGAACTAGTGCACCTATACATCGACAAGTGTATTAGGTGTGTTGGGGACACAAGAGACTTCTTGCTTTGTGGTTGCGGGGTTGCTTGAGAGGATATCTTTGACCTCTTCCTCCCTGAGTTCGATAAACCTTGGGTGATCCACTTAAGGGAAAACTTGCTGCTGTTCTACAAACCTCTGCTCTTGGAGGCCCAACACTGTCTAGAATAGAGAACTATCAGATTGAACCCACAACATGATTCAAATAGATTCATTACACCGAGCCACATGTCTTGACCTTGCTATACACTACTTCCATTAATCAGTGCAAGAAGGCTTACCTGAGCTGCCTGAACCATGGCAGATTCGAATCCACCTTATCTATCTAGAAATACAACCTTTGCAGAAAGAGGATTTGCAGTATGGGGAGGCTGACATTGGGGACCCATGAGCCAGCAGCGTCGTCAACGTTTTAAAGGTGGCAGGAGATCGAAAGAAAAAATAAGCCAAAAATCAGTTGGTAAACAAATTCAAGAAAAGAAACATTTACCTTTCTGAGAGGATGACATGCGGGACCCATGAGGCAGCAGCATCCTCAACTATTTCAAGGCGGCAGGGGATCAAAAGAAAAAAGGAAATAGCCAGAAATTAATTAGGGTCAAAAATAAATCCATCAAAGGAAACTTTTATTGTTCATAGAGGATGACATGTGGGACCGACTTGCCAGCTGCGTCGTCATCGTTTCAAAGGGGGCAGGGGATCAAAAGAAAAAGGCAAATAGCCAGAAATTAGGGGAAAAAAATAAATCCAACAAAGGAAACTTTTATTGTTCATAGAGGATGACATGCGGGACCCATGAGCCAGCAGCTTCCTCAACGTTTCAAAGTCGGCATGAGATTGAAAGAAAAAGGCAAGTGACATAATATCAGGAGCCAAAAATAATCCAAGAAAAGAAACTTTATTGTACATAGAGGATGACATGCGGGTCCCATTTTGTAGCAGCGGTCTCAACGCTTCCAAGGCGGCACACCGAAAGAAAAATGAAGTAGCCAGAAATCAGGGTGTGAAAAAAAATCCAAGAAAAGAAAGATTTCAATTGGGCTGTATCTGGACATCTGGGCCTTCGAACTATCCTGCTGGGCCTTTTGACTCGTACAATTTCAGCCCACTCCAAAACAGGAAAGGTCGGATTTTTCTCAAAAAAAAAACAGGAAAGTCCTATGCTTCGCAAAAACAAAAAAACAAGGAGATTCAACATATAAGTTTGTTTATGCAGATATAAAGATTTAATTTATCCGTTTGCAATAGCTCAGAGCGAAATACAACGTTTATTGTCTGCAAAATAAAATATCACATGTTTCTTGTACGGGGAGGCTGACATCGGGGACCCATGAGCCAGCAGCGTCGTCAACGTTTCAAAGGCGGCAGGGGATCGAAAATATAAAAAAAGCCAAAAATCAGTTGGTAAAAAAATAGAAGAAAAGAAAACATTTATCGTTCTGAGAGGATGACATGCGGGACCCATGAGGCAGCAGCATCCTCAACGTTTCAAAGTCGGCATGAGATCGAAAGAAAAAGCCAAGTGACATAATATCAGGAGCCAAAAATAATCCAAGAAAAGAAACTTTATTGTACATAGAGGATGACATGCGGGTCCCATTTTGTAGCAGCGGTCTCAACGCTTCCAAGGCGGCACAGGACCGAAAGATTAAAAAGATAGAAGAAAAGAAAACATTTATCGTTCTGAGAGGATGACATACGGGACCCATGAGCCAGCAGCTTACTCAACGTTTCAAAGGTGGCATGAGATCGAAAGAAAAAGGCAAGTGACCAAATATCGGGAGCCAAAAATAATCCAAGATTTATTGTACATAGAGGATGACATGTGGGTCCCATTTTGCAGCAGCGGTCTCAATGTTTGTAATGCGGCTTGAGATCAAAAGAAAAAAAGTAGCTAGTAATTAGGGGGTGAAAAAAAATCCAAGAAAAGAAAGTTGATGGACATAGAGGATGACATGCGGGTCCCTTGAGCCAACACACTCAACGTTTCAAAGGGGGGGGGGATCAAAAGAAAAAGGCAAGCCAAAAATCAGAGGGTGAAAAAAATCCAACAAAGGAAACTTTTATAGCACATAGAGGATGACATGCGGGTCCCATGAGCCAAGGTTCCTCAACGTTTCAAACGTGGCATGAGATCGAAAGAAAAAGGCAAGTGACCAAATATGAGGTGCCAAAAAAACTCCAAGAAAAGAAAGTTGATTGCTCATAGAGGATGACATGCGGGTCCCATTTAGCAGCAGCGGTCTCACCGTTTGAGAGGCGGCAGGGGATCGAAAGAAAAAGGCAAGTGACCAAATATCAGGAGCCAAAAATAATTCAAGAAAAGAAAGTTTTATAGTACATAGAGGATGACATGCGGGTCCCATTTAGCAGCAGCGGTATCACCGTTTGAAGGCGGCAGGGGATCGAAAGAAAAAGGCAAGTGACCAAATATGAGGTGCCAAAAAAATCCAAGAAAAGAAAGTTTTATAGTACATAGAGGATGACATGCGGGTCCCATTTAGCAGCAGCGGTATCACCGTTTGAGAGGCGGCAGGGGATCGAAAGAAAAAGGCAAGTGACCAAATATGAGGTGCCAAAAAAATCCAAGAAAAGAAAGTTTTATAGTACATAGAGGATGACATGCGGGTCCCATTTAGCAGCAGCGGTATCACCGTTTGAGAGGCGGCAGGGGATCGAAAAAAAAGGCAAGTGACCAAATATGAGGTGCCAAAAAAAACTCCAAGAAAAGAAAGTTGATTGCTCATAGAGGATGACATGCGGGTCCCATTTAGCGCAGCGGTCTCAACGTTTCCAAGGCGGCAGGGGATCAAAAGAAAAAGGAAGTAGCCAGAAATAGGGGGTCAAAAAAAATCCAAGAAAAGAAAGAAATTTGGTTCATAGAGGATGACAAGCGGGACCCATGATCCTGCATCGTAAACGGCTCGATCGGAGAGTGTTGAACGAGATGGCGCGATCGAGAAAAAAATAATGCTAGAGAGGCTGCCATCTGGGCCCTACATCCCTGGGCGGTGCGGATTTGCGTTGACTCGGCCGGCGAACCCGAGAATTCGCGATGCACCACGTCCCGGGCCACCATACGCGACGTTTTGGCCGCTTTCGTCGGGCTAGGTGGCCTCAAAAACGAGAAAAAAAAGTTTTGACATGCACCAGACCAAAAATCGTCGGCCATGGTACACCAGCAACCACGGCCTAATTCAAGTTGCTCATTTGACTTGGATAGGAGAGTGTATTCACTCTTCAAAGCTTTGTGAGCTTTGTCTAGTTCATCTAGATCCTTCACAAGTTTCTCATGATCAACACCAAATTGGGCCATTTCCTTTTTAAGCAATTTAGTCTTAGCCCTAGCAAGATCTCTAGCTTTAGTGAGCTTGTTAATTTTATCTTGAGGCTCTTCAAGATTTTCTAGCCTCTCCTCAAGAGAAGCTATAGTTTCTTGACTTTCCTCAAGAGCATTTTTAAGAGCATGGATTTCAAGAGAGTCTTCTCTCTCTATTTGACCCTTTTTCTCAAGAGTATCATTTTGTTGAGCTAAACGAGCCATGAGATTTGAAACATGCTTTTTGTTGATACCTTGTAGGTTAAACATGAATTCATCAAACTCTAGCATTTCTTGTTTCACTTTTAGACTAGCATCATCAACCCCTAGATCACTTGATATGTTAGGCATAGAGGGGCTAGGAGATGATACCTCGGAGGATTTGGCCATGAGACAACTTTCTTCCTCCACATGAATGATCTCATTGGGGGATTCACTTGGTGATGAAGAGTTAGTGGAGAGGGAGGCAAGAGCGACCAATCCATTAGAGGTTGCATCTTCTTCATCATCAACATCATCATCTCCGGAGGTATATTCTTCTTGAGTTGATAGCACAATAGATGTGTGTTATCACCAGAATTTGACCAAGTCAGAGGTGGGCCGCGATCAAGACGAGCTTGAAGATATATGCGTGGAGACACATAGAGAATCGGCCTTGTGTATCAAGTTGGGCTAGTTAGCCCATGTATCTTTGTATAGTAGGTTACGTAAAAGTTAGAATCTATCTCGTGCACGGTTTGGTGCACGTCCACATTAGAAAGTCCGCTGGACTATAAATATGTACCTAGGGTTTATGGAATAAACAACAACCAACGTTCAACACAAACCAATCTCGGCGCATCGCCAACTCCTTCGTCTCGAGGGTTCCTCCGGTAAGCATCATGCTGCCTAGATCGCATCTCGCGATCTAGGCAGCACAAGCCTGCCTAGTTGTTCATGCGTTGCTCGTACTGAAGCCTTTTTGATGGCGAGCAACGTAGTTATCGTAGACGCGTTAGGGTTAGCATCGTTCTTAGCATCATATGCTCGCGTAGTGCAACCCTTGCGCGTCTAGCCGTCCTTGTGCCTCATCATGGGTGCAGGGGCGGCACCCCGCTTGATCTTTGTTTAGTAGATCTGATCCGTTATGGTCGATCCTTGATTCATCAAGGATTAGTTTAATATCTGCAATAGTTAGGCCTTACAAAGGGTTGGAGGATCCAGCGGCATGCAGGTGTAGTTTGCTGCCCCTAGACAGGACGTTCCGAGGATCAACCTAGTGTTGGTTTTTAGGCCTTGTCTAGGGCTGGCTTACGTTTACCGTGCGTGAGCGCGAGGCCCAATCGTGAGTAGGATGATCCGATTATGCGGTGAAAACCCTAGATCGTCGTGGATCTCATACGCTTTATTTTGATCAAGCAGGACCACCATATATTCGGCCACCTTGGACGAATCATGGGTGAATCGGCTCCCTGAGGCGATTCACAGGACAACCTGAGAGCCGATCGAGGCTCGTATTTAACGTGTACGTGTGTGCCCTGCAGGAAACTAAGCGAGGCATCATCCACCTTCCTGACCAGGTATAGGTCAGGTGGCACGCCCTTGCGACCCGCATCGGCGCGCGACCAGGAGGCTTTGCGGGCCGTCGCTCTGAGGGACTGGGGCCAGCCGCAGCCCTAGTCATTCCCGGCTCTACCGTGTTGGCCAGTCGCTGCCCGCCGGTGGGTTTCTGACGCCAACACATTCTGGCACGCCCGGTGGGACTATCTTCAACGACAGATCTTCAACGACAAATCATCGACATCCACCACATCGCCATCTACATCAGAGATGGCGGAAAGCACTCCGGTCAAGCACGAGGGCCTGGCTGACGACCTCAAGAGGAAGCATAACAAGGCCAAGGCGGCCCTCGAAACCGAACTCATCGGCTCCTATGGGAAGACCCGTTCACACGGCATCAGGCTCGACGGAGACACACGTCCTTTGCCTGGCGACAACACGGTCGATCTCAGCCACTCCATAAGGGAACCAGGGTTCTCGTTCGATGCCAATATGGCAGGGTTCGTGATTCGCCATGACGCGGACAAAGCGGAGAGCAGCCACGCTCGTGGCAGAGAGAAGGAGGGAGCCGGTCCGCGAGACCGGCCCCAAGACGGCAATAAACGGTACCTGGCCAAGGAGGAGGTGAGGAACCCACAGCGTCCACGCTCGTTTCCCGAGCACCTCCTCAGCAAATACGATCAGCCATACGACCGACATCACCGCTACGGCGAAGGCGAGCAAAGAGATCATCGGTCTGATGCGGACGGGAGGTATCGTCGGACCAACGGCCACGACGACGGGTATGAACGTCGCGCCGGAGGAAGGTCTGAAGAGTCGGACAACGTGGATAGGCACTGGGACTGCCCTTTCTTCAGACACTGCTGGGATACCGGAATGAGCCGATTACCAACAATCGGCAATTGCCCACAATGTAAACGAAAGGAGAAGGGTACAGCTAAGGTGTCGTGTTCGAGCGTCTAGGGCCTCTCCCGCCTCGGAGCAAGCGTACCGAGTCCGTTCAGGAAGAGGATCACGAGGAACTAGAGGACGGTGATGAAGACGACAAGTATCATCGGCCAAGATGGTGTCCTGACGGACTCAGCCGCTCCCAGAAACGAAGGGTTCAGCGATTACGTGCGTTGGAAGAAGCCGAAAGGGTATATCTGCACGCGTTGAGGAAGGCGCGGCCTGACCTGGCCGCCAAAATTCAGCGAACCCTGGATGAAGAGGGTCTGCCACAAAGGAAAGAGTGGCGCCCTAGGCAAAGGAAAGCCGATGATGAAACATCGGCTGGGACCAACATGGTTTTTATCCTTCCTGCGGAATTTAGCGCTCCAAGGTTATATGAAGCACCTGTGGCACAACTGGACTGCGGCCCACGGCCGGTCATCTTCGAGAAGCCGCGAGAAAGGAGTTACAGGCATCTAAAGGCCCTGTATTTACGAGGTTACATCAATGGGCAGCTTGTCAATAAGATGTTGGTGGACACCGGAGCGGCAGTCAACATTATGCCATACTCCATGCTACGGCGGTTGGGACGCTCCAGCTCGGATTTGATCAAAACCAATGTAACGTTGAGCGATTTCAATGGCCAAGCATCTGACGCGCAAGGTGTTCTGAATGTGGATCTGACCGTAGGAAGGAAGACTATCCCTACAACGTTCTTTGTTGTCGACAGCAAAAGTACCTATGCTGTAATATTAGGGAGGGATTGGATCCACGCCAATTGTTGCATCCCATCCACGATGCACCAATGCCTGATACAGTGGGATGGAGATGAAGTGGAGGTCGTCCACGCCGATGACTCAGTCGAGATTTCAACAGCCGGCATGGGTATTTGGGAGGCATCAGGTCAAGAACCGCTCTCGGGCATCAATTTGGACGACTGCGAACGCATCGATGTGACAAAGAACGGGGTAAGATTAGTTCTATCCACCGGGCTGACCGTATAACGGGAACAACATCGATGGACAAATGTGTCGAGGCTGATCCTTGCGATCGGCCCCAAGGGTTTGTGGAAGAACATCATAAAACCTTCACCGGGCAAGCAATGTGGAGGCCGATTCCAGCAATCGGCCAAAATTATCCCCACCACCTATTTGGCCTGGGATTGATATTTGACCCAGCAGGGACTGCCTGAAGAGCCGATACCATCAATTACTTGACAAAATCGGCTCGGGGGGCACACAGAGGGATGGTACGGAGTTGGGGACGGATGTCAAGTTTCCAGCAGAACAGCTCAAGTGTGGGGGCCGATACATAAACAAATCGGCCACAAAAAATCGAAGACATCAAAACTTCTGAGCACAGCCGATGCATGGCCATCGGGCAGTCATCAGGCAGCGAGGCTCCACTGAGGGCTCTTCTCAATAGAATGATTGATACCCCCAGCGGATCATGGTGTTGACAATGTCGGGTCGCAGCCCCGTGAAGCAGTATGTCTCTGGAATCTCGCAACTCGGAGACTGTCAGGGAGACAGTTGACCCTGAAGGGTCCTTCATTATAGGAAGCCGATTTTTTCCCAGTCGGCTAGCCCTACATCTCAGCTTGCCTGAAGAATGATGCTGTGGTCACCAGAAACATCAGTGTCTACATACAGACCAATTGAGCGACACGCACGGGGCTTTGTGATGGGCACCTACCGGAACCAGATGGCCAGCCCGCTGGATTGGCTAGTAGGGCTCGTAATCTTGTTGAGGACTCATGGGGCAAAGCCGACGCTTGGCCAACGACTCAAGGGGTTTGGTGAGTTTCACAGAGCATCCATCACCAAATCGGCAGTGTTAGCGCAAGCTTGCGGATCAGTCTAGGGTCATGAGAACAGCCGATGATCTTGAAGAGCCGAATCATTCTAGCCGAGCTATTCGCACCAGAAGCTGCATCAGTTCGCCCAAGAGGATGAGCTAATTAAGACAGCAAGGTGGATCCTCGGTTCAAGGGAACTGCTGACCCTTCCAAAATTTGCCAAAGGCTGGCTCCTTGAGCCTAACACAGTGATACAGTTGGGAAACCGATAATGGCTCAATCAGCTTGTCTGCTTTTATCCTCGCCTGAGCTAAGGCTCGGGGGGCAGCTCGCCCTTTAAGGATTCCTTGTTCTATGGAGCCGATTTGGTTAAAATCGGCTTGCTCTGCATCGTAACTCGTCAAGAGGGG
Source organism: Lolium multiflorum (assembly GCA_030979885.1). Classification (NCBI taxonomy): domain Eukaryota; kingdom Viridiplantae; phylum Streptophyta; class Magnoliopsida; order Poales; family Poaceae; genus Lolium; species Lolium multiflorum. The sequence goes on along the minus strand of CM061747.1, from coordinate 115,576,084 downwards.
GTGAGTTATTGCAGACGGGAAGGGCTGGAGGTAATGGGAGGAAGCAACGATCGCTGACGGACTTTGGACCAGGCGAGACTACGAAGAGATGAGGCATTATTAGGACAGTGGCGAAAAGGTTCTGGTAGATGAGAATGCCGCTGAGGTCCATTAGTCCGTGTGGTTGAGTTTGCATTTCCAGGATCTAGGATTTGCGCGATTGCGGCTCGTCCTAGGGGTGGAGGTCTGGATGGATCTACCTCGAGTTTATCATGAGAGTCCGATGCGTTGCCATCGGCTCCTTAAAGCGCCGACCAGTTTGGCAATCGGCAAGTACGGTATAAAGAGCAATCGGCTAAATTATCATAAAAAAGGACGACAGGATCGAGTTGGGGAAGTTCTCCATTGATTAACTAGAGTTCTTACATAAAGAGCTGATTGCTCTCAAAAGAAGATCCTAGGGGCTACATTGCCCATCTACTACTGATGGCCCTGAGCTAAGATCCTATCTAGGGGCCGTTGCTGCCTTCGTCGTCGTCGCCATCATCACCGTCGTCGGCGCTGCTCCCAGCCGGCTCGTCGTCGCTGCTGTAGCGACCGCCGGCAGGACCTTCGTTGTCCTCGTCTTCTTCATCAGCGCCGTCGTCGTCGCTGTCAAAATCGCTGAGATTGCCGGGCCAGGGGCAGTGGCGCTTGGCCGGCGGCTCGTCGGAGGAGCTGTCATCTTCTTCCTCCTCCTCCGGCCTCTCCTCTTCGGAGGAGGGGGCCCCGTCCCAGGGAAGGTGGTCGTCGTCGCTTTCCTCCACCGCCTCCTCCCTGGCAAGGAAGGAGAGGTCGCTCTCCCCGTCGGTCAGGGACTGGTCGTCCTCTGACCAGGTGGAGAAGTCGTGGCTTGGCTCATCCCCGGCCTCGATGGCGCGGCGAATGTTGGCCGCGTGAGCTTCCTCCGGATTCCATTCCGGCGTCGGCTCGCGGGAAGAGGAATACTCGATGGGAGAGCCCGATGAGGCAGAGGAAGAAGAGGACATGGTGGCGCAGGAGGGTTTTTTGGGGCTGATGCGAAGGAGATGCAGGAATAAACTGTGCGGAGTGGTTAAATAACGGGGATATAGTGGGAGTTTAATGCCCAAGCAGTTTCCAAGGACGTGGTGCCCGAACCGTCAAATCGTGCAGAGAAGGTGTGGAGGCAAGACGTCATCATGAGGTATACTGCGGCAGTTGCTCTGCCACGACGTGACCCGCGAGGAAAAAGCGTAATGATTTTGGAAATGTCATTTCCAAAACCAGGGGGGCATGTGTTATCACCAGAATTTGACCAAGTCAGAGGTGGGCCGCGATCAAGACGAGCTTGAAGATATATGCGTGGAGACACATAGAGAATCGGCCTTGTGTATCAAGTTGGGCTAGTTAGCCCACGTATCTTTGTATAGTAGGTTACGTAAAAGTTAGAATCTATCTCGTGCACGGTTTGGTGCACGTCCACATTAGAAAGTCCCTTGGACTATAAATATGTACCTAGGGTTTATGGAATAAACAACAACCAACGTTCAACACAAACCAATCTCGGCGCATCGCCAACTCCTTCGTCTCGAGGGTTCCTCCGGTAAGCATCATGCTGCCTAGATCGCATCTCGCGATCTAGGCAGCACAAGCCTGCCTAGTTGTTCATGCGTTGCTCGTACTGAAGCGTTTTTGATGGCGAGCAACGTAGTTATCGTAGACGCGTTAGGGTTAGCATCGTTCTTAGCATCATATGCTCGCGTAGTGCAACCCTTGCGCGTCTAGCCGTCCTTGTGCCTCATCATGGGTGCAGGGGCGGCACCCCGCTTGATCTTTGTTTAGTAGATCTGATCCGTTATGGTCGATCCTTGATTCATCAAGGATTAGTTTAATATCTGCAATAGTTAGGCCTTACAAAGGGTTGGAGGATCCAGCGGCATGCAGGGTGTAGTTTGCTGCCCCTAGACAGGACGTTCCGAGGATCAACCTAGTGTTGGTTTTTAGGCCTTGTCTAGGGCTGGCTTACGTTTACCGTGCGTGAGCGCGAGGCCCAATCGTGAGTAGGATGATCCGATTATGCGGTGAAAACCCTAGATCGTCGTGGATCTCATACGCTTTATTTTGATCAAGCAGGACCACCATATATTCGGCCACCTTGGACGAATCATGGGTGAATCGGCTCCTGAGCCGATTCACAGGACAACCTGAGAGCCGATCGAGGCTCGTATTTAACGTGTACGTGTGTGCCCTGCAGGAAACTAAGCGAGGCATCATCCACACCTTCCTGACCAGGTATAGGTCAGGTGGCACGCCCTTGCGACCCAGCATCGGCGCGCGACCAGGAGGCTTTGCGGGCCGTCGCTCTGAGGGACTGGGGCCAGCCGCAGCCCTAGTCATTCCCGGCTCTACCGTGTTGGCGGTCGCTGCCCGCCGGTGGGTTGACGCACAATAGATGTGTCCAAGGAGGACCTTGCCATGAAGCAATGTGCATTCTTGATATGAGGATTCTCATTGGGGGATTCAAAGAGAGATGAAGAGGGAATGTTGGTAGTGACAATGGCGGCCACTTCCTTTGAGCTTTCTTCTTCATCATCACTAGAGCTTTCAACTTCATCGGAAGAATATTCTTCCCTAGTCACTAGCACAACTCTTGGGTGCCTCTTGCCCTTCTTGGTCTTGTTGTTGTAGAATTTCTTGTTGGGGGCTTTTGAATATTTGCCCTTTGATTCTTTGCTCTTGTCCTTGGGAATGAGCCTTCCATTATGAAGCTCTCTATTCTCATAGGGGCATTCGGCAATGAAGTGGCGCTTGTCATCACAATTGTAGCATGATCTTGTCTTTGGACCAAAGCTAGTGAACCCACTCTTGTGGTTTCTCTTGATGTTGTCTTCCTTGGCCTTGGAGGGATCAACCCAAAAGGACTTTGCATGGAAGGCCATGTGATCATGGTAGTGGCATTCCAAATCTTCCGGATAGGACATACTCCAAGATGCCCTATATTGTTCTTGAGGGTGCACTTCTTCTACGGAGTTGACCGTCAAGGCAAGATTGTTCCCTTTTGCCATACCAATGGCACGATTGCGAGAGTCATGGGAGTTTTGCTCGAGCACCTTGAGGGCTTGCATCTCGTGCACGGCTTGTTGAGAGGTGAGAGAGGAATAGCATTCTCTCCCAACAAGAGTCTTGACATCAATGGGTTCAAACGGCATCATGCAATCAATGTACTTATCCTTGATCCAAGAGTCATTGATGTGGGTGGCACCCACAATCCGGAAAGCATCGGCAACGGTGATGAGTCTTGCATACATGTCTTCATGATCTTCATCCGGTAGCCTCATGAATCCTTCGGCTTTATTCTTAAGAGAATTGTACTTGTTTCTTCTCGTGCTTTCACTTCCAATGCAACTAGCGGCCAAACCATCCCAAGCTTCCTTGGCGGTGGTGAAGTTCCGAACACGAGACAAATCCTTTGTCCCCACACTAGTTTGGATCATGTGCAAGGCCGTGACATTGAGTTGACTATCAACCGCTTCTCTTCTAGTCAACTTGTTGGGGTTGTAGGGCTTGAAGCCTTCCTCGATGATTCTCCAAAGTTCATTGGAGGCACTACAAACATGAGAACGAAACTCAAATTGCCATGTATCGTAATCTTTCATATTAAACTTAGGTGGGTCTCCCCGAATGTTCAAATGAGGATGGGGAACCGGGATATCGGGAGATAGGAAAGGTGGAGCTACTCGATTGTAGCTCTCACCTCCACTAGTTTCCCTAGGAGATGCAATGGGAGATTTGATAATGTTTAAGTTATCACCTTCCACGGGTTTGGTAGAGGAGGGTAATGCCGAAGCACCTCCCTCTTCTAACACACCCGTGTCCTTTACCTCTATGACGGGATCCCTAGGACCGGAGTCAAAAGCTCGGAAATCATTTTTCTCATGCTTTCCATTTGAGCGTCCATGGAGGTTCTCAACGAATTGATGTCCTCCATGGTGACCAACTTACCGGCCTCTTCCGAAGGCCCATCGTCCGGCATACTCTTAGGCGGTTAAGCCCGAAATAAGAGCCGAGGCTCTGATACCAATTGAAAGGATCGTATGCCGCACCTAGAGGGGGGGGAATAGGTGCTAACCAATTTTTAGTTCTTTTTCAATTTAGGCTTGACACAAAGGTAAATTCTCTAGATATGCAACTAAGTGAATTTACCTATATGACAAGGTTATCAACTAAGCAAGATATAGCTACGCAATATATAGGAGAGAGAATAGGATAGAGGTAACCGAGAGTGTAGCACGCGATGACACGGAGATGATTCCCGTAGTTCCCTTCCTTTGCAAGAAGGTACGTCTACGTTTGGAGGAGTGTGGTTGCTACGCAAGCCAAACCAACAGCCACGAAGGCTTCACTCAGATCTCCTGTGAGCAACGCCACGAAGGCCTAGCCCACTTCCACTAAGGGATTTCCTCGAGGCGGAAACCGGGCCTTTACAAAGTTCTTGGGGCACACATCCACAACCGAATTGGAGGCTCCCAAATCTGTAACAACACAACAATCAACAACAATACATCAACACAAATCAACTAGGGATCCAAAGAGGAACACTAGCAAGGGGGCCCTCAAACAAATGAGGGGGAAATGAAAATCGCTTCGGTGAGGATGTAGATCGGTGGCTTCTCCTTCGAATCTCCAAAGATCAAGAGCTTTGGTTGGGGGAGGAAGGAGATCTTGCAAATCTTGTGTTCTTGAGGTGGCTCTAATGGTGGTGAAGCTTGGCAGATATTTCTTGCAATGATTGAGCAAAGGAGGAAGGAAGAAGAAGAGGGGTATAAATACCCCTCCCCAAAATCCAGCCGTTGGGGCTTCCGGGGGGCCGGATATTCCGGCCTAAGGCCGGATAATCCGCCCCCCGGATAATCCGGCCTCAGGTACAAAACCGGGACAATGTCCGGCAAAATATCGGCCTCTATCCAGGACAAGCTTTTCTTCAGGTCCTTAGCCATTTTCGAGGGGCCGGATATTTCGAAATGTCCGGCCCGGATAATCCGGCCACAGGACAAAACCAGGACAATATCCGAGCAAATGTCCGGCCCCAATCTAGAGCTGAGAAATTCCTCGAGTCCTTAGCAGCGGGGCCGGATATTTTGGAAATATCCGGCCCGGATTATCCGGCCTGATGAACTTTTTGCTGATTCTTTTTGACAGCACTGACCACTGATGACCCACAAGTATAGGGGGTGTATCGTAGTATCTTTGATAAGTAAGAATGTCGATCCCAACGAGGAGCAGAAGGTGTTGTCAAGTAGTTTCGATGAAGGATTCACTGTAAATGCTCACAAACAAGTATTCAAGGGGTTTTGATGTAATAGATGAATAAAGTACGAGTAAGTAAAATGCGAGAGAAATAATTGCAGCGAGTGGCCCAATCCTTTTTAGCACAAAGGACAAGCCGGTTTGTTTACTTATAATGACCAAACGTTCTTGAGGACACACGGGGATTTTAGTCTAGTGCTTTCGCTTCATGTAGCTAAATAATCTTCATTGTTTTGATAAGTGTTGTGTGGGTGAACCTATGCTAATGCACCGCCCTTACTAGGACTAATACATACTTGTGATTATACCCCTTGCAAGCATCCGCAACTACAAGAAAGTAATTAAGATAAATCTAACCACAGCCTTAAACTCTGAGATCCTGCGATCCCTCTTGCATCGATATACTAACGGGGGCTCAGGTTTCTGTCACTCCGGCAACCCCGCAATTAGCAACCGAATACAAGATGCACTCCCCTAGGCCCATAAATGGTGAAGTATCGTGTAGTCGACGTTCACACGACACCACTAGAAGAATGACACCACAACTTAAATATCATAACATTGAATATTACTCAACCATAGTTCATTACTAACATTTAGACTTCACCCATGTCCTCAAGAACTAAACGAACTACTCACGAGACATCATATGGAATACAATCAGAGGTGATATGATGATGAATAACAATCTGAACATAAACCTTGGTTCTATGGTTTCACTCAATAGCATCAATAACAAGTAGAAATTAACACCGGGAGAGTTTCCCCTATCAAACAATCAAGATCCAACCCAAATCGTTACAGCGGTGACGAGGTGCAGCGGTGGTGATGGCGGTGTAGATGGTGGAGATGATGATGATGATGATGGAGATGATGTCCAGCTCGATGACGATGGCGATGCGTCGATTTCCCCCTCCGGAGGGAATTTCCCCGGCGGATTCCTGCGCCCAGGAGCTCTTTCTCTCTGGTGTTCTCCCCGCAGAGGCGGTAACTCTTCGTGAGGTACCCTCTGTGGCTTAGGTCTTCGGGACGAAGGGTTTCGCGAAGAAAAGGAGGCGAGAGGGGCTGTGGGCCCCCCTCCTCATAGGGCGGCGCGGCCAGGCCTTGGGCCGCGCCGGCCTATGGGGTGGGCCCACCTCGGGTCCCCTCTTCTCCCCCTTCGGCTCCCTCCGTCATCTGGAAAAATAGGATTTTTGGTATAATTTCCTTCCACAGTTGATCTTCCGAAATATTGCGTTCTGACGGTGCTTTTTCCAGCAGAATCCTGGCTCCGGTGCTTGATCCTCCAATAATGATGAAACATGCAAAATAGATGAAATAACATAAGTATTGTGTCCAAATATGAAATATATCAATGAATAACACAAATTATGATATAAAATAGTGATGCAAATTGGACGTATCAACCCCCCAAGCTTAGACCTCGCTTGTCCCCAAGCGAAACTGAGCTCAATAAACAAGACCACATGTTTATGGAGTGAAGAGTCGATAAATAAAATACGAACAAGAAGCATCATATTGATTCACACAAGACATTCTAGTAAACATTCTCTTCATATAACTCAACTTGAAATAAGTAAAGAGAAATCACAAGTAAAGGTGCATAGGAAATCATAAATGGTTATGGCAAACTTTGTTCTTGGTCAAAGAACTACTAACGAATTGTACTTCTAAGCAAAGCTTTCATATTAGAATTTATATAGCTGGGCTTTCATTCTCAATCATAACAATCTCCTCATAATCATTGATAACTTCAAAGTCATATTCATTCAGATAAAATTTGTACTAAACAAGAAAGTATAAAAGACATGATTAACTGAATCATAGCATAAATGGTTGGTTCACAACAACTCAATTGCTTGCTTGAGATAGAGGGAAATAGGTTTACTGACTCAACATAAAAGTAAAAGATAGGCCCTTCGCAGAGGGAAGCAGGGATTAAATCATGTGCTAGAGCTTTTCAAGTTTTGAAATCATGTAAAGAGCATAAAAGTAAGATTTTGAGCGGTGTTTGTTGTTGTCAACGAATGGTAGCGGGCACTCTAACCCCTTGCCAAACGAACCTTCCAAGAGCGGCTCCCATGAGGGACGGCATCTCTACCAGCAAGGTAGATCATCCCCCTTCTCTTTTGTTTACACATGTATTTTAGTTTTATTAAGGATGACACTCCCCCAACCTTGGCTTTCTCAATCCATGGCTAACCGAATCCTCGGGTGCCTTCCAACATTCACATACCATGGAGGAGTGTCTATTGCAAAATTAAGTTGCTTACTGATAAATCAGGGCAAAACATGTGAAGAGAATTATTAATGAAAGTTATTAATTGGGGCTGGGAACCCCGTTGCCAGCTCTTATTGCAAAATTATTGGATAAGCGGATGTGCCGCTAGTCCATTGGTGAAAGTCCGCCCAACAAGATTGAAAGATAAAACACCACATACTTCCTCATGAGCTATAAAACATTGACACAAATAAGGAGTAGTATAGTTTGAATTATTTAAAGGTAGCACATGAAGTATTTACTTGGAATGGCAGAAAATACCATGTAGTAGGTAGGTATGGTGGACACAATTGGCATAGGTTTGGTCTAAGGTTATGGATGTATGAGAAGCATTCCCTCTCAATACAGGTCTTTGGCTAGCAAGGTTTGATAGCAAGCATAAAGGTTGAGGGAAACAAACAAATATACATATGATAGAACAATCATGCATCTTTCTCATAAGCACAAGCAATTTTAACTTCAGAATACTAAACTCATTAGCATAGAGATAATAGAGTAATATATCTAAGTGTATTTCTCTCTTCTATTTAAACATCATGGTGTTGCTATTGACCAATGCTAAGTTTGCCAAAACCAAATAGATTTACTTGATGCTCCCAAAGTGATATCAATACTAATGTCAAGAGTAATCATATAATGGAGATTGCAAACTAAAATAAGGTGTGCAAAAAGTAAATGATAAGACTTCTCATTAATATTCCATAACGATAACTCACACCAACGGATACATAGATAACCAACTAAGAGAGATACTTCCACATTGCATACTATTCCATATGATAATTTCCCTACTCATGATATGACACTACTTGATAGTAAAAGATAAAGGTAGTGATGATGTGATACCGCGGCACTCCCCCAAGCTTGGAACAAACCAAGGGGATGCCAATACCGATGATGAATTACTCCTTCGGTGATGATGGCGAATCCTTGCCATCATCAGACTTCCATGGAAGAGGCTCTCCATCAACAAAAGACATCTTGGTCTCCGGAAACCTGAAACTAGCAGCATGACTTATGCGCTTAAACCTGTTTTCATACTCACAGTTTTGATTATGAACATCATAGAGTTGAGCTTGGAGTTTGTTGGTGGTGTCGTGAAGTGAGAAGATATCGTCCCACAACTTTGCAGTCTCCCTCTTGTGTCCATCAATGAGTTCAGACACAATCTTGTGAAAGATGTCCACTTCACGCTCAGCCATCTTCTTGTAGTTGAAGACCTCTTGTTCCAGTTTCTCCATCCTGTCTTCCAAACTCCCTTCTCCCTTAGGACCTTGGACATCTTTGATCTGCAACTCTCCATCTACGAGCAGCAATTCTTTGGGGTGCATCTTCAGCTCGTTCATGTACGGGTTGACGACGTCCTCAAAGAAGTTGTCCTTCTGAGTTCCCGACGAAGACATGGTGGATCTAGATCCGAAGCAGATCCTGGCAGAAAACAGCTCGAAACAAAACACGACGAGAAAACGATATACGGACCTCCAGGGGTCCGGGGGATTATATAGCAAATATTTTTACGATAAAAGGAAGGTTCCAGGCCGAAAACGAGTGGAAAAGGGACAACGAGGCGGTGTCCTCATAGGTCGGCGCGGCCAGGCTGGGGCCCGCGCCGGCCTATGGGGGCACGCCCTCGTGCGTCTCCTCCACTCCGTTTCGATCCCGTAATTTTTCATATTTTCCAAAAACAGCAGAAATATTGTTCGGAAAGCTAAACGCGGACTTTTTATTACCTGTACTGTTACCTATTCAAAGTCGAGTTCTGGCGGATTGTCAATTTGTCCTTTGATGAAAGCCTCCGGTGTTTCCACTTGAATAATATCAACATCAACATTATAAGAATCACCCGAGATATAATGCTTGAGTCTTTGTCCATTCACCACTTGTGTAGCATTGCCTTGGAGAGAGCTAATTTTAATTGCTCCTGAACGATACACCTCCTCAACAACATATGGTCCTTCCCACTTCGAGAGTAATTTCCCTGCAAAGAATCTGAGACGAGACCGATACAATAGGACTTTATCCCCAATATTAAACTCTCTTTTGATGATCCTTCTATCATGCCATTTCTTAACTTTTTCTTTAAAGAGTTTAGCATTTTCATAAGCTTCACTTCTCCATTCATCTAGAGAACTTAATTGCAACAACCTCTTATTACCGGCTAGTTTCGGATCTTTATTTAGTTCTCTAACAGCCCAATAAGCTTTGTGCTCTAGTTCTAAAGGTAAATGACAAGCTTTTCCATAAACCATTTTATACGGTGACATACCCATGGGATTTTTATAAGCAGTTCTATAAGCCCATAGTGCTTCCTTCAATTTACTAGCCCAATTCTTTCTAGATTTATTAACGGTCTTTCCCAAAATAGATTTAATCTCTCTATTTGATAATTCTACTTGACCACTAGTTTGAGGGTGATAAGCGGAAGCAATTCTATGATTAATACCATACTTAGCAAGAGTTTTTCTAAAACCTCCATGAATAAAATGAGAACCTCCATCAGTCATAATATATCTAGGTACTCCAAATCTAGGAAAAATAATATCTAAAAGCATTTTTAAAGAGGTCTCACCATCAGCACTTTTCGTAGGTATAGCTTCTACCCATTTAGTAACATAATCAACAGCGACAAGTATATGAGTGTTACCTTCTGAAGAAGGGAAAGGACCCATGAAGTCGAATCCCCAACAATCGAATGGTTCAATAACAAGAGTATAATTCATAGGCATTTCATTGCGTCTAGAGATATTACCAACTCTTTGACATTCATCACAAGATAAGATAAACTTCCTTGCATCTTTGAAAAGTGTTGGCCAATAAAAACCTGATTGCAGAACCTTTTGTGCGGTTCTATCTCCAGCGTGATGTCCTCCATAAACACTACCATGACATTTACTCAATATCTCCTGTTGTTCATATTCAGGAACACATCTTCGCATAATACCATCTACTCCTTCTTTATATAAGTGTGGGTCATCCCAAAAATAATGCCTCAAGTCATAAAAGAATTTCCTCCTTTGCTGAGCTGAAAAGGTTGGAGGCAAATACTTTGAAACAATAAAGTTAGCATAATCTGCATACCAAGGGCTCTCTCGCGAGCTCACCTTTATTACAGCCAATTGTTCATTTGGAAAACTATCATTAACAGGAACAGGATCATAAGCAATATTTTCCAATCTAGACAAATTATCAGCAACAGGATTATCAGCACCTTTCCTATCTATAATATGTAAATCAAATTCTTGCAAAAGAAGTACCCATCTAATAAGCCTTGGCTTAGCATCTTTCTTTGTCATAAGGTATCTAATTGCAGCATGATCAGTATGAATCGTGACTTTTGAATCAACAATATAGGGTCTAAACTTGTCACAAGCAAAGACTACAGCTAACAATTCCTTTTCAGTTGTAGCATAATTTCTTTGAGCAGCATCAAGAGTCTTACTAGCATAATGAATAACATTTAATTTTTTATCTACTCGCTGTCCAAGAACAGCGCCTACAGCAAAATCACTAGCATCACACATAATTTCAAAAGGCAAATTCCAATCAGGAGGTTCAACTACAGGAGCAGTTGTTAAGGCTTTCTTTAGAGTTTCAAAAGCTTCCTTACAATCATCATCAAAAACAAAAGGTACATCTTTTTGAAGAAGTAAGAGGCTTTGAAATTTTAGAAATCTTTAATAAATCTCCTATAAAACCCAGCATGACCAAGAACACTACGAATACCTTTAACATCCCTCGGATAGGGCATCTTCTCAATTGCTTCAACTTTAGCTCTATCAACTTCAATACCTCTCTCGGAAATTTTATGTCCCAATACAATTCCTTCATTAACCATAAAGTGGCATTTCTCCCAATTAAGAACAAGGTTAGTTTCTTCACATCTCTGCAAAACTTTATCGAGGTTTCGCAAGCAATTATCAAAAGAATTCCCATAGACAGAAAAATCATCCATGAACACCTCTACAATACTCTCGCAAAAGCCATGAAAAATAGCAGACATGCATCTTTGAAAAGTAGCAGGAGCATTACATAAACCAAAAGGCATACGCCTATAAGCATAAGTTCCATAAGGACAAGTAAACGTGGTTTTCTCTTGATCTTTAGCTTTAACAGCAATTTGTGAAAACCCAGAATAACCATCAAGAAAGCAAAAATGAGTATTTTTAGATAACCTTTCTAGCATTTGATCAATAAAGGGTAAAGGGTAATGATCTTTCTTAGTAACTTTATTAACTTTTCGAAAATCAATGCACATTCTATACCCTACAACTACTCTTTGAGGGATGAGCTCATCATTATCATTAGGCACAACAGTCATTCCTCCTTTCTTAGGAACACAATGCACAGGACTAACCCATCTACTATCAGCAATAGGATATATAATACCAACTTCAAGAAGTTTTAATACCTCATTCCTTACCACCTCCTTCATCTTCGGAATTAGACGACGCTGATGTTCAACAACAGGCTTTGCATCATCTTCCATATTAATAGCATGTTGGCAAATAGAAGGAGAAATCCCTTTCAAATCATCAAGAGTATAGCCAATAGCTCCTCGGTGTTTCTTCAATATTTCCAATAACCTTTCTTCCTCAATCTCTGAAAGCTTAGAACTAATAATAACAGGATATATTTTCTTATCATCAATATGAGCATATTTAAGGTTATCAGGTAAAGGCTTTAAATCAAAAACAGGATCTTCCTTTGGTGGCGGTGTTGTACCCAAATCTTCCACCGGTAAATCATGCTTGAGAATAGGTTGGCGAAGAAAAATTTCCTCAAGCTCATCTCTTTCTTTCCTAAAAACTTCACTCTCGCTATTCTCCAAATGTTGCTGCAAAGGATTATTAGGAACAAGAACAATAGATGCACACTGCTCCATTTTAAAATCATTACTAGGCAAATCAGCTTTATAAGGAGTTTTGGTAAATTTAGAGAAGTTAAACTCATAAGATTCACCAGCAAATTTAGTCAAAATTTTCTCTTTCTTGCAATCTATAATAGCTCCACAAGTATTTAGAAAAGGTCTACCAAAAATGATAGGACAATGATCACTAGCAGCAGAACCAAGTACCAAAAAGTCAGCAGGATATTTAATCTTACCGCATAGAACTTCCACATCTCGAACAATACCAATTGGAGAAATAGTTTCTCTATTAGCCAGCTGAATAACCACATCAATATCTTCAAGTTCACAAGAATCAATTTCGTGCATAATCTCCGTGTAAAGCTCATAAGGAATAGCACTAACACTTGCACCAATATCACATAAACCATAATAGCAATGATCACCAATTCTAACAGATAGCATAGGAACACTAACTTGTTTGGGTTTATTAGGATGTGAAACAATATTAGAAGCATCTTCACAGAAAATAATATGACCATCCTCCACATTTTCAGTCACAAGATCTTTAACTATTGCAACAGCAGGTTCAACCTTAATTTGTTCTTCAGGTTCTTTAGGTTTCTTTTCACTTTTATTAACCGCACTAGATATGACAGAGTACTCTTTCATTTTAGCAGGGAAAGGAGTTTTTTCAATATAAGCTTCAGGAATAACATGATCAACAGTTTCAATCACTACACATTTGTTTACAGATGAATCAATTTTATCTTTATACGGTTCATGATACTTATCAAAATTCTTCTTAGGCAATTCATAATGAGAGGCAAAAGCTTTGTAAAGATTTGCAACAACTTGGGAATCAAGACCATATGTAGCACTCATATTACGAAATTTATCAGTATCCATAAAAGCTTCAATGCATTTATAATCATAAATTATACCTGATTCTCTATCTTTGTCGTTCTCCCATCCTTCAGTATTCTCCTGGATCCGATCAAGAAGGTCCCTTTTAAACTCTTCTTTGTTGCGTGTAAATGATCCAGAACAAGAAGTATCCAGCAAGGTCTTGTCTTGAAAAGAAAGTCTTGCATAGAAATTATCAATAATAACATTACCAGGAAGCTCATGAATGGGGCATTTGAGCATTAAAGACTTCAATCTGCCCAAGCTTGGGCAATACTCTCTCCATCATGAGGCCAGAAATTATATATGCGGTTCCGATCCTTGTGAATTTCACTTGGAGGATAGAATTTAGAATAGAATAAAGGCACAATGTCCTCCCAATCAAGAGAATCACCATTCTTCAGCAATTTATACCAATGCGCCGCTTTACCAGACAGCGATATAGTGAATAGTTTCTTTCTAACTTCATTCATAGCAATACCTGCACATTTGAATAACCCGCATAATTCATGCAAAAACAGTAAATGATCACCAGGATGAACAGTTCCATCCCCTTCATAGCGGTTATCCATAACACGTTCAATAATTTTCATAGGTATTTTATATGGTATCACTTCCTCACCTGGCGCTTCATCCACTACCGTTGCAGTAGTAGTAGATTTCCCAAATAGAAATTGAAGAGAAGATCTCTCCATAATGACTTATAGCAGCAGGCAGAAATAAAATCAGCACAAACAGTAAAGGTTTTCCTTACCAATTCCACTTACCAATAGCGCTTCACTCCCCGGCAACGGCGAAAAATAGTCTTGATGACCCACAAGTATAGGGGGTGTATCGTAGTATATAAGTAAGAATGGAGAGAAGGTGTTGTCAAGTAGTTTCGATGAAGGATTCACTGTAAATGCTCACAAACAAGTATTCAAGGGGTTTTGATGTAATAGATGAATAAAGTACGAGTAAGTAAAATGCGAGAGAAATAATTGCAGCGAGTGGCCCAATCCTTTTTAGCACAAAGGACAAGCCGGTTTGTTTACTTATAATGACCAAATGTTCTTGAGGACACACGGGGATTTTAGTCTAGTGCTTTCGCTTCATGTAGCTAAATAATCTTCATTGTTTTGATAAGTGTTGTGTGGGTGAACCTATGCTAATGCACCGCCCTTCCTAGGACTAATACATACTTGTGATTATACCCCTTGCAAGCATCCGCAACTACAAGAAAGTAATTAAGATAAATCTAACCACAGCCTTAAACTCTGAGATCCTGCGATCCCTCTTGCATCGATATACTAACGGGGCTCAGGTTTCTGTCACTCCGGCAACCCCGCAATTAGCAACCGAATACAAGATGCACTCCCCTAGGCCCATAAATGGTGAAGTATCGTGTAGTCGACGTTCACACGACACCACTAGAAGAATGACACCACAACTTAAATATCATAACATTGAATATTACTCAACCATAGTTCACTACTAACATTTAGACTTCACCCATGTCCTCAAGAACTAAACGAACTACTCACGAGACATCATATGGAATACAATCAGAGGTGATATGATGATGAATAACAATCTGAACATAAACCTTGGTTCTATGGTTTCACTCAATAGCATCAATAACAAGTAGAAATTAACACCGGGAGAGTTTCCCCTATCAAACAATCAAGATCCAACCCAAATCGTTACAGCGGTGACGAGGTGCAGCGGTGGTGATGGCGGTGTAGATGGTGGAGATGATGATGATGATGATGGAGATGATGTCCAGCTCGATGACGATGGCGATGGCGTCGATTTCCCCCTCCGGGAGGGAATTTCCCCGGCTGATTCCTGCCCGCCGGAGAGCTCTTTTCTCTCTGGTGTTCTCCGCCCCGAGGCGGCTGTAACTCTTCGTGAGGTACCCTCGTGGCTTAGGTCTTCGGGACGAAGGGTTTCGCGAAGAAAAGGAGGCGAGAGGGGCTGTGGGCCCCCTCCTCATAGGGCGGCGCGGCCAGGCCTTGGGCCGCGCCGGCCTATGGGGTGGGCCCACCTCGGGTCCCCTCTTCTCCCCCTTCTGGCTCCCTCCGTCATCTGGAAAAATAGGATTTTTGGTATAATTTCCTTCCACAGTTGATCTTCCGAAATATTGCGTTCTGACGGTGCTTTTTCCAGCAGAATCCTGGCTCCGCTGCTTGATCCTCCAATAATGATGAAACATGCAAAATAGATGAAATAACATAAGTATTGTGTCCCAATATGAAATATATCTATGAATAACAGCAAATTATGATATAAAATAGTGATGCAAATTGGACGTATCAACCACATCCAACACACATACAAATGTATTTATATAATCCCTGTACCACTTAACCAAACATTAGTGTATCACGTATATTGACATCAAACACCCAAAACATAATATGAGAGATGTTCTTTCAGCTCCGCCCATCCGCCCGGCCCCAGGCCCGGTCCAACCGGCTCCTAGGCCGGATCACCCGGCCCCAGGCCCGGTCCAACTAGCTCCTAGGCCGTACCGGCCGGTCCTAGGCCAGGCCCAACCGGCTCCCAGGCCGGTGCAACCAGCTCCCAGACTAGCAGCTCAGCAGTCTCCCGCGACGGATTCGTTTCAGGCGATGTTTTTGGCATACGGTGTTCGCGTGGCAAGAAGTCGAGTGTTGTTTTCAATGACTATCTTGACATTAGGCTGGGGATACAACGTCATGCATCCAAGCTTCGTTGGTATATACACCATTTGGCGACAGTTGAGGAGTATGAAGATTGGGAAAAGCACATGGAACTGGGTTTCAATCGATGTCACATATACATTGGAAAGTTCAGTGGGTATGATGCATATGTTCTTGCTCACCGGCGTGTGGACGAGGAGTTAGACGATTGTTGGTGTGATGCGGTTGAAAGAGGAGAATTTGCTTGTACTTGGGAGGACTTCAAAACTTTTCTCTGTGATGGTTTCGTGTTACCATATATGGAGGCAAGTGAGCAGCCGTCCGGAGTTGTGCATGCAATAGAGGAAGTTGGCAAGTGCATAGTTCCTATTCAGGAGGTTGGTCCAGTACCGACAGTCACTAAGGGTGAGGTGATATCTTCAGAGGAGAAGGAACCTGGCTCTGATACCATGGGCACTACTGTGACTATGGAGGAGGATGTACCATTGAGTGGGCTGAATATGCACCTCAAGAAGGTACACGGTGATGCTTGCAAGACAGTTGACAAGGTTCAGCGGTGGAGTTTGTTTCAGACTCAGTGCATTATAAAGGGCAAGGCTTGCAAGTTTGCCTATCATCCATGGTTGTTTCAGGTGTCAAAATCGCGAATTTTGGTGTTTTGAGTCGGGAAGAAGAAGGCAGATCGCGACAGGATCCGACTACAGACCGGCCGACCGGCTCCAGGACCGGACGGGCCGGTGCCACACCCGGTCAGACCGGGCTCCAGGCCGGCCAGACCGGCCAAAACCGGCTCCCAGGCCGGTGCCATTCGGGCCAGTTCCAGGGGCTTCTGCCCGCCGGGCCGATTTCCAGGCCGGCATCACCGGGCCCCAGGCCGGCCAGGCCGGTGCCCAGGCCGGCATGACCGGGCCACTGACCGGCCTTGCTGCTGCTGTTTCACCTGCTCATGCTATTTTGACTGATGTTGTTGATCTTTCTTCACCTTTTCGTGTTGTGGTTCGGAAGGAAGATATCTACCATGACTACCTTCATATTGTGACGGGTTGGCCCTTCGATGCCATCACGTGGAGGTTGGTTGGTTCCGCGACATCGGTGGAATTTCAGCTTTGGGAGTCACATATTGACGGTGGTCTTGAGAAATGCAAGGCCTTGGATAGTACGTTCGGTGGCCAAACTGAATTTGATATTGCATACCGGCGTGTTGATGATGTTCTGGCTGAGTGGTACCATGATTTTCTGATAGTTCAGGGTGTCATTGGTGTAAGGTCTAGTTGGGCAGATTTCAAGCAGTTTCTGCGTGCTAGATTTCGGGTTAAGTCCACGGAGTTGGACAAGGCGGTGGTGTGCTCTAACACTACCGTGGAGGAGGTTGTTCCAGTACAGGCAGTCACTGAGGAGAGGAAACCTGGCTCTGATATCAAGGGCACTACTGTGACTGTTGAGGAGGATGTACCATTGAGTGGGCTGAATATGCAACTCAAGAAGATACAAGATGATGCTTGCAAGACAGTTGACAAGGTTCAGCGGAATCAGTGCATTATAAAGGGCAAGGCTTACAAGTTGATAATTAATGGTGGTAGCTGTACTAATGGCATAAGCAAGGCGATGGTGGCATCATTGGGGTTGTCTACATGACGTCTTCCTGAACCTAAACGTCTTGAGTGGTTGAATAGTTGTGGTATGCTGAAGATTACTCATAAGGTGTGTCTGTCATTTACAGTTGATGATTATGTTGATGAGATAGAGTGCGATGTGTTACCATTGGAGGTGTGTGGATTGCTACTTGGGCGTCCATGGCAGTATGATCGTAATGTGACACATGCTGGGAGAGAAAATACATATTCTTTTATGCATGGTGGAAAACAGCGGACTTTGAAGCCTTTGGGTGATGATCATATCAAGTTCGATGTGGAGTTGGTGGTACGCAAGGAGAAGTTGCACAAGCCTAAAGTGCAGCATGAGGTGCATGATGTTCCAAGCGTCGATGTTGGTGATGTTTCAGCCATGCCTGTAGATGACAAACCAGTTCTTGTTGGGGACAAGCCGGATGAAGCTACACTTGTTGTTGATGTGGATGTTACAGCATGTGCTACAGTTCCAGTTTGTGTTGATGCCAGTATACAGACTGATGGTGTTGGTGTTGATGGTGTTTCAGTACATATGGCGCAGATGCGCGTGGGAGGAGTGGGGGGTGAGCGCGTCAGTGGAGACAGTGGGCAGCGGCACTAACGTGCTAGGAGTACAGCAGTCCAGTTTTTCGCGACACCGCGGATGCATAGAGGCAATGATGGTCGTGTTCGACAGCTTTGTGGCCCAGGCATTACTCATTTGCAGGGTTGCACAAAGAGAGTTCATATTCAGCAACACATGGTTCCATCAAGACCTCAGAAGAAGAAGGTATTGGCGCCAAAGTCCAAGCTCATGTGGAGAAGAAAGGAGGCGTCAAGTGATGTATCAAGTCAACCACGCCGAGAGGGAGGATGTGGGGTAGAAGGCAGGCAAGACTTGAAGACGGCGCGGACGTGTGATGTTCATATCACGTCACATTTTCCAGAAGACCCTCACGCGTTAGGGACAACGCTTCTTGAAGGGGGGGGGGGATGATACGGGCATGAAGGCCAAAGTGAAGCCCAATTTCAGGACTCCACCTAGCTAGTTATCCTATTTATTGTATTTTATATCTATGGTCATATGTGGGCTAATTAGGGTTTTTAATGAGATCGAGTTAGTGTTGGTTTGGGCCTACCCAAACCAAGATAGGGAGGCCCACTAGGGCTGGCCGGCCACCTCTCCCTCATATAAGGAGATGGCACAGCTAGGGTTTAGGGTAGACAAGTTTAGGTTAAAACCATTGCGTGTGTTCACGTGTATCATCCCTCCGGGGGTACGGCGCTGTCGTTTATCTAGTTCGTAATAAGATCCGTTGCGAAGGTTCCTGTGTTCATCAAGGATTGTCTAGCTCAGGTTTGAGGTGTATCGTTCTTCGATCTGTTGCTTGCTGGATTCGTTCCTCTTCTCCAGGCTGCGTTTATCGCGTTGTTGGGAGATTCTATCTACCCGGGTTCTCGTTGTGAAAGATCGGGCAACACCTTAGGAGGATCTGCTGGGATCCCCTTATCAAAATATCTAGGATTAAATCATCCAGGAAATTTTGATTATTTAATTTTAGGATTGAGTCTCGTAGAAAAAAAATCAAAGGAATTTTTGCACTAGATTTCATAGGAAATCTAACATCTATGCCTATCTCTTTTTAATGTATCTTGTACTAGATTTCATAGGTACATAGGTTTTGCACTAGATTTCATAGGTCCATATGTATTCCTGTAAGATTGAAACGGGCATATGGCATTGCAATTCTACATATTCCCTGTTCCTACAAAATAAAATATCTATCCTACGAATCAAACAGGACCCATTACTCTGCTAAGTTGTGATTCTTTTTCTACAAAATTGGTGTATAGAAGAGCTTGTAAAAGAGCACATTTGGTAAAGCACATGCAGATGATGAATCTGCTTTTGCAATCACTTTATTCTTCTCTTTCATCTTGCAGTTTTGGAATGAAAAACACGTCCATTTGTGACTTGATTAAGAGGCAAGATGGCAGCCAAGCAATCACCTTGATGCCAAAGAGAATCATACGCCCATACTCAACTTGTACTCCGGCGTCACTAGGACTGCAATATCCTCTCCCAAAAAAAGATCACTTGCAAACCAAGTAATGTTTGACCAAGTTTTTATAAAAAAAATCATTACCTTGTACAATACAAAATCAATATGGTTACATACATCATGAATTATATTATTATATGATAATATGTACATAATTTTGTAGTTGTTGATAGTTTTTCTAAATTTTGATCAAACTGTACTAAGCTTGACAAAAAAAAATGTCTTATTTCATTGGAACGGAGGGAGTACAAACCAAAATGAATATTGTCTATTGTCATAAAAGCAGAAACCATAATGGCATGGAGACAACAAATTCTATTATAGTCAGATTTAGGCATCTGTGGTCACTGTTGGTGCTAGTACAGATTACAATATTTGTGGAACAGCCGAATAACCAAAACAGTACACACACTACATTCCCTATGATGTTATGTTACATTCAATTAAATGGCCTAAGAGAACTACCACAGTACATGATTTGAGAGCTGGGAAGAAGGAACGCACAAAACAGAGGCGGAGCAACAACAACAGGGGACAAAAGAAAAATAGCAAAAGAATGACACCATGGTTAGCTCCCAAGCCCACTGCAGGTCAGTCAGTCAGTCAGACTCCACCCATCTGCAGCGCCCCTGGGGACGAGGAGGAACACTTGTGTATGCCTTAGCTGCAAAGTCAGTCTGTACAAATACCCCTTCACCATTCTATCCTAGTTTGCATTTGTTGATAACTTCTGTAACAGCTGAATGCGTTTCATCTGTCATCATATTAAGCTGCAGATGAAACGCCTGCAGGAAACAAAACATGGTGGTTAGCAGGCAATCTTACAGTGCAAGCACACACGTAGTCACATATAAATCAAAACATGTGCGAAAATGCCGAGAGAGAATAAATCGAGCTTTCTAAGTACAAATTACATAGATCATTAAGGTTAACATCTACAGGACACGAGACATACCACAAATTTCTCTAGCGCAGGCACAAGAACTTTTAAGCTGTTATTTGGAAGGCAGCTGGAAATGGCTCCTCGAACCTTCATGCTGTTGCAGCAGACAGACAGTTCAGAAATTAAAACACCATTGAGGCCTGGACCATAATGAAACATTAGAAACTACAGATCACCAACCTTTCTATCGAAAGAAAACCAAGCAGGAGGGCGGCATAGGCCTCCACGATCATCATTTCAGCTTCTCGTGCTCCTTGCATCAAAGACTCTTCATCATCCTGCTTGTTTATAAGGGGCAGTCAATCAAATGATCTATAGAAAACAACACAATATGCTTGCTAGTCGCTAGGTAGAAAGGTTCTGATATACTACATCTGAAGTCATACACTGCATTCAAATCAAAGATCCCCCAAAATGCTAATGACAGGATGTACTGAATTATGGTTTGAAATGGAATGACTATGTCTATGCATGGTCGTTTAGTCAACTAACTGGATTTGAAAGCCCATAAAGATAATCATATGAGTGAGCTAGACAAAACTGACAATGGGCACTAAATGGCAGTCGGGCATGAATGGCATTATACAAAACTCTCTCCGTTCTAAAATGTAAGGCATATAATTTTCATCAAAAGTAAAGTTTTCTAAGTTTGACCAAGTTTACAGAAATCAATATCTAAAATACGAAATCAATATATCCACCATGAAATATATTTTTATAGTGTATTTACTCAATATTGTACATGTTAATAGTTTTTTATGCATTTGGTCAAACTTAGAAAACTTTGAACTTTAAAAAAACATATACACCTTGTATGTTGGAATGGAGAGAGTATGCACTAGGTTACACTTCATGAATTCTTTTCAAAACCAAGTGTTCAGTATGCTGCTGACCTATGCCATCAAACAAATGGTACTTTGGAAACAAAGGGCAGGTAATAAACATCTAGCTTTACCTTGTTAATTGTTTGAATGTATAAAATAGCTTTACTGTGTTTGAATGTATAGAAAAATTTAAGGTCGGAATTACCGGTGATATAGGTGCAGAAGCTTCCGCGGAACCTTGACTTCCTAAGAAAATTGAACAGAGGAGTGGTATAACATCCCTCTGTGCCTTTTCACTCCGTGAGGGTAGATCAACAGAAACACGGGCAGATGCAAGCCGTACCCTGTAGCCAGGTCATGAAAGAAGAGTCATTTAGAACTAGAAATGTCATCATTCATTAGTTGGGATACATAACTGCGGCCCCTGACCCCAATGAACTGGCAGAACAGTAACCCCAGGCATGAATCGAACAAATGGAAAGGAAGAAAGTAATGAGCTTACCTATTAAGGCTATCTTTCTCCACGAGATTTACAAGCAAGCCCAATATGGCAACCAGAAAATCAAGCTCGTGATCTCGCAGTTGCATAGCTTTAACTTGGCGTGCTTTGTTGTCCTCGGAATAGGTCGGGTCTTGTCCAAGCTCAACATCTCGGTCAGAGGACACTCGTTCTTTCGTTTCATAGTTCTTGTCCATGGAGAAATCAAATGAAGGGAAATGCTTGATGATCAAGGAGGCCATGGTGTTAAGTCCACCACATGATGCAATATGTTCACAACCAGATGGGTTGTCATTTGCTAAGTTCATAAGAACCTTCCAGAAAAACAAAGGAAAATCAGATATATGTCATTGCAAAACACAAAATAACCTTTCTATCATATAAATAAAATCCGTCAGCTGTGAAAATGTTTCGCCAGTGCCCAGCAAATAGAAGGAGCAACTGGGACTAGACTATGTAGACAGCTATAGTATTATTTTTTTAATGATAAGATAAAGGTGCACACAATCTTTCATCAAATATCCTAGTAAGGAGCAGAAAATGATAAAGATAGACTACAATTATTCTAGAAGATCTCACATATACTGTCACCAAATGCAATATAATGGCACACATGCCTAGGCCTACAGTCAGCGCAAGCTTGAGACAAGATCAAAAACTAGCTTAGGCATAGACTT
Source organism: Lolium multiflorum (assembly GCA_030979885.1). Lineage (NCBI taxonomy): Eukaryota > Viridiplantae > Streptophyta > Magnoliopsida > Poales > Poaceae > Lolium > Lolium multiflorum. The sequence continues at coordinate 115,553,489 of CM061747.1, read as the reverse complement.
ACAAAATAGCTTATCGTCACACTTAATATTTAATAACGAAATATAACCTTAATGTGACTATAAGCTTACAGAAGCATGGTCAGTTTAATAAGCTTATTGCATTTTTTAACAGCCTTTAGTAAATAAGCCTGAGGCAGCTTAAAATCAACTAGAGCAATGCCAAGTTAAGTTAAACAGTCAACACAAATTGAACTCTGACTTCAGCATCAGACTCAGCCCACTGCTCGAGCATGCATGATATAAAGCAGATATAATGGCGTATTTGTCTTGATATTCCTTTCTTTAACTTCCAACCAAGATGCCACACATCCAGTTTAACAAACAGTAAGTATGTGGTATATATAATAGTGAAAGTCCCCTCAGTGCATGCAATTATATAACTTCACACATGGAACAAATTTGCTAAAAGGTTTGCGCAAATGAACTTCCATTTCCAGGTGTCAGCCGACAAAAATAATACAAGCTTACCTTAATTGATGCCAGAAGGCATTCTTCCAAAAGACTGGACTCATCATCATCATTAGAAGGGGATGTTGAACCCAATTGATGATTATCTTCAGGTTGACATGATTCCTGAGTTCCAATGGCCGCAATCTCACAATCTTCTGATAGTTTCTCATTTGCTGATTTTGCTTGACGTCCCTGGGATGATTTCTTTTTTGAACCAAATAGCCCCCAATTTAAAGGCTCCTGGTCAACATCATCAAATGCAAAAGGATCACTACCACCGCCAGTGCTCAAATCACTGTTGCCATTTTCAGATAGACGCCTTCGTTTTGCCACTTCTCTGGAGGTTCCATCAGAATACGGTCCTGTTATAGAAACCCATCCACTTGACCCTCTAACAGGGTTGGCTTTACCACGATCCTTTCTTATATTGAGCTTCATACCAACACCATTGCTGTGCTTTTCACCTAATGAACCACTTGATACCCTGTTACTTGAAATAGACTGGGAACAATCGAGCGTCATTTGTGACAGGCCAACATCACTACTAGAAGATATAGAAATATGAGAAACATCTGCTTTGGCAGATGCGCAATTTTGGCGTTTCAGGTTCAGCGAAAGGTCATTTATCTTTGAGTTCTTGCACTTGTCAGTACCATTCAACGAAATTGCACCCTTGCTGTCTGCTGCACAATACAAATTCGAACATTAAACCATATTAAACTTTTTTCTATGTCAACAGTAGTTGACCAGCATACTTTTGTGTATAGGGTACAGTTGTGCACATGCACGATAGCCTAAGTGCCCTTGAAATTTATTGCTCCACCCAGAGGATACTATGGGTCATAGATATAATCTTTGTCAGATTTTTTACCTGTGCTGCTCGAAGCAATGGAAGAATTTTGAAGGAGAGACAGAACTGCAGTGAAGGAGAATAGCCATGAGATCGGAAATTATCAAAGTGTGCATTGAACATTACATTACAGGGGAATAGAAAAATATTGAAATATCAAGCAAAATTACCTGATAATGATTCAATAATATTGATAATGACACCAACAAGAGAAAGTGGAGAGCCTCTAGGACTCAGTCTTCTACTCATGCTAAGCAAGTGGACCTGCAAGGATCAGAAGGAGCCGGGAGCAAATTAAGCAGTAGGACATGGTAATACTATCTATCACGGCGCAGAACTGACAAGTATAATAAACTGAACTTACAAGATATCGAAAATTACCTTGTTATCGTAACTTAAAAACGTTGCATTCTCTAAAATCTTCAAACATTTCAAGAGGAGCGCAGCACTTTCCAAAGATGTTCCTTCTTTTATGTCCAAGGATAGAATGGAGGCATCCTTCACAATTCTCTGACAAACAAGATTTCACAGCAGTCAGCACAAACATATTACCAAAGCATCCATTTAACTGAAGCAGTGTCATATGAAAAGCATTTTGTATGCAAAATGGGCAAAACGGTATTGCAAATAATTCACTATGGGAATAAACAATATACAGATCAGGACCCCCAGGCAATAATCTACACGGATAAGAAATATGGCAAGTGGCTTCAATTCACTTAAGTCTCAAAGAAAGGCAAGTGTTGCTAGAAACTGCAGCATTCAACAGATCGCGATGTCTCTATGCCAAGTTATCACGTAATCATTAGAGGTTCAAAATTCAAAAAAAGTATTGCTTGGCATGGCAGTGTATCCAGCACGTTATTCATGAAGTGCTGCAAGGCTTCATTTAGGATCAACAATTTTCATTTGGAGAAAAATTCCACAACATAATTCTGTGCACTAGCGAAATTCTAATGTACAGCTTCAAGCATGTCGGAGCTTAAAATGTACATGTTACAAAGCATGCAACCATCTTTCAGCATTGTAACAGAATAACAATGACAGTGTTGTTTATGTAAGCTTTTGCCGAAGGACAATTTACCATAAAACACATTGACGAAATGAACAAAACATAAACAAGATCTTACCTCCAGTGCCGAATGACAATCTATCATAACATCAAAAATATTATCAAGACCACCTGACACCCTTAATGTTTCTTTAAAATCTCCTCCAACTCTAGACACCTTGTCAGAAGTCTCTGAAAAGATAAACATTTGAAAATGAGAAATATTTTGGTCATGATAACAAAAAGTTACTGCTAGTACATATGGACTCAAACTATGCAAAACGGATGTATTTGGAATTGAAAATCAAAAGCAATTGAATCAAGGGCTAGGCAAATTCCTGAAGTTGTGAACATGCAATGCTTAACTTGTGAATTGATAGCGCATTTGGTTTGCAAATGCTACAATGGCAGTCATAATCATGATGATGAAATTGATTAAAAAACCTTACCCTCTAATGCAACACCAGACAAGCATGCCTTTTCCATTGTCAACAAAGCAAGCCATTTTGAACATAATTGCGGCCTTGATGTTCTCCTGTCATCCTTGCCAAGTGGCTTGATTTCCTTACAACCTAAGAGGATTTCTTCAACTTTTGAAATGATATCCTCTGAACTGGAATCAGAATCCTTATTTGAGCCATTGAGCATTGTAACTTTACTGATTCCAAGAAGTTTGGAACCTATAGATGGTGCTTTGGCATCAATGGCATCCACTGGAGGGTTTAATAATTTAAGAAGAAACTGGATACAGGATTCTGAATCTAGCAAATGATTGTCTTGTACCTGAATAACAGGAAAGGGGAAGATTGGTCATAAGGAAAACTGAAGCTAAAGGAATGATCATCAGAACTCAGAAGTACTAAAGAGCAGCAACTGTTGGGGAAAAAATCACATTCAACGAGCAATATTTGTTAATTTTCAAATTAAGGGCTCCTTTGATTCAAAGGATTTGCATAGGAATTGTGTAGGATTTGGTTCCTATGGGAAAATTTCCTATCCATGTTGTTTGATCCATAGGAAAAATTCCTATAGGAATCTTGTAGTGTAATTCCTATAGGAAAAAAGCATTAGCTCATACCTCATGAAAAAATTCCTTTGCTACAATCAAACACACTTCATCTTCCGATAGGATTCAAGTAGACATGCCATTCCAATCCTATACCGTTCCTATTCCTATGCTTTTCCTATCCTTTAAATCAAAGGAGCCCTAAATAATTGAAAAGCTGATTACAAATAACCACACTAGCTGGATTTTTGAATTATATCAAGTTCACTGTCAATAAATATGAAAAATAATGCATAGTGTTGCTAAAATTATTTTACTTTATCGCACATTAATATTGAGAAAGAACATGAAGGCTTCTCCTAGAAAAACAATGTAAAAACACAGAAAATAAATTCGTCACAACATGATATCTTAGTGATTTGTGAGAATAGAATACTCTATATAGTATATACATAGCACGGCAAGCAGCATGTACAGCATATCATCTGGTGGTTCGGGATTAAGAGGTACTCACATCACTTGCCAAAACAAATAAAAGAGCTGCTGCTGCAACACCGAGGGGAGGATCATCGATGTTAAGAACCAAAACATTATCGATAATTTGCTGCACCAATCTACAGGATATTAAGAAAAAGGCACTTGTGAGTAAAAACTAGCACAGGAAACATGTAAGATTTAAGGAAGAAAAACGAAATGGAACACTGTTGTCTGTAAAATTGTGGTATTGATTTTGGCACTTGGAGATGTACTGAAATTCAACTGAATACTAAAGATAAATATACATGCCTGATTACATATAAAAATAATTTATTCCCTGAGAATTTATTTTGACCGATCTTATCCATCTACAGATGTAGCAATGGGTAAAACTGTTGCAAGAATACAGCAAGTCATACATCCTCGCTTGCTTTGCTAAAATGCCAAAGCAGGACATACGCACAATTAATAATAAAATCTGCCTGTTTAGTACATATATGTTCAATTAATCTTATGCATCTTGTAAAGCATGATTTCGAATGCCAATTGCCAATTAGGACAGAAACAGAAAACATCCTACATCATCAACTTATGCAAATCATGGCAGTATACACTAGACTTAGAATGCTCTGTCGAGCGTCCAAACGTTTGTATAATACTGAGTTAAGGAGTGAATCGTTGGTGTTTTCCCCAGGTCAAATAGGTAGCAACTCCATGTATTTACTGGAGTAATACAATGTTGGTTTGAAAAGTGAAGACCTTCTTGGACAGAGGAGAAATGGCAAGTTTGAGTTCAAAGAACAGCCTTTATAGCAAGAATCTTCTACAGATATATCCATAGGCCCAGGCAATCCTAATTCAATAGGGAAGACATTTTTGTAGGCATTTCCAATCACTCACGAAGCAGCCTGCTAGAAATGCAGAAAACTAAGCGCCCACTCCTTAAACCCAGTAGCAATAATCATGTCAGAAGCACAACATGGTGATAACTGGTCTACAGGGCGATTCTCCTCGTCTGTAAGCTCTTAATTCTACATGATCTTCGCTAACCCTAAAACAGAGCGCGCTGGTGGTTTGAAGGCCAAAGATGGTTTCTTTGCAAGATAAGCCCCAATTCTTGACCCTTAATCGCACGAAATCGGAATCTTTCGACCCATTGGAAGCCCCAATTTCGTAACCCTAACAACACGAGGCCAAGATTGGCCCCGAGCAAGAAAAGAAGAGCAAGAAGCCAATTGTTACTGAGCGCAAGAATAGAGCTGCGTACTGACCCCTGAGCCCGGAGGGTGCGTCTGTGCGCGGCGGAGGCGCAGATCCCTAGCAAGCTGAGCATGCTGGCGCGGCGCACCCGCCTGGGCGCGGTGGGCCGCATCCCGTCGAGCGCGAAATTGACCTCGTCCACGCTCTCCATCATCTCCCCGTACTCCTCGGCCTCCATGAGCGTGGCGGTGGCGGCCGGCTCGGGGTCCGCGCGCGCCGCCCCTTTTCTTGCCCCCCTCCCGCGCCGCCGCGGGCCCTCGAGTAGGAGGGAGGAGGGCGGCGGCGGCTGGTGCGTGGGCGGGTCCTCGTCGAAGTCCCACATGGAGGAGGACTCCTGCGACGCCGGGAAGGGCTGCGAGGAGGAGGAGCCCAGCAGCGCGAGCTCGTCGTCGTTCCCATCCCCGGCGTCGAAGTCGAAGGCGTCCTGCGAGGACGAGAGCCCGCGCTCGCCTCCGGCGCCGTCGGAGGAGAAGGAGGAGCGGGATCTGCGGCCGTAGGTGCGCACGATCATGGCGACTGGCCGGTGCTGGTGGTGGTGCTGCGAGCTGCGGCTCCGCGCATACGGGGTGGAGAGAGAGATTTGGGGCTAGTCTGGTTTTCGAACGTTTTGCTGTGTGCGCTGCGCCGGGTTGCGGCTGGCTGATCCGGATTTGGGGATTCTTTTTTTTCTTCTGAGACGGGAGCTGGGGGTGTGGCTCGCTGGACGGTGGGGCCTCCGGTGGTTTGCCCTTTTGGTGCTGGGATTACCTCGTTCCGCAAGGGAAAGGATCGTTTGTGGCAGCAGCTCTTCGTGCTGGCGTGCAGCGTCTCTGCTCTACCGTTGCATTGATCCTAGCAATTAGAAGTTTGAAAAGGAATTCGAATTTCACCGTTCTTAGTCTAAGGATCATCAAAGTTTTTTCAGGTCGGGTTGATACTCGTGAAAATAATACAGCTAACATGGCAGTGGAATGGCGGAGGCGCGGAGCTAAGTGTTATATGTTCGATGTGGGGGAACATCAGATACCTTCTTCGCCGTCCGGCCTACTCCACCTAAAACAATGAATATGGTGTTGGAGATATGCCCAAGAGGCAATAATAAAGTGGTTATTATAATATCTTTGTGTTTATGATAAATGTTTATATATCATGTTATAATTGTATTAACCGAAACATTGATACATGTGTGTTATGTAAACAACAAGGAGTCCCTAGTAAGCCTCTTATATAACTAGCTTGTTGATTAATAGATGATTATGATTTCGTGATCATGAACATTGGATGTTATTATTAACAAGGTTATGTCATTAGTTCAATGATATAATGGACACACACCCAAATGAGCGTAGCATAAGATCAAGTCATTAAGTTTAATTTGCTATAAGCTTTCGATACATAGTTGTCTTAGTCCTTCGACCATGAGATCATGTAAATCACTTACACCGGAAGGGTACTTTGATTACATCAAACGCCATTGCGTAAATGGGTGGCAATAAAGATGGGATTAAGTATTTGGAAAGTGTGAGTTGAGGCATATGGATCAATAGTGGGATTTGTCCATCCCGATGACGGATAGATATACTCTGGGCCCTCTCGGTGGAATGTCATCTGATTAGCTTGCAAGCATATGAATAGTTCATAAGAGATCACATACCACGGTACGAGTAAAGAGTACTTGTCGGTAACGAGGTTGAACAAGGTATAGAGATACCGATGATCAAACCTCGGACAAGTAAAATATCGCGAGACAAAGGGAATTGGCATCGTATGTAAATGGTTCAATCGATCACTAAGTCATCGTTGAATATGTGGGAGCCATTATGGATCTCCGATCCCGCTATTGGTTATTGCTCGGAGAGGAGTCTCGACCATGTCTGCATAGTTCGCGAACCGTAGGGTGACGCGCTTAAGGTTCGATGTCGCATAAGTAGATTTGAATATGGTATGGAGACGAAGTTTGTTCGGAGTCTCGGATGCGATCCAGGATGTCACGAGGAGGTCCGGAATAGTCCGGAGAATAAGATTCATATAAGGGAAGTTGATTTCTGGGTTTCGGAAATGTTCGGGATTTTTCCGGTGGTTGACTGGAAGGTTCTAGAAGGTTCCGGAGGGGTCCACCATGGGGCCCACGACCTAGGAGGCCCACCGTGGGCCGAGGGGATGCTCCCTGGCCTAATGGGCCAGGGGCACATGGCCCCAAGGCCCAGGCCGGCCAACCCCCTAGGGTTTCCCTGGGGGGGATCAACTTGGGGGAGGGGAAAGCCCTCTCCCCCTTGGCCGCCCCCCCCCCCAACCCTAGATGGGAAGGGGGCCACCCTGGCCGGCCCCCTATATAAAGAGGGGAGGGGGTGGCCGGCCACACCCCCCCCCATTGCCTCCTCCTCTGGCCGCCTCTCCCTCCACCATACGCTGCTCCGGCTTAGGCGAAGCCCTGCAGTTTTCTTCCTCCACCACCACCACCACGCCGTCGTGCTGCTGGAAGTTGGAGGAGATCTACCACACCTCCGCTGCCCGCTGGAACGGGAGAGGAAGGAGCTTCATCGACACCGTACGCGCGACCGAGTACGGAAGTGCTGCCGGATTGCAGCACCGGGGACGATCGTCTACACCAACAACGAGATTAATCTCGTAGGCTTTGGAATCTTCGAGGGTTAGTCTCATCTCCATCTCGTTGCTTCGATCTTGTAGATTAGATCTTGGGTGTTCCATAGATTAGATCTGTTGGTTTTATTCGTCTTGCGGTAGGAAAATTTTTGTTTTCTATGCAACGAACCCCATCAGTGGTATCAGAGCCATGTCTATGCATAGATCTGTTGCACGAGTAGAACACAATGGTTTTGTGGGCGGTGATGCTTTTGTTGCTTTAGTTTGTGTACTTTGCATCTTGCGGGATGGTGGGATGAAGCGGCCCGGGCTAACTTTACATGACCGCGTCTCATGAGACTTGCTCCACGCTTGACATGCAACTTGTATTGCATAAGTGGCTTTGCGGGTGTCTGTCTCTCCCACCATAGTGAAGATTACAATTTACTTTCTATTGTCAACACTAGTATCACCGTTGTGGTTCATGTTCGTAGGTAGATTGGATCTTACTCGAAAACCCTAAACCACGTAAAATATGCAAACCAAATTAGAGGCGTCTAACTTGTTTTTGCAGGGTTTGGTGATGTGATATGGCCATGATGTGATGATGATTATATTTGATGTATGAGATGTTCATTATTGTATTATGGCAACCGGCAGGAGCCTAATGGTTGTCTTTAATTTTTGTTAAAGACCTGCGTGTCTATTCATCATGTAATAGCTTTATTTCAAGTAGTTGTTATAGTAGCTATAAGTGATGGACAACCATGAAGCGGCGCCACTGACCTTGACGCCATGCTGGTGATGATGGAGATCATGTCCGTGCTTTGGAGATGGAGATCAAAAGCACAAGAAGAAAGGCCATATCATATCACACATTATGAATTGCATGTGATGTTAATCCTTTTATGCATCTTATTTTGCTTAGATCGCGACGGTAGCATTATAAGATGATCCCTCTCACTAAATATCAAGATAATAAAGTGTTCATCCTTAGTATGCACCGTTGCTAAGACTTGTCGTTTCGAAGCATCTCGTGATGATCGGGTGTGATAGACTCTACATGTGCATACAACGGGTGCAAGCCAGATTTGCACACGCGGATACTAAGGTTGCCTTGACGAGCCTAGCATGTACAGACATGGTCTCGGAACACGGGATACCGAAAGGTAGAGCATGAGTCATATGAATGATATGATGAACACTTTGAGTGTTCGCCTTTGAAGCTACATCTTTTCTCGTGAAGATCGGACTTGGTGTAGTGGATTTGGTTCGTGTAATCACTAAGACAATGCGAGGGATGTTGTTTTGAGTGGGAGTTCACCTAGTTAATTTAAGAATTAAAATTGAACTCAATTTATCATAAACTTAGTCTAAACTCTTTGCAAATATGTTGTAGATCATGGCGCCCCCCTCCATCAATTTTAACCAGTTCCTAGAGAAAGAAAAGCTTAAGGGCAATGGTAGCAACTTCACTGACTGGTTCCGTCATGTGAGGATTTTCCTCACTGGTGGAAGCCTGCAATATGTGCTCGATGCACCGCTAGGTCCCCCACCACCTCCTGCAGTATCCGAGGACATAAAGAATGTTTATGAGACTCGGGTTACTCGGTACTCCGAAGTTCAGTGTGCCATACTATGCAGCTTAGAGGCAGAGCTCCAAAAGCGTTTTGAGCACCACGACCCTTGTGATATGATGCGTGAGCTCAAACTTATCTTTGAAACTCATGCGGCCGTGGAGAGCTATGAGGCCTCGAAGCAGTTCTTTAGCTGCATGATGGAAGAGGGCAGCTCCGTTAGTGAGCACATGTTCGCCATGTCCGGACATGCGAAGAAGCTCAGTGACATGGGGATGATGATCCCTAATCAGCTGGGTATTCATCGTGTCCTTCAATCACTGCCACCAAGTTACAAGAACTTCGTGATGAACTACAACATGCAGAACATGAATAAAGATTTACCTGAACTCTTTTCCATGCTGAAATCTGCTGAAGTTGAGATTAAGAAGGAGAATCAAGTGTTGATGGTCAACAAGACCACCAGTTTCAAAAAGCAGGGCAAGCCTAACAAGGGTAACTTCAAGAAGGGCGGCAAGAAAGTTGCTACGCACCCTGAGAAGCCTAAGGCTGGTCCTAAACCTGAGACTGTGTGTTACTACTGCCAGGGGAAGGGGCACTGGAAGCGTAATTGCTCCAAATACTTGGCCGATCTGAAGAGCGGCCACGTCAAGAAGAAAGGTATATCTGATATACATGTTATTGATGTCTATCTTACTGGTTCTCGTAGTAGTGCCTGGGTATTTGATACTGGTTCGGTTGCTCACATTTGTAACTCGAAACAGGAACTAAAGAAGCCTGGCAAGGGACGAGGTGACGATGCGCGTTGGAAATGGATCCAAGGTCGATGTGATCGCCGTCGGCACGCTCCCCCTACATCTACCTTCGGGATTAGTTTTAAACCTTAATAATTGTTATTTGGTACCTGCGTTGAGCATGAACATTATATCTGGATCTTGTTTGATGCAAGACGGTTATTCGTTTAAGTCTGAGAATAATGGTTGTTCGATTTATATGAGTAATGTCTTTTATGGCCATGCACCTGAGATGAATGGTTTATTCTTGTTAAATCTCGATAGTAGTGATACACATGTTCATAACATTGATGCTAAGCGAATTAAATTGAATGATAATTCTACTTATATGTGGCACTGTCGTCTTGGTCATATTGGAGTGAAGCGCATGAAGAAACTCCATTCCGATGGACTTCTTGAGTCACTTGACTTTGAGTCACTTGACAGATGTGAAGCATGTCTAATGGGAAAAATGACTAAGACTCCATTTTCTGGTACAATCACTACAAGAAAAGTTGCCATGGCCGACGAAGTTGAAGTCGCGCCGTGGTTGCTGGTGTACCATGGCCGACGATTTTGGTCCCTCCGTGGTGCATGTCAAAACTTTTTTTCTCGTTTTTGAGGCCACCTAGCCCGACGAAAGCGGCCAAAACGTGGCGTATGGTGGCCCGGGACGTGGTGCATCTCGAAATCTCGGGTTCGCCGGCCGAGTCAACGCAAATCCGCACCGCCGAGGGATGTAGGGCCCAGATGGCAGCCTCTCTGCATTGTTTTTTTCTACATCGCGCCATCTCGTTCAACGTTCTCCGATCGAGCCGTTTACGATGCAGGATCATGGGTCCCGCATGTCATCCTCTATGAACCAAAATTCTTTCTATTCTTGGATTTTTTTGACCCCCTGCTACTTCCTTTTCTTTTGATCCCTTGCCGCCTTGGAAACGTTGAGACCGCTGCCGCTAAATGGGACCCGCATGTCATCCTCTATGTGCAATCAACTTTCTTTTCTTGGAGTTTTTTTGGCACCTCAAATTTGGTCACTTGCCTTTTTCTTTCGATCCCCTGCCTCTCAAACGGTGATACCGCTGCTGCTAATGGGACCGCATGTCATCCTCTATGTACTATAAAACTTTCTTTTCTGGATTATTTTTGGCACCTCAAATTTGGTCACTTGCCTTTTTCTTTCGATCCCCTGCCTCTCAAACGGTGATACCGCTGCTAATGGGACCCGCATGTCATCCTCTATGTACTATAAAACTTTCTTTTCTTGAATTATTTTTGGCACCTCAAATTTGGTCACTTGCCTTTTTCTTTCGATCCCCTGCCGCCTCTCAAACGGTGATACCTGCTGCTAAATGGGACCCGCATGTCATCCTCTATGTACTATAAAACTTTCTTTTCTTGGATTTTTTGGCACCTCATATTTGGTCACTTGACTTTTTCTTTCGATCACCTGCTGCCTCTCAAACGGTGATACCGCTGCTAAATGGGACCCGCATGTCATCCTCTATGTACTATAAAACTTTCTTTTCTTGGATTTTTTGGCACCTCATATTTGGTCACTTGACTTTTTCTTTCGATCCCCTGCTGCCTCTCAAACGTGATACCGCTGCTGCTAAATGGGACCCGCATGTCATCCTCTATGTACTATAAAACTTTCTTTTCTTGGATTTTTTGGCACCTCATATTTCGTCACTTGACTTTTTCTTTCGATCACCTGCTGCCTCTCAAACGGTGATACCGCTCTGCTAAATGGGACCCGCATGTCATCCTCTATGTACTATAAAACTTTCTTTTCTTGAATTATTTTTGGCTCCTCATATTTTTTCACTTGCCTTTTTCTTTCGATCCCCTAGCCTCTCAAACGGTGATACCGCTGCTGCTAAATGGGACCCGCATGTCATCCTCTATGTACTATAAAACTTTCTTTTCTTGAATTATTTTTGGCTCCTGATATTTTTTCACTTGCCTTTTTCTTTCGATCTCATGCCACGTTTGAAACGTTGAGGAACCTGCAGGCTCATGGGACCCGCATGTCATCCTCTATGTACTATAAAAGTTCATTTTCTTGGTTTTTTTTTTCACCATCTGATTTTTGGCAATTTCTTTTTTCTTTTGATCCCCTGCCTCTCAAACGCTGATACCGCTGCTGCTAAATGGGACCCGCATGTCATCCTCTATGTACTATAAAACTTTCTTTTCTTGAATTATTTTTGGCTCCTCATATTTGGTCACTTGCCTTTTTCTTTCGATCTCATGCCAAGTTTGAAACGTTGAGGAACCTGCTGGCTCATGGGACCCGCATGTCATCCTCTATGTACTATAAAAGTTTATTTTCTTTATTTTTCTCCCTCTGATTTTTGGCTATTTCCTTTTTCTTTTGATCCCCTGCCGCCTTGGAAACGTATGGTAAGCTGCTGACTCATGGGACCCGCATGTCATCCTCTATGTACAATCAACTTTCTTTTTCTTTTGATCTCAAGCCGCATTTGAAACGTTGAGACCGCTGCTGCTAAATGGGACCCGCATGTCATCCTCTACGTACAATAAAGTTTCTTTTCTTGGATTATCTTTGGCTCCTGATATTTTGTCACTTGCCTTTTTCTTTCGATCTCATGCCGCCTTTGAAACGTTGAGTAAGCTGCTGGCTCATGGGTCCCGCATGTCATCCTCTACGAACAATAAAAGTTTCCTTTCTTGGAGTTATTTTTTACCCCTAATTTCTGGCTATTTGCCTTTTTCTTTTGATCTCCTGCCCCCTCTGAAACGATGAGGACGTTGTTGGCAGGTCGGTCCCACATGTCATCCTCTATGAACAATAAAAGTTTCCTTTGATGGATTTATTTTGAACCCCTCATTAATTTCTGGATATTTCCCCTGCCGCCTTGGAATCGTTGAGGATGCTGCTGCCTCATGGGTCCCGCATGTCATCCTCTCAGAACGGTAAATGTTTATTTTCTTGGATTTTGTTGACCAAACGATTTTTGGCTTATTTTTTCTTTCGATCACCTGCAGCCTTTAAAACGTTGAGGACGCCGCTGGCTCACGGGTCCCACATGTCAACCTCTATGAACAATAAACGCTGAGGATGCTGCTGCCTCATGGGTCCCGCATGTCATCCTCTCAGAACGAAAATGTTTCTTTTCTTGGATTTTTTACCAACAGATTTTTGGTTTATTTTTTCTTTCCATCCCCTGCCGCCTTTAAAACGTTGACGACGCTGTTGGCTCATGGGTCCCCGATGTCAGCCTCCCCGTACAAGAAACATATGATATCTTGATTATTTTGCAGACAATAAACAATGTATTGCGCTCTGAGCTATTTCAAACGGATAATTAAATCTTTATTTTTACATAAACAAACTTATATGTTGAATCTCCTTGTTTTTTTGTCTTTGCGAAGCATAGGACTTTCCTGTTTTTTTAGAAAATTCGGAACTTTCCTGTTTTGGAGTGGGCTGAAATTGTACGAGTCAAAAGGCCAAGCAGGATAGTTCGAAAGCCCAGATGTCCAGATGCAGCCCAATTGAAATCTTTCTTCTTGGATTTTTTTCACCCGCTTTCTGGCTACTTCATTTTTCTTTTGGTCTGTGCCGCCTTGGAAACGTTGAGACCGCTGCAAAAATGGGACCCGCATGTCATCCTCTACGTACAATAAAATTTCTTTTCTTGGATTATTTTTGGCTCTGATATTTGGTCACTTGCCTTTTCTTTCGATCCCGTGCGGCCTCTCAAACGGTGATACCGCTGCAATGGGACCCGCATGTCATCCTCTACGTACAATAAACTTTCTTTTCTTGGATTATTTTTGGCTCTGATATTTGGTCACTTGCCTTTTTTCTTTCGATCTCATGCCACGTTTGAAACTTTGAGGAACCTGCTGGCTCGTGGGACCCGCATGTCATCCTCTATGTGCTATAAAAGTTTATTTTCTATGGTTTTTTTCACTCTCTGATTTTTGTCTATTTCCTTTTTTCTTTTGATGCCCTGCCGCCTTGGAAACGTTGAGTAAGCTGCTTACACATGGGACCCGCATGTCATCCTCTATGTACAATCAAGTTTCTTTTCTTGAATTATTTTTGGCTCCTGATATTTCGTCACTTGCCTTTTTCTTTCGATCTCATGCCACGTTTGAAACGTTGAGGAACCTGCTGGCTCATGGGACCCGCATGTCATCCTCTATGTGCTATAAAACTTTCCTTTGTTGGATTTTTTTTCACCCTCTGATTTTTGGCTTGCCTTTTTCTTTTGATCCCCTGCCCCCTTTGAAACGTTGAGTAAGCTGTGGCTCAAGGGACCCGCATGTCATCCACTATGTACTATAAAACTTTCTTTTCTTGGATTTTTTTTGGCACCTCATATTTGGTCACTTGCCTTTTTCTTTCGATCGCCTGCCGCCTCTCAAACGTTGATACAGCTGCTGCTATATGGGACCCGCATGTCATCCTCTATGTACATTCAAGTTTCTTTTCTTGGACTATTTTTGGCTCTTGATATTTGGTCACTTGCCTTTTTCTTTCGATCTCATGCCACGTTTGAAACGTTGAGGAACCTGCTGCTAAATGGGACCCTCATGTCATCCTCTATGTCCATCAACTTTCTTTTCTTGGATTATTTTGAGCCCCTAATTTCTAGCTACTTTCTTTTTCTTTTGATCTCAAGACGCATTTGAAACATTGAGACCGCTGCTGCAAAATGGGACCCGCATGTCATCCTCTATGTACAATAAATCTTGGATTATTTTTGGCTCCTGATATTTGGTCACTTGCCTTTTTCTTTTGATCACCTGCCGCCTTTGAAACGTTGAGGATTCTGCTGGCTCATGGGTCCCGCATGTCATCCTCTACGAACAATAAAAGTTTCCTTTCTTGGAGTTATTTTTTACCCCTAATTTCTGGATATTTGCCTTTTTCTTTTGATCCCCTGCCCCTTTGAAACGATGAGGACGCTGTTGGCAGGTCGGTCCCACATGTCATCCTCTATGAACAATAAAAGTTTCCTTTGGTGGATTTATTTTTGACCCCTAATTAATTTCTGGTTATTTCCTTTTTTCTTTTGATCCCCTGCCGCTTCTCAAACGGTGATACCGCTGATGCTAAATGGGACCCGCATGTCATCCTCTATGTACTATAAAACTTTCTTTTCTTGGATTTTTTTGGCACCTCATATTTGGTCACTTGCCTTTTTCTTTCGATCCCCTGCCGCCTCTCAAACGTTGATACACTGCTAAATGGGACCCGCATGTCATCCTCTATGTACAATAAAGTTTCTTTTCTTGGATTATCTTTGGCTCCTGATATTTGGTCACTTGCCTTTTTCTTTCGATCTCATGCCGACTTTGAAACGTTGAGGCTGCTGGCTCATGGGTGCCGCATGTCATCCTCTATGAACAATAAAAGTTGGGGATGTCTATTTGTCAGCTGACTGATTTTCAATTCAGCGTAAGTCAGTTTTTCTTCAAATTATAAGACGGCACATGGCATAGGCAAAAATCAGTCAAGCCCATAAAAAAAGAATTTTACCAAGCCTTGTATGTGGGCTAAATCCCTATAATTAGCAACAGACAAACAAGTTGCAAACAGAAAAAAAATCCATAATACATGATTTAAAGACCTTAAAACGTTGTTGGGCGAAAATTACATGTTTTGTATTATGTAAACATAGTTGTAATGGACTGTAAACTGTGAGATGGGGAAACTGAAAGAAAATCGTCTACATGATTTGAAAGTAAAATTACAGACTTGTTTGCCTAATTTTACATGTTCCAAATCATGTAAATACCAGTGTAATGGACTGTAATTCGTCATATACAAATTTACACAAAAAGTTCAGTAAATATCTATCCGCTGACTTAGTCATGCACGCGTTTTACATCCAAAACCTCCCCACACAAACGTGTGCAGCTATAGCAGATGGCTAAGTACGGTACACAGTGGCTCAGAGAAACACGTGCAAGTCCACAATCGCGATGCCTAATTGGTTGGACAGAAATTCGACTGATGGCCAAAAAAGAATAAGTCGACTGTTTCTTAGCAAATCCTAAAAGTTTCCTTTGTTGGATTTATTTTTTACCCTCTGATTTTCGGCTATTTCCTTTTTCTTTTGATCCCCTGCCGCCTTAGAATAGTTGAGGATGCTGCTGCCTCATGGGTCCCGCATGTCATCCCCTCAGAAAGGTAATTGTTTCTTTTCTTGGTTTTGTTTACCAACTGATTTTTGGCTTATTTTTTCTTTCGATCTCCTGCCGCCTTGAAAACGTTGACGACGCTGCTGGCTCATGGGTCCCCAATGTCAGCCTCCCCGTACTGCAAATCCTCTTTATGCAAAGGTTGAGGATGCTGCTGCCTCAAGGGTCCCGCATGTCATCCTCTTAGAACGATAAATGTTTATTTTCTTGGATTTTTACCAACTGATTTTTGGTTTATTTTTTCTTTCGATCCCCTGCCGCCTTTAAAACGTTGACGACGCTGCTGGCTCATGGGTCCCTGATGTCAGCCTCCCCGTACAAGAAACATGTGATATCTTGATTATTTTGCAGACAATAAACAGTGTATTTCGCTCTGAGCTATTTCAAAGGGATAAATTAAATCTTTGTTTTTACATAAACAAACTTATATGTTGAATCTCCTTGTTTTTTGTTTTTGCCAAGCATAGGACTTTCCTGTTTTGGAGTGGGCTTAAATTGTACGAGTCAAAAGGCTTCCAGCACGATAGTTCGAAGGCCCAGATGTCCAGATGCAGCCCAATTGAAATCTTTCTTTTCATGGATTTTTTGACACCCTGATTTCTGGCTACTTCCTTTTTCTTTTGATCCTGTGCCGCCTGGAAACTATGAGACCGCTATTGCAAAATGGGACCCACATGTCATCCTCTATGTACAATAAAAGTTTCTTTTCGTGGATTATTTTTGGCTCCTGATATTTGGTCACTTGCCTTTTTTCTTTCGATCCCGTGCAAAATGGGACCCGCATGTCGTCCTCTATTTACAAAAGAAGTTTCCTTTCTTGGAGTTATTTTTTACCCTAATTTGTGGCTACTTCATTTTTTTTTGATTCCCTGCCGCCTTTGAAACGTTGAGGACTCTGCTGGCTCATGGGCCCCACATGTCAGCCTCTGTGAACAATAAACCTTTCCTCTGTGAACACTAGCATTGACGAACTGAATGTGAACATGCGTTACAGGCTTTTTTTAGTAAATTTTGTCAACCAATTGCTAGCTTCTGTAAATATCACTAGTAGTACATACATCGCGAAAGCATTAGAATATTAGACCATGTTCACAAGAATAACATCAAGTCTGAACTACATTAACAGAGTGATAAAATATATTGTTCAGACCAGTACAAAATATAGGGAGTTAAACTAACACTATGCAGAAATTGGCCCTTCTCTTGCATATATCCCTCTAGCAAAGGGATCAACCACTGACAAGTCATGTACCAACCAGCTAAGAACACCGTCCGAGCTGAACTTATCTAAGGATGGTAAATATCCAAACTGAAAATCAACATCTCTATAAGCGGTGTTCTTCAGGTCTAGCTGCTTGAACTGGGTATCCCACCAGATCTCCTTGTGATGATATCTTACACCAAAATTCATTACTTTGAGCATTCTAGTGTTCTGTATAAAGAACCTGGAGACAATAACATCATTTCTCCTTCCTCGGTAGTCAGAAATCGAAATTTCTTTGAGGTGGAGATCAAGGCATTCAATGGGACAGGCTGGCTCATTATGCAGCACATGAACCTTATTGCCGGTTCTATAAAACTGCAAAGAAGTCAAATTAAGTAGTCAGTACAATAACAAAGTACTTCATAGCTATCAACTAATGAATATCTCAGGTGAGTTGAATCATGTGTTAATTGAGGACCGTGGAACAACATAATCCCCTGACACGTTCCAATTTGATAGATGCACTTTTTTACATCTGTTATTGTCATTGTAAAGTTGGGGAAAGGTTACCAACATGGGAAACTCCAATCCGCAACTAGTTGCGGGTGCACCCCATTTTTCTTTTGACACTTCCAAGTTTCCAAAAAAAATGTAAACTAAAAGTCTGGACATACATTGTGTTCTATCATGTGCTTCTGTGAAGTTTCATCCAAAAATATGATAATATGTGATCTACACAAAAAAAGAACAAATGATGTGTAAATAGTAAGTCACACTATTTACATATGTCTTCTCTTTTTTACACAGATCACATATTATCATGTGTTTATATGAAACTTCACAGATGCACAAGATACAACACATTGTATGACAAGAAGTTTAGTTTTGAACCAACATAATATAACTCCATTGTGGATGTTCTTCTAGTACAATTGTTCAACTGATCTAGGCTAATAAGTAATAACAGGTTAACTCCATGTAACTCTACAGTTTTTGCTCATAGTGGTAAACAGTTAACAACAACGAATTTACCTGGATATATAGCTTCTCCGTGCAGGGAAAGCATCTAAGAAATGCAAGTAGTTGATCCAGACGAGGGCCGTCAGATTTTAGAACCAAGTTCTTCACTGTGCACAGAGAATTTTCCAAGCTTATGGGCATCATCCTCTACAGGACAATGGTACATATGTCAAAAAAAATAACAAAAATGTGAGTTAATTCAACAAGAAGAAGGCTGTTCTACCAAAAAGTTTATGCGTCCAATAACAAGTTGGCAGCCAGGGTACGACGCAAAGCCCAACACCATCAACTTTGGTGCGTTGGCGACCTGGATTAGTAGTGGAACATCATCAACGCATATGACCAATCTCTCGAGGCAAGATGCATCCATAATTTGCACCGTGTCTAACTGAATAAGTTCGGTGGTGTTGCGTTTCCAATAGCTAGCCACACTAATTGTACGAAGATTTGGCATTTGAATGTTGAGTTGGGTGAACCCGTGGACCCCCTCAAGGTGAAGTGCCTCGAGCACAATACAGCGGGTGAACAGGCGGTCGATGTTCGTCGCCTTACAGATGTAGACGTCATAGAGCAAGAGCCTTTTGAGTTGGGGGAAAAGAAGCATGGAGTTGGCATGAATCTCGGGCAAATAGCAAGTAGAAATGCTGACAATGCGCAGCGTGGGCGCGCAGCGGAACGCGGACAGCGGGAAGGAGCGCATCACAGTTCCAGCATCGAATCTGAGGTTCTCGACGCAAGATAGGGTGCTGGACCGGAACCAGCTGTCGAGCGTGGTGTCGACCTTGCAAGTGGTTCTGAAGGGGTCGATTGACACGCTTCTGGCGGGGCCAGGGTGAGCGGCGAGGATACTGGAGACCGCGGCGATGCGTTTGTGGTTTTGCTTGGCGAGTTCGTCGTCGATCTCGAGGTTAAGTGGGACGGAGTGCCAGAGGTGGCGCCACCGTTTGGAGACCAAGGTTGTGCTTACAGCGGATACAGTGGGCAGGTGGGAGATGATGATGTGGAGAATCTGGTCCGGTAGGCGGCTGATGAGGTCGTTGTCGCCGACGAGGAGGTTAAGTGGGACGGAGCGCCAGAGGTGGCGCCACCGTTTGGAGAGCAATGTTGTCCTTACAGCGGATATCATGGGCAGGAGGGAGATGATGATGTGCAGCATCTCGTCGGGGAGGCGGCTGATGAGGTCGAGGCTCGACGGAGGCTCTTCCCGATCTGGCTCGACCCGCCTTCGGGAGTTGAGCGGCTCCGCCTCCATCTGACACGGCGGCGACACACGCAACGCCGCAGTCGTCTGCTGGACAGGGGAATAGGCGCAGCGGCGGTGGTGAGGACAGAAAGGTACTCGGCGGTGGATTTAGGTGGATGGCGGATGCAAGTGCGCTGGGGGTTTTTGGAGGAGACGGCAAGCGCTATGCAAGGAACTATTGCGGCGGGCGGCCAGCCGGGGTGCCTGAGGAGAGAAAGGTATACTACTAATGATGCGGTGCGGCGTTTGCGTCTCCCTTCCCCACGCGTGCAGCCTTCACATTTCACAAGACGTGCGAGTTTTTCAACAGAGATTATCAAGTGGAGAGACTTTCCCAATGCAATTGTCTCTCCACTTGATAATCACTCTTGAAAACACCGAGAAGATGGCGGTGAAGAAGACGGAGAGGCAAGGAAAAAAACAATATGAATTGAAATCAAATATAATACGGGCGTTCCTTCTCTCTCTGGTCTCTGCTGCACTTACTGCACCTGTGGTGCAGGCGTGTGACCCGAGAAGAAGCTAATGTACTGTATAGCCGTCCCTTGCACGCCGTGTAGCTGTATTTTGTCTCGTCAAATCAGCTCGGGACAGTTTCAGCAGAGAAAACATCATTTTTTCTTGCCATCATCATAATAGGCGAACATTTACCACGGGCACACGGTAGTGCACATCCAACTTGTACTACTCAATCCTCCATATGCTGCACAAACCACCACTTTAACTTTTTCTTCGCAGTTTTCATGATTTTTAGCAGTTTCCACCATGTGGTGGTCTAATCTGTTGCAATTTTTACCACTTGGTCATCTGATCAGTTATTTTGTCATGTCGATAGCAAAATCAACAAGTGGATGCCAACTTTTTTGAAGGGCTACTCTCTAAAACACAGTTTGCATTATGGCATGTTTGGTATTTTCCCTAGGTAGTACTACATCCTAAAAAAAATTGACTACATGCTTTTATTTGCCTATTTTAAGCACCTTTTACCATGATTTCAAATTTAGGTCAAACTCACGGGGGCCATAGGATGCACGGCATTTATTTGGCAATTGTTTCAGTATGGCCAACTAGTTAGGCCTCCTTTGGTTCATAGGAAATGGAAAGTATAGGAAAAGGAAAATCATAGAATTGGGATGTCATGTCTACTTCAATCCTATGGGAATCGTGCTCCTTTGATTCATATGATTGTCATAGGAATTATGTTGGATTCGGTTCTTATGGGAAAAATTCCTATACAAGTCATTTGATTCATAGGAACTATTCATATAGGAATCTTGTAGTGCAAATCTTATAGGAAAAAAACCATTAGCTAATACCTCATGGAAAAGTTCCTTTGCCACAATCAAAGACACATCATGTTCCTATAGGATTCAACTTGGCATAACATTCCAATCATGCACCTTTCATATTCCTACGCCCTCCATATTCCTTTGAATAAAAGGAGCCCGAAGTTTATTTGATTGTAGCAAAGGAATTTTCCATGTATCGACAGTTTGACATGGTATTTTAATAACCAATCAAGAAGGCATGCAAACGTACTTAAAAACACACATGGTGCCAAAATCGGTGAAAGGGAATATTCTCAAGAACATAGGTAGGTCATGTTTGGCATTGTTCCTAGGTATTTCATCACAAATGATGAATCCATGATAAATTACTAACATTCGGAAGTTTGCCATGGTTCTAGCATTAACCAACTCACCTCTCACTTCGGAAGAGAGCCATGCGAACTCCAAGATGGATTCTGTCAAAAAAAAACTCCAACATGCATGGTGCCAAAATCTGGTAAGTTCTTCTAAAAAATATTTTGGTGTGCCATGTTTGGTATTTTGATATATATGTAGATTACTTACATCACAAACAACTACTCAATGCTTTCGTTTGCCATATGGGTGTTACGTACTTGGATGCAACGCATATGTTTGGTCATTTTTTGGGGGGTACCACACATTTAGTGCACATCACGTATATATAGTTTCCCCTTTTTTAATTGTACTTCGTGTACTTCGCGTTGAAATTTCAAATTATATGGAAATGAGCCCAGAACTAATTTAATATATGGTCACAAACCGAAATAATTCGTGAAATTTTGAAATGTCCATCCTACCATATCAACCACATGAAAAAATTGCATTGGCGGCAATCTGCCACTACAAATTTTAACCATTTCACGCAAAACACTCATGTAGTAATTTGTTCCCTTCTAGCACTTCATAAATCTCCCCGGTCTTGTTTGAAAAGGAGCCCCCGTCCGAAGAGTCCCTGTTTATAACTAAAACTAATTATTTCAGTACCGCATAAATTGCAATTACCATTAGATAAACAAGATTAAGATAGAGCATGTACCACCTGTCAATTACCGGTTCGCAATCTCCATATGCTCGCAATGATCGGTTCCACATTATACTTGGTCGAATTCAATTAAACATACAAGTACATCATGCCGAAGTTTTGTTCTAGGACATGGACACGTTCAAACTAATCACGGTAATAGATGATACAACATCGCACACATAAATAGACGACATGTCTAAAATCATACATTTTTTGAACACAGAAATGTCCCGAAGGACCTCGCGACACTGCTTTTATATTATGATGACGGTGGGATTACAGACTGCAAGCTAGGAGGACCCTCCAAGTAAAAGGAAACTACAGACAAGACATCCAAAAGTACAAAAAGAACTCTAGTTCTAGAAAAGGAAACTCCATCCGGTCCTTCTCCACCGAGCTCAGATTAGCCTCAAAGCGTGATCATCTTCTCCATCGAGACCGGCAAGATCAACCACCTACCGTCTCGTTGGCGCATGCGGGCACGTCGCCTCATGTTGAAAGTATTCGAGCAAGTCGCCGCTCATGTCGCAACCATCGTTGCTGCAATCCACCTTAAACAAGGAGGCAAATCTACTTAAATCCTCATCCTCTTCGTAGATGCCATCGCAGTTCGGGCACACGAGACTGGGTAGGTTTCTTAAGCAGCTTCCGCATGCAATGTGATGTCCCTCCCCCATGCGAATGCACTGCTTAATACAAGGAAATTTACATGACTGTTGGCCCAAAGAAAAATATAGTTGGGTGGAACCTAGTGAAGAAAGTACTAACCCGTTATAGTGGACGTCGTGCGATTTGAGAGCACAAACCGCAGATGAACGTTCTTCTCACCACATTCTTTTCCATAACACATTCACGGGAAAAGTACATGCTTTCAGATGGAGGACTTTCACCTTGGAAGACGCCCTGGCATCCCGGGCACGCGCCACCGGGCAGGTTCCTAGCGCAGCTGTCGCATGCAACCTTCTTGCACGAACAGCACTGCTTAATACAAGGAAATTAACACGACTGTTAGCCCAAATTAAAATACATCTTGATGAACCTAGTGAAGAAAGTACTAACCCACCAAAATGGAGGTTGTGCGGATTGAGAGCACAAACCGTAGGTGAGCAGTCTTCTCAAATTAGCATCGTCGACAAAAGCTCGATCTAAAGCTACCAGGGGGAACCTCCATGCCCAACGATTCTAAATGGGAATATGAATTTAGAGGATGTGAAGGAGATAGGGATAGAGGGTCGTAGTCTTCGACTTGTATAGTATATATAGGGGAGGGAATTGCAGATTCCACCAAGGAACGAGATCCAGTAACTTCACTGGCGACTTGTACGTGAGTCATTCGATCAAGATCCAACGCACATGGTTGATCCAAATTTTAAACTTAAAATTAAACTCAATTTTCAAATGAAGTAAAACTTTACCAGAATACTTAAGAAAGATATATATCTTACTGTAATGTTTTCGATTTTTTTCGAGCAACTTAAAATGTGACTACAAATTCTGGATCAACTGTGTCCGTTGGATCTTGATCCGATGGCTCATGTACGTAAAGTTGCATTTTGGAGTAAGTAAAGTCACTGGCCTCAAGTTCCACCACCTCATACTTCGTATGTTGCACAAAAACACCATTTGGAAGGATATTTTGCGGTTTCCACCATGTACTGCTCCAATCTGTTGTGATTTCACCACTTAATCTTCTAATCAACCAATTATACTGGTAAATATTCTCTTACTTTGCATCTCAAACATTTCCCTGACTTTGAGTCCCTGCGCGCTAGTACACTCAATAAAGACAGAGAGAGAGGAGAGACGCTGAGGAGGACTTTGAGTTCTAGTACCTCACCTGCCCGGAATAAGTACGCTGGCAGCCTGACCTGCCCTAAGTACGTCCGGTCAAATCGATGCCTTGCCTTGCACGCCGTCTGCGCGCATCCATGTCTTCCCGATGAAATTGTCAGTCCAAAAAAATCGGAAATTTAATTCGGCTATTGGGCGGATATGCTACCTCGACCCAAAAAAACATATTTTTAATTTTCAAAAAATTCTAACAAAAAAATCCGCATGTACTTCTCGATAATCTATGTGTGTTCGTGTAGTTTCGTGAAAAGCCGATATTTTTTGTGGTTGATGTAAACAGCTTTATTTTTAGCAATAAATTTTATCTTTTTTACATAGCCCAAACGACAATTTAGTTTTTTATGGAAAGACTTTATGCGCTCTTAGCATGTGAAGATGAAAAGATTAATTTTTTGTTTGGATTTTTTTTACATTTCAAAATATATAGATGTTGCAGTTCAAACTAAAGGGAGCATACGCAACCAGGAGCCAAAACATCCTCCCCCAAAAAATATGATTTGTTTTCTATTTGCGACGCTTCCGCGATGCCTATCACATGTCTGTATAGCCGCAGCTAGCACCATCGAGCACGCCCCAATGCTCTGTGTGTTGTCTTGTCAATTCAATGGTCAAGGTAATCTGACCAAAAGATACGTCTTGGAGTACGCGTGCGCCTTATTCCTTGAAATGGAGGTAGTACTTTATATTTGGCCCAAATGTGAAAAGTGTTACTCCTCCTATTCTAGTATACCATACTACGTATTACTCAAAACAAGTTCGAAGTTATGTCAAGTATGACTAGTGCAAATAAACCCTCTGGCATTAAGAGTATGAGAAGTTCGGATCATGATGAACAAGTTAATCTTCAAAACGTACAGCTATGTCAAGTATGACTAGTGCAAATAAACCCTCTGGCATTAAGAGAAACATCAAATAGTACAAAACACCTGAAAAAAAACGAAATTACAACAAAATCCTAGAGATGCCCTTCGTCTTCAACCTCCAGACCATGTCGACGACACCATGGCCGACACTAATCCAACCCAGGAAGCCAGAATCCTAGGATAAGCAAGCTCGGAAGGTAGGTGGCCACGGAAGCTCTAGCACGTACCAATTCAGCACGCGCGAGGGCCCGCCCAGCATCTCAATCGGCACGGTGTGAAGCCAGTCCTCGTCTCGAGCTCTCTCGAAGCGTGAGAGCTCGCCGGATTCTCTGTCGAGAGCAAGAATGAAGTTTCCGAGCCCACCGAACACGTACCACTGGAAGAAACGGGCGTTGCACCCCACAAAGAGGATATCCGACCGGCCTGTGTGCGTGGCGTGGAGAGGCACGATGGCGCCGGAGGAGGTCCAAGCGTGGCCACCAGGGCCAGGCGAGAACACGCAGGTCTTGCAGATGCCGTCATGATAGATCAGGCACGTCACCCTGTAATTTGACAGACTGATGCGCGCCGCAGCGTCCTCGCCATGGAGGGCGGCGCCCAGGAACAAGCTTACGAATGTTGTGTGCGAAACAGCAGGGGGTGGAGGGACCGTCACGTACTGACCTGCCAGGGGATCGCAGACGACGAGACGTGAAGGCTGCTCGAAAGGCTTTCCGTGTTCGGTGTGGTCGAAGTCCGCAAGGAGTAGGAGGCCGCCCCGAGAGTCGGCGAGCTCCAAACTGAGGTCGCCGTTTGGCGCCCGTGGGAGGAAGTCGAGCGCGAGATTATTTGCGGCGACCCCGGCCCAACATGACGAGGAAGAGGGAACGAAGTGGGGCAGCAAGCCAGACGGCCGATAGTGACAATGGGAGAAGCTGATGTGGTAGTGGCCGGCGACTATGGAGGATGGCGCGCCGTGGCGAGCGGAGAGGACACGGAAGTCCTCCGCCGCGATGACCTTGCGCCAGCTCCTGCAGGCGAACGCGGCGCGGACGAGATCCAGAGGCGAGGTGAGGCGCAGGAACACCAGCCCGAGAAGTTCATCCGGGATGGCGTCACCCTTGTCCTCCTGCCCGGACTTCCTCTGAGCATTCTTCCAGCGGGGGCGGCTGTGCCCCATCTCCGGCTGGACCTAGCTCGCGTACGGGGGCGAGGTGTGCTGTAGGGAGGAAGCTAGGGAAGTAGCGAGGCGGCCGGCTTGGTAGAGACTAGAGGAGTTAAGGAGGAGACTTATGTACTGAAAAAGTTCCGTGGAATCAAATTCCTATATTGGTTAATTACATGCAAGGATGAGCAGAGTAGTTGGTTGTGTAATTGAAACGAGATTACGAGCTTGATCCCCACACACGAACCACATCGTAAAGCTTCATGAAAGAAAAATAGGAAAACAACAAAATTGTGTGGCACAACAGTTGCTTTCTCCAAGTTCCTATAGAGGGAGTACTATGTACATATTCAAACTAGACAAATCATGTATCTACCCCCTAACCCCTAAAACTCAGTCTTATGAAATCTAGCATAAAGAGATCGAAGTCGTTTTGGGTTTCAAACATGGAAATTTCAAGAACATCCCAAAAGCTTCATTTTAGAGTGACTAAGAAGGATCCATGCTTACCTTTTCATTTTCATGTTTTAAACTTGTTTAAATCATGGTCAAACCTAGGATTTGACCAAGATTCAAATGGGCCTAAAAAATCAGAAAAAATCAAAAGAATGAACAACCAAAGCACATATATAGCATTCTTATGTCATAGGTAAAACCTAGGATTTGACCAAGATATGATTCAAATGCGCAGAAAATTAAAAAAATCAGAAAAATGAAAAACCAAAGTACATAGTCTTCTTATGTCATATAGTAAGCATATTCAAGTTGATAAACAAAAGGTTTGGACATATTCAAACCATACAAATCATGTATCTATATATACCCCCTAACCCTAAACTTTGTCTTATGAAGTCAAGCATGAAGAGAGAAGTGGTTTTGGGTTTCAAACATGGAAATTTCAAAAACCTCCCAAAAACTTCATTTTAGAGTGACTGAGAAGGTTACATGCTTCCCTTTTCATTTTCATGTTTTAAACTTGTTTAAATTAGCTTGGTCAAACCTAGGATTTCATGAAGATACAAATGGGTGGGCACAATGTTCAAAAAAATCAGAAAAATGAAAAACCAAATCACATAGTCTTCTTATGTCATATCGTAAGCAATCAAGTTGATAAACAAGGTCTAGATATATCCAAACCAGACAAATCATGTATCTACCCCCTTTCGATCTTATGAAGTCTAGCATGAAGGGAAGTCGTTTTGGGTTTCAAACATTGAAATTTCAAGAACATCCCAAAAGCTTCATTTTAGAGTGACTAAGAAGGATACAGACTTCCCTTTTCATTTTCATGTTTTAAACTTGTTTAAATCTTGGTCAAACCAATGATTTGACCAAGATTCAAATGGCCCTAAAAATTCAGAAAAAAATCAAAAGAATGAAAAACCAAAGCACATAGCATTCTTAGATATGTCATATGTATAGTAAGCATTCAAGTTGATAAACAAGGTCTAGACATATATATTCAAACCAGAAAAATCATGTATATATCTACCCCTAAAATCCTATATAATTAAACTCAGTCAATCATGAAGAGAAGTGGTTTTGGGTTTCAAACATGGAAATTTCAAGAACCTCCCAAAAGCTTCATTTTAGAGTGACTAAGAAGGATCCAGGCTTACTTATTCGTTTTCACGTGTTAAACTTGTCTAAATCTTGGTCAAACCTAGGATTTGACCAAGATATGATTCAAATGTGCAGAAAATTAAAAAAATCAGAAAAATGAAAAACCAAAGTACATAGTCTTCTTATGTCATATAGTAAGCATATTCAAGTTGATAAACAAGGTTTGGACATATTCAAACCATACAAATCATGTATCTATACCCCCTAACCCTAAACTTTGTCTTATGAAGTCAAGCATGAAGAGAAGTGGTTTTGGGTTTCAAACATGGAAATTTCAAAAACCTCCCAAAAACTTCATTTTAGAGTGACTGAGAAGGTTACATGTTTCCCTTTTCATTTTCATGTTTTAAACTTGTTTAAATTATCTTGGTAAAACCTAGGATTTCATGAAGATACAAATGGGTGGGCACAATATTCAAAAAAATCAGAAAATTGAAAAACCAAATCACATTGTCTTCTTATGTCATATCGTAAGCATTCAAGTTGATAAATTAACAAGGTCTAGATATATCCAAACCAGACAAATCATGTATCTACCCCCTGTCGATCTTATGAAGTCTAGCATGAAGGGAAGTCGTTTTCGGTTTCAAACATGGAAATT
Source organism: Lolium multiflorum (assembly GCA_030979885.1). Classification (NCBI taxonomy): domain Eukaryota; kingdom Viridiplantae; phylum Streptophyta; class Magnoliopsida; order Poales; family Poaceae; genus Lolium; species Lolium multiflorum. The sequence goes on along the minus strand of CM061747.1, from coordinate 115,525,417 downwards.
TCAAGAACATCCCAAAAGCTTCCATTTTAGAGTTACTAAAAGAAGGATATACAGACTTCCCTTTTTCATTTTCATGTTTTAAACTTGTTTAAATCCTTGTCAAACCAAAGATTTTGACCAAGATTCAAATGGGCATAAAAATTTAGAAAAAAAATCAAAAGAGAATGAAAAACCAAAGCACATAGCATTCTTATATATGTCATATGTATAGTAAGCATTCAAGTTGATAAACCAGGTCTAGACATATTCAAACCAGAAAAATCATGTATATATCTACCCCTAAAACCCTAAACTCTTTCTTATGAAGTCAATCATGAAGAGAAGTGGTTTTGGGTTTCAAACATGGAAATTTCAAGAACCTCCCAAAAGATTTAATTTAGAGTGACTAATAAGGATCCATGCTTACCTTTTCATTTTCACAATTTAAACTTGTTTAAATCTTTGTCAAACATATGATTTGACCAAGATTCAAATATATGGGCATAAAATTCAAAAAAAATCAGAAAAATGAAAAACAAAAGCATATAGTCTTCTTATGTCATATAGTAAGCATTCAAGTTGATAAATTAACAAGGTTTGGACATATTCAAACCATACAAATCATGTATCTACCCCTAACCCTAAACTCGGTCGATCTTATGAAGTGTAGCATGAAGAGAGGTCGTTTTGGGTTTCAAACATGGAAATTTCAAGAACATCCCAAAATGCTTCATTTTAGAGTGACTAAGAAGGATCCAGGCTTACTTATTCGTTTTCACGTGTTAATTAAACTTGTCTAATCTTGGTCAAACCTAGGATTTGACCAAGATTCAAATGCGCAGAAAATTTAAAAAATCAGAAAAATGAAAACCAAAGTACATAGTCTTCTTATGTCATATAGTAAGCATATTCAAGTTGATAAACAAGGTTTGAACCTTGATCTGTAGTAGTGGGCAAAACCCTAGTTTAACCTATTTAATTATAGATTCGTAGGTTGATTTTTCTACATTTTTATTATTACTAACCTATTTAATTATAGATTCGTAGGTTGATTTTTCTATACCTTTTTATTATTACTATGCAGCACAAGTGTGTTTGCCCGTCGAGTGAAACTCGGAGGAAGAGGGATCACTCGGAGGAAGGAGAGAAGAAGGGAGAGAATTATGGTGTCTCCCCTTTTTCGGGTGATGATGTTGACTTTTGTGCACGGTTTGTCAGTGCGCAGGAGGTGCGAGCGGCGAGCGAGCGGTCGAGCGAGGCCGAGAATGAGAGAGATTTGTTTTTTTTTGTGAGAGGGACAACCGAAGGATCCAGAAGGACCCACAGACTTCCAATACGCATCCTGATGCGTCTTCTCTTGACAAAGAAGATGGCTGGGAGTTTGCGTACCTATTGCACGTGACTTGTGCTCACTGAAGTGTGGGACCTCACGCGTGGGCACCACACGTAAGTGACAGACCTGTTGGTGTAAAAACTCGGTTGATTATTATAGTGCATTAGAACAAAGTTTCCTATGGATTCAAGGGTAGGAAATCCAAGTTAACTCATTTACATGACATTATTTTTCTTATGTCATATAGTAAGCATTAAAGTTGATAAACAATGTCTAGACATATTCAAACCAGACAAATCATGTATCTATACCCCTAACCCCTAAACTCTGTCTTATGAAGTCAAGCATGTGAAGAGATGTGGTTTTGGGTTTCAAACATGGAAATTTCAAAAAACTCCCAAAAGCTTCATTTTAGAGTGCCTAAGAAGGATACATGCTTCCCTTTTCATTTTCATGTTTTATAAAACTTGTTTTAATTATCTTGGTCAAACCTAGGATTTGACGAAGATACAAATGGGTGGGCAAAAAATTAAAAAAATCAGAAAAATGGAAAACCAAATCACATAGTCTTCTTATGTCATATCGTAAGCAATCAAGTTGATAAACAAGGTCTAGATATATCCAAACCAGACAAATCGTGTATCTACCCCCTTTCGATCTTATGAAGTCTAGCATGAAGGGAAGTCGTTTTGGGTTTCAAACATTGAAATTTCAAGAACATCCCAAAAGCTTCATTTTAGAGTGACTAAGAAGGATACAGACTTCCCTTTTCATTTTCATGTTTTAAACTTGTTTAAATCTTGGTCAAACCAAGGATTTGACCAAGATTCAAATGGCCCTAAAAATTCAGAAAAAAATCAAAAGAATGAAAAACCAAAGCACATAGCATTCTTATGTCATATGTATAGTAAGCATTCAAGTTGATAAACAAGGTCTAGACATATATATTCAAACCAGAAAAATCATGTATATATCTACCCCTAAAACCCTAATTAAACTCAGTCAATCATGAAGAGAAGTGGTTTTGGGTTTCAAACATGGAAATTTCAAGAACCTCCCAAAAGCTTCATTTTAGAGTGACTAAGAAGGATCCAGGCTTACTTATTCGTTTTCACGTGTTAAACTTGTCTAAATCTTGGTAAAACCTAGGATTTGACCAAGATATGATTCAAATGTGAAAAATTAAAAAAAATCAGAAAAATGAAAAACCAAAGTACATAGTCTTCTTATGTCATATAGTAAGCATATTCAAGTTGATAAACAAAAGGTTTGGACATATTCAAACCATACAAATCATGTATCTATATATACCCCCTAAACCTTGTCTTATGAAGTCAAGCATGAAGAGAAAGTGGTTTTGGGTTTCAAACATGGAAATTTCAAAAACCTCCCAAAAACTTCATTTTAGAGTGACTGAGAAGGTTACATGCTTCTTTTTTCATTTTCATGTTTTAAACTTGTTTAAATTAGCTTGGTCAAACCTAGGATTTCATGAAGATACAAATGGGTGGGCACAATGTTCAAAAAAATCAGAAAAATGAAAAACCAAATCACATAGTCTTCTTATGTCATATCGTAAGCAATCAAGTTGATAAACAAGGTCTAGATATATCCAAACCAGACAAATCATGTATCTACCCCCTTTCGATCTTATGAAGTCTAGCATGAAGGGAAGTCGTTTTGGGTTTCAAACATTGAAATTTCAAGAACATCCCAAAAGCTTCATTTTAGAGTGACTAAGAAGGATACAGACTTCCCTTTTCATTTTCATGTTTTAAACTTGTTTAAATCTTGGTCAAACCAATGATTTGACCAAGATTCAAATGGCCCTAAAAATTCAGAAAAAAATCAAAAGAATGAAAAACCAAAGCACATAGCATTCTTATATATGTCATATGTATAGTAAGCATTCAAGTTGATAAACCAGGTCTAGACATATTCAAACCAGAAAAATCATGTATATATCTACCCCTAAAACCCTAAACTCTTTCTTATGAAGTCAATCATGAAGAGAAGTGGTTTTGGGTTTCAAACATGGAAATTTCAAGAACCTCCCAAAAGATTTAATTTAGAGTGACTAATAAGGATCCATGCTTACCTTTTCATTTTCACAATTTAAACTTGTTTAAATCTTTGTCAAACATATGATTTGACCAAGATTCAAATATATGGGCATAAAATTCAAAAAAAATCAGAAAAATGAAAAACAAAAGCATATAGTCTTCTTATGTCATATAGTAAGCATTCAAGTTGATAAATTAACAAGGTTTGGACATATTCAAACCATACAAATCATGTATCTACCCCTAACCCTAAACTCGGTCGATCTTATGAAGTGTAGCATGAAGAGAGGTCGTTTTGGGTTTCAAACATGGAAATTTCAAGAACATCCCAAAATGCTTCATTTTAGAGTGACTAAGAAGGATCCAGGCTTACTTATTCGTTTTCACGTGTTAATTAAACTTGTCTAATCTTGGTCAAACCTAGGATTTGACCAAGATTCAAATGCGCAGAAAATTTAAAAAATCAGAAAAATGAAAAACCAAAGTACATAGTCTTCTTATGTCATATAGTAAGCATATTCAAGTTGATAAACAAGGTTTGGACATATTCAAACCATACAAATCATGTATCTATACCCCCTAACCCTAAACTTTGTCTTATGAAGTCAAGCATGAAGAGAAGTGGTTTTGGGTTTCAAACATGGAAATTTCAAAAACCTCCCAAAAACTTCATTTTAGAGTGACTGAGAAGGTTACATGTTTCCCTTTTCGTTTTCATGTTTTAAACTTGTTTAAATTATCTTGGTAAAACCTAGGATTTCATGAAGATACAAATGGGTGGGCACAATATTCAAAAAAATCAGAAAATTGAAAAACCAAATCACATTGTCTTCTTATGTCATATCGTAAGCATTCAAGTTGATAAATTAACAAGGTCTAGATATATCCAAACCAGACAAATCATGTATCTACCCCCTGTCGATCTTATGAAGTCTAGCATGAAGGGAAGTCGTTTTCGGTTTCAAACATGGAAATTTCAAGAACATCCCAAAAGCTTCCATTTTAGAGTTACTAAAAGAAGGATATACAGACTTCCCTTTTTCATTTTCATGTTTTAAACTTGTTTAAATCCTTGTCAAACCAAAGATTTTGACCAAGATTCAAATGGGCATAAAAATTTAGAAAAAAAATCAAAAGAGAATGAAAAACCAAAGCACATAGCATTCTTATATATGTCATATGTATAGTAAGCATTCAAGTTGATAAACCAGGTCTAGACATATTCAAACCAGAAAAATCATGTATATATCTACCCCTAAAACCCTAAACTCTTTCTTATGAAGTCAATCATGAAGAGAAGTGGTTTTGGGTTTCAAACATGGAAATTTCAAGAACCTCCCAAAAGATTTAATTTAGAGTGACTAATAAGGATCCATGCTTACCTTTTCATTTTCACAATTTAAACTTGTTTAAATCTTTGTCAAACATATGATTTGACCAAGATTCAAATATATGGGCATAAAATTCAAAAAAAATCAGAAAAATGAAAAACAAAAGCATATAGTCTTCTTATGTCATATAGTAAGCATTCAAGTTGATAAATTAACAAGGTTTGGACATATTCAAACCATACAAATCATGTATCTACCCCTAACCCTAAACTCGGTCGATCTTATGAAGTGTAGCATGAAGAGAGGTCGTTTTGGGTTTCAAACATGGAAATTTCAAGAACATCCCAAAATGCTTCATTTTAGAGTGACTAAGAAGGATCCAGGCTTACTTATTCGTTTTCACGTGTTAATTAAACTTGTCTAATCTTGGTCAAACCTAGGATTTGACCAAGATTCAAATGCGCAGAAAATTTAAAAAATCAGAAAAATGAAAACCAAAGTACATAGTCTTCTTATGTCATATAGTAAGCATATTCAAGTTGATAAACAAGGTTTGAACCTTGATCTGTAGTAGTGGGCAAAACCCTAGTTTAACCTATTTAATTATAGATTCGTAGGTTGATTTTTCTACATTTTTATTATTACTAACCTATTTAATTATAGATTCGTAGGTTGATTTTTCTATACCTTTTTATTATTACTATGCAGCACAAGTGTGTTTGCCCGTCGAGTGAAACTCGGAGGAAGAGGGATCACTCGGAGGAAGGAGAGAAGAAGGGAGAGAATTATGGTGTCTCCCCTTTTTCGGGTGATGATGTTGACTTTTGTGCACGGTTTGTCAGTGCGCAGGAGGTGCGACGAGCGAGCGAGCGAGCGAGGCGAGGCCGAGAATGAGAGAGATTTGTTTTTGTGAGAGGGACAACCGAAGGATCCAGAAGGACCCACAGACTTCCAATACGCATCCTGCGTCTTCTCTTGACAAAGAAGATGGCTGGGAGTTTGCGTACCTATTGCACGTGACTTGTGCTCACTGAAGTGTGGGACCTCACGCGTGGGCACCACACGTAAGTGACAGACCTGTTGGTGTAAAAACTCGGTTGATTATTATAGTGCATTAGAACAAAGTTTCCTATGGATTCAAGGGTAGGAAATCCAAGTTAACTCATTTACATGACATTATTTTTCTTATGTCATATAGTAAGCATTAAAGTTGATAAACAATGTCTAGACATATTCAAACCAGACAAATCATGTATCTATACCCCTAACCCCTAAACTCTGTCTTATGAAGTCAAGCATGTGAAGAGATGTGGTTTTGGGTTTCAAACATGGAAATTTCAAAAAACTCCCAAAAGCTTCATTTTAGAGTGCCTAAGAAGGATACATGCTTCCCTTTTCATTTTCATGTTTTATAAAACTTGTTTTAATTATCTTGGTCAAACCTAGGATTTGACGAAGATACAAATGGGTGGGCAAAAAATTAAAAAAATCAGAAAAATGGAAAACCAAATCACATAGTCTTCTTATGTCATATCGTAAGCAATCAAGTTGATAAACAAGGTCTAGATATATCCAAACCAGACAAATCGTGTATCTACCCCCTTTCGATCTTATGAAGTCTAGCATGAAGGGAAGTCGTTTTGGGTTTCAAACATTGAAATTTCAAGAACATCCCAAAAGCTTCATTTTAGAGTGACTAAGAAGGATACAGACTTCCCTTTTCATTTTCATGTTTTAAACTTGTTTAAATCTTGGTCAAACCAAGGATTTGACCAAGATTCAAATGGCCCTAAAAATTCAGAAAAAATCAAAAGAATGAAAAACCAAAGCACATAGCATTCTTATGTCATATGTATAGTAAGCATTCAAGTTGATAAACAAGGTCTAGACATATATATTCAAACCAGAAAAATCATGTATATATCTACCCCTAAAACCCTAATTAAACTCAGTCAATCATGAAGAGAAGTGGTTTTGGGTTTCAAACATGGAAATTTCAAGAACCTCCCAAAAGCTTCATTTTAGAGTGACTAAGAAGGATCCAGGCTTACTTATTCGTTTTCACGTGTTAAACTTGTCTAAATCTTGGTCAAACCTAGGATTTGACCAAGATATGATTCAAATGCGCAGAAAATTAAAAAAAATCAGAAAAATGAAAAACCAAAGTACATAGTCTTCTTATGTCATATAGTAAGCATATTCAAGTTGATAAACAAAAGGTTTGGACATATTCAAACCATACAAATCATGTATCTATATATACCCCCTAACCCTAAACTTTGTCTTATGAAGTCAAGCATGAAGAGAGAAGTGGTTTTGGGTTTCAAACATGGAAATTTCAAAAACCTCCCAAAAACTTCATTTTAGAGTGACTGAGAAGGTTACATGCTTCCCTTTTCATTTTCATGTTTTAAACTTGTTTAAATTAGCTTGGTCAAACCTAGGATTTCATGAAGATACAAATGGGTGGGCACAATGTTCAAAAAAATCAGAAAAATGAAAAACCAAATCACATAGTCTTCTTATGTCATATCGTAAGCAATCAAGTTGATAAACAAGGTCTAGATATATCCAAACCAGACAAATCATGTATCTACCCCCTTTCGATCTTATGAAGTCTAGCATGAAGGGAAGTCGTTTTCGGTTTCAAACATGGAAATTTCAAGAACATCCCAAAAGCTTCCATTTTAGAGTTACTAAAAGAAGGATATACAGACTTCCCTTTTTCATTTTCATGTTTTAAACTTGTTTAAATCCTTGTCAAACCAAAGATTTTGACCAAGATTCAAATGGGCATAAAAATTTAGAAAAAAAATCAAAAGAGAATGAAAAACCAAAGCACATAGCATTCTTATATATGTCATATGTATAGTAAGCATTCAAGTTGATAAACCAGGTCTAGACATATTCAAACCAGAAAAATCATGTATATATCTACCCCTAAAACCCTAAACTCTTTCTTATGAAGTCAATCATGAAGAGAAGTGGTTTTGGGTTTCAAACATGGAAATTTCAAGAACCTCCCAAAAGATTTAATTTAGAGTGACTAATAAGGATCCATGCTTACCTTTTCATTTTCACAATTTAAACTTGTTTAAATCTTTGTCAAACATATGATTTGACCAAGATTCAAATATATGGGCATAAAATTCAAAAAAAATCAGAAAAATGAAAAACAAAAGCATATAGTCTTCTTATGTCATATAGTAAGCATTCAAGTTGATAAATTAACAAGGTTTGGACATATTCAAACCATACAAATCATGTATCTACCCCTAACCCTAAACTCGGTCGATCTTATGAAGTGTAGCATGAAGAGAGGTCGTTTTGGGTTTCAAACATGGAAATTTCAAGAACATCCCAAAATGCTTCATTTTAGAGTGACTAAGAAGGATCCAGGCTTACTTATTCGTTTTCACGTGTTAATTAAACTTGTCTAATCTTGGTCAAACCTAGGATTTGACCAAGATTCAAATGCGCAGAAAATTTAAAAAATCAGAAAAATGAAAACCAAAGTACATAGTCTTCTTATGTCATATAGTAAGCATATTCAAGTTGATAAACAAGGTTTGAACCTTGATCTGTAGTAGTGGGCAAAACCCTAGTTTAACCTATTTAATTATAGATTCGTAGGTTGATTTTTCTACATTTTTATTATTACTAACCTATTTAATTATAGATTCGTAGGTTGATTTTTCTATACCTTTTTATTATTACTATGCAGCACAAGTGTGTTTGCCCGTCGAGTGAAACTCGGAGGAAGAGGGATCACTCGGAGGAAGGAGAGAAGAAGGGAGAGAATTATGGTGTCTCCCCTTTTTCGGGTGATGATGTTGACTTTTGTGCACGGTTTGTCAGTGCGCAGGAGGTGCGAGCGAGCGAGCGAGCGAGTCGAGCGAGGCCGAGAATGAGAGAGATTTGTTTTTTTGTGAGAGGGACAACCGAAGGATCCAGAAGGACCCACAGACTTCCAATACGCATCCTGATGCGTCTTCTCTTGACAAAGAAGATGGCTGGGAGTTTGCGTACCTATTGCACGTGACTTGTGCTCACTGAAGTGTGGGACCTCACGCGTGGGCACCACACGTAAGTGACAGACCTGTTGGTGTAAAAACTCGGTTGATTATTATAGTGCATTAGAACAAAGTTTCCTATGGATTCAAGGGTAGGAAATCCAAGTTAACTCATTTACATGACATTATTTTTCTTATGTCATATAGTAAGCATTAAAGTTGATAAACAATGTCTAGACATATTCAAACCAGACAAATCATGTATCTATACCCCTAACCCCTAAACTCTGTCTTATGAAGTCAAGCATGTGAAGAGATGTGGTTTTGGGTTTCAAACATGGAAATTTCAAAAAACTCCCAAAAGCTTCATTTTAGAGTGCCTAAGAAGGATACATGCTTCCCTTTTCATTTTCATGTTTTATAAAACTTGTTTTAATTATCTTGGTCAAACCTAGGATTTGACGAAGATACAAATGGGTGGGCAAAAAATTAAAAAAATCAGAAAAATGGAAAACCAAATCACATAGTCTTCTTATGTCATATCGTAAGCAATCAAGTTGATAAACAAGGTCTAGATATATCCAAACCAGACAAATCATGTATCTACCCCCTTTCGATCTTATGAAGTCTAGCATGAAGGGAAGTCGTTTTGGGTTTCAAACATTGAAATTTCAAGAACATCCCAAAAGCTTCATTTTAGAGTGACTAAGAAGGATACAGACTTCCCTTTTCATTTTCATGTTTTAAACTTGTTTAAATCTTGGTCAAACCAAGGATTTGACCAAGATTCAAATGGCCCTAAAAATTCAGAAAAAAATCAAAAGAATGAAAAACCAAAGCACATAGCATTCTTATGTCATATGTATAGTAAGCATTCAAGTTGATAAACAAGGTCTAGACATATATATTCAAACCAGAAAAATCATGTATATATCTACCCCTAAAACCCTAATTAAACTCAGTCAATCATGAAGAGAAGTGGTTTTGGGTTTCAAACATGGAAATTTCAAGAACCTCCCAAAAGCTTCATTTTAGAGTGACTAAGAAGGATCCAGGCTTACTTATTCGTTTTCACGTGTTAAACTTGTCTAAATCTTGGTAAAACCTAGGATTTGACCAAGATATGATTCAAATGCGCAGAAAATTAAAAAAATCAGAAAAATGAAAAACCAAAGTACATAGTCTTCTTATGTCATATAGTAAGCATATTCAAGTTGATAAACAAAAGGTTTGGACATATTCAAACCATACAAATCATGTATCTATATATACCCCCTAACCCTAAACTTTGTCTTATGAAGTCAAGCATGAAGAGAGAAGTGGTTTTGGGTTTCAAACATGGAAATTTCAAAAACCTCCCAAAAACTTCATTTTAGAGTGACTGAGAAGGTTACATGCTTCCCTTTTCATTTTCATGTTTTAAACTTGTTTAAATTAGCTTGGTCAAACCTAGGATTTCATGAAGATACAAATGGGTGGGCACAATGTTCAAAAAAATCAGAAAAATGAAAAACCAAATCACATAGTCTTCTTATGTCATATCGTAAGCAATCAAGTTGATAAACAAGGTCTAGATATATCCAAACCAGACAAATCATGTATCTACCCCCTTTCGATCTTATGAAGTCTAGCATGAAGGGAAGTCGTTTTGGGTTTCAAACATTGAAATTTCAAGAACATCCCAAAAGCTTCATTTTAGAGTGACTAAGAAGGATACAGACTTCCCTTTTCATTTTCATGTTTTAAACTTGTTTAAATCTTGGTCAAACCAATGATTTGACCAAGATTCAAATGGCCCTAAAAATTCAGAAAAAAATCAAAAGAATGAAAAACCAAAGCACATAGCATTCTTAGATATGTCATATGTATAGTAAGCATTCAAGTTGATAAACAAGGTCTAGACATATATATTCAAACCAGAAAAATCATGTATATATCTACCCCTAAAATCCTATATAATTAAACTCAGTCAATCATGAAGAGAAGTGGTTTTGGGTTTCAAACATGGAAATTTCAAGAACCTCCCAAAAGCTTCATTTTAGAGTGACTAAGAAGGATCCAGGCTTACTTATTCGTTTTCACGTGTTAAACTTGTCTAAATCTTGGTCAAACCTAGGATTTGACCAAGATATGATTCAAATGTGCAGAAAATAAAAAAAATCAGAAAAATGAAAAACCAAAGTACATAGTCTTCTTATGTCATATAGTAAGCATATTCAAGTTGATAAACAAGGTTTGGACATATTCAAACCATACAAATCATGTATCTATACCCCCTAACCCTAAACTTTGTCTTATGAAGTCAAGCATGAAGAGAAGTGGTTTTGGGTTTCAAACATGGAAATTTCAAAAACCTCCCAAAAACTTCATTTTAGAGTGACTGAGAAGGTTACATGTTTCCCTTTTCGTTTTCATGTTTTAAACTTGTTTAAATTATCTTGGTAAAACCTAGGATTTCATGAAGATACAAATGGGTGGGCACAATATTCAAAAAAATCAGAAAATTGAAAAACCAAATCACATTGTCTTCTTATGTCATATCGTAAGCATTCAAGTTGATAAATTAACAAGGTCTAGATATATCCAAACCAGACAAATCATGTATCTACCCCCTGTCGATCTTATGAAGTCTAGCATGAAGGGAAGTCGTTTTCGGTTTCAAACATGGAAATTTCAAGAACATCCCAAAAGCTTCCATTTTAGAGTTACTAAAAGAAGGATATACAGACTTCCCTTTTTCATTTTCATGTTTTAAACTTGTTTAAATCCTTGTCAAACCAAAGATTTTGACCAAGATTCAAATGGGCATAAAAATTTAGAAAAAAAATCAAAAGAGAATGAAAAACCAAAGCACATAGCATTCTTATATATGTCATATGTATAGTAAGCATTCAAGTTGATAAACCAGGTCTAGACATATTCAAACCAGAAAAATCATGTATATATCTACCCCTAAAACCCTAAACTCTTTCTTATGAAGTCAATCATGAAGAGAAGTGGTTTTGGGTTTCAAACATGGAAATTTCAAGAACCTCCCAAAAGATTTAATTTAGAGTGACTAATAAGGATCCATGCTTACCTTTTCATTTTCACAATTTAAACTTGTTTAAATCTTTGTCAAACATATGATTTGACCAAGATTCAAATATATGGGCATAAAATTCAAAAAAAAATCAGAAAAATGAAAAACAAAAGCATATAGTCTTCTTATGTCATATAGTAAGCATTCAAGTTGATAAATTAACAAGGTTTGGACATATTCAAACCATACAAATCATGTATCTACCCCTAACCCTAAACTCGGTCGATCTTATGAAGTGTAGCATGAAGAGAGGTCGTTTTGGGTTTCAAACATGGAAATTTCAAGAACATCCCAAAATGCTTCATTTTAGAGTGACTAAGAAGGATCCAGGCTTACTTATTCGTTTTCACGTGTTAAACTTGTCTAATCTTGGTCAAACCTAGGATTTGACCAAGATTCAAATGCGCAGAAAATTTAAAAAATCAGAAAAATGAAAACCAAAGTACATAGTCTTCTTATGTCATATAGTAAGCATATTCAAGTTGATAAACAAGGTTTGAACCTTGATCTGTAGTAGTGGGCAAAACCCTAGTTTAACCTATTTAATTATAGATTCGTAGGTTGATTTTTCTACATTTTTATTATTACTAACCTATTTAATTATAGATTCGTAGGTTGATTTTTCTATACCTTTTTATTATTACTATGCAGCACAAGTGTGTTTGCCCGTCGAGTGAAACTCGGAGGAAGAGGGATCACTCGGAGGAAGGAGAGAAGAAGGGAGAGAATTATGGTGTCTCCCCTTTTTCGGGTGATGATGTTGACTTTTGTGCACGGTTTGTCAGTGCGCAGGAGGTCGAGCGAGCGAGCGAGTCGAGCGAGGCCGAGAATGAGAGAGATTTGTTTTTTGGAGAGGGACAACCGAAGGATCCAGAAGGACCCACAGACTTCCAATACGCATCCTGATGCGTCTTCTCTTGACAAAGAAGATGGCTGGGAGTTTGCGTACCTATTGCACGTGACTTGTGCTCACTGAAGTGTGGGACCTCACGCGTGGGCACCACACGTAAGTGACAGACCTGTTGGTGTAAAAACTCGGTTGATTATTATAGTGCATTAGAACAAAGTTTCCTATGGATTCAAGGGTAGGAAATCCAAGTTAACTCATTTACATGACATTATTTTTCTTATGTCATATAGTAAGCATTAAAGTTGATAAACAATGTCTAGACATATTCAAACCAGACAAATCATGTATCTATACCCCTAACCCCTAAACTCTGTCTTATGAAGTCAAGCATGTGAAGAGATGTGGTTTTGGGTTTCAAACATGGAAATTTCAAAAAACTCCCAAAAGCTTCATTTTAGAGTGCCTAAGAAGGATACATGCTTCCCTTTTCATTTTCATGTTTTATAAAACTTGTTTTAATTATCTTGGTCAAACCTAGGATTTGACGAAGATACAAATGGGTGGGCAAAAAATTAAAAAAATCAGAAAAATGGAAAACCAAATCACATAGTCTTCTTATGTCATATCGTAAGCAATCAAGTTGATAAACAAGGTCTAGATATATCCAAACCAGACAAATCGTGTATCTACCCCCTTTCGATCTTATGAAGTCTAGCATGAAGGGAAGTCGTTTTGGGTTTCAAACATTGAAATTTCAAGAACATCCCAAAAGCTTCATTTTAGAGTGACTAAGAAGGATACAGACTTCCCTTTTCATTTTCATGTTTTAAACTTGTTTAAATCTTGGTCAAACCAAGGATTTGACCAAGATTCAAATGGCCCTAAAAATTCAGAAAAAAATCAAAAGAATGAAAAACCAAAGCACATAGCATTCTTATGTCATATGTATAGTAAGCATTCAAGTTGATAAACAAGGTCTAGACATATATATTCAAACCAGAAAAATCATGTATATATCTACCCCTAAAACCCTAATTAAACTCAGTCAATCATGAAGAGAAGTGGTTTTGGGTTTCAAACATGGAAATTTCAAGAACCTCCCAAAAGCTTCATTTTAGAGTGACTAAGAAGGATCCAGGCTTACTTATTCGTTTTCACGTGTTAAACTTGTCTAAATCTTGGTAAAACCTAGGATTTGACCAAGATATGATTCAAATGCGCAGAAAATTAAAAAAATCAGAAAAATGAAAAACCAAAGTACATAGTCTTCTTATGTCATATAGTAAGCATATTCAAGTTGATAAACAAAAGGTTTGGACATATTCAAACCATACAAATCATGTATCTATATATACCCCCTAACCCTAAACTTTGTCTTATGAAGTCAAGCATGAAGAGAAAGTGGTTTTGGGTTTCAAACATGGAAATTTCAAAAACCTCCCAAAAACTTCATTTTAGAGTGACTGAGAAGGTTACATGCTTCCCTTTTCATTTTCATGTTTTAAACTTGTTTAAATTAGCTTGGTCAAACCTAGGATTTCATGAAGATACAAATGGGTGGGCACAATGTTCAAAAAAATCAGAAAAATGAAAAACCAAATCACATAGTCTTCTTATGTCATATCGTAAGCAATCAAGTTGATAAACAAGGTCTAGATATATCCAAACCAGACAAATCATGTATCTACCCCCTTTCGATCTTATGAAGTCTAGCATGAAGGGAAGTCGTTTTGGGTTTCAAACATGGAAATTTCAAGAACATCCCAAAAGCTTCCATTTTAGAGTTACTAAAAGAAGGATATACAGACTTCCCTTTTTCATTTTCATGTTTTAAACTTGTTTAAATCCTTGTCAAACCAAAGATTTTGACCAAGATTCAAATGGGCATAAAAATTTAGAAAAAAAATCAAAAGAGAATGAAAAACCAAAGCACATAGCATTCTTATATATGTCATATGTATAGTAAGCATTCAAGTTGATAAACCAGGTCTAGACATATTCAAACCAGAAAAATCATGTATATATCTACCCCTAAAACCCTAAACTCTTTCTTATGAAGTCAATCATGAAGAGAAGTGGTTTTGGGTTTCAAACATGGAAATTTCAAGAACCTCCCAAAAGATTTAATTTAGAGTGACTAATAAGGATCCATGCTTACCTTTTCATTTTCACAATTTAAACTTGTTTAAATCTTTGTCAAACATATGATTTGACCAAGATTCAAATATATGGGCATAAAATTCAAAAAAAAATCAGAAAAATGAAAAACAAAAGCATATAGTCTTCTTATGTCATATAGTAAGCATTCAAGTTGATAAATTAACAAGGTTTGGACATATTCAAACCATACAAATCATGTATCTACCCCTAACCCTAAACTCGGTCGATCTTATGAAGTGTAGCATGAAGAGAGGTCGTTTTGGGTTTCAAACATGGAAATTTCAAGAACATCCCAAAATGCTTCATTTTAGAGTGACTAAGAAGGATCCAGGCTTACTTATTCGTTTTCACGTGTTAATTAAACTTGTCTAATCTTGGTCAAACCTAGGATTTGACCAAGATTCAAATGCGCAGAAAATTTAAAAAATCAGAAAAATGAAAACCAAAGTACATAGTCTTCTTATGTCATATAGTAAGCATATTCAAGTTGATAAACAAGGTTTGAACCTTGATCTGTAGTAGTGGGCAAAACCCTAGTTTAACCTATTTAATTATAGATTCGTAGGTTGATTTTTCTACATTTTTATTATTACTAACCTATTTAATTATAGATTCGTAGGTTGATTTTTCTATACCTTTTTATTATTACTATGCAGCACAAGTGTGTTTGCCCGTCGAGTGAAACTCGGAGGAAGAGGGATCACTCGGAGGAAGGAGAGAAGAAGGGAGAGAATTATGGTGTCTCCCCTTTTTCGGGTGATGATGTTGACTTTTGTGCAGGGTTTGTCAGTGCGCAGGAGGTGCGAGCGAGCGAGCGAGCGAGCGAGGCCGAGAATGAGAGAGATTTGTTTTTTTGTGAGAGGGACAACCGAAGGATCCAGAAGGACCCACAGACTTCCAATACGCATCCTGATGCGTCTTCTCTTGACAAAGAAGATGGCTGGGAGTTTGCGTACCTATTGCACGTGACTTGTGCTCACTGAAGTGTGGGACCTCACGCGTGGGCACCACACGTAAGTGACAGACCTGTTGGTGTAAAAACTCGGTTGATTATTATAGTGCATTAGAACAAAGTTTCCTATGGATTCAAGGGTAGGAAATCCAAGTTAACTCATTTACATGACATTATTTTTCTTATGTCATATAGTAAGCATTAAAGTTGATAAACAATGTCTAGACATATTCAAACCAGACAAATCATGTATCTATACCCCTAACCCCTAAACTCTGTCTTATGAAGTCAAGCATGTGAAGAGATGTGGTTTTGGGTTTCAAACATGGAAATTTCAAAAAACTCCCAAAAGCTTCATTTTAGAGTGCCTAAGAAGGATACATGCTTCCCTTTTCATTTTCATGTTTTATAAAACTTGTTTTAATTATCTTGGTCAAACCTAGGATTTGACGAAGATACAAATGGGTGGGCAAAAAATTAAAAAAATCAGAAAAATGGAAAACCAAATCACATAGTCTTCTTATGTCATATCGTAAGCAATCAAGTTGATAAACAAGGTCTAGATATATCCAAACCAGACAAATCGTGTATCTACCCCCTTTCGATCTTATGAAGTCTAGCATGAAGGGAAGTCGTTTTGGGTTTCAAACATTGAAATTTCAAGAACATCCCAAAAGCTTCATTTTAGAGTGACTAAGAAGGATACAGACTTCCCTTTTCATTTTCATGTTTTAAACTTGTTTAAATCTTGGTCAAACCAAGGATTTGACCAAGATTCAAATGGCCCTAAAAATTCAGAAAAAAATCAAAAGAATGAAAAACCAAAGCACATAGCATTCTTATGTCATATGTATAGTAAGCATTCAAGTTGATAAACAAGGTCTAGACATATATATTCAAACCAGAAAAATCATGTATATATCTACCCCTAAAACCCTAATTAAACTCAGTCAATCATGAAGAGAAGTGGTTTTGGGTTTCAAACATGGAAATTTCAAGAACCTCCCAAAAGCTTCATTTTAGAGTGACTAAGAAGGATCCAGGCTTACTTATTCGTTTTCACGTGTTAAACTTGTCTAAATCTTGGTAAAACCTAGGATTTGACCAAGATATGATTCAAATGCGCAGAAAATTAAAAAAATCAGAAAAATGAAAAACCAAAGTACATAGTCTTCTTATGTCATATAGTAAGCATATTCAAGTTGATAAACAAAAGGTTTGGACATATTCAAACCATACAAATCATGTATCTATATATACCCCCTAACCCTAAACTTTGTCTTATGAAGTCAAGCATGAAGAGAAGTGGTTTTGGGTTTCAAACATGGAAATTTCAAAAACCTCCCAAAAACTTCATTTTAGAGTGACTGAGAAGGTTACATGCTTCTTTTTTCATTTTCATGTTTTAAACTTGTTTAAATTAGCTTGGTCAAACCTAGGATTTCATGAAGATACAAATGGGTGGGCACAATGTTCAAAAAAATCAGAAAAATGAAAAACCAAATCACATAGTCTTCTTATGTCATATCGTAAGCAATCAAGTTGATAAACAAGGTCTAGATATATCCAAACCAGACAAATCATGTATCTACCCCCTTTCGATCTTATGAAGTCTAGCATGAAGGGAAGTCGTTTTGGGTTTCAAACATTGAAATTTCAAGAACATCCCAAAAGCTTCATTTTAGAGTGACTAAGAAGGATACAGACTTCCCTTTTCATTTTCATGTTTTAAACTTGTTTAAATCTTGGTCAAACCAATGATTTGACCAAGATTCAAATGGCCCTAAAAATTCAGAAAAAAATCAAAAGAGAATGAAAAACCAAAGCACATAGCATTCTTATATATGTCATATGTATAGTAAGCATTCAAGTTGATAAACCAGGTCTAGACATATTCAAACCAGAAAAATCATGTATATATCTACCCCTAAAACCCTAAACTCTTTCTTATGAAGTCAATCATGAAGAGAAGTGGTTTTGGGTTTCAAACATGGAAATTTCAAGAACCTCCCAAAAGATTTAATTTAGAGTGACTAATAAGGATCCATGCTTACCTTTTCATTTTCACAATTTAAACTTGTTTAAATCTTTGTCAAACATATGATTTGACCAAGATTCAAATATATGGGCATAAAATTCAAAAAAAAATCAGAAAAATGAAAAACAAAAGCATATAGTCTTCTTATGTCATATAGTAAGCATTCAAGTTGATAAATTAACAAGGTTTGGACATATTCAAACCATACAAATCATGTATCTACCCCTAACCCTAAACTCGGTCGATCTTATGAAGTGTAGCATGAAGAGAGGTCGTTTTGGGTTTCAAACATGGAAATTTCAAGAACATCCCAAAATGCTTCATTTTAGAGTGACTAAGAAGGATCCAGGCTTACTTATTCGTTTTCACGTGTTAATTAAACTTGTCTAATCTTGGTCAAACCTAGGATTTGACCAAGATTCAAATGCGCAGAAAATTTAAAAAATCAGAAAAATGAAAACCAAAGTACATAGTCTTCTTATGTCATATAGTAAGCATATTCAAGTTGATAAACAAGGTTTGAACCTTGATCTGTAGTAGTGGGCAAAACCCTAGTTTAACCTATTTAATTATAGATTCGTAGGTTGATTTTTCTACATTTTTATTATTACTAACCTATTTAATTATAGATTCGTAGGTTGATTTTTCTATACCTTTTTATTATTACTATGCAGCACAAGTGTGTTTGCCCGTCGAGTGAAACTCGGAGGAAGAGGGATCACTCGGAGGAAGGAGAGAAGAAGGGAGAGAATTATGGTGTCTCCCCTTTTTCGGGTGATGATGTTGACTTTTGTGCACGGTTTGTCAGTGCGCAGGAGGTGCGAGCGAGCGAGCGAGCGAGCGAGTCGAGCGAGGCCGAGAATGAGAGAGATTTGTTTTTTTTTGTGAGAGGGACAACCGAAGGATCCAGAAGGACCCACAGACTTCCAATACGCATCCTGATGCGTCTTCTCTTGACAAAGAAGATGGCTGGGAGTTTGCGTACCTATTGCACGTGACTTGTGCTCACTGAAGTGTGGGACCTCACGCGTGGGCACCACACGTAAGTGACAGACCTGTTGGTGTAAAAACTCGGTTGATTATTATAGTGCATTAGAACAAAGTTTCCTATGGATTCAAGGGTAGGAAATCCAAGTTAACTCATTTACATGACATTATTTTTCTTATGTCATATAGTAAGCATTAAAGTTGATAAACAATGTCTAGACATATTCAAACCAGACAAATCATGTATCTATACCCCTAACCCCTAAACTCTGTCTTATGAAGTCAAGCATGTGAAGAGATGTGGTTTTGGGTTTCAAACATGGAAATTTCAAAAAACTCCCAAAAGCTTCATTTTAGAGTGCCTAAGAAGGATACATGCTTCCCTTTTCATTTTCATGTTTTATAAAACTTGTTTTAATTATCTTGGTCAAACCTAGGATTTGACGAAGATACAAATGGGTGGGCAAAAAATTAAAAAAATCAGAAAAATGGAAAACCAAATCACATAGTCTTCTTATGTCATATCGTAAGCAATCAAGTTGATAAACAAGGTCTAGATATATCCAAACCAGACAAATCGTGTATCTACCCCCTTTCGATCTTATGAAGTCTAGCATGAAGGGAAGTCGTTTTGGGTTTCAAACATTGAAATTTCAAGAACATCCCAAAAGCTTCATTTTAGAGTGACTAAGAAGGATACAGACTTCCCTTTTCATTTTCATGTTTTAAACTTGTTTAAATCTTGGTCAAACCAAGGATTTGACCAAGATTCAAATGGCCCTAAAAATTCAGAAAAAATCAAAAGAATGAAAAACCAAAGCACATAGCATTCTTATGTCATATGTATAGTAAGCATTCAAGTTGATAAACAAGGTCTAGACATATATATTCAAACCAGAAAAATCATGTATATATCTACCCCTAAAACCCTAATTAAACTCAGTCAATCATGAAGAGAAGTGGTTTTGGGTTTCAAACATGGAAATTTCAAGAACCTCCCAAAAGCTTCATTTTAGAGTGACTAAGAAGGATCCAGGCTTACTTATTCGTTTTCACGTGTTAAACTTGTCTAAATCTTGGTAAAACCTAGGATTTGACCAAGATATGATTCAAATGCGCAGAAAATTAAAAAAATCAGAAAAATGAAAAACCAAAGTACATAGTCTTCTTATGTCATATAGTAAGCATATTCAAGTTGATAAACAAAAGGTTTGGACATATTCAAACCATACAAATCATGTATCTATATATACCCCCTAACCCTAAACTTTGTCTTATGAAGTCAAGCATGAAGAGAAGTGGTTTTGGGTTTCAAACATGGAAATTTCAAAAACCTCCCAAAAACTTCATTTTAGAGTGACTGAGAAGGTTACATGCTTCCCTTTTCATTTTCATGTTTTAAACTTGTTTAAATTAGCTTGGTCAAACCTAGGATTTCATGAAGATACAAATGGGTGGGCACAATGTTCAAAAAAATCAGAAAAATGAAAAACCAAATCACATAGTCTTCTTATGTCATATCGTAAGCAATCAAGTTGATAAACAAGGTCTAGATATATCCAAACCAGACAAATCATGTATCTACCCCCTTTCGATCTTATGAAGTCTAGCATGAAGGGAAGTCGTTTTGGGTTTCAAACATTGAAATTTCAAGAACATCCCAAAAGCTTCATTTTAGAGTGACTAAGAAGGATACAGACTTCCCTTTTCATTTTCATGTTTTAAACTTGTTTAAATCTTGGTCAAACCAATGATTTGACCAAGATTCAAATGGCCCTAAAAATTCAGAAAAAAATCAAAAGAATGAAAAACCAAAGCACATAGCATTCTTAGATATGTCATATGTATAGTAAGCATTCAAGTTGATAAACAAGGTCTAGACATATATATTCAAACCAGAAAAATCATGTATATATCTACCCCTAAAATCCTATATAATTAAACTCAGTCAATCATGAAGAGAAGTGGTTTTGGGTTTCAAACATGGAAATTTCAAGAACCTCCCAAAAGCTTCATTTTAGAGTGACTAAGAAGGATCCAGGCTTACTTATTCGTTTTCACGTGTTAAACTTGTCTAAATCTTGGTCAAACCTAGGATTTGACCAAGATATGATTCAAATGTGCAGAAAATTAAAAAAATCAGAAAAATGAAAAACCAAAGTACATAGTCTTCTTATGTCATATAGTAAGCATATTCAAGTTGATAAACAAGGTTTGGACATATTCAAACCATACAAATCATGTATCTATACCCCCTAACCCTAAACTTTGTCTTATGAAGTCAAGCATGAAGAGAAGTGGTTTTGGGTTTCAAACATGGAAATTTCAAAAACCTCCCAAAAACTTCATTTTAGAGTGACTGAGAAGGTTACATGTTTCCCTTTTCGTTTTCATGTTTTAAACTTGTTTAAATTATCTTGGTAAAACCTAGGATTTCATGAAGATACAAATGGGTGGGCACAATATTCAAAAAAATCAGAAAATTGAAAAACCAAATCACATTGTCTTCTTATGTCATATCGTAAGCATTCAAGTTGATAAATTAACAAGGTCTAGATATATCCAAACCAGACAAATCATGTATCTACCCCCTGTCGATCTTATGAAGTCTAGCATGAAGGGAAGTCGTTTTCGGTTTCAAACATGGAAATTTCAAGAACATCCCAAAAGCTTCCATTTTAGAGTTACTAAAAGAAGGATATACAGACTTCCCTTTTTCATTTTCATGTTTTAAACTTGTTTAAATCCTTGTCAAACCAAAGATTTTGACCAAGATTCAAATGGGCATAAAAATTTAGAAAAAAAATCAAAAGAGAATGAAAAACCAAAGCACATAGCATTCTTATATATGTCATATGTATAGTAAGCATTCAAGTTGATAAACCAGGTCTAGACATATTCAAACCAGAAAAATCATGTATATATCTACCCCTAAAACCCTAAACTCTTTCTTATGAAGTCAATCATGAAGAGAAGTGGTTTTGGGTTTCAAACATGGAAATTTCAAGAACCTCCCAAAAGATTTAATTTAGAGTGACTAATAAGGATCCATGCTTACCTTTTCATTTTCACAATTTAAACTTGTTTAAATCTTTGTCAAACATATGATTTGACCAAGATTCAAATATATGGGCATAAAATTCAAAAAAAATCAGAAAAATGAAAAACAAAAGCATATAGTCTTCTTATGTCATATAGTAAGCATTCAAGTTGATAAATTAACAAGGTTTGGACATATTCAAACCATACAAATCATGTATCTACCCCTAACCCTAAACTCGGTCGATCTTATGAAGTGTAGCATGAAGAGAGGTCGTTTTGGGTTTCAAACATGGAAATTTCAAGAACATCCCAAAATGCTTCATTTTAGAGTGACTAAGAAGGATCCAGGCTTACTTATTCGTTTTCACGTGTTAATTAAACTTGTCTAATCTTGGTCAAACCTAGGATTTGACCAAGATTCAAATGCGCAGAAAATTTAAAAAATCAGAAAAATGAAAACCAAAGTACATAGTCTTCTTATGTCATATAGTAAGCATATTCAAGTTGATAAACAAGGTTTGAACCTTGATCTGTAGTAGTGGGCAAAACCCTAGTTTAACCTATTTAATTATAGATTCGTAGGTTGATTTTTCTACATTTTTATTATTACTAACCTATTTAATTATAGATTCGTAGGTTGATTTTTCTATACCTTTTTATTATTACTATGCAGCACAAGTGTGTTTGCCCGTCGAGTGAAACTCGGAGGAAGAGGGATCACTCGGAGGAAGGAGAGAAGAAGGGAGAGAATTATGGTGTCTCCCCTTTTTCGGGTGATGATGTTGACTTTTGTGCACGGTTTGTCAGTGCGCAGGAGGTGCGAGCGAGCGAGCGAGCGAGCGAGTCGAGCGAGGCCGAGAATGAGAGAGATTTGTTTTTTTGTGAGAGGGACAACCGAAGGATCCAGAAGGACCCACAGACTTCCAATACGCATCCTGATGCGTCTTCTCTTGACAAAGAAGATGGCTGGGAGTTTGCGTACCTATTGCACGTGACTTGTGCTCACTGAAGTGTGGGACCTCACGCGTGGGCACCACACGTAAGTGACAGACCTGTTGGTGTAAAAACTCGGTTGATTATTATAGTGCATTAGAACAAAGTTTCCTATGGATTCAAGGGTAGGAAATCCAAGTTAACTCATTTACATGACATTATTTTTCTTATGTCATATAGTAAGCATTAAAGTTGATAAACAATGTCTAGACATATTCAAACCAGACAAATCATGTATCTACCCCCTGTCGATCTTATGAAGCTAGCATGAAGGGAAGTTGTTTTCGGTTTCAAACATGGAAATTTCAAGAACATCCCAAAAGCTTCCATTTTAGAGTTACTAAAAGAAGGATATACAGACTTCCCTTTTTCATTTTCATGTTTTAAACTTGTTTAAATCCTTGTCAAACCAAAGATTTTGACCAAGATTCAAATGGGCATAAAAATTTAGAAAAAAAATCAAAAGAGAATGAAAAACCAAAGCACATAGCATTCTTATATATGTCATATGTATAGTAAGCATTCAAGTTGATAAACCAGGTCTAGACATATTCAAACCAGAAAAATCATGTATATATCTACCCCTAAAACCCTAAACTCTTTCTTATGAAGTCAATCATGAAGAGAAGTGGTTTTGGGTTTCAAACATGGAAATTTCAAGAACCTCCCAAAAGATTTAATTTAGAGTGACTAATAAGGATCCATGCTTACCTTTTCATTTTCACAATTTAAACTTGTTTAAATCTTTGTCAAACCTATGATTTGACCAAGATTCAAATTGGCAGAAAATTTTAAAAAATCAAAAAAATTAAAAACCAAAGTACATAGTCTTCTTATGGCATATAGTAAGCATTCAAGTTGTTAAACAAGGTCTAGACATATTCAAACCAAACAAATCATGTATCTATACCCCTAACCCCTAATTAAACTCTATATATCTTATGAAGTCAAGCATGAAGAGACGTGGTTTTTGGTTTCAAACATGGAAATTTCAAAAACCTCCCAAAATCTTCATTTTAATTAGAGTGACTGAGAAGGATACATGCTTCCCTTCTCATTTTCATGTTTTAAACTTGTTTAAATCTTGGTCAAACCTAGGATTCGACCAAGATTCAAATGGGCATAAAAATTCAGAAAAAATCAAAAGAATGAAAAACCAAAGCACATAGCATTCTTATGTCATATATAGTAAGCTAGCATTCAAGTTGATAAACAAGGTCTAGACATATTCAAACCAGAAAAATCATGTATATATCTACCCCTAACCCTAAACTATGTCTTATGAAGTCAAGCATGAAGAGAAGTGGTTTTTGGTTTCAAACATGGAAATTTCAAAAAAAAAACTTCATTTTCGGGAGACTAAGAAGGATCCATGCTTACCATTTTATTTTCATGTTTTAAACTTGTTTAAATCTTGGTCAAACCTAGGATTTGACCAAGATTCAAATGGGCAGAAAATTAAAAAAAGTGTGTTTGCCCGTCGAGTGAAACTCGGAGGAAGAGGGATCACTCGGAAGGAGAGAAGAAGGGAGAGAATTATGGTGTCTCCCCTTTTTCGGGTGATGATGTTGACTTTTGTGCAGGGTTTGTCAGTGCAGGAGGTGCGAGCGAGCGAGCGAGCGAGCGAGCGAGGCCGAGAATGAGAGAGATTTGTTTTTTTTTGTGAGAGGGACAACCGAAGGATCCAGAAGGACCCACAGACTTCCAATACGCATCCTGATGCGTCTTCTCTTGACAAAGAAGATGGCTGGGAGTTTGCGTACCTATTGCACGTGACTTGTGCTCACTGAAGTGTGGGACCTCACGCGTGGGCACCACACGTAAGTGACAGACCTGTTGGTGTAAAAACTCGGTTGATTATTATAGTGCATTAGAACAAAGTTTCCTATGGATTCAAGGGTAGGAAATCCAAGTTAACTCATTTACATGACATTATTTTTCTTATGTCATATAGTAAGCATTAAAGTTGATAAACAATGTCTAGACATATTCAAACCAGACAAATCATGTATCTATACCCCTAACCCCTAAACTCTGTCTTATGAAGTCAAGCATGTGAAGAGATGTGGTTTTGGGTTTCAAACATGGAAATTTCAAAAAACTCCCAAAAGCTTCATTTTAGAGTGCCTAAGAAGGATACATGCTTCCCTTTTCATTTTCATGTTTTATAAAACTTGTTTTAATTATCTTGGTCAAACCTAGGATTTGACGAAGATACAAATGGGTGGGCAAAAAATTAAAAAAATCAGAAAAATGGAAAACCAAATCACATAGTCTTCTTATGTCATATCGTAAGCAATCAAGTTGATAAACAAGGTCTAGATATATCCAAACCAGACAAATCGTGTATCTACCCCCTTTCGATCTTATGAAGTCTAGCATGAAGGGAAGTCGTTTTGGGTTTCAAACATTGAAATTTCAAGAACATCCCAAAAGCTTCATTTTAGAGTGACTAAGAAGGATACAGACTTCCCTTTTCATTTTCATGTTTTAAACTTGTTTAAATCTTGGTCAAACCAAGGATTTGACCAAGATTCAAATGGCCCTAAAAATTCAGAAAAAAATCAAAAGAATGAAAAACCAGAAAAATCATGTATATATCTACCCCTAAAACCCTAATTAAACTCAGTCAATCATGAAGAGAAGTGGTTTTGGGTTTCAAACATGGAAATTTCAAGAACCTCCCAAAAGCTTCATTTTAGAGTTACTAAGAAGGATCCAGGCTTCCCTTTTCATTTTCATGTTTTAAAATTGTTTAAATTATCTTGGTCAAACCTAGGATTTCATGAAGATACAAATGGGTGGGCACAATATTCAAAAAAATCAGAAAAATGAAAAACCAAAGCACATAGTCTTCTTATGTCATATAGTTAGCATTAAAGTTGTTAAACAAGGTCTAGACATATTCAAACTAGACAAACCAAATGTATCTACACCCCCTGACCCCTAAACTCTATCTTATGAAGTCAGGCATGAAGAGAAGTGGTTTTGGGTTTCAAACATGGAATTTTCAAAAACCTCCCAAAAACTTCATTTTAGAGTGACTAAGAAGTATACATGCTTCCCTTTTCATATTCATGTTTTAAACTTGTTTAAATTATCTTGGTCAAACGACCTAGGATTTGACAAGATTCAAATGGGCATCAAAATTCAAAAAAAATCAGAAAAATGAAAACAAAAGCAAATAGTTTTCTTATGTCATATAGTAAGCATTCAAGTTGATAAACAAGGTCTAGACATATTAAAACCAGAAAAATCATGTATATATCTACCCTTAACCCTAAACTAATCTGTCGATCTTATGAAGTCAATCATGAAGAGAAGTGGTTTTGGGTTTCAAACATGGAAATTTCAAGAACCTCCCAAAGGCTTCATTTTAGAGTGACTAAGAAGGATCCAGGCTTACTTATTCGTTTTCACGTGTTAAACTTGTCTAAATCTTGGTCAAATTTAGGATTTGACCAAGATTCAAATGCGCAGAAAATTAAAAAAATCAGAAAAATGAAAAACCAAAGTACATAGTCTTCTTATGTCATATAGTAAGCATATTCAAGTTGATAAACAAGGTCTAGACATATTCAAAGTTTCAAACTAGACAAACCATGTATCTACCCCCTAACCCCTAAACTCTGTCTTATGAAGTCAAGCATGAAGAGAAGTGGTTTTGGGTTTCAAACATGGAAATTTCAAAAACCTCCCAAAAACTTCATTTTAGAGTGACTAAGAAGGATACATGCTTCCCTTTTCATTTCCATGTTTTAAACTTGTTTAAATTATCTTGGTCAAACCTAGGATTTGACAAGATTCAAATGGGCATCAAAATTCAAAAAAATCAGAAAAATGAAAAACCAAAGCAAATAGTTTTCTTATGTCATATAGTAAGAATTAAAGTTGATAAACAAGGTCTAGACATATTCAAACCAAACAAATCATGTATATATCTACCCCTAACCCTAAACTCTGTCTTATGAAGTCAAGCATGGAAATTTCAAGAACATCCCAAAAGCTTCATTTTAGAGTGACTAAGAAGGATCCATGCTTACCTTTTCATATATTTTAAACTTGTTTAAATCTTTGTCAAACCTAGGATTTGACCAAAAGATTCAAATGGGCATAAAATTCAAAAAAATCAGAAAAATGAAAAACACTACGAACAGTGAACAATACTGTTTCGCGTCCCTACAGTACACCATGTACAGTGTTGCGAGTGACCTGTGTCCTTCACGGATAGAGATCAGGTGACATGCACCTTTCGCATGTCACCTGGTGACATGCGGCTTAAATCTAAATTTAAATATTGCGTAAAAATCATGTCCCAACCTATAGCCCTCTCGATTTATAGGCCCCTGCCGCCTCTCCCCATTCACTTCACTTCTCGCTACCTCACTCCTCTCGATTTATATAGGCCCCTGCCGCCTCTCCCCATTCATCTTCAAAATCCTATAGCCCCAACCTGTACAGTGCTCGTCGGCGGCTGTACCATCCACAACCTCTGTATTAGCGCCTCCCTGCACCCCCATCTTCCGGCGATGAATCCCACGAGTGGACAAGGGGGCCTGTTAGGTGTGCGGCCCACCGTCGTAATCCCCCAGCAGCAACTACAGGACCTCGCCGCCAACTCGCACGCCCCCCTACAGCTGCTGCAGCAGGCGCATGGCGGCCTCGCCGTTGAGTCTGATGTGCCCACCAAGCGGCAGCGGATCAACGACCTCTCCGTGGGCTCAGACGTGACAGTCCTGCTGCAGCTGCAAGACAACCTCGCCGTCGCCGGGGAGTCGGTCCTCTCCAAGGAGGAGAGCTTCGAGGTCAGTGGTTAATGTAGTTTAATCATTGGTTTAAAACTAGTTAGCCCCCTACTGAGTATTATTCGGAGGGGATTTGATGCAAAATACTTCATTCACCATGTTTTGGCGTGAGTATTTGCGGCAGATCAGGACAACCTGAGAGATAGC
The DNA here is from genome assembly GCA_030979885.1 of Lolium multiflorum. NCBI lineage: Eukaryota > Viridiplantae > Streptophyta > Magnoliopsida > Poales > Poaceae > Lolium > Lolium multiflorum. Next base: position 115,497,642 of record CM061747.1, on the reverse strand, counting down.
CTGTCCTGGGGCATTATTAGTTTTTTTTTGAGGGGTTCCTCGGGCCTTATTAGTGAAGCGTCCAATTTCTATTCACGTAATCCATGCCAGCAGGCCTCAGGACTTGTAATTTTGCATTGGAATCAATCCCTCAGCCTGATCCATGCTGGAACGGGGTGGATGCCTGGAAGGAGAAGCAGCAATCGGAGCACGTATGCGGAACGACCAGAAACGCGAGAGCATAGAGGTGTTGCGGTTCCACGTCCACCCGACGTGCGCGGAAGTGTTTCCTGAGGATCCCCGCGACTCTGATCCTGTCCAATACTCTTCTGCCAAACAGATAAAATGTGTTCTTATTAAGAAAGACCCAGATATTACTCACTGAACCATGTGAAAACACGTCAACCAAACAAGGCACAAGGGATTTCTACTGCACTAATACTAGCTGCATTACCACTTTCGAACTTCAATGCAAACTTGAAACTTCACTGCAGTCTTTTTCCCCCTTTCGAACTTGAGATCCAGCCTCTCCATCGATTGATGCATAGGGCAAACTTTATTAGTTCATGTTTCGTTCTTAGTTTGAAACTTTATTACTCCAAGCTCCGGAGTACTCATATTACTACAGTATTGCAATTGAAATTTATACATATTACAATTACTATTGAAGTTAGTCTTGTACATATTACTATGAGTATTGAAGTTTAAGTCCTGCAAACTTTCGGAGTACTATATTTTTACTATTGAAGTTACACTCTTGCACTTTATTAGTATAATATCATGTGTCACACAGGGTCGCTCTGTGAATCTACCATCTAATGAAGGACGACAACATGAAGCGTCTCTGCAAGTAATCCGGCGGTCGCTCCTGGATGAGTCGCGCGAGTTGATTGACCATGCGTCCAAGCTCCGAGATGTGAACGCACATCTGGTAAACCGTGCTATGAAGCTATGGAATGAGTATGCCGTACTCTTGAATGAGCACTCATCTCTATCAAAGGAGAACTCATCTCTATCGAAGGAGAACCTCTCCATGGTAAATCAGAACGGGTCTCTAACGAAGGAGAACATCTCCATCCTAAAAGAGAACTCATCTCTGAAAAAGGAGAACATCTCCATCCTAAAAGAGAATTCATCTCTGAAAAAGGAGCACACCTACTACAAGTGGCGGAGCATGACAGGAAACAAGTAATCTTCTTCGGGTGTGAAGAAGTTGTACCCATATGTGCATGTAGAGAGGTGGAGACGGTTGCCGATGAGACAAGTGAGTAGATTGAGGAGGGCAGCCACAACCCACAACGTTTGTAGTTACAAATCTTCTATCGTAAAAGTAGTAGTATCGAAATTAATATGTATCCCTTAATATATGTGGTGTTTGGCAATATATAGTTTAACATGCAAGGACTCTGCAATGTAATTTGTATCAGTTTGATTGGCTTTCTACCCAAGTGAGCATGTGTCATATTTGTCCAAGGTTTGATTTTTGCATATTATCATATTTTGTTGAATACCATACTAAAAAATTCCATGTGCATCATTTTGATGCAGAGGCTGGGGGTCTCAACTTCCATTACGAAAAGGATTTGTCAAGACATGAAACATTGGATAAAATCTTTGACTGTACCCTGCAAGTGTGGCACCTAGAAACAATGATTAAAATTCAAAGCTGCATCTCCTACCAATACAAATGGTATATCAGACAATTTTGAAACAAATTGAATCCAACCCGAAATAAATTAAATTATATTTGGAAGAAGATATGTAGAAATACCCCTGTACAGTAGGACGCTATGTGCAATGCACGACATATTGGCAAAAAATTACCCGCATGTACCAAAGGCATGGGCACCAAGATCTGATGCAAATTTGAATTCGGCCAAAGGAGGGTACTAGCAAAGATTTCGATCGTGTCAGCGATCCAGACATTCTTATGAAGTAAAGGGAATTTGATCATCTTGGTCTTGCAAGTAATGAAATGTGGGGACTCCTAAGATCGACGCCTTCAACACTGATGTTTCTTTCTATCAGAAGCTAGTGGCTGACAACTTTGATTCCTATTCGGCTGATGCAGATATCCATGAGATCATCAAGAGGATCTTGGAACATGTTGAAGCACGTGTCGACATTCTGCTCTCGTGCTTGAAGGCAGATGATTTTGATAGGGTGATGCAAAAGCCGCCATATGGTCAATAGATTGTTATTATATACAAGGATGTTTCTTGGGTCATCATCTAGATCTTTTGTTTTCTTATGTGTTAGCAGTACTTTATGGAAACTATGTTAGTATTGTCTTATACTGAATTGTTGCTATATCTGGACACCGGATGCTTATGTTCTATGACATTATGGAATGTATGGAAAAAAGATGACACCTTTTTAGCTATTCAGAAAAGGCAAAAAAACAACAACAATTTGTTTCCCACAATAAAATGAAATCTTATTGCACCTTTCCCCAAAATGTTAATGCACATTTTACCTTGGGCATTTTTGTTAAGACCCATGGTTTTTTATATAAAATGGTAGGCCATATTTTGAAGCTAGTTTTTTTTAAAAAAAACATATCAAAATTCAAGCTTATCATTTTATAGCCACAAGTTCACTTTTTTTTCTTCATTTTTTCTGAAACAGGGTGGGAATCGACTGCATGCCATTCCTTGCAAACATTGGCGAATGTCGGAAATAATCTTAGATAGGGCGAACTCTAAAAGAAGAGGTAAATACCGAAATAGTCCCGAGACATTGTGATGCATGTAATTCTAACGCAATCCCAATAAACCAAAACATATTTTATTATAAGTAGAACCTATATACATACCAATTATGTGATCAATGGCAAAACTTTAGTTCTTTTGAAAATCATTTTGTAATTGGATCGATCAAGAATTTTTTCAATATCTTTTGCTCGATGCACAACTCGGAATTTATGATCTTTGTTGTCGAGCCATTTCAGGAGTCCTTTAAGTCATAGGATAGGAAAAACGTATGTACATCTTGTCTATTTGAATCCTATGGGAATATGAGTTTCTTTGATTGTACCAAAGGGATTTTTCCATGAGGGATGACCTAATGTTTTGTTCATATAGGATTTGTAGTACAAGATTCATATGGGATATGTTCCCTTTGAATATAACCAATAGTGTAGAATAATTCCCGTAGGATCTAAATCCTATAAATCAAAGGAGCCTCAGTTGTTTTCGTCACCACATATAAAATCAGCGCCAACTCAATGAGATGATAAATGTTGTCGGATGAAACATGGCGTTTCTTTCAAATATAAAGAAATATCTGAAGTCTTCAATTCTACGCGTATGATAATGAATAGCTCAAGGTTATTTTACATATACTAAGATCCATGATACATCAATCTTTTTAATGCGGAGAACGAGTCTATATATGTTTTTTGGTACCTAGTCCATGTTTTGTTTTCGAAATCGGCTCCACGCAGTGTTCACTAAAATAGGCGCAACTTTGTCATATGAAGTCCGTTTTAAGTACTCAAATATTCAGAAAAAAACACATATATATGAATGGATGGATATTCACTAAAAATCAAGGTAGGATGGCTGCCGTACCGCCCATGCTTACAAATGAGACCTTGATGGGGTCGGACCGCGTCCATTTTTTTTTCGCGCATCCACCAAACCATTTCAACGAAGCGCCAAAACAGCGGCGAAAATAGCTCGGGTTGCCGCCTCCAATTTTCAAATGTTCGAATTTCCGATCTTATCCTTTCATCAAAAACGTCCCCAGCGGTTCTTCTCTTGGCCAAGGCCAATCTCACCCCAGCCATTAAAACATACCACCGGCACAGGCGCCGAATCCCACATCTCTCACGCGTCACACACCGAATCGGAGCATCTCGCCCGACGACGGCAGTGCACCACCGTCCCACCTCGCCACCACAGCCTCCTGACCAGACGCTGTAGTGTCCGAGAAGACGTTGTCAAGCAAGCCGGAGCCGCTTCCCCTACGAAGGCGCACACCGCACCATTTGTGCTCCACCGTAGCCGACGCCCACCGCGCCGGATCCTGCTCAGGGACGCCGTCCACCTCCGCCGCTGCGTCGGATCTGCTTCCCGACTCCCTGGTCTACCGCACGGTGAAATGGGTAGACCCCGCGCCCAACCGGTCCACCGCGCGAAACCAAAGCGTAAAGCCGTCCACTCCCCATGCGAAGGTTGGTGTTTAGCCGCTTCCGTTATGCATTTCATTTCCGAACATCAGTTTCGTGCGATCTGGGGTTTCAAGTTTACTTTTCCTACAATCTGTTTGGTGCTATCTGGTATGACTGTAGTAGAAGTCAAGCCTGCAGAGTGATTAGTCGACATTATTAAACTGCATGTTTATAAATCTTGTAATCATCAATTGGCATGCACAGGGAAATCATTTATTTTTGATCTACGCTTTATTCCTTTTTGAGCTATCATCTACTTGCTACTACTAATTTGCCCTTCTACTGCTCTACTCAAAGTTCCATGATAAATCTCGTTAGCATTTTTTTCTAATGCATGCTAAAGATACTGTAGTAGAGTACAAAGAGGGCCGGAGAGAAAATATAGGCATCACCAGTGAACAATCAAACACCTCTCCTGTCTCCATCGATAACAATCATTTTCTTATTCAGAACTTGATCCTACTGAACAAGAGTCTGAGGGAGACCTGAGTAAAGAGGATGCCCTTGTCAAGCACCCTACTCCACCACCCAAGGTGATTGCTCGCTCTTTTCATTGGCATTATTGTTGCATCTTCAATAACTGTGATGTATCTGTCCAACCCAGCCCAAGTTATAGCATTATCATCTGCTCAGTTAACACATAATAATAACATATGTTTCATCATGTCTTGGCTTGCTGTTCTTATGTTCCATAATCGTATCAAGCATGTATATGATTTTGTTGATTGAAGTACCGTTTATCTCTGGCAGGCATCAGGGACTTCACGTAAGGACGTTTCAAATACCAACAAGGTGAAGAACATAGTTCAACAGGAAGATCAATATCTGACAGCTCACCTAAAAATAAAAAGGGTTCAAGCTGGTCATGTCAGATCACAAACAAATGCAGTGAACAGAGTAAAAACAAGGTCTCAGACTCAGAGTCACTCTAATCTAGTTGAAAATGATGACCAGGCAAAAAAATATTGTAATGCGAAACACCAACATAAAAAGCTTCGACCTAACCCCACATCGGTTGGTCTAAAAGCTGTAGACGGAGCAAATACCAAACCACATGTTCCCCAGCCACCTGTTGCCAATCCAGTTACCCAAGAACAATTCACAGCAGACCCAGTTTCAACAGCAGGTTCTCAACACCTAACTAATCACGATCGCCCGCTGACATTTAGTCCTGCCAGAGACAACTTCTTCCTTAAAGATGATGGTGGGGCCGAATTAGGTACGTGTTCCCTTACATGCTCCGTTACATAAATACCTTGATAGCTTGATGTAATGCTTAAATTTGCAGTTCCACCACGACCAAGAAAACGAAGGGGGCCAACGACTTTGAAATCACTTAAAAATAAGATTGCCCGAATGGGAACAAGATTTCCCATCACATCAGTTATAGCAGGTATCAGAAGGCCACTGGATCCACAAGAATCATCTAATATAGCATCGATCACAGGCGTTTTTGTCAGGACTCAAATTCCTATCTTTCCATCATGGAAACAACACGTAAACACCCCTTCTCATTTTGAAGGTTTACTGCACATGTTACATGTAAGTCATTTTCGTAAACAATACCATGTTGCTCGTTCACATTCCCTCTAGCTTTCTGTTGGCTAGCTATCTAACACATGAACGGTTCCCATTGTTGTAAACAGACATGTCTTGAGTTTGATGATGACATGAAGAATGTAATCACTGTTATCAGGAGCATATTCTCTTCAGCGTTGCGCCAGGAGCGCCATAGGCTAAAGATGAGATACTTTGCTGGGAGGACTCCTAGCGATATTCCAACAACCTCTCCTATACTACAGATGACTGATGATCAATGGTGTGATCTTGTTGAGTATTGGTCTGCTCAAAAGAATTTGGTATGTTCTGTGAAGACAGTGAGACAAGATCACATTACTGATTCCTTTTTAAGCATGTGTCTCACAAGTCTTCATTTGTAGTTCATCGCTCGAAGTAACATGCGTGCTCGTAATAATGTACGTTTACAACAGCGTACAGGATCTCGTAGCTTGATTGGACACCTCTACTGTATGGTAAGGAATGTTATCTGTACAACTATATTTAAATTAGTAAATCATTTAGAATTTATAGATGCACAATATACATCGTAAATTGATGTCTCTGTTTTTTTTTTTTTTTTGAAAACTTTCAATTGTCGCATGTCGGCATGTGACGTGGTTGTGAAACTAATTTATATTTTCTCTTGCGAAAATATCAGAAGGCAAGGCAAGCATACTGTGAGAGTACAGACAGAGAGATGAGTCTACTTGAGCAATTCAAGGTGTGCCAGACGAGCAGAAATGGTTTGACTGGACATTTTGCACAGAGTGTTATTGTAAGTATTCTCTACTAATGTCAGTTATGGTTTTCAATTGTATTCAGAAATATCTTGTCATATTTGTCAAGCTTCATGCACTAGCCAACACAACCAAATGTCTGAACTGCTGGAAAGGGCTAGTACAATTCACTTATATACTTCTCAGCAATATCATGCACATTACGAATTCTACACATGGATCCATGCATATTTTTATAGTCCTGCTATTACGTGTTAGCAATAGAAGACATGTCAATATGATGTAACATGCTCTTACTAAAATGTATATGCGGTAATCAGCCATGCCAGTTTGTAGGATTATTAGAGGTAGTTCATACACATGTCTTCACATTATAATCTCTTCTCTTACACATGTGTAACAACTGAAAACTCCTCAGTCTGACATGAAAGTGGAGCTGGCAAAACCAAAGAAAGATGGTATAGAAAAAACCCAGGAAGAATGTCTGAATTCATTTTCCAAGGTACTACAATGTCATGGTATAGCCAACAACACATTCCTGCGTAATGCTGGGTTCACAACTAATTTGTCGAGGTCCAAGTCCAAGTCAAAGCCCAAGCGCAGGTTGAGGTCCAAGTCATTGTCTTTTTATGTTCTCGAGGAACTACTCAAAGAGGAACGAGCAATAGTGGCTGCACAAAGAGTAGTCATCCACCGTATAACTGCAGGATTAGAAGCAAGTCAAGCCCACCTGGGCAACATCCTGAGAAAGTGTGGGAGATGCTGAATACCACAGTGAACACTGACAGTCAAAGGTGTCCCTTGGTTGTGTGAAAGGGTTTGTGATGCTGAACTATTTTGTTGGTGCTTCTATCTGCACTTGTTATGTACCTGGTGGTTGTTTCCTTGGTGATGTGGATTAAATGAAAACTGAATGGATTGGATGCACCAATATTTAATCAAGGTTTAATCTGATTTGTAGTATTTTTTATATTGCGCTGCATGGGAAAAGTATAACTATTAGTTGGCCCATTGGTGACCATTTTCATACATTATTTTAGTTGATTGGTCCTTGTCCTTGTATCCCTGAAAGGAGGCAGTACTACAGTAAGCTACCAATTTTGCTAGTACAGTATTTTTTTAGCGCCAGCTAAATTGAAAATATCTGTCAAGCGCTACAATCTCCCGCCAATAAAATCCAAAATATTTGTACATGGGAACTGATTTTGGTTGTGATTATGACTTGATGTGACCGTATAGTAGTGTCATGCGCATGCGGGACTGGTGTTTTGAAACATAGGAGCATATGCTCCCTCCATTTTGAAATGCATCTTACACATATTTTGAATTTCAAAAAAATGAAACAAAAAATTCGCATGTACATCTTCTCGTGCTACGCCCTTAAAAAGTTGCGACTTGTCGTGTGACGTGTGTAAAAAGATAAAACACAGTACTAAAAATAATGCTTTTCACAAGATAAGTTTTCTCTTTTTTACATAGACCACAAAAAATATTGGTTTTTCGTGAAACTTGACGAACGAACATATATTATGAATATGTACATGTAAATTTTTTGCTAATTTTTTTCGACATTTTAAAATATGATTTTTTGGTAGAGGGAGCATATGCACCCGGGAGCCAAATTGAATTTCCGCATGCATATGACACTACTCTATGTTACTACCTTCATAATGCATAGTAACTTAGATGTAGTACTATCATGCATGATTGTTTTAGTTAGTATGTAGACTCATTCTATCTTGAAAAGTGTTATGGTAACATAGCTAGTTACCACAACCAGCTCTATGTTAATACTCCTTAGTTACTCCCACTATGAGTAGTCTAAGTAGCATGGTCTACCCCGGAAGTAGATCCTCTAACGTGCAATAGACAAGTCGGGTAAGCTACACCTCTCTAATTTTCCTTCTCCACATCTACATGATTACGTCTAATTTGATCTAAATTAACTTCCATAATATATGTAAGCCATATGCATTTACGATAATTAGTAACAATCAAAATTATGACTATCTTTTTTAAATATTTATACGATTTTTTATACAGTAAAAATATACAGTGGTTGCTACAGTAAATACGTACAGTATTTGTTACATTTTCCTGATTTTTCTTCTACGTTTTGCACTACTTAAGCACTGTGCTTACCTGACTTGTCATCTCTACGTTAGAGGATATGGTTCCGGTCTACCCCTGGCCTTATATTACAATCACGAGTCTATATTACTTGGACCATCTGTACAACATACTTTTGTTGCTCCTTGCAAAAAAAAAACATACATTTGTTGCGACTGGATTATTAATAAAAGCCGTGTGCATCACCACGATGCAGAGGCTGGGGTCATATCCCCTTTTCGAAGAAAAAAAATTACTTAGTCAAGCTGCAAAATCTCCTAGTACCAATCCCGAAATATTTCAGAAGGGCTTTTCAAAATTGATTTTCAAGATATATCATGATTATGCTCGTGGTAACCGATTTTCAACGTGATGATGACTTGATGTGACACTTGACCGTACTAGTACGGTCTCATATTTTTGTATTACTTGGACTATAGCCAAATTCGAAATCTCATTCCAGCGGCAAAACTTCCCGCTCGAAAAATACAAATATTTCACACGCCTCTAACTTCCCATTCTACCCTCGTAAAGATGACAACAATGTCCATGCATAAGTCGGTTGGTGGGGGGTCTACCCGTCATTTTTTTCGATCACCACCTCCCTAGCTCCGAAACTCCCCGAAAAAAAATTCATTTCCCTCACTCTCTCCTCTGAGACCACCCACCGGAACTTCCCAAGTCCCTCTCTCTCCCACCTCCACGACCACCGCACCGGAACATCCCCGCCGGACTTCCCTGGCCTACCCGAGCCCTCGCGATCCTCGTCATCCGGCTGCCTGCCGGAGCCGCTTCATCGACGCCGTCATCAACCGGACCGGATCATCCCCGCCGAACCTCGAAACCATATACTCATCCAGCAGTCTACCGCAGTCGCTTCAGCTGCGGTATCGTCCACCCCACCGGAGCCGCTTCGCCGGATCCGTCGTCCACCGCATCGGATCTTGCTCACCGACACCGCTGTGCATGAACCGGATCTGCTTCACCGGCGCCGTGCATGATCTAAACTCTTCTACTGTCGCTTTTCTATTGCTTGCCTGCAAGTTCTTGTTTAATCTTGGGGGAATCTGTTTGTGCTAACGACGCGCCGTTACGTTTTTGCAGATGAGATGAGTAACCATGAAGTGTAATGGCCGTCTCTCCAACCCCAAGTAGCACATGTAGCGTACTTCATCACCGGATCTATCAACCCCAGGAAGATCTGCTGTGACTCCCACAGAGTGCTTCTCCTAATGTAAGTCCCTTGTTTTAGCGCCATGTTCTGGGTTCAGATGCTTGTTTGTCTGAAGCTCTTTTAGTTCATTCCTAGCTATGACCGTAACATCTTGCTATTTTCTACTTCATTGCTAACTTTAAGCGATTGAACATTTTGGTTTGCATTCCCTGCTCTGTAGATGTAGCCATCATAACTTCTATCTTGCTCAGTCGTTGTTACAAAAATTATAGGTATTATAGTAACATCCTGCTATTATTTAGTTCATGGCCAATTTTAAGTAATTGCACATGTTGGTTCGCATTCCCTGCTCTATAGCTTTTGGCATCGTAACTTCTATATTTGGTTTACATTCCCTGCTCTATAGATCTAGCCATCATAACTTTATCTTGCTCAGTCGTTGTTACAAAAATTATGGCCTGCTACTATGTTGTTTGTGCCAATTTTTTACTCCATGAACATGTTGGCTTGCATTCCCTGTACTACAGGTGATGCCATTGTTTTGTATCTAGTTCATTGTAAGCTAACAAAGTAAGGACTTAGTTTGGCATGCTATCACTCTGCTATCTAGCCTGTAGTACAAATAAACTTGTCATACTACTAGATAATAATTTTGCGTGCCATCTTGTTCTTCAAAAGCTGCATTATTGACTTGTTTCTCTGACTTGGCATGACGCTCACATATGGAAAGCTGAACATATTGGTTTGCATTCCCTCTTATACAAGTTCACAGGTGATCCCACTATATTCTGTATCTGGTCCATCCTAAGCTCCAGCATTAACTATCCTCTATGTGTTGCTCATTACAAGTTTATATCCCGAAACATCTTGATTTGCATCCCCTTCACTATAAGTTCAGGAGTATTATTTAGTTCACGGCCAAAATGAAGTAATTGCACTTGGCACATGTTGGTTCACATTCCCTCCTCTTTAGCTTTTGCCATCGTAACTTCTATTTTTGGTTTACATTCCCTGCTCTGTAGATGTAGCCATCATAACTTCATCTTGCTCAGTCGTTGTTACAAAATTTATAGCCTGCTACTATGTTGTTCATGCCAATTTTGTACACCCTGAACATGTTGGTTTGCATGGGACTCGACAGTAGTAAGTCTGTTGTTTCATTCTAACATGCTCTGTTATATTGGCTGTTGGTATGCGGCATGCACTCTTTGTTTGCTTATTGTGCGCATTACAATGATCTTGTTATAACGACGAAATGATGAGTTCCAAATTCTTTGCCAAACAATATTGTAGTGTCTTTGCCTTTCCATTGTTGCTGTCTTAACTTGTAATGTCTTTGTTTCAGATATAGGTGCTGCATGGACAACTTAAAAGATTGCCGGATCGCTTCTTGTATTGCTAGGTTTAATTACCATTCAATTTCTCTGGGTTCTGTAATATTTTTTCAATGCCTTGCAGCTGATGTAATATTTAGTTAGTTTTTATAGTTCTTTCGCGCATTTTTTCTTTGGTGCTTGTGGTAAGTGAGGCTATCCGACAGAAATCAATGCTGCGTAAATATTCTCAGTATCTAAATCACGAATTCCCATCCCTTAAACGGCCCAATTAAGCGAAATCACATATGTGCCTGCCCGCAAATTCCTATAGCGCCTATTATGCCGGCATATAAACAGCAACTAAACGGGCTGGCCCACTTACTTATTGGGCCAGCCCATTTGATTGAAGGTGGACCCCACACTCTAATTGGGCTGGCCCACTTGCTTTTAGGTGGACCCCTCCCACTACTTAGTTGGGCCAGCCCAATTGCTTTTGTGATGGACCCCATACTAAATGGGCCGGCCCTTTAAGAGGAAAGTGGGACCCTTGTGTTTTTGGCCCGGCCACTATCTTGTTGGGCGGCCCTGCTATATGGTGGACCCCACACACTAATTGGGCCGGCCCTTTAACGGGAAAGTGGGACCCACTGTGCTTTTGGCCCGACCACTATCTTGTTGGGCCAGCCCACTGCTATATGGTGGTCCCACATGGTAAACGGGCCGGCCCTTTAATAGGAAGGTGGGACCCACTGTGTTTTTGGCCGCCCACTATCTTGTTGGGCCGGCCCTCTATATGGTGGACCCCACATACCAAATGGGCCGGCCCATTAAAAGAAATGTGTGTTTTTGGCCCGCCCGCTAGCTTGGTGGGCCAGCCCACTTGCTATATGGTGGACCCCACATACTAAATGGGCCGGCCCTTTAAGGGAAGGTGGGACCCACTGTGTTTTGGCCCGCCCACTTGCTATATGGTGGACCCCACATACTAAATGGGCCGTTTAACAGGATAGTGGGACCCACCATGTGTTTTTGCCACCCACTAGCTTTGGGCCGCCCACTATATGGTGGACCCCATCAAATGGGCCGGCCTTTTGGATAGTGGGACCCACTGTGTTTTTGGCCCCCACTTGCTTCTTGGGCCGGCCCTTGTGTAAGGGGGACCCACATGTTAAATGGGCCGGCCCATTTAACTTTTGACCAGTCAACATTAGAGGTTAGGCCCGGCCCACGTAACTAATGGACCAGCCCAGCTATATAGTTGACCGGTCAAACTATGTCATCTGGCCCGGCCCGCTTAAGACGTGGCAGGCCTCGTGTGGGCCTACCATCTACCACGGGGTTTCAGCGGTTAACGCCGTTAACTGCCAGTTAACGGCGTCTGCCACGTGTCAGTTTGCATGACGTCAGCAGTCAACGGGCTCCCGAAAACACTTCCGCAACGGTCCGATTTTCCGTGGCGGAAGGGCGCCCAAGCGCGACGGACCGAAAAAATCGTCGTTGGACTTTGCCTGACGCAGTTTCGACAACGGAACCCATATCGTCGGGTTAGGCCCATAGGCGACGAAAAATGCCCCTTAGTTGACGATTTTGGGACGTTGTCTATCAGAACTTTTCTTGTAGTGAATGGAGCGAGCTACAGACTTATTGGAAATCATACATACCGATGTGTGCGGACCAATGAGTGTAGCATCGCGCGGTGGTTATCGTTATGTTCTAACCTTCACGGATGATCTGAGTAGATATGGGTATATTTACTTTATGAAACATAAGTCCGAGACTTTCGAGAAGTTCAAGGAATTCCAAAGTGAAGTAGAAAATCAACGTAACAAGAAGATTAAGTTTCTGCGTTCTGATCGCGGAGGCGAATATCTGAGTTATGAGTTTGGCATGCATTTAAAGAAATGTGGAATACTTTCACAGTTGACACCGCCGGGAACACCACAGCGCAATGGTGTGTCCGAACGTCGTAATCGAACTCTCTTAGATATGGTTCGTTCTATGATGTCTCTTACCGATTTGCCATTATCGTTTTGGGGTTATGCATTAGAGACAGCCGCATTCACTTTAAATAGGGCACCATCTAAATCCGTTGAAACGACACCGTATGAATTATGGTTTGGGAAGAAACCTAAGCTGTCGTTCCTTAAAGTTTGGGGTTGCGATGCTTATGTAAAGAAGTTACAACCTGACAAGCTAGAACCCAAAGCGGAGAAATGCGTCTTCATAGGATACCCTAAAGAAACAATTGGGTATACTTTCTATCACAGATCCGAAGGCAAAATCTTTGTTGCCAAGAACGGATCCTTTCTTGAGAAGGAGTTTCTCACTAAAGAAGTGACTGGAAGAAAAGTAGAACTCGACGAGGTTGATGAACCTTCTCTCATAGATCAGAGTAGCGCAGTGCCGGAAGAAGTTCCTGTGCAGCCTGCACCGATAGGAGAGGAAGCAAATGATGATGATCATGAAACTTCGAACGAGGAAGCTACTGAACCTCGCAGATCGACGAGGGAACGTACCACTCCTGATTGGTATGATCCCTGTCTAAATGTCATGATTGTGGATAACAATGATGAAGACCCTGCGACGTATGAAGAAGCGATGATGAGCCCAGATTCCAACAAATGGCAAGAAGCCATGAAATCCGAAATGGGATCCATGTATGATAACAAAGTATGGACTTTGGTAGACTTACCTGATAGCCGCAAGGCTGTCGAGAATAAATGGATCTTCAAGAGAAAAACAGATGCTGATGGTAATATTACTGTCTATAAAGCTCGACTTGTCGCGAAGGGGTTCCGACAAATTCAAGGAGTTGACTACGATGAGACTTTCTCACCTGTAGCGAAGCTAAAGTCTGTGAGGATTTTGTTAGCAATAGCTGCATTTTTCGATTATGAGATTTGGCAGATGGATGTCAAAACGGCGTTCCTTAATGGAGATATTGAGGAAGAGTTGTATATGGTACAACCCAAAGGTTTTGTCGATCCTAAAAATGCTGACAAGGTATGCAAACTTCAGCGTTCCATTTATGGACTGAAGCAAGCATCCCGGAGTTGGAACCTACGCTTTGATAGAGTGATCAAAGACTTCGGTTTTATACGGACTCATGGTGAGGCCTGTATTTACAAGAAAGTGAGTGGGAGCTCTGTAGCGTTCCTGATATTATATGTAGATGACATATTATTGATTGGGAATGATATAGAACTATTAAGCAGCGTTAAAGGTTATTTGAATAAGTCTTTTTCAATGAAAGACCTTGGTGAAGCAGCGTACATTTTAGGCATCAAGATTTATAGAGATAGATCAAGACGCCTAATAGGCCTTTCACAAAGTACATACCTGGACAAGATTCTAAAGAAGTTTAGAATGGATGAAAGCAAGAAAGGGTTCTTGCCTATGTTGCCAGGTAAGGTCTTGAGTAAGACTCAAGGTCCGGCTACGGCAGATGAAAGAGAGAGGATGAGCAAGATCCCCTATGCTTCGGCAGTAGGCTCTATCATGTACGCCATGCTGTGTACTAGACCGGATATCGCACATGCTGTTAGTTTGACCAGCAGATATCAAAGTGATCCAGGGATGGAACACTGGACAGCGGTCAAGAATATCCTGAAGTACTTGAAAAGGACTAAGGATATGTTTCTTTGTTATGGCGGTGACCAAGAGCTCGTTGTAACCAGTTACACCGATGCAAGTTGGAACACCGATCCTGATGACTCTAAGTCTCAGTCTGGGTACGTGTTTATATTGAATGGTGCGGCAGTAAGCTGGAGCAGTTCCAAGCAGTGCACGGTGGCGAAATCTTCAACAGAATCTGAATATATAGCGGCTTCAGAGGCTTCATCGGAAGCGGTATGGATGAAGAGGTTCATTGTTGAGCTTGGTGTGGTTCCTAGTGCATTGGACCCGCTAGTCATTTATTGTGACAACACGGGTGCCATCGCCAATGCAAAGGAACCAAGGTCACACAAGAAGCTAAAGCATATCAAGCTGCGTTTTCATTCGATTCGCGAGTACATCGAAGATGGTGAAGTAGAGATTTGCAAAGTACACACAGATCTGAATGTTGCAGATCCGTTGACTAAAGCTCTCCCTAGGGCAAAGCATGACCAACACCAGAATGCCATGGGTGTTAGGTACATTACAATGTAATCTAGATTATTGACTCTAGTGCAAGTGGGAGACTGTTGGAGATATGCCCAAGAGGCAATAATAAAGTGGTTATTATAATATCTTTGTGTTTATGATAAATGTTTATATATCATGCTATAATTGTATTAACCGAAACATTGATACATGTGTGTTATGTAAACAACAAGGAGTCCCTAGTAAGCCTCTTATATAACTAGCTTGTTGATTAATAGATGATTATGGTTTCGTGATCATGAACATTGGATGTTATTAATAACAAGGTTATGTCATTAGTTGAATG
Organism: Lolium multiflorum; assembly: GCA_030979885.1. Classification (NCBI taxonomy): domain Eukaryota; kingdom Viridiplantae; phylum Streptophyta; class Magnoliopsida; order Poales; family Poaceae; genus Lolium; species Lolium multiflorum. The sequence continues at coordinate 115,482,164 of CM061747.1, read as the reverse complement.
ATATAATGGACACACACCCAAATGAGCGTAGCATAAGATCAAGTCATTAAGTTCAATTTGCTATAAGCTTTCGATACATAGTTGCCTTAGTCCTTCGACCATGAGATCATGTAAATCACTTACACCGGAAGGGTACTTTGATTACATCAAACGCCATTGCGTAAATGGGTGGCAATAAAGATGGGATTAAGTATTTGGAAAGTGTGAGTTGAGGCATATGGATCAATAGTGGGATTTGTCCATCCCGATGACGGATAGATATACTCTGGGCCCTCTCGGTGGAATGTCATCTGATTAGCTTGCAAGCATATGAATAGTTCATAAGAGATCACATACCACGGTACGAGTAAAGAGTACTTGTCGGTAACGAGGTTGAACAAGGTATGGAGATACCGATGATCAAACCTCGGACAAGTAAAATATCGCGAGACAAAGGGAATTGGCATCGTATGTAAATGGTTCAATCGATCACTAAGTCATCGTTGAATATGTGGGAGCCATTATGGATCTCCAGATCCCGCTATTGGTTATTGCTCGGAGAGGAGTCTCGACCATGTCTGCATAGTTCGCGAACCGTAGGGTGACGCGCTTAAGGTTCGATGTCGCATAAGTAGATTTGAATATGGTATGGAGACGAAGTTTGTTCGGAGTCTCGGATGTGATCCAGGATGTCACGAGGAGGTCCGGAATAGTCCGGAGAATAAGATTCATATAAGGGAAGTTGATTTCTGGGTTTCGGAAATGTTCGGGATTTTTCCGGTGGTTGACTGGAAGGTTCTAGAAGGTTCCGGAAGGGTCCACCATGGGGCCCACGACCTAGGAGGCCCACCGTGGGCCGAGGGGATGCTCCCTGGCCTAATGGGCCAGGGGCATTGGCCCCAAGGCCCAGGCCGGCCAACCCCCTAGGGTTTCCCTGGGGGGATCAACTTGGGGGAGGGGAAAGCCCTCTCCCCCCTTGGCCGCCGCCCCCCAACCCTAGATGGGAAGGGGGGCCACCCTGGCCGGCTGCCCCCTATATAAAGAGGGGAGGGGGTGGCCGGCCACACCCCCCCCATTGCCTCCTCCTCTGGCCGCCTCTCCCTCCACCATACGCTGCTCCGGCTTAGGCGAAGCCCTGCAGTTTTCTTCCTCCACCACCACCACCACGCCGTCGTGCTGCTGGACGTTGGAGGAGATCTACCACACCTCCGCTGCCCGCTGGAACGGGAGAGGAAGGAGCTTCATCGACACCGTACGCGCGACCGAGTACGGAAGTGCTGCCGGATTGCAGCACCGGGGACGATCGTCTACACCAACAACGAGATTAATCTCGTAGGCTTTGGAATCTTCGAGGGTTAGTCTCATCTCCATCTCGTTGCTTCGATCTTGTAGATTAGATCTTGGGTGTTCCATATATTAGATCTGTTGGTTTTATTCGTCTTGCGGTAGGAAATTTTTTGTTTTCTATGCAACGAACCCCATCATATGGGTCTTCCACTCATTGCAACATAAAATCCCTGCTTGCAGCATTTTCTGTTCGCTTGCAACATCGCCGCAAATAGATCTTCGCAAAGTCTTGTTGAAAATCAACTAAAACCGTAAAATATGCACACGCGACAAAAAAATTGGGTGCGTAACAAATCTCCAATGGTTGCAGCGAATAACGTTGAACAAGTGTCATGCCGCATGCAGCATATGTACCGGTCGTAGACAACATCCCCAACATACATTTGTAGCATTAGAAAAATGACCTTGGAGCATACAACCATAATCGTTGTAACATGTTACACGTGGGTTCACAATAAAAACCACACTTGCACCGTGTCAAAACTCACCTTGCAACATCAAAGTTGCTGGATCTAGTGTGTCCATATTCAACCCTTCCAGCCTATGTTCATCTTTGAGTTGTTTTGTGGAGAATCTCCCAATCTGAGATCCAACTCCCTGACTGGAGGAAGCATGCCCTAGATCTCCAAATCCAGATGCACTTTGGCTCTCGCGTCGCCTCCTTCGTTGGAGGCGGAAGGGATATCGATGGTCGGTAGAATTCCTTAGGGTACAAAGAAAGTTTTAATAGAGCTTTGCTACGGAGAAAATGAGATAGTGTAGTGGGAAGAAATAGAGAGATATACGGGGGCCTAGGAGGCTAGGACGGAGCCAGGAATTGAGATGAGGGGGCACAGCCCGAGAAAGTATCTACTGGAAACCAACTTGCAATGGAAACATGGAAACTCATAGAAGTGTCGTTGGATCCAAGATGTGTAACCCACGTGCTAGCTAGGTCTATTCCTCTTTTTTTTGCAAAACAAGGTCCGCCTCCTTGCCTATATTTACATAAAACCCCTAAATTTTCTCACTATAGATTACAAGACTCATAAATTTGCGATTGTACATAGTTTGCAATCACGATCTCAGATTTTTGTCCATGAAGTCACGGAGTTGGCGTACGACACATGAACACACATCGATCAATTTCATGTCAGTATGAAGAAAGATCCAGCAATGTTTTTGCAGAAATAAAAGCATCAATACAAGAAATCTGTCGTCATGATTCATACAAGGAACTTGTTGTTTCAGCGAAATATATACACCGGAGCAACGACAATTCATGGGATAGTTGTGATGGTTTCAACAAGATATTTTCAGTTTTATAGAGCAAACTATGATTTAACACATTTGGAGGAGGAGTCCATGAATCATATGCAAATTTGGAATAAACTCCATGAATATGAACAAAAGAAATGAAAATCAAGCACCAAAAAAGAGATCTAGATTGGATATGGAAAAACATGGACAGAATGGGCGCCATGATCCGCTGCCGCAGATGTCATAGGTGTGGTGGAGTTCCTCTGCTCCTAGCCGTCTCCTTCCTACTTTGCCTTCACCATATCCTCTTGGATGACGTCGGAGACGACCAAGCCATGCTTCCGATGAGGCCCTCCAGCCCAAATCAATGTCCCCTCACCGCCCATTGACCTAGCTGGTTCTGGTTGAGGAGGGAGATGGGAGATCTCTGGCGGTGCAATGGTGTGAAGCATGGATGTCCCCACCCCTAACCTTAGCTCGTGGATATGGAGAAACCGTGATGGGTTTTTGGTCGAGAATGATTTGGGAAATGGTCCAGGTGCACGAGAGAGAGAGAGAGAGAGAGAGAGAGAGAGATGATGGAGGGAGAGAGAATGTGAGGGTGCTTCATGCAAAATATGAGAAATAAATGTGGTGGGATGAATGAGACTAATATGGACCATAAAATTCTGATCGGACGCTAGTTTCCATGTTTCCATCACAACTTATTTTACATTGGATACTTTCTCGGCACAACCCTGATCTTCCCTTGTCTCCTCCCATACTAGGAGGATAAAGTCTTGGTTTTACTTGTTGTGTGAATGTCGAACCGAAGCAACTAAAGTTATAGATCAATGGAAGTAAATGCCTGCAAAAGGCGACTAGTACTGCCATTGGGCATGCAAAAAGTGTGATAGAACATAGGAAGGGTGAAGTCAACCAAGGGTTTCAGTGGTTCATCTTCATTTACAGAAGGCCTCAAAACTCAAGACCTAGGAGGATCAAAACTTTATCTAATTGCAGTTAATATATTACATCAACAAATAATACAATTCAGGACCTCCATGGTCAATCTTGGCACGGCATAAATATATAGCATAAGTGTTTTGTCCAATTTCATCATACTTTGTGTTCATATCGACCACTCTCCTAGTGGTTGCAACTCTCTCAATTATCTTTCCATTGGGTGTAGCTTCAAATCTCACCTCATGCTTGCAACAAGCAAACTTTATACACCGTGATTCTTCTATATGGTTTATGAGTATAATGATGTTGGTGCTGATGAATAAACTATCACTCCTTCGAGATGAAGTGGTAGGCATGCCATAGCGGACGATGGAGCCACCGGTATGGATGAAGACTCGATGATGAAGGCGATGTGGCACAAGAATGAGCAGAACCTTGACTCGGTGATAAGGGGTGGCATGATCTTCCCAGTAAGCACGGTGGTGATGATGATCACGGGATGAACATAGCGGAGATACACGATGATGAAGTGGATGATAACTTGTATGACGTTGTCGAGTCTCTCGATCGATCCCTGTCGCCAATGCAACAGCTCTCAACCCTGCAAGATATTTGCAACTCCACACACTTGCGCACGTAGCCGCCGACCACGAAGCGGTAAGTTGCAACCGTCTAATTCCCAATGGAACAGCAGATCACACAAGACTTTCAGGGGTTCAACACCAAATCGATGCAATATGGTGTAGAGATTCAATAGAGTTGCAAAGCAATCAACTATGAACTAGGGTTTATCTTAAACGTGGTCTAAACCTAATTTGGGGGCGTCCTGGGCACTTATATAGGGGTTCAAATGTTGGGATTCGTAGCATAGAAAACAAAAAATTTCCTACCGCAAGAACGAATAACAAGCCAAGATCTAATCTAGTAGATGGTAGCAACGAGGTGAAGATCAACATACCCTCGAAGATCGCTAAGCGTTAACGAGATAAATCTCGTGGTGGATGTAGACGATCACTTGCCGCTTTCAAAAGCGCGTAGAAGATCTTGACGGTGCCACAATCGGGCAGCACCTCCGTACTCGGTCACACGTTCGGTGTTGATGACGACGTGTCTACGGGTGCTTCTATTCTTGTAGACAGTGTTGGGCCTCCAAGAGCAGAGGTTTGTAGAACAGCAGCAAGTTTCCCTTAAGTGGATTACCCAAGGTTTATCGAACTTAGGGAGGAAGAGGTCAAAGATATCCCTCTCAAGCAACCCTGTAATCACAAAGCAAGAAGTCTCTTGTGTCCCCAACACACCAAATACACTTGTCAGATGTATAGGTGTACTAGTTCGGCGAAGAGATAGTGAAATACAAGTAGTATGGATGTATACGAGTGGTAATAGCAATCTGAATAAAATATGTCAGCGAGTAAACATGCAGTAGAATAGTAAATAAACGGAGTTTTCAGTATTGGAAACAAGGCCTAGGGATCATACTTTCACTAGTGGACACTCTCAACATTGACGCATAATAAATAACTCATATGTGCTACATACACTCTTGTTTGATAATGAACACCATTCGTTGCGTAGGATTACACGAACCCTCAATGCCGGAGTTAACAAGCTCCACAACATTCGATATTCATGTTTAAGTAACCTTAGAGCATAATAGATCATTGCAAAATAAACCAAGAACTAACATAGCGCACACACTGTCCACATTACACTATGAAGGAGGAATAGATCACATCAATACTATCATAATGACAATTAACTCCACAACCTACAAGAGATCATGATCATAGCCTACGACAAGAACCACACGGTGCACACACTAGCACCTTTACACCATGCAGGAGGAATAGACTACTTTAATAACATCACATGAGTAGCACATAACTAGTAGCGATACAAAGCTCATCATATGGATCTCAATCATGTAAAGCAGCTCATGAGATCATTGTATTGGTACAGAGAGAGAGAGATTAACCACATAGCTACAGTAGAGCCCTCAGCCCCAGAGGAGAATTACTCCCTCCTCATCATGGAAGCAGCGATGGCCGTGAAGATGGCGGTGGAGATGGCTTCCGGGGGCAATTCCCGTCCCGGCGTCCGGAACAGAGACTTCTGTCCCCCGAATCTTGATTTCGCGATGGCGGCGGCTCTGGAAGGTTTTCTCGGGTTTCGTCGAACGTATCGGTGTTTTTAGGTCAGGGACGACTAAATAGGCGAAGAGACGGAGTCGGAGGGGCCACGGGGCTCCCTCCTCTTAGGGGGCGCCGCCCCCTTGGCGCCGCCCTGTGGGGTGGGGCCCTCCTGGCTCCCCTCTGGCCCTTCTTCGGTGCTCTGGAAGCGTCCGGGAAAAATAGGATGTTGGGTCTTTATTTCGTCCGATTCCGAGAATATTTCCTTTCTAGGATTTCTGAAACCAAAAACAGCAGAAAACAGCAACTAGCCCTTCGGCATCTCGTCAATAGGTTAGTTCCGGAAAATGCATAATAATGACATATAATGTGTATAAAACATGTAGGTATCATCAATAAAGTAGCATGGAACATAAGAAATTATAGATACGTTTGAGACGTATCAAGCATCCCCAAGCTTAGTTCCTACTCGCCCTCGAGTAGGTAAACGATAACAATGATAATTTCTTAAGTGACATGCCATCATAACCTTGATCATACTATTGTAAAGCACATGAGATGAATGCAGAGATTCGAAGCAATGATGAAGATAATGAGTAAACAAATGAATCATATAACAAAGACTTTTCATGAATAATACTTTCAAGACAAGCATCAATAAGTCTTGCATAAGAGTTAACTCATAAGCAATAAATTCTTAGTAGAAAGCTTTGAAACAACACAAAGGAAGATATAAGTTTCAGCGGTTGCTTTCAACTTTAACATGTATATCTCATGGATAATTGTCAACACAAAGTAATATAACAAGTGCAATAGGTAAACATGTAAGAATCAATGCACACAATTTACACAAGTGTTTGCTTCTAAGATAGAAAGAATAGGTAAACTGACTCAACAATAAAGTAAAAGAATGGCCCTTCAAAGGGAAGCATCGATTGCTATATTTGTGCTAGAGCTTTGATTTTGAAAACATATAGAGAGCATAAAAGTAAAGTTTTGAGAGGTGTTTGTTGTTGTCAACGAATGGTAGTGGGCACTCTAACCCCCTTGCCAGACAAACCTTCAAAGAGCGGCTCCCATTTTATTTTATTTTTGGGTGGCACTCCTTCCAACCTTTCTTTCACAAACCATGGCTAACCGAATCCTCGGGTGCCTGCCAACAATCTCATACCATGAAGGAGTGCCTTTTTATTTTAGTTTTATTTAGATGACACTCCTCCCCACCTTTGCTTTCTCAAGCCATGGCTAACCAAATCCTTCGGGTGCCGTCCAACAATCACATACCATGGAGGAGTGTCTATTTTTGTTAATTAATTTGGGACTGGGAATCCCATTGCCAGCTCTTTTTGCAAAGTTATTGGATAAGCGGATGAAGCCACTAGTCCATTGGTGAAAGTTGCCCAACAAGATTGAAAGATAAACACCACATACTTCTTCATGAGCTATAAAACATTGACACAAATCAGAGGTGATAACTTTTGAAATGTTTAAAGGTAGCACTCAAGCAATTTACTTTGGAATGGCGGAGAAATACCATGTAGTAGGTAGGTATGGTGGACACAAATGGCATGAATATTGGCTCAAGTATTTGGATGCATGAGAAGTATTCCCTCTCTATACAAGGTTTAGGCTAGCAAGGTTATTTGAAGCAAACTCAAGTATAAAATGGTGCAGCAAGACTCACATATAAACATATTGTAAGCATTATAAGACTTTACATCGTCTCCTTGTTGTTCAAACACCTCAACCAGAAAATATCTAGACTTAGAGAGACCAATCATGCAAACCAAATTTTAACAAGCTCTATGTAATTATTCATTAATGGGTACAAGGTACATGATGCAAGAGCTTAAACAAGATCTATATGAGCACAACAATTGCCAAGTATCACATTATTCAAGACATTATACCAATTACTACATGTAGCATTTCCCGTTTCCAACCATATAACAATTAACGAAGCAGTTTCAACCTTCGCCATGAAAATTAAAAGCTAAGAACACATGTGTTCATACGAACCAGCGGAGCGTGTCTCTCTCCCAAACAATCATTTATTCAAACAAAAACAAAAACAAAAACATACAGACGCTCCAAGTAAAGTACATAAGATGTGACCGAATAAAAATATAGTTTCAAGAGAAGGAACCTGATACTTTGTCGATGAAGAAGGGGATGCCTTGGGCATCCCCAAGCTTAGATGCTTGAGTATTCTTGAAATATGCAGGGATGAACCACCGGGGCATCCCCAAGCTTAGACTTTTCATTCTTCTTGATCGTAGTATATCATCCTCCTCTCTTGACCCTTGAAAACTTCCTCCACACCAAACTCAAAACAACTCATTAGAGGGTTAGTGCATAATCAAAAACTCACATGTTCAGAGGTTACACAATCATTCTTAACACTTCTGGACATTGCACAAAGCTTCTGAAAGTTAATGGAACAAAGAAATCCATCCAACACAGAAAAAGAGGCAATGTGAAATAAAAGGCAGAATCTGTCAAAACAGAACAGTCCGTAAAGACGAATTTTAAAATGGCACCATACTTGCTCAGATGAAAATGCTCAAATTGAATGAAAGTTGCGTACATATCTGAGGATCACTCACGTAAATTGGCATAATTTTCTGAGTTACCTACAGAGAATTAGGCCCAGATTCGTGACAGCAAGAAATCTGTTTCTGCGCAGTAATCCAAATCTAGTATCAACCTTTCTATCAAAGACTTTACTTGGCACAACAATGCAATAAAAATAAGATAAGGAGAGGTTGCTACAGTAGTAAACAACTTTCAAGACACAAATATAAAACAAAGTACTGTAGCAAAATAACACATGGGTTATCTCCCAAGAAGTTCTTTCTTTATAGCCATTAAGATGGGCTTAGCAGTTTTAATGATGCACTCGCAAGAAATAAAAGTTGAGGCAAAAGAGAGCATTTGAGTCTAACACACTTCCTATGCAAAGGAATCTTGTACACAAATGAATTCATGAAGAACAAAGTGACAAGCATAAGAGGATAAAACACGAGTAACTTCAAGATTCTCAACATAAAGAGGGGAAACTTAATATTATTAAGATGCCTATAACCATGTTTCCCTCTCTCATAATAACTTTCAGTAGCATCATTGATGAAATCTACAATATAACCATCACTTAAAACATTCTTATCATGGTTCATATGCATAAGGGTATCATTATTTTTGACATAAGAAAAACTCTTCTCATTAATAGTAATTGGAGCAGGATCATTGTTGAGAATTTGAACATGGTAAACAAGTTGCATACTAAGGGAATGGTTTTTGGCAAGCCCATCATAACTATGACAAGTTTCATAAGGATAATTGTAACATGTGTCATATACATCTCTATAGCAATTATCTAAACCAGAATATGTAATATCATCATTTTCACTAAAAGTAGAGGTCTCAAATATAGGATCTTCAAGCACAACATCCCCAAGCTTAGGGCTTTCAATATCATCGTTTGAGGGGACATGAATAATGCTATCATCATTACTTTCATAATCAGTACCAAAGAGATTTCCAATATCAAAGGTAGTGTGCTCATTCAAATCATGATCGCTAATGTATGTAAAGGGCATAGGAAGATCATCATATTCAGATTCATTATCACAATAATCATTAGGAGCAACATACTTACGGTTACCTAGCGTTATCTCATTCACGCGGGGATACACCGTTACCTCTTTCTTTTTCTTCTTCTTCTTCTTCTTCTTCTTCTTCTTCTTCTTCTTCTTCTTCTTCTCTCCTCGCTTCCTTCTTTAGGAGGAAGAGGCTTGAAGGGTGGCTTGTCCGCATAACCTGATTTACTTTTAGAAACAATAGAAGAAACTTGGGAGGATCCCTCCTTTTCATTAATTAGTTGAAAACACACAGCGGTCCTATCATATTTTGGCAAGGTGTCATCTTCTAAAATATTTTGTATGTAAGTATTTGTATGGCTATTATCAATGCAATAAGAAAGACACCCATGCAGGACATCATCAATATCAAGATCGTTAATATCTAACAAAGAAATTTTTCTTGATAACTCTTCACACTTCAAAAATAAGGTAAGTTCATCATGCTGATTAGGAATAATTTCATCATCACAATACAAATTTGCAGCACTCATGGGGTTTGAATTATCATTGGAGGAGCATTGAAAATTAAAATGACCAACTCTATGGCAAAGTTCACAAATAAAAGGATAGAGGGCACACACTTTTTCTCCAAGATCATCTAGAGCCCTAGACCACTTTCTAGTTTTTTCATTCCTATGATGGATACAATATTCTTCCTCAATTTGATTAATTCCACAAGGTCTATGTATTCCACAAAAATTAACATGCTTATAGGAAATAACATTTTCAGAAGTTTGAACATGTTCATTGCAATCATTAATAACAGTTTCATCCTTCATGCAAGCGTCTTTAAAAGGTTCATGATACTTATCAAAATTCTTCCTAGGAAATTCAATGTGAGAAGCAAAAGCTTTATAAAAATTTGCAACAACTTGAGAGTCAAGACCATAGGTAGCACTCATATTTCGAAATTCATCAGTATTCATAAAAGTTTCAATGCATTCATAATCATAGTTTATACCTGATTCTTTACCTTTGTCATTCTCCCAATCTTCAGCGTTCTCCTTAATCCGATCAAGAAGGTCCCTTTTAAACTCTTCTTTGTTGCGCGTGAATGATCCAGAACAAGTAGTATCCAGCAAGGTCTTATCTTGAAAAGAAAGTCTTGCATAGAAATTATCAATGATGATATTACCTGGAAGCTCATGATTGGGGCATTTGAGCATTAAAGACTTCAATCTCTCCCATGCTTGGGCAATACTCTCTCCATCATGAGGCCAGAAATTATATATATGGTTTCGATCTTTGTGAATTTCACTTGGAGGATAGAACTTAGAACAAAATAGAGGCATAATATCCTTCCAATCAAGAGAGCGCCCGTCCTTCAGCAGTTTATACCAATGCGCCGCTTTACCAGACAGCGACATAGAGAATAGTTTCTTCTTCACTTCATCCATAGAGATACCTGCACACTTGAATAACCCGCATAATTCATGCAAAAACAGTAAATGATCTCCAGGATGGATAGTTCCATCCCCTTCATAGCGGTTATCCATAACACGTTCAATAATTTTCATAGGGATTTTATATGGAATACTTTCAGTAGATGGATTTAAAATATCACAAGCATCATTAGAATTATCGCATATGGGAGATAAAATATTATCAGAGCAAATTTTCTCCCCTAAAGATGGGAAGCTAAAAAGATCACAAAAACCAGCTTCCCCAAGCTTAGACTTCTTCATAGCATTAGCAGTAATTGCATTCATACTAATAACATTGCTACTATCATGTAAATAAGGTTCCATAGGTTTTTTAATTTTTGTATCAAACAATTCTAAATCAGGAAAAAGATTAAAAAGCTCACTAATTTTTGTTGTTGTTTTCCATTATGCCTAACTAGTGAAAATAAAAACAAGAAACAAAAAGATGCAATTGCAGGATCTAAAGGAAATAGCTTCGAGCACTCACACACCGGCAACAGCACTACAAGAAAAGTTGCCATGGCCGACGAAGTTGAAGTCGCGCCGTGGTTGCTGGTGTACCATGGCCGACGATTTTTGGTCCCTCCGTGGTGCATGTCAAAACTTTTTTTTCTCGTTTTTGAGGCCACCTAGCCCGACGAAAGCGGCCAAAACGTCGCGTATGGTGGCCCGGGACGTGGTGCATCTCGAAATCTCGGGTTCGCCGGCCGAGTCAACGCAAATCCGCACCGCCGAGGGATGTAGGGCCCAGATGGCAGCCTCTCTGGCATTGTTTTTTTCTAGATCGCGCCATCTCGTTCAACGTTCTCCGATCGAGCCGTTTACGATGCAGGATCATGGGTCCCGCATGTCATCCTCTATGAACCAAAATTCTTTCTATTCTTGGATTTTTTTGACCCCCTGATTTCTGGCTACTTCCTTTTTCTTTTGATCCCTTGCCGCCTTGGAAACGTTGAGACCGCTGCTGCTAAATGGGACCCGCATGTCATCCTCTATGTGCAATCAACTTTCTTTTCTTGGAGTTTTTTTGGCACCTCAAATTTGGTCACTTGCCTTTTCTTTCGATCCCCTGCCGCCTCTCAAACGGTGATACCGCTGCTGCTAAATGGGACCCGCATGTCATCCTCTATGTACTATAAAACTTTCTTTTCTTGAATTATTTTTGGCACCTCATATTTGGTCACTTACCTTTTTCTTTCGATCCCCTGCCGCCTCTCAAACGGTGATACCGCTGCTGCTAAATGGGACCCGCATGTCATCCTCTATGTACTATAAAACTTTCTTTTCTTGGATTTTTTTGGCACCTCATATTTGGTCACTTACCTTTTTCTTTCGATCCCCTGCCGCCTCTCAAACGGTGATACCGCTGCTGCTAAATGGGACCCGCATGTCATCCTCTATGTACTATAAAACTTTCTTTTCTTGGATTTTTTGGCACCTCATATTTGGTCACTTGACTTTTTCTTTCGATCCCCTGCTGCCTCTCAAACGGTGATACCGCTGCTGCTAAATGGGACCCGCATGTCATCCTCTATGTACTATAAAACTTTCTTTTCTTGGATTTTTTTGGCACCTCATATTTGGTAACTTGACTTTTTCTTTCGATCCCCTGCTGCCTCTCAAACAGTGATACCGCTGCTGCTAAATGGGACCCGCATGTCATCCTCTATGTACTATAAAACTTTCTTTTTTTGGATTATTTTTGGCACCTCATATTTGGTCACTTGACTTTTTCTTTCGATCCCCTGCCGCCTCTCAAACGGTGAGACCGCTGCTGCTAAATGGGACCCGCATGTCATCCTCTATGAGCAATCAACTTTCTTTTCTTGGAGTTTTTTTGGCACCTCATATTTGGTCACTTGCCTTTTTCTTTCGATCGCATGCCACGTTTGAAACGTTGAGGTACCTGCTGGCTCATGGGACCCGCATGTCATCCTCTGTGTGCTATAAAAGTTTCCTTTGTTGGATTTTTTTCACCCTCTGATTTTTGGCTTGCCTTTTTCTTTTGATCCCCTGCCCCCTTTGAAACGTTGAGTAAGCTGTTGGTTCAAGGGACCCGCATGTCATCCTCTATGTCCATCAACTTTCTTTTCTTGGATTTTTTTTCACCCCCTAATTACTAGCTACTTTCTTTTTCTTTTGATCTCAAGCCGCATTACAAACATTGAGACCGCTGCTGCAAAATGGGACCCACATGTCATCCTCTATGTACAATAAATCTTGGATTATTTTTGGCTCCTGATATTTGGTCACTTGCCTTTTTCTTTCGATCTCATGCCGCCTTTGAAACGTTGAGTAAGCTGCTGGCTCATGGGTCCCGCATGTCATCCTCTACGAACAATAAAAGTTTCCTTTATTGGAGTTATTTTTGACCCCTAATTTCTGGCTATTTGCCTTTTTCTTTTGATCCCCTGCCCCCTTTGAAACGATGAGGACGCTGTTGGCAGGTCGGTCCCACATGTCATCCTCTATGAACAATAAAAGTTTCCTTTGGTGGATTTATTTTTGACCCCTAAGTAATTTCTGGCTATTTCCTTTTTTTTTCTTTTGATCCCCTGCCGCCTTGGAAACGTTGAGGATGCTGCTGCCTCATCGGTCCCGCATGTCATCCTCTCAGAACGATAAATGTTTTCTTTTCTTGGATTTTTTTACCAACTGACTTTTTGTTTTTTTATTTTCGACCCACTGCCTTTGAAACGTTAACGACGCTGCTGGCTCATGGGTCCCTGATGTCAGCCTCCCCGTACAAGAAACATGTGATATCTTGATTATTTTGCAGACAATAAACAGTGTATTTCGCTCTGAGCTATTGCAAACGGATAAATTAAATCTTTATTTTTACAACTTATATCTTGAATCTCCTTGTTTTTTGTTTTTGCGAAGCATAGGACATTCCTGTTTTTTTTGAGAAAAATCCGAACTTCCATGTTCTGGAGTGGGCTGAAATTGTACGAATCAAAAGGCCCAGAAGGATAGTTCGAAGGCCCAGATGTCCAGATGCAGCCCAATTGAAATCTTTCTTTTCTTGGATTTTTTTCACCCCCTGATTTCTGGCTACTTCATTTTTCTTTTGGTCCTGCCACCTTGGAAACGTTGAGACCGCTGCTGCAAATGGGACCCGTATGTCATCCTCTATGTACAATAAAGTTTACTTTCTTGGATTATTTTTGGCTCTGATATTTGGTCACTTTCCTTTTCTTTCGATCTCATGCCACGTTTGAAACGTTGAGGAATCTGCTGGCTCATGGGACCCGCATGTCATCCTCTATGTACAATAAAAGTTTGATTTCTTGGATTTTTTTTCACCCTCTGATTTTTGGCTATTTCCTTTTTCTTTTGATCCCCTGCCGCCTTTGAAACGTTGAGTAAGCTGCTGGCTCATAGGTCCCACATGTCAGCCTGTATGAACGATAAAGCTTTCCTTTCTTGGAGTTTTTTTGACCCCCTAATTTCTGGCTACTTTCTTTTTCTTTTGATCTCAAGCCGCAATTGAAACGTTGGGACCGCTGCTGCAAAATGGGACCCGCACGTCATCCTCTATGTACAATCAAGTTTCTTTTCTTGGATTATTTTTGGCTCCTGATATTTGGTCACTTGCCTTTTTCTTTCGTCATGCCACGTTTGAAACGTTGAGGAACCTGCTGGCTCATGGGACCCGCATGTCATCCTCTATGTACTACAAAAGTTTATTTTCTAGGGTTTTTTTTCACTCTCTGATTTTTGGCTATTTCCTTTTTCTTTTGATCCCCTGCCGGCTTGGAAACGTTGAGTAAGCTGCTAACTCATGGGTCCCGCATGTCATCCTCTATGTACAATCAACTTTCTTTTCTTCGAGTTTTTTTTATCCCCTAATTTCTGGCTACTTTCTTTTTCTTTTGATCTCAAGCCGCATTTGAAACGTTGGGACCTCTGCTGCAAAATGGGACAGCATGTCATCCTCTATGTACAATAAAAGTTTCTTTTCTTCGATTATTTTTCACCCTCTGATTTTTGGTCACTTGCCTTTTTCTTTCGATCTCATGCCGCCTTCACTACAAGAAAAGTTGCCATGGCCGACGAAGTTGAAGTCGCGCCGTGGTTGCTGGTGTACCATGGCCGACGATTTTGGTCCCTCCGTGGTGCATGTCAAAACTTTTTTTTTCTCGTTTTTGAGGCCACCTAGCCCGACGAAAGCGGCCAAAACGTCGCGTATGGTGGCCCGGGACGTGGTGCATCTCGAAATCTCGGGTTCGCCGGCCGAGTCAACGCAAATCCGCACCGCCGAGGGATGTAGGGCCCAGATGGCAGCCTCTCTGGCATTGTTTTTTTTCTAGATCGCGCCATCTCGTTCAACGTTCTCCGATCGAGCCGTTTACGATGCAGGATCATGGGTCCCGCATGTCATCCTCTATGAACCAAAATTCTTTCTATTCTTGGATTTTTTGACCCCCTGATTTCTGGCTACTTCCTTTTCTTTTGATCCCTTGCCGCCTTGGAAACGTTGAGACCGGCTGCTAAATGGGACCCGCATGTCATCCTCTATGTGCAATCAACTTTCTTTTCTTGGAGTTTTTTTTGGCACCTCAAATTTGGTCACTTGCCTTTTCTTTCGATCCCCTGCCGCCTCTCAAACGGTGATACCGCTGCTGCTAACTGGGACCCGCATGTCATCCTCTATGTACTATAAAACTTTCTTTTCTTGAATTATTTTTGGCACCTCATATTTGGTCACTTACCTTTTTCTTTCGATCCCCTGCCTCTCAAACGGTGATACCGCTGCTGCTAAATGGGACCCGCATGTCATCCTCTATGTACTATAAAACTTTCTTTTCTTGGATTTTTTTGGCACCTCATATTTGGTCACTTGACTTTTTCTTTCGATCACCTGCTGCCTCTCAAACGGTGATACCGCTGCTGCTAAATGGGACCCGCATGTCATCCTCTATGTACTATAAAACTTTCTTTTCTTGGATTTTTTTGGCACCTCATATTTGGTCACTTGACTTTTTCTTTCGATCCCCTGCGCCTCTCAAATGGTGATACCGCTGCACTAAATGGGACCCGCATGTCATCCTCTATGTAAATCATGTTTCTTTTCTTGAATTATTTTTGGCTCCCGATATTTGGTCACTTGCCTTTTCTTTCGATCTCATGCCACGTTTGAAACGTTGAGGAACCTGCTGGCTCATGGGACCCGCATGTCATCCTCTATGTACTATAAAAGTTCATTTTCTTGGTTTTTTTCACCCTCTGATTTTTGGCAATTTCTTTTTTCTTTCGATCCCCTGCCGCCTCTCAAACGCTGATACCGCTGCTGCTAGGGACCCTCATGTCATCCTCTATGTACTAGAAAACTTTCTTTTCTTGAATTATTTTTGGCTCCTCATATTTGGTCACTTGCCTTTTTCTTTCGATCTCATGCCAAGTTTGAAACGTTGAGGAACCTGCTGGCTCATGGGACCCGCATGTCATCCTCTATGTACTATAAAAGTTTATTTTCTTTATTTTTTTTCACCCTCTGATTTTTGGCTATTTCCTTTTTCTTTCCCCTGCCGCCTTGGAAACGTTGGGTAAGCTGCTGACTCATGGGACCCGCATGTCATCCTCTATGTACAATCAACTTTCTTTTTCTTTTGATCTCAAGCCGCATTTGAAACGTTGAGACCGCTGCTGCTAAATGGGACCCGCATGTCATCCTCTATGTACAATAAAGTTTTTTCTTGGATTATCTTTGGCTCCTGATATTTTGGCACTTGCCTTTTTCTTTCGATCTCATGCCGCCTTTGAAACGTTGACTAAGCTGCTGGCTCATGGGTCCCGCATGTCATCCTCTACGACAATAAAAGTTTTCTTTCTTGGAGTTATTTTTGACCCCTAATTTCTGGCTATTTGCCTTTTTCTTTTGATCTCCTGCCCCCTTTGAAACGATGAGGACGCTGTTGGCAGGTCGGTCCCACATGTCATCCTCTATGAACAATAAAAGTTTCCTTTGATTGATTTATTTTGAACCCCTAATCAATTTCTGGATATTTCCTTTTTTCTTTTGATCCCCTGCCGCCTTGAAATCGCTGAGGATGCTGCTGCCTCATGGGTCCCGCATGTCATCCTCTCAGAACGGTAAATGTTTCTTTTCTTGGATTTTGTTTACCAAATGATTTTTGGCTTATTTTTTCTTTCGATCTCCTGCAGCCTTTAAAACGTTGAGGACGCTGCTGGCTCACGGGTCCCACATGTCAGCCTCTATGAACAATAAACGCTGAGGATGCTGCTGCCTCATGGGTCCCGCATGTCATCCTCTTAGAACGAAAATGTTTCTTTTCTTGGATTTTTTACCAACAGATTTTTTGGTTTATTTTTTCTTTCCATCCCCTGCCGCCTTTAAAACGTTGACGACGCTGCTGGCTCATGGGTCCCCGATGTCAGCCTCCCCGTAGAACAAACATGTGATATCTTGATTATTTTGCAGACAATAAACAGTGTATTGCGCTCTGAGCTATTTCAAACGGATAAATTAAATCTTTATTTTTACATAAACAAACTTATATGTTGAATCTCCTTGTTTTTTTGTTTTTGCTAAGCATAGGACTTTCCTGTTTTGTTTAGAAAATTCCGAACTTTCCTGTTTTGGAGTGGGCTGAAATTGTACGAGTCAAAAGGCCAAGCACGATAGTTCGAAGGCCCAGATGTCCAGATGCAGCCCAATTGAAATCTTTCTTCTTGGATTTTTTTCACCCCCTGATTTCTGGCTACTACATTTTTCTTTTGGTCCTGTGCCGCCTTGGAAACATTGAGACCGCTGCTGCAAAATGGGACCCGCATATCATCCTCTATGTACTATAAAACTTTCTTTTCTTGAATTATTTTTGGCTCCTGATATTTGGTCAATTGCCTTTCTCTTTCGATCCCATGCAGCCTCTCAAACGGTGATACCGCTGCTGCTAAATGGGACCCGCATGTCATCCTCTATGTACAATCAAGTTTCTTTTCTTGAATTATTTTTGGCTCCTGATATTTGGTCACTTACCTTTTTCTTTCGATCTCATGCCACGTTTGAAACGTTGAGGAACCTGCTGGCTCATGGGACCCGCATGTCATCCTCTATGTGCTATAAAAGTTTATTTTCTTGGATTTTTTTCACCCTCTGATTTTTGGCTATTTCCTTTTCTTTTGATCCCCTGCCGCCTTGGAAACGTTGAGTAAGCTGCTGACTCATGGGACCCGCATGTCATCCTCTATGTACAATCAAGTTTCTTTTCTTGAATTATTTTTGGCTCCTGATATTTGGTCACTTGCCTTTTTGTTTCGATCTCATGCCACGTTTGAAACGTTGAGGAACCTGCTGGCTCATGGGACCCGCATGTCATCCTCTATGTGCTATAAAAGTTTATTTTCTTGGATTTTTTTCACCCTCTGATTTTGGCTATTTCCTTTTTCTTTTGATCCCCTGCCGCCTTGGAAACGTTGAGTAAGCTGCTGACTCAATGGACCCGCATGTCATCCTCTATGTACAATCAAGTTTCTTTTCTTGAATTACTTTTGGATCCTGATATTTGGTCACTTGCCTTTTTGTTTCGATCTCATGCCACGTTTGAAACGTTGAGGAACCTGCTGGCTCATGGGACCCGCATGTCATCCTCTATGTGCTATAAAAGTTTATTTTCTTTTTTTTTTCACCCTCTGATTTTTGGCTATTTCCTTTTTCTTTTGATCCCCTGCCGCCTTGGAAACGTTGGGTAAGCTGCTGACTCATGGGATCCGCATGTCATCCTCTATGTACAATCAACTTTCTTTTTCTTTTGATCTCAAGACGCATTTGAAACGTTAAGACCGCTGCTGCTAAATGGGACCCGCATGTCATCCTCTATGTACAATAAAGTTTCTTTTCTTGGATTATCTTTGGATCCTGATATTTGGTCACTTGCCTATTTCTTTCGATCTCATGCCACGTTTGAAACGTTGAGGAACCTGCTGGCTCATGGGACCCACATGTCATCCTCTATGTACTACAAAAGTTCATTTTCTTGGGTTTTTTTCACCCTCTGATTTTTGGCTATTTCCTATTTCTTTTGATCCCCTGCGGCCTTTGAAAGTTGAGGACTCTGCTGCCTCATAGGTCCCACATGTCAGCCTGTATGAACGATAAAGCTTTCCTTTCTTGGAGTTTTTTTACCCCCTAATTTCTGGCTACTTTCTTTTTCTTTTGATCTCAAGCCGCATTTGAAACGTTGGGACCGCTGCTGCAAAATGGGACCCGCATGCAATTCTCCATGTACAATAAAAGTTTCTTTTCTTGGATTATTTTTCACCCTCATTTTTGGTCACTTGCCTTTTTCTTTTGATCCCCTACCGCCTTGGAAACGTTGAGTAAGCTGCTGACTCGTGGGACCCGCATGTCATCCTCTATGTACAATCAACTTTTTTTTCTTTTGATCTCAAGCCGCATTTGAAACGTTGAGACCGCTGCTGCTAAATGGGACCCGCATGTCATCCTCTATGCACAATAAAGTTTCTTTTCTTGGATTATCTTTGGCTCCTGATATTTTGTCACTTGCCTTTTGCTTTCGATCTCATGCCGCCTTTGAAACGTTGAGTAAGCTGCTGGCTCATGGGTCCCGCATGTCATCATCTACGAACAATAAAAGTTTCCTATCTTCGAATTATTTTTACCCCTAATTTTTGGCTACTTCCTTTTTTCTTTTGATCACCTGCAGCCTTTGAAACTTAGAGGATTCTGCTGGCTCATGGGTCCCACATGTCAGCCTCTATGAACAATAAACCTTTCCTTTCTTGGAGTTATTTTGACCTCTAATTTCTGGCTATTTCGCCTTTTTTAAAATCCTGTGTCGCCTTGGAAACGTTGAGAATGCTGCTGCCTCATGGGTCCCGCATGTCATCCTCTCAAAACGATAAATGTTTCTTTTTTTTTGGATTTTTTTACCAACTGATTTTTTTCCGATCCTCTGCCGTCTTTAAAAACGTTGACGACGCTGCTAATACAAGCTCTTTCGCTCCAAGATCTTGCAAGTTAATAGAATAAATCATGGAATTATTAGGATATGTTTTAAATTTCAAATCCACTTTATGAATTTTTTAAAAATACCGTGATCCGTGTGGGTATGGAGCGATCAAGGATTTTCATATTGGCCATGAGCAGTTTCAAAAATTGCAACCGGATAATTCTAAATAAATAAAAACAACTTTTATGCAGAATCTCCGTGTTTTTGTTTTTTGCCATCATAGGATCTATGGTTCATTAGAAAAGGGCCGAAATTGCATGAGCAGAAAAGCCCATTTCTAGTTATTGGGCTTCAACAGCCTGAGCAAGTAGGCCTATAGCAAATACCATGTAGATGGCCGTTGAAACCCAAAAGTATTTGTTATGTTATACTTTATTGATGATACCATGCTATGCACATTATATGTCATTTTATGCATTTATGGAACTAAGATTAAACAAGATGTTAAGAAGCAGTTGGTTTCCCTCCTGTTGGTTCAATCGTAAAGAAATCTATTGGAGGTCGTATTCCATTTTTCCTAGACAAGACCTAACGAAGTGGGGCCACGAGGTGGCCGGAGGCTAGGCCGGCGCGGCCAGCCCTGGCGCGACCACCCCCCGGCCCTCGTGTGGCCCCTCGCGTTGACCTTCCGCCTACTTAAAGCTCCCGTCGCGAAACCCCCGTACGAGAGCCACGATACGGAAAACCTTACGAGAGACGCCGCGCCGCGAATCCCATCTCGGGGGATTCGGAGATCGCCTCCGGCACCCTGGGAGAGGGGATTCATCTCCCGGAGGACTCTTCATCGCCATGATCGCCTCCGGAGTGATGAGTGAGTAGTCCACCCCTGGACCATGGGTCCATAGCAGTAGCTAGATGGTCGTCTTCTCCTTGTTGTGCTTCATTGTTGGATCTTGTGAGCTGCCTAACATGATCAAGATCATCTATATGTAATTCTATATGTTGTGTTTGTCGGGATCCGATGGATAGAGAGTACTATGATTATGGTGATTATCAATCTATTGTTCATGTGTTGTTTATGATCTTGCATGCTCTCCGTTATTAGTAGAGGCTCTGGCCAAGTTTTTACTCTTAACTCCAAGAGGGAGTAATTATGCTCGATAGTGGGTTCATGCCTTCATTGATACCTGGGACAGTGACAGAAAGTTCTAAGGTTGTGATGTGCTGTTGCCACTAGGGATAAAACATTGATGCTATGTCTAAGGATGTAGTTATTGATTACATTACGCACAATACTTAATGCAATTGTCTGTTGCTTTGCAACTTAATACTGGAGGGGGTTCGGACGATAACCTGAAGGTGGACTTTTTAGGCATAGATGCAGTTGGATGGCGGTCTATGTTCTTTGTCGTAATGCCCAATTAAATCTCACTATATTTACCATGTCATGTATATGCATTATTATGCCTTTCTCTATTTGTCAATTGCCCGACTGTAATTTGTTCACCCAACATGCTTTTATCTTATGGGAGAGACACCTCTAGTGAACTGTGGACCCCGGTCCTATTCTTTACATAGCATACAATCTACTTGTTTTACTGTTTTCTTTGCAAACATCTTCCACTCGATACGTTTAATCCTTTGTTACAGCAAGCCGGTGAGATTGACAACCTCACTGTTTCGTTGGGACAAAGTACTTGGGTTGTGTTGTGCAGGTTCCTAGTTGGCGCCGGAATCCCTGGTGTTGCGCCGCATCACATTTCGCGACCATCAACCTTCAACGTGCTTCTTGGCTCCTCTGGTTCGATTAAACCTTGGTTTCTTTCTGAGGGAAAACTTGCTACTGTGCGCATCATACCTTCCTCTTGGGGTTCCCAACGAACGTGTGAGTTACACGCCATCAAGCTCTTTTTCTGGCGCCGTTGCCGGGAGATCAAGACACGCTGCAAGGGGAGTCTCCACTTCTCAATCTCTTTACTTTGTTTTTGTCTTGCTTTATTTTATTTACTACTTTGCTTGCTGCACTAAATCAAAATACAAAAAAATTAGTTGCTAGTTTTACTTTATTTGCTGTCTTGCTCTCTATATCAAAAACACAAAAAAATTAGTTACTTGTCTTTACTTTATTTGCCTAGTTTACTTTATTGCTGTTATCATGAGTAATCCTGAAGTTGAAGTTCGTTCTTTTAAGCAACAGGGTGGAGAAAGTTTTAAAGATGCTTGGTATAGAATTAGTAATGCTCATCAAAGGTGCATTAAGAAACACTCCACCACTATCCTTCTTAGGAACTTTTATGTTGGTTTATCTAGTTGGAATAGATATGTTCTTGATACTCTTTCGGGAGGTAATTTCCTAGGTACTCCTGCTTTAGAAGCTAGTTGCATCATTGAGAGTCTAGTTGGAATACCACCTGTTAATGAAGTTAAAATTGAAATCTCTCTTGAAGATGTTATGAAAAAATTGGAAACCATAGAGAAAAATTTTCCAAGTGTTGAAGCTAAATTGGGAATGTTATTTGACAAAACTTATGAACTTGATAAATCCTTAGGAGGAATTGATGAAAGAATTAGTATCCTAGGAACTTGTGTTGTCCATGATAATCAAACCAATAGGATTGATGAACTTGAAAAAGCTATGGGAACCTTGGGTTCAACCTTTTCTTCTCTCAAGTATAATGAGAAAGCTTATGTGGGTAAAGAGCAAAAATTCATGTATGCCTCTAAAGTGCCTAAACAAAAGAATTATTATAGGCCTAAAATTGCCAAAACCCCCAGCACTACCATAGAAAATCTAGATAATGGAACACCTAAAGTACCCCCTGCAACAAGTTGTGTTTGCATGAAGAATAATAATGTTGATGCTTCTACTCTCGATAATACTTGATTTGCACTTTCTGCGCCTAGCTGTTAAAGAAAAGCGCTTATGGGAGACAACCCATGTTTTTACCTACAGCAATTTTTTGTTTTATTGAGTCTTGGAAGTTGTTTACTACTGTAGCAACCTCTCCTTATCATGTTTTTGTGCCAAGTAAAGTTTCTATGTCAAAGTTGATGTTATATTTGGGATCGCTGCGCAGAAACAGCATTGCTGTCTGTCACGAATCTGGGCATAATTCCCTGTAGAAAATTCGAAAAAATCTGCCAATTTACGAGCGTGATCCTCAGATATATACGCAACTTTCATTAGTTTTGAGTTTTTCCATTTGAGCAAGTCTGGTGCCATTTATAAATTCGTCTTTACGGACTGTTCTGTTTTTGACAGATTCTGCCTTTTATTTCGCATTGCCTCTTTTGCTATGTTGGATTTATTTCTTTGATCCATTAATGTCCAGTAGCATTATGCAATGTCCAGAAGTGAAAAGAATGATTGTGTCACCTCTGAATGTGTGAATTATTAATGATGCACTAACCCTCTAATGAGTTTGCTTGAAGTTTGGTGTGAAGGAAGTTTTCAAGGGTCAAGAGAGGAGAATGATATACTAAGATCAAGAGGAGTGAAAGCTCTAAGCTTGGGGATGCCCCCGTGGTTCATCCCTGCATATTTTAAGAAGACTCAAGCGTCTAAGCTTGGGGATGCCCAAGGCATCCCCTTCTTCATCGACAACATCATCAGGTTCCTCCCCTGAAACTATATTTTTATTCAGTCACATCTGGTGTTCTTTACTTGGAGCGTCGGTTTGTTTTCGTTTTGTTTTTGTTTGAATAAGATGGATCCTAGCATTCACTTTGTGGGAGAGAGACACGCTCCGCTGTTGCATATGGACACATGTGTCCTTAGGCTTTACTCATAATGTTCAAGGCGAAGTTTCTTCTTCGTTAATTTGTTATATGGTTGGAATTGGAAAATGCTACATGTAGTAATTCTAAAATGTCTTGGATAATGTGATACTTGGCAATTGTTGTGCTCATGTTTAAGCTCTTGCATCATATGCTTTGCACCCATTAATGAAGAAATACATAGAGCTTGCTAAAATTTGATTTGCATATTTGGTTTCTCTAAGGTCTAGATAATATCTAGTATTGAGTTTTGAACAACAAGGAAGACAGTGTAGAGTCTTATAATGTTTACAATATGTCTTTTATGTGAGTCTTGCTGCACTTGTTCATCCTTGAGTTTGCTTCAAATAACCTTGCTAGCCTAAACCTTGTATCGAGAGGGAATACTTCTCATGCATCCAAAATCCTTGAGCCAACTACTATGCCATTTGTGTCCACCATACCTACCTACTACATGGTATTTACCCGCCATTCCAAAGTAAATTGCTTGAGTGCTACCTTTAAAATTCCATCATTCACCTTTGCAATATATAGCTCATGGGACAAAATAGCCTTAAAAACTATCGTAGTATTGAATATGTACTTATGCACTTTATATTTTATTAAGTTGCTTGTTGTGCGATAACCATGTTTCTGGGGAACGCCATCAACTATTGTTGAATATCATGTGAGTTGCTATGCATGTCCGTCTTGTCTGAAGGTCTATCATTTTAGTGGTTGGAGCATGCAAAATTGTTAGAGAAGAACATTGGGCCGCTAACTAAAGCCATGAATCATGGTGGAAGTTTCAGTTTTGGACATATATCCTCAATCTCATATGAGAATAATAACTTTGCTACATGCTTATGCATTAAAGAGGAGTCCATTATCTGTTGTCCATGTTGTCCCGGTATGGATGTCTAAGTTGAGAATAATCAAAAGCGAGAAATCCGAAATGCGAGCATTCTCCTTGGACCTTTGTACAGGCGGCATGGAGGTACCCCTTTGTGACACTTGGTTGAAACATGGCATGCAAAGATCCGGTAGTCCAAGTTAAGTAGGACGAGGTGCGGGCACTATTAGTATACTATGCGTGAGGCTTGCAACTTGTAAGATATAATTTTCATAACTCATATGCTTTATTACTACCGTTGACAAAATTGTTTCATGTTTTCAAAATAAAAGCTCTAGCACAAATACAGCAATCGATGCTTTCCTCTTTGAAGGACCATTCTTTTACTTTTATTGTTGAGTTAGTTTACCTATCTCCTTCCACCTTAAGAAGCAAACATGTAACACCCCAACATTTGCAACCTTTTTTATTTGCCCAAAGTGCAAAAATCAGGGGGAACAATTTTTTTTTCTTTTCTAGTGTTGACATGTTTTGATTTCAATGCTTATCTGGCTTTGTTTGTTGAGTGATGATTGCTAGTGCTAACTGAATTACCTCAACCCACATCCTCTAGCCTCAAGAAAAACACTAATGTTGTGGCCACTCTCGTATCACCTTAATCTCCTCTCTTCAAGAACATTTGAACCTTTGTCTAACAAAAACCTCCTTTGTTTTGTCTTATGACTCAAGGTTTTTGTTTCAAAAATATATTGCCAAAGACCTTTATTTTATTTTTAAAGTGGCTATGGTCACCTCAGAGCATAGTACCACAAGAAGGGTTTCTAAAGTTATTTTTGTCCTGACACTAAAGAATTTGCCAAATGTCTTACCCTTACTTTGTGTAACTTCAAAATTTTATAAAATCTTTTATATGCAGTTTTGATTTCCAAAAGTAGAATGGAGTGATCCATATTTTATTCTAATTCGACTATGGATCATCCATCTCTTCTAAAACCCTCTTTCATCTCAAAGGTTTCAATTAAGCTTTTTATTTATTTTAAATCAAATAAGAGCAATAGACACCAAATATAATTAGAGGACTATTTGATCTGTGATCAACTATCCTTGGCATTCTCCTTGCCACTAATATGTCTCACTGATCTATCATTCAACCTCCCCACTTCATCTAGTCTTGATCTTTTTAGATGATCATTTGGCCAACAAATGATTGATCTCCAATTGTATCTCAACCTCTCCAAGATCATCCAACTCTATGTTAGAAAACACTCTTGACCTAACCATCTTATGCCCTGATCACCGTCTCTAAATCATCTTACCTAGATCCTACTCTTAGAACCTTATCCTCAAGAAACTCAAACAAAACATCGCCTATAAAAATCAGTATATTGCCCTTTGGTAATGCTCCCGATCTTCCAAATGTGAGCTTCACTCCAATACATCTAAAGCCCTATTCTTCTCTATTTTGACTACCAAAATAATTCTAGTTTTATCAAAACTTTTCAAGTTATTTTATCAAATATAAGGAAATTAGTGGTATTTTACATCTTCTTTTTTCCACCCCAAAATAATTTCTATAAATAATTTTCTTATCCTACTTTCTTGTTTTTACAAAAATACATGGTTATTGGACTCTTGTGAAATTCTTTCTTTTCCTTAGTTTTGTTTTGAGAAAAATATATTCTTCTTAGTAAAGCAAGTGAGACATTTTGAAGTCCAATATAATACCTTTTTACTCTCTACATTTTCAAAATACTTTCAAATAAAATTTATTTCAAATTAGCCATAGTCATGGGAGTGATCCATATGAATTCAAATCTTAATGACAAACCTTAGAACTCATATACACTTCTCTGATCTCTCTAACACCATCCTCTACCCACCTAACCTAGATCTTGTTAGATGATCACTTGATCATCCAAATGCATAATCTCTATTTCCACTCTCTCTTTTGCACTTTTCCTCAAATCACTTCCTAACTTAATAATGAACCTTGCCATCCTTAGAGCCATCATCTAAAAGTTGTGCCTTTCCAACCTGACCGTGTAATAGGCTCACCGAGGCACGCACAAAAGGAAACCGGCCATGCATGCCAGGCAAGGCATACACGCACCATCCTTTCCATCTCTCTCTCATTCTCTTGTTCTTTTGCAATGGATCAATACCAGACCCTCTCCCTAACCCCTCCAGCTATTTTCTCTCTGACCCTGGACGACCACCACAGCTGCTGCAGTCCCGTGTTTGGAAGTATCCATTTGGAGGTGGAGAGGAGCATTGGAAAACCGATGACAATCTTGCACCAGATTTGGTGCAATACTCTCTCACCCCTATGCCCAAACTCGACCCCCAATCTCCTTCTAGGACTCCTCTAGGTCACCTGCATGACCCACACGACGGTGGCACGAGCTGAAGCACGCTGCAGCCCCCTCCCTTCTCTCTCTCTTGCCATGGACACGGATGGCATGCCCTATTTCTTTGACGAGCCTCTCTGACCGAACCAGTGCGCCACTAGCCTCCCCTAGCTGTCCCTGGTCGACCCAGCGTGACCCCTGGTCGTTGTCTTCTTCCTGCTGGCCGCGATCGACCGTGTTCTGTGAGCCGACGGTTCGTCGAACACTTGGCGTGCGCGCAGCAGAACCTCTATTTCTGAGCTGACCGGTCTCCTCGCGACCTGTCACTTTGCCATCAGCCCGAGTCCAATCCCTGGAACACTCTACGCACGCCTGTCCCTCCTCCCTGTCGTCGTTTCCTCCCATCTTCATGTGCCGCCCTTAGCGCTGGACAGTGCGCGCGCCGCACCGACGGGACCGGTCGAGCAGCCCCGTCGTCCTGTCTCTCTACTACTGAACGCCACGCAGACCCAGTGCACGCGCCCCTCCGTCCTTGCATGCCTTGCATAAAGCCACCGCCTCCAGTGGCCAATGGCGAGGCCGTGAGCCGGTGCGCAGTCGCCATGCGCGCAGTCCACCGTGCACCATTCGCGGTACAGCTGCCTCCCGCGTATAAACGTGACCCCGGCCACGAGTCCGCTCCTCAGCATCTGACTCATCCTCTCACTCTCACTCGCTCTCTTCTCTCTCAGAAGAACCCATCTGCGCCGCCGCCACTCCTTCCTCTCGGCCATGCTCGAAAACCAGCCGGAGCCTGCCTCGCACGGCCGCTCGTCCGAGTGTCGCAGCTGCAGGACCTCGTCCCTCTTCCCGTGCTCTCTTTCTTCCCTCTCTTTTTGGCAACCCTGACGCCCCCGTCTTCGTGTCCAGGGCTCGCCAGAAGCTCGTCGTGTCGGAGCCATATCCTTGCAGCCGCGGACAACGTTGTCGTCCTCGCCGACGACCGGGAGTTCTCCGCGCGTCTGAGTCAGCCTGGCCGAACAGCAGCACGTCTCAACGCCGTCTCCAACCTTCGCCGGTGAGACTCCTGTTCCTCGCCGTCGACGCGTTCGTCCGCGGCGCAGCGGACGCAGTCCTTGTCCGCGTCGGTGCCGGCAGCTGGGAGTTCACCGAGCTCCCGAGCCGCCCAAGCCACCCGCCGCTCCTCCTCCGCGTCCTCCCTGCACCGCAGAAACTCCGACGGTGAGCCATTCCTCCGCTCCTTCGCCGCTCACGGCGGCGCCTCCAGTTCCTGGTCGAGCGCGCGTCGGCGCCGTCGCTGCGTGCATGCGGCCATGCAGGCTCGCCTCGTGCATGGCCAGCACCCTGCTGGCCCCGCATGGGCCAAGCTGAGCCTCGGCCTCCCGAGCGCGTTGGCGTTGCGCAGGCCGGGCCCGTTAGCTGCGGCCCGATTCTCTTTTGTTTCTTTTTTTCCTGTGAATAAACCTCCTGCCAGATCTAGTTTAGGAAATAAATCACCAAAAATTCCTATTTCATTAGAATGGCCCGATTCAAATTCCTACAGGTTCATAAACAAATTCCTAAACATCTGCAGTTGCCTGCATGTGTTTCTCTATTAGGAATATTTACTGATGTTTATTTTCCTGAAATGATGCCTTTTCAGTAATTAATTCTTTATGGTGTTTTTATGAATCTATTCGCAGTAAGACCAATTTCGTGGTAAAGTACAAGTCAGTGCCTTTATTTTGGTATAGGATACAGATGCAGGAGTTTCCTGAATGTTGCATGGTTAATAAATACAAATCTGGCCAGTAGGTCCTTGCCTGATTTTTAGTTTGAAAAATAGAAATGTTTTCTCCGCAAAACTAAGTCCCAGTGATTCATATCACATTATTCTACCAGTGTGCCAGAGGATATATTTTTAGGTACTCTAGATTAGTTTTGGGGATTTTATAACCAAACTAGGGTACCTTTTTAGTTTAAAAATTGTGGTAATTATTTTGAAGCTCAGAAAAATGCCAAACCAATTATGTTGGATCACATATTTCAGTAGCTATCTGTTGGTATATTTTGTATTAGTTTTCTACGCTTTGATGTTTGTTTGTTTTGAAAATGGATAGCTCTAGTTTCTGCCTTGTCAAAATGTTTAAAAATATTTAAAAGCTTATTTTTGAAAAATTCCAGTGCATGTGTGTTCCACATGTTAATAGCTTCCAGTAGATATGCTGCATGTATTTTTGTGAGCCGCAGAAAGATTTTGGCTATTTATTTGGTCCCTAAGTCATTTCTGGTTTTATAAAAATCATAACTATTATTTTATAAACCCAAATTTAATGAATCCAATTTCTGTAGCTTTATAATGTCAAGCTTTACTCTCTGTTTTTTTTTTAAAAAAAATTGTGCATTATTCTGGAGTGGCTTGTTAAATTAATGCTAGTGCTTATTTTACCCATAGGGAAATTGTGTTGTTTTTGTTTAAAATGCCTTTTAATGAACCTTGGCACCAGACCCCTACTGGTGGTTTCCAAAGGTCATTAGACACCTTTGATTGTGTAGATTATGATTTGTTGTGAGGCAGAGCCTTTAGCAAAATAACCATTTTGCCCTAGGTGCTATTATTTGATGTGTTTAGTGTCTCCGATTTAGTGGTTGGCTGTTGTGTGTTGTTGTGTGGTTTGATGCTATGGCCATGTGTTGATTGTTCTCCCTTTTCTTTTGCGACGTTAGAATGCGAACGCTATTGGAGAAGGAGAGGATCTTGGTGAGGAATTCGAAGAGGAAGAAAGAGCAGATGATTCATGAAGATGAAGTCCAGGGACAGATAGCCAACCAAGGCAAGCCACCTCTTGATGCATCTCTGATCCTATATATCTTACTCTTGCATTATTACAGGTTTTATAAAGTGCATGTCTTTTTATTTTCATTTCGGTGGTTAGTGCCACCCGGAGTTTTATTAATCCACCCTTAGGGTGCAGCCCTCGTTGGTACCTACTGAACACATCTCTATTAGTGATATGGTGCTTATCACCTTGTCATCCTTGTCGCCATTTTTCGAAGAAGAATTGGACTATAGGTTGGGAGCCCTGGAAAAATGGTTACGAAAATGTTTTCCTGAAAAGAAGTTTTTCGAAAACCTTGGAATGGGGTAGCCCTGCCCAAGTGTGAGTCTATCCAATGAAAAATGTTTATGAAAAGGAGATTTGCTGGAGGCAAGTGGAGAAAAGAAAATGTTTTCGAAAACTTTAGCGCCTAAGTACTCACCCGGACTGAAAGACAGTGCAACCACATTACCCCAAAGTGGGCACGGGGCGTAGCGTAGTAGTTTGTCTCGCCTTAGTTTGAGTCCTGCAAGTGTAGTGGCAGTCCGACCATGGACGCTTCGACCGGGGTTCTTCCCATGAGAAGGGACGCAACCCATTTGCCTTTTTAGGTACGCGGGGTACAACTTATGAGCTCCCATTGAAATATGCCTAAGTGGTTGGATGGCATTCCGGAGGGTCGGGTGTCGGGGACTTTGCAACTCCTGGGTAAACGGCAGCCCAGACTCTGGTGTTGGGAGGTACAACTCATTCGGCATGTCTTAGGCTAAGGCGAGCAAGCGAAAAACTACGATCGGTTATCCGAGCCTTGCGTTTTGACGCTTGGTGAACCAGGGATAATCCCGGCGGATTTACCGGATCTTGTGGGGAAAGTGTACAACCTCTGCAGAGTGAAAACTATTCGAATAGCCGTGTCCGCGGTTATGGACGGTTGGGAAGGCTGCTGCTTAGCACTAAAGAGTTTTGGTTTATAAAAGTGTTTTCTCAAAAATGTTTTGGAAAAGGATACCAGTGGGACTGGTGGAAATGTACCTGGGAGGTACGGTGGAAAGTTGGAAAAGTTGTTTTGGCCATATGAGATGGCCGGGAAGGAAACTGGGTCACCCTTACCTATTAGTCTTCAAAAGAAACTTGTTTTCAAAAAGGTTTTCAACAAAGTTATAGAGGTGTCATATTCTCGAGAGAATCTATCTCTCACTCCTTGTAACCTTAGAATAGTGCCTATTCCTTGCTACTGCCAAATTGCATATTCCTTTACTTCTCTCTAAGGTGGTTTGCGAGTACAATTCATAATGTACTCATGGCTTTGTCCCTGGCTATTTACTTGGCCAGACTTGGTGGAATCCGACAGATGAAGAAGGAGTCGATGACGTCTATGCGAGCTAGGAACGTCTTCCTAGTCAGTTGCCTGTAGGGTTATGGCATGACTTGGGCCACGCGAACGCTTTCGTCTGAAGTATTTCTGCTGTGTGATTGTTGATCTCCTGCCATTGCGGTTCTTATGTAAGTATTGGTCATGTAACCTGTTGTAATTTCTTTATTCGGTACTGTAATGGATGATGTATTCGATACCAGTTCGGTTATGCTTTCACGACACACTGATCATGGGATCGTGAATGTGTATGCATAACGGGTGTTTCGGACAGCTAGTCCGGGGCCCCACAGAGCTGGTATCAGAGCCATCCCGACTGTAGGAGACCTTAGTTAGCATGGACGTTAGTTAGGAAAATAGTATTTGGGTAAAACTATTTATGAACAAATTTTTCTAAGTTGGAAGCCTAGCTTCTACTTTTCTTACCCTTTCAAAACTTCTCATTCTTACCTCTCTCGATTTATAAAGACTTTGAAAACTTCTTATTCTGCTATCTCATCCTCTTCCAAACCAACATATTGGACGATGTTCCGGCCCCAACTCATACTCGGAAACTCGGAATCGCAGATGGATCAACCCTTCAGGAAGCCTCAAGAATCTCCGATTGCAGCTATTGAAGATTGATGCCGATTGAGTAGTATAGGGATATTAAGATCATGTCTTTGGTTGTCACCAAAGTCTGTCAAGGAGTTGACCTTGCTCCTCTTTGGACTAGCACTTTTGCAGTCGTCAAGGATCAAGTCCTCAGTTCTTGACTAGTAATTTTTAGGCCCATCATAAGAAGCCGCCATCCATGAAGCTCTATAGCAATTACCCCTCCGAGTTGAGACCAGAAGATCCTATGAAGCTTTCCCCCACGACTCAACATCGAAGGCTCAACATCAGGTCTACTTCAGTACCAACTGCTACAAGAATCAATGTTGAAGTCAATATCAGCAACATGAAGACGTATGCATCTCTGACCAACCCAAGCCTATAGGATGGATAGGACAAACTCAATTGCTTCGATTGAGCTACCCCTGTATTAGGTATCCTTGGGTATTTGAAATACCTCATGTGGTTTTCATGATTGCTTGTGGTGTTGTGAATTTGCTTCTTTAGTGCTTGTGAATGCTTGTTGTGTGTATGCTTGCTCTAGCCTTTTGGCCTGAAAAACCTTTTTGTGTGATAACCCAGTCTAGGAAACCTTTCCTAAGATGTTTTTCTCGCATCCGGTCAAAATTCTAGTAGAAATTCTAACTGTTAGTTTACAAAGTTCATGGGAAATTCTAACTCTAACTTGGGTAACAACTAGATGCCACCCTGTTTTCCCGAAATACTCAACTCCACTACGACATTCAACCCAAGACCCCTGCTACGCAAAGGAAGCAGAAGCCGGTACCTTCAAGATCGACTGCAACTCCGCGAGAAGATGAAGCCCTACTAATTTTTTTTCAAATCGTAGAGCATAACAGTGCTAACCTCGAGGTATCTTCTTAAAAACCGCCCTCTAATGAGCTAAGTGAGCGGTGGCATCGAAGCCAAGTTACTCTACAAGGTCCATCTGGTTATCATCAATTGAAGCATGTGAAGAGAATTCAAGATTCAAGACTAGGGGTACCTTACCCGCTCAATCCTTAACTGATAGGAGTCGTCAACCTGAAGGCTGAAGACTGTTTCGGCAAGTTGCTGCTTCATGTGGAGACTAACCCGGAGTCCCACTGACTTACTAACTTAACGAGCACCTTACAAAATAGTAAACACCGCGTGTGCCTATTGAAGCTGCAGACTGCACGTCGCCCATGGAGATTCTCCAACTCAAGACGGGAGATCGATGACTTCTTCAAAAGCGCCCGACAGGACCCCATGGCAGAAGCTCTGACTTTTCCCGAACCCCCAATGAACAATCTTAAGGGTGGAAGACTTTGTCTTCCACTAAAACTTGAAGCTAACCCTAAAATTTTCGACCCTTCGAAAGCACCGTTAGGATGCTCTAACCCTCCAAGAGCCATGTACCCCTCGAAGACTGTTAGGAAGCTACAGGTCTAACACCGACATAAAGAAGTCAACCTCTCCACGAAGCTTTCCCTCGGCGAAAATCTACTGTGTCTCTCCGAAGCTGAAGCTGTGACTTTCCGATAACGACGAGCCTACCGGAGGGTGGAGTCTAACTTAATTTAACTTCTAACAACCTCTCTAGTCCTACACCTATAATCTCGGGACGAGATTATTTTAAGGGTGGAAGGCTTGTAACACCCCAACATTTGCAACCTTTTTTATTTGCCCAAAGTGCAAAAATCAGGGGGAACAATTTTTTTTTCTTTTCTAGTGTTGACATGTTTTGATTTCAATGCTTATCTGGCTTTGTTTGTTGAGTGATGATTGCTAGTGCTAACTGAATTACCTCAACCCACATCCTCTAGCCTCAAGAAAAACACTAATGTTGTGGCCACTCTCGTATCACCTTAATCTCCTCTCTTCAAGAACATTTGAACCTTTTGTCTAACAAAAACCTCCTTTGTTTTGTCTTATGACTCAAGGTTTTTGTTTCAAAAATATATTGCCAAAGACCTTTATTTTATTTTTAAAGTGGCTATGGTCACCTCAGAGCATAGTACCACAAGAAGGGTTTCTAAAGTTATTTTTGTCCTGACACTAAAGAATTTGCCAAATGTCTTACCCTTACTTTGTGTAACTTCAAAATTTTATAAAATCTTTTATATGCAGTTTTGATTTCCAAAAGTAGAATGGAGTGATCCATATTTTATTCTAATTCGACTATGGATCATCCATCTCTTCTAAAACCCTCTTTCATCTCAAAGGTTTCAATTAAGCTTTTTATTTATTTTAAATCAAATAAGAGCAATAGACACCAAATATAATTAGAGGACTATTTGATCTGTGATCAACTATCCTTGGCATTCTCCTTGCCACTAATATGTCTCACTGATCTATCATTCAACCTCCCCACTTCATCTAGTCTTGATCTTTTTAGATGATCATTTGGCCAACAAATGATTGATCTCCAATTGTATCTCAACCTCTCCAAGATCATCCAACTCTATGTTAGAAAACACTCTTGACCTAACCATCTTATGCCCTGATCACCGTCTCTAAATCATCTTACCTAGATCCTACTCTTAGAACCTTATCCTCAAGAAACTCAAACAAAACATCGCCTATAAAAATCAGTATATTGCCCTTTGGTAATGCTCCCGATCTTCCAAATGTGAGCTTCACTCCAATACATCTAAAGCCCTATTCTTCTCTATTTTGACTACCAAAATAATTCTAGTTTTATCAAAACTTTTCAAGTTATTTTATCAAATATAAGGAAATTAGTGGTATTTTACATCTTCTTTTTTTTCCACCCCAAAATAATTTCTATAAATAATTTTCTTATCCTACTTTCTTGTTTTTACAAAAATACATGGTTATTGGACTCTTGTGAAATTCTTTCTTTTCCTTAGTTTTGTTTTGAGAAAAATATATTCTTCTTAGTAAAGCAAGTGAGACATTTTGAAGTCCAATATAATACCTTTTTACTCTCTACATTTTCAAAATACTTTCAAATAAAATTTATTTCAAATTAGCCATAGTCATGGGAGTGATCCATATGAATTCAAATCTTAATGACAAACCTTAGAACTCATATACACTTCTCTGATCTCTCTAACACCATCCTCTACCCACCTAACCTAGATCTTGTTAGATGATCACTTGATCATCCAAATGCATAATCTCTATTTCCACTCTCTCTTTTGCACTTTTCCTCAAATCACTTCCTAACTTAATAATGAACCTTGCCATCCTTAGAGCCATCATCTAAAAGTTGTGCCTTTCCAACCTGACCGTGTAATAGGCTCACCGAGGCACGCACAAAAGGAAACCGGCCATGCATGCCAGGCAAGGCATACACGCACCATCCTTTCCATCTCTCTCTCATTCTCTTGTTCTTTTGCAATGGATCAATACCAGACCCTCTCCCTAACCCCTCCAGCTATTTTCTCTCTGACCCTGGACGACCACCACAGCTGCTGCAGTCCCGTGTTTGGAAGTATCCATTTGGAGGTGGAGAGGAGCATTGGAAAACCGATGACAATCTTGCACCAGATTTGGTGCAATACTCTCTCACCCCTATGCCCAAACTCGACCCCCAATCTCCTTCTAGGACTCCTCTAGGTCACCTGCATGACCCACACGACGGTGGCACGAGCTGAAGCACGCTGCAGCCCCCTCCCTTCTCTCTCTCTTGCCATGGACACGGATGGCATGCCCTATTTCTTTGACGAGCCTCTCTGACCGAACCAGTGCGCCACTAGCCTCCCCTAGCTGTCCCTGTCGACCCAGCGTGACCCCTGGTCGTTGTCTTCTTCCTGCTGGCCGCGATCGACCGTGTTCTGTGAGCCGACGGTTCGTCGAACACTTGGCGTGCGCGCAGCAGAACCTCTATTTCTGAGCTGACCGGTCTCCTCGCGACCTGTCACTTTGCCATCAGCCCGAGTCCAATCCCTGGAACACTCTACGCACGCCTGTCCCTCCTCCCTGTCGTCGTTTCCTCCCATCTTCATGTGCCGCCCTTAGCGCTGGACAGTGCGCGCGCCGCACCGACGGGACCGGTCGAGCAGCCCCGTCGTCCTGTCTCTCTACTACTGAACGCCACGCAGACCCAGTGCACGCGCCCCTCCGTCCTTGCATGCCTTGCATAAAGCCACCGCCTCCAGTGGCCAATGGCGAGGCCGTGAGCCGGTGCGCAGTCGCCATGCGCGCAGTCCACCGTGCACCATTCGCGGTACAGCTGCCTCCCGCGTATAAACGTGACCCCGCCACGAGTCCGCTCCTCAGCATCTGACTCATCCTCTCACTCTCACTCGCTCTCTCTCTCTCGAAGAACCCATCTGCGCGCCGCCACTCCTTCTTCCTCTCGGCCATGCTCGAAAACCAGCCGGAGCTCTGCTCGCACGGCCGTCGTCCGAGTGTCGCAGCTGCAGGACCTCGTCCCTCTTCCCGTGCTCTCTTTCTTCCCTCTCTTTTGGCAACCCCGACGCCCCCGTCTTCGTGTCCAGGGCTCGCCGAAGCTCGTCGTGTCGGAGCCATATCCTTGCAGCCGCGGACAACGTTGTCGTCCGCCGACGACCGGGAGTTCTCCGCGCGTCTGAGTCAGCCTGGCCGAACAGCAGCACGTCTCAACGCCGTCTCCAACCTTCGCCGGTGAGACTCCTGTTCCTCGCCGTCGACGCGTTCGTCCGCGGCGCAGCGGACGCAGCCCTTGTCCGCGTCGGTGCCGGCAGCTGGGAGTTCACCGAGCTCCCGAGCCGCCCAAGCCACCCGCCGCTCCTCCTCCGCGTCCTCCCGCACCGCAGAAACTCCGACGGTGAGCCATTCCTCCGCTCCTTCGCCGCTCACGGCGGCGCCTCCAGTTCCGGTCGAGCGCGCGTCGGCGCCGTCGCTGCGTGCATGCGGCCATGCAGGCTCGCCTCGTGCATGGCCAGCACCCTGCTGGCCCCGCATGGGCCAAGCTGAGCCTCGGCCTCCCGAGCGTTGGCGTTGCAGCCGGGCCCGTTAGCTGCGGCCCGATTCTCTTTTGTTTCTTTTTTTTCTCCTGTGAATAAACCTCCTGCCAGATCTAGTTTAGGAAATAAATCACCAAAAATTCCTATTTCATTAGAATGGCCCGATTCAAATTCCTACAGGTTCATAAACAAATTCCTAAACATCTGCAGTTGCTGCATGTGTTTCTCTATTAGGAATATTTACTGATGTTTATTTTCCTGAAATGATGCCTTTTCAGTAATTAATTCTTTATGGTGTTTTTATGAATCTATTCGCAGTAAGACCAATTTCGTGGTAAAGTACAAGTCAGTGCCTTTATTTTGGTATAGGATACAGATGCAGGAGTTTCCTGAATGTTGCATGGTTAATAAATACAAATCTGGCCAGTAGGTCCTTGCCTGATTTTTAGTTTGAAAAATAGAAATGTTTTCTCCGCAAAACTAAGTCCCAGTGATTCATATCACATTATTCTACCAGTGTGCCAGAGGATATATTTTTAGGTACTCTAGATTAGTTTTGGGGATTTTATAACCAAACTAGGGTACCTTTTTAGTTTAAAAATTGTGGTAATTATTTTGAAGCTCAGAAAAATGCCAAACCAATTATGTTGGATCACATATTTCAGTAGCTATCTGTTGGTATATTTTGTATTAGTTTTCTACGCTTTGATGTTTGTTTGTTTTGAAAATGGATAGCTCTAGTTTCTGCCTTGTCAAAATGTTTAAAAATATTTAAAAGCTTATTTTTGAAAAATTCCAGTGCATGTGTGTTCCACATGTTAATAGCTTCCAGTAGATATGCTGCATGTATTTTTGTGAGCCGCAGAAAGATTTTGGCTATTTATTTGGTCCCTAAGTCATTTCTGGTTTTATAAAAATCATAACTATTATTTTATAAACCGAAATTTAATGAATCCAATTTCTGTAGCTTTATAATGTCAAGCTTTACTCTCTGTGATTTTTTTTTTAAAAAAAATTGTGCATTATTCTGGAGTGGCTTGTTAAATTAATGCTAGTGCTTATTTTACCCATAGGGAAATTGTGTTGTTTTTGTTTAAAATGCCTTTTAATGAACCTTGGCACCAGACCCCTACTGGTGGTTTCCAAAGGTCATTAGACACCTTTGATTGTGTAGATTATGATTTGTTGTGAGGCAGAGCCTTTAGCAAAATAACCATTTTGCCCTAGGTGCTATTATTTGATGTGTTTAGTGTCTCCGATTTAGTGGTTGGCTGTTGTGTGTTGTTGTGTGGTTTGATGCTATGGCCATGTGTTGATTGTTCTCCCTTTTCTTTTGCGACGTTAGAATGCGAACGCTATTGGAGAAGGAGAGGATCTTGGTGAGGAATTCGAAGAGGAAGAAAGAGCAGATGATTCATGAAGATGAAGTCCAGGGACAAATAGCCAACCAAGGCAAGCCACCTCTTGATGCATCTCTGATCCTATATATCTTACTCTTGCATTATTACAGGTTTTATAAAGTGCATGTCTTTTTATTTTCATTTCGGTGGTTAGTGCCACCCGGAGTTTTATTAATCCACCCTTAGGGTGCAGCCCTCGTTGGTACCTACTGAACACATCTCTATTAGTGATATGGTGCTTATCACCTTGTCATCCTTGTCGCCATTTTTCGAAGAAGAATTGGACTATAGGTTGGGAGCCCTGGAAAAATGGTTACGAAAATGTTTTCCTGAAAAGAAGTTTTTCGAAAACCTTGGAATGGGGTAGCCCTTCACAAGTGTGAGTCTATCCAATGAAAAATGTTTATGAAAAGGAGATTTGCTGGAGGCAAGTGGAGAAAAGAAAATGTTTTCGAAAACTTTAGCGCCTAAGTACTCACCCGGACTGAAAGACAGTGCAACCACATTACCCCAAAGTGGGCACGGGGCGTAGCGTAGTAGTTTGTCTCGCCTTAGTTTGAGTCCTGCAAGTGTAGTGGCAGTCCGACCATGGACGCTTCGACCGGGGTTCTTCCCATGAGAAGGGACGCAACCCATTTGCCTTTTTAGGTACGCGGGGTACAACTTATGAGCTCCCATTGAAAGATGCCTAAGTGGTTGGATGGCATTCCGGAGGGTCGGGTGTCGGGGACTTTGCAACTCCTGGGTAAACGGCATCCCGGACTCTGGTGTTGGGAGGTACAACTCATTCGGCATGTCTTAGGCTAAGGCGAGCAAGCGAAAAACTACGATCGGTTATCCGAGCCTCGCGTTTTGACGCTTGGTGAACCAGGGATGATCCCGGCGGATTTATCTCTTGTGGGGAAAGTGTACAACCTCTGCAGAGTGAAAACTATTCGAATAGCCGTGTCCGCGGTTATGGACGGTTGGGAAGGCTGCTGCTTAGCACTAAAGAGTTTTGGTTTATAAAAGTGTTTTCTCAAAAATGTTTTGGAAAAGGATACCAGTGGGACTGGTGGAAATGTACCTGGGAGGTACGGTGGAAAGTTGGAAAAGTTGTTTTGGCCATATGAGATGGCCGGAAGGAAACTGGGTCACCCTTACCTATTAGTCTTCAAAAGAAACTTGTTTTCAAAAAGGTTTTCAACAAAGTTATAGAGGTGTCATATTCTCGAGAGAATCTATCTCTCACTCCTTGTAACCTTAGAATAGTGCCTATTCCTTGCTACTGCCAAATTGCATATCCTTTACTTCTCTCTAAGGTGGTTTGCGAGTACAATTCATAATGTACTCATGGCTTTGTCCCTGGCTATTTACTTGGCCAGACTTGGTGGAATCCGACAGATGAAGAAGGAGTCGACGACGTCTATGCGAGCTAGGAACGTCTTCCCAGTCAGTTGCCTGTAGGGTTATGGCATGACTTGGGCCATGCGAACGCTTTCGTCTGAAGTATTTCCGCTGTGTGATTGTTGATCTCCTGCCATTGCGGCTCTTATGTAAGTATTGGTCATGTGACCTGTTGTAATCTTTTTATTCGGTACTGTAATGGATGATGTATTTGATACCAGTTCGGTTATGCTTTCACGACACACTGATCATGGGATCGTGAATGTGTATGCATAACGGGTGTTTCGGACAGCTAGTCCGGGGCCCCAAACACTTGTGTGAACTGTGCATTGATTCCTACATACTTGCATATTGCACTTGTTATATTACTTTATGTTGACAATATCCATGAGATATACATGTTACAAGTTGAAAGCAACCGCTGAAACTTAATCTTCTTATGTGTTGCTTCAACACCTTTACTTTGATTTATTGCTTTACGAGTTAACTCTTATGCAAGACTTATTGATGCTTGTCTTGAAGTACTATTAATGAAAAGTCTTTGCTATATGATTCAGTTGTTTACTCATGTCATTACCTTTGCTTTGATCGCTGCATTCATTACATATGTTTACAAATAGTATGATCAAGATTATGATGGCATGTCACTTCAGAAATTATCTTTGTTATCGTTTTACCTGCTCGGGACGAGCGAACTAAGCTTGGGGATGCATGTCTCCAACGTATCGATAATTTCTTATGTTCCATGCTACTTTATTGATGATACCTACATGTTTTATGCACATTATATGTCATATTTATGCATTTTCTCGGAACTAACCTATTAACAAGATGCCGAAGAGCTTGTTTTCTGCTGTTTTTGGTTTCAGAAATCCTAGTAAAGAAATATTCTCGAATTGGACGAAACTTTCGCCCAGGGTCCTATTTTTGCACGAAGCTTCCGAAGACCGAAGACCTAACGAAGTGGGGCCACGAGGTGGCCAGAGGCTAGGCCGGCGCGGCCCAGGCCCCGGCCGCGCCGACCTGCCCCCGGGCCCCTCGTGTGGCCGCTGACCTTCCGCCTACTTAAAGCTCCCGTCGCGAAACCCCGCATCGAGAGCCACGATACGGAAAACCTTACGAGACGCCGCCGCCGCGAATCCCATCTCGGGGATTCAGGAGATCGCCCGGCACCCTGCCGGAGAGGGGATTCATCTCCCGAGGACTCTTCATCGCCATGATCGCCTCCGGAGTGATGAGTGAGTAGTCCACCCCTGGACCATGGGTCCATAGCAGTAGCTAGATGGTCGTCTTCTCCTTGTTGTGCTTCATTGTTGGATCTTGTGAGCTGCCTAACATGATCAAGATCATCTATATGTAATTCTATATGTTGTGTTTGTCGGGATCCGATGGATAGAGAGTACTATGATTATGGTGATTATCAATCTATTGTTCATGTGTTGTTTATGATCTTGCATGCTCTCCGTTATTAGTAGAGGCTCTGGCCAAGTTTTTACTCTTAACTCCAAGAGGGAGTAATTATGCTCGATAGTGGGTTCATGCCTTCATTGATACCTGGGACAGTGACAGAAAGTTCTAAGGTTGTGATGTGCTGTTGCCACTAGGGATAAAACATTGATGCTATGTCTAAGGATGTAGTTATTGATTACATTACGCACAATACTTAATGCAATTGTCTGTTGCTTTGCAACTTAATACTGGAGGGGGTTCGGACGATAACCTGAAGGTGGATTTTTTAGGCATAGATGCAGTTGGATGGCGGTCTATGTTCTTTGTCGTAATGCCCAATTAAATCTCACTATATTTACCATGTCATGTATATGCATTATTATGCCTTTCTCTATTTGTCAATTGCCCGACTGTAATTTGTTCACCCAACATGCTTTTATCTTATGGGAGAGACACCTCTAGTG
This sequence comes from Lolium multiflorum, assembly GCA_030979885.1. Classification (NCBI taxonomy): domain Eukaryota; kingdom Viridiplantae; phylum Streptophyta; class Magnoliopsida; order Poales; family Poaceae; genus Lolium; species Lolium multiflorum. Next base: position 115,441,206 of record CM061747.1, on the reverse strand, counting down.
AACTGTGGACCCCGGTCCTATTCTTTACATAGCATACAATCTACTTGTTTTACTGTTTTCTTTGCAAACATCTTCCACTCGATACGTTTAATCCTTTGTTACAGCAAGCCGGTGAGATTGACAACCTCACTTTCGTTGGGACAAAGTACTTGGGTTGTGTTGTGCAGGTTCCTAGTTGGCGCCGGAATCCCTGGTGTTGCGCCGCATCACATTTCGGATCAATGGTTCAACGTGCTTCTTGGCTCCTCCTTGTTCGAGAAAACCTTTCTTTATTGGGCTTCAACAGCCTGAGCAAGTAGGCCTATAGCAAATACCATGTAGATGGCCGTTGAAACCCAAAAGTATTTGTTGCCTAGACTTGACATGAACCTTGCTATGCACACGACAATTTCAGTCCGATCCGTGTACGCAACACAAGATCAAACCCAACGTGTGAGGAAGCAGGTGGCAGCACACCTCCAGATGCTCAATCGTACACATATCATATAGGAGTTGTCGTATGTACATTAGTTCCGTATTGACATGTTTGTTTCTTTGGTTAACATGTGGGGTCCGCACAGTCACCTAGGTCGCACATCAACTTCTTTGCTCATAGTTGATGCATGTTTAGTGGCCTGCAGCAAGAATCGCTGCCCCCAGGGATGTACTTTACCCTTTAGCGGCGAAAAAATAGGAATGGTCCTCTCATGACTATGATCAACAAGAGGTGGCTATATTATAAAGGACGTACACACATTGTAATTATAGTGCTGAAATAAAGTCAATCCTAAAACAGCCATGCATGGGTTATAATATGAAGGCAACACGAAATACAAAAGCAGGGCAGTGTTCAAATAAACTGATTCAAACTAGTACATACTAAAAACAGTGTACTACTTCTCAACACTTCAAGCATAATAAAAAAGTGTGTCAGTGTTTTTTTAAAGGTAACACCGAACGGGCAATGTTTAAAGCAGGCTTAAACCACATAGCCGCTTGTCGGACACTACCCCAACTAACTCTGGGAAGGCTGATAACTCCCACAGTCTCACCTTCATCTGGCTGGAGGTTGCAGCGCAAAATTTTAGGGTATTGATTATGAAGATACTTCCGGTATGCTGTGTAGACGCAGTTTTTCCTCATGAATGGAACCAATGTGCCATCAGGAGCTTTGGATTCACGCTTCTTCAGGTTGGCAATGATCGGGTAATTGAGTCCGAGGAACAGAGAGTGGTCGCCGAGGCTGTTAACCTGCCTCCAATGAAAGTCCCCTGCACGTGCTGCAACGAACAGAGATATGGGATCCTGCTCAAAGACGTAGGTGGCAACAGGAGGATACTGCCGTAGCTGAAGCCCATTAGCAGCATAGGGAATGTCATGAGGTACTTCAGCATTGGCAATCCCAATGTTGTTTACTGTAAGGATGATCATCAATCGCTTGCCATCAGCAGATGGAGCGAGGAACCACGCGTACTGCTGATCATCCACCACCGGTGGCGGGATTACGAACATGGACATCGGGTTTTCTGCAATATTAGAAATGGAGACGAATAGGGTGTTACTGGCAACCATATTCAAACAGCAGCATTGTTCATCGTTCATGCTCACAGTATAAATACGACTATGTAAGCTAAGGACATTGGTCATTCATGTGTTCAAATCGAGTGTCCAATATATCAGTTATACTGCATGCATCCCACGAAACAAGTCTTAACTTCGCCAAAACTAGACACTAGTTAGTGTATACACAGTTATATACTACCTCTGTCCCACCGAAAGTGTCTGAGATTTGTCCAAATTCAGATGTATCTAGACAGTGAAAGCATATAGATACATTCAAATTTTGACAAATATATCATCTTAAGTTTAAGTCCTGTGTTGTAGTTAATTCCCTTTGTCTTAAGTGATCCAACGGTGTATATGATTAGATATTTGTATACAATATAGGAGTACAGACAATCTACCAGTTGGTCCAGTTTTAAACTGAGTATAGAGCTTCAATCATGACCCTTGGAGTGCTAAATCTAACGGTGCACAACAGCAGGATTCTCTGTGAAGAGTGCACATAGCTAACTCTACAATATTTTAGAACCATCACGTGAGCCTTGGGTCTACCCCAAAAAATGACCAAATATCTGAAACCCCTGAAGCATATGAATAACCCCATCAAAGAAATCGCTATTCAGCACTGCTACATGGATCAATGGAAGGTTCTTACGGTCTCAACTCTCAAGGAAACATCAAAGGAAAAGGTAGATAAGAAATGAGTGAGTGTTAGATGTACACATATTTTTAATTTTTTATTTGTTCCCTTCGTTTGCCGACTGATGGGAAGAAACATCATTTTTTGTAGGACCACTCTTGTTTTCGTATTTTATATATGCATTGCTGGCAATATTTTCTTTCGAAAACCATGAATATAGCTCGAGCTACATGTAGCATGGTTTTTGAAAATTTTGAGAGCTGCATTTTGAAGTTCCAAAGAAAACGGAGATTAAATACGGGTGTCAACAATGTTGTGTTCTACCAACATTCAAATGTCCAAATCAAAATATCTTATATTTAAGGTTTTGCAACAACAAAAAAATCTGACATATATTTTCCAACATTTTGTAACTTCAAAATCTATCAGATTCTGTCATTTTTGTGCGGCCCGAATATAGGGTATCTCAATTTCAGATTTTACACTCTGGTAGAATAATACATTCTCTACATCTATTTTTTTAGATTTTTTATATATTCTTTCAAAACTTGCGAAAGGCATGCTATAAATATTCTTTTGATTATCAAACAAAATCTTATATAAAAGTTCTCGCCTTGTACACATTTTGTTGATTTTTTGGAATGAATACAACATTCAATTTGGTAGATAGAGTACTAAACATTTCATGGGAAACTTAAAGCAGCTTGCCAAACAAAGGCTAATAGAAGAAAAAAATAGAGGTATGACAGGCATAACATCCACGATGGGGTTGAAATATGCATAAGCTTCGGGCAATTTGGCAAAGAAAAATCTAGCCGGATAAAGAACATAATTAAAAAAGGTACAGGTTAAACTAAGTAAATTAGGCATAACAAGTATTTCATTCTTGTTTAGTAAATAATTGGATTTTGATTGAGTTACTTTTCTAAGGGAAAAAAGGAGAAGGCAGATATTCAAGACACTTTTGGTGGGACGGAGGGAGTAAATCAAAAGTAAGAAAAAGTTATAACATGTTTCATGAGATGGAGTACTAAATAACGGCCATATGCATCTCTTCGATGCAGAGGCCGGGGTACCTCGCCCTCTATTTCGAGCAAAAATCAACTAGTTATATGAAACAATGGGTGTAAAAGTTAATCAAGAAGGGTGCCTTCATTGTGCTACGTTAACATTTGAGATACTTGTTAATTACATCCATATTCTGCAGTGGATAGAGTTACTAATTCAGGATTGCATTCACATACGGAGTATACTATGTTTGCTGATGACTGATTAGTACTAATTCGTTGCAAGCAACGGTTCATTCATATTCAGATAAAGGATGTGATCGTTAAGTCATATACTTATGAAAGTCCTTATGCATCTCTCTAATGCAGATGGCGGGGGTCTCTCGTCCTCCTTTTGGAGCAAAAATCAATTAGTTATATATGAAACAATGGGTGTAAAAGGTTATCAAAAAGGGTGCCTTCATAGTGCTACCTTATCTTTTGAGATACTGGGTAATTACATCCATATTCTGCAGTGGCGTAGAATTACTAATTCAGGAATGCAATCACATACTGAGCATACTATGTTTGTTGGTGACTAATTAGTACTAATTCATTGCAAGCAACGGTTCATTCATATTCAGCAAAAGGGGGTGTGATCATTAAGTCATTTATGAAAGGTAAAATATAAACAAGGTAGTTCATGAATAACTTCATTGATTAAGGCAGTGTATCATGCAATGCAACATAAGGACTGAAAAAATACCATTTGGGGTGTCCCAGCAGTACGTCCAGCCCCTAATTTCGTCCACCGCAAAAACTTGGCCACCGAGTTCAATGGCATCACAGAACGCCGGCACAATTTGTTCAGGTGTAGGGTTCTTCAGCATTCTCCAGTCGCCACCCCCTTCAAGGTAGAAAATCCTTTTGTCGAACAAGGCGATGAGCTTGTAATCTGCGTACCTCCCACCTTTTGTGGGCACTTGGCAGATTACAATCTTCAACAAATTAATTGCTCGACTCCAGCAAAGATAGTATAACCAATCTTTAGTAGCAGGTTGATATGTAACACCATGACCAATCTTCGGATCAGGTGGGGATGGAAGGGGGATATGTCGCTCGGTGTAGACGTTCACAAGGCACCACTGGCACCCACGATGATCGGCGGCGGCGATCCAGTCGCCGTTCGCGCCAAGCCATTTTCTGTCGTGCATGAACGGCAGGGTGACAGAACGGCGAGGATGGTCAAGGGGCACCAGGTCGTACACGGTAACATGCAGACGAGATGCTGTCGCCACGAACCAGGGTTCATCGAACCAATAAGCAGGCGGAGGCATCAGCAGGCAGGGTTCATCCCAATGGTGCATCTTACCTTCATCATTGCTGATCTGGTCGTAGAGCTCCCTGGAACATGCGGCAAGTCGGACGGTGTAGGTAACGTCCAGATGCGCAGCGATGAGGTCGATGTTGTCGCCGGTGAGAGCCTCCAAGTGGCCGTCCCCGCCGCACCGGCAAAGCCTTGAATATTCCATCAGGTGAAGATGGATTTAGATGGATGGCGGATGCAACTTCGCTTGGGGTTTTCGGAGGAGAGGGCGAGCGCTATGGAAGAAACGATGCGCGCCGCGGCCGGGTGGGGTGAGGAGAGAAAGGTATAGTACTAGTGATGAGGCGTGGTGGGGATCGAGATCCTGCGCGTGCGCGTGATTCTGCGAGGGTGAAGAAAAAGATGATAGACATGCAAGGGGCAAAACCTAGGCAGTACTCTAGGCTGCTGCTGCTGCGACTGGGCGCCGATTTGACTGTTGGTAGATGGTAGACTAGCACGCCACCCATCTATAAATTTGCGACGACGTTTGGTGCAGTGATGTCTCGTCACATCAGCTTGAGCAGAGAGGGCTTTTTTTACAGTTTCCATTACGATATATTTTTCGCCGATAATCGTAGTACTCTATGCCAGAGACACGTACCTTAACACGTGGGCAGCATGCAACCGCGCGAGCACCAAAATGAAATGAGAGATGTTTTAGAGCAGAACTTCATTTTCAATGCCTTTCCTAGCTTGGTTTGGAGGAGCTTCAGTGACTTGATGCTTCCAAGTCTCATTGTGACTAGGTGCCACCATCTACCATCTTTCGAGATCCAACGTTCCAAACTATCTGTTATTTCGAAGCTAAAAAAGAAAAAACTATTCAGAAAATTTTGAAAAAAATCCAGTAATATGTAGATGCCTTGTTTTAAAATCTATGAATATTTCATCCCATTCGGATGACTAGCTTGTGATTAAATAGCTTCTTACGTATTCGAGCACTAGTTTAAACTAAATATTATTTGCTCACAAACCAATTATTCAAATCGAATGAAACTCCACCAAAATATAAATCGAAATATGCATGATTTACTGCAATGTGAGCGGATAATTCAATCCCACGAAAAGACAATATGCTCCAAGACCAGTAATCTCTTCCCTAGCTTATCTGAACATAACTGACAGTGTCCTTAGAGAACATCTTGCAGCCTCAGTAAAGCCTCAGGTATGAACAAGAAGCATACTGCCATCTACAGATCACGCTAAGAACCACAACCCAGGATCATCCTCATAGCCTATATCATCAAGGTTTCCCTCCAAAATGCTTATGTTTGTTGGTGACTAATTAGTACTAATTCAGGAATGCAATCACATACTGAGCATACTATGTTTGTTGGTGACTAATTAGTACTAATTCATTGCAAGCAACGGTTCATTCATATTCAGCAAAAGGCAGTGTATCATGCAATGCAACATAAGGACTGAAAAAATACCATTTGGGGTGTCCCAGCAGTACGTCCAGCCCCTAATTTCGTCCACCGCAAAAACTTGGCCACCGAGTTCAATGGCATCACAGAACGCCGGCACAAGGGCTACAGGAAGACATCACCAAGAAAGGGTGATGCATGTCTCCTTCAACAAACACAGCAGTACATGTCTGAAGCAAGTACATGAACACAAGTACACCACCATAATAATACTACATGAACACAAGTGATGCCGTCGGTTGGGGAGGCCTAAATAAAACTTAAACTTAATCCTAATCTAATGGACGTCGGTTGGGGCGCGCGACGGGTCTGCCTCGTCCTCGTTCTTCGCCTATGCAGCCTACGTCCGTGCCCGCTTCTGGTCCCATGCTTCGCGATAGGGGCGGCCCCAGGGGTATTCTTGCGTATGCAGCTGAATACCTAAGATTTTGACAAAACCTTAGAATTTCCTCATAAATCAGGGAAAAATTTGGCAAATACATGAGGATTTTGGCAAAATGAATACACAGGTTGAAAATGAATACCCAGCACTTCATCACGGGCGCAGCCACTGTTCGCGCTTCAGGCGATCGAGCATGGCGGACGCCGTCAAAAGACCTTGCCGGCGGCGCTGTCCCAGCGGTTCAGTCCTTAGCCGAGAAATCTCCTTCTGGAAGAAGAGTATCGCTTGCTGGCGGGCGAACGCCTCATAATGGCGATGAGCCCTGTCCTCGCAGAACTTCCGTTGGGAAGCCTCCAAGATCCGGAGGTCGTGCTCGCTGTACTCCTCCTTCAACCGTGGGTCCTCGTCGTTATCGGAGCTGTACTCCGCGTCGGACTGCGGCTCCGGCTCCGGCTCCGGCTGCGATGGTGGTGGAGGCTGCGCGCGGACTTTGAGGCCAAGCCTACAGAACCTCGTTTTCCGATGGCGCGGCATTTTTGAGGTGGAGAGGAGAGAATGGAGCGTAAGCGGTGGTGGAAATGAGAGGATAGCACCGCGGGGGTGGACGGCGTAGTAGGTACTTTATGCTGGTGGTAGGCAACTACCCTCATTTACGGCGGCGTAGGCGACTGCACGCCGCGTGTCCGGCCGCTGCCCTCGTGGCCGCCTAGGTTTAGGCGCGGGAGACCATTAAACGCCGGGGACTACCAACCTTCCCGCGTCGCCTTTGATGCGAACAGTCGCGTCCTCCCGCTGACAAGGCGGCCCCACACGCGAAAACCGTCGTGCCGCGAGGCGCCGACGCGCCCGATTCGCGCCCTTCGCCGGTGTGAGCCCAAAAAATGCAACTACTACTACTGTACTAGCGAGCAGGCCCTCCCATCAGTATCAGACTAGTTACATCACCAAAAAAGGTGATGCATGTCTCCTTCACATGGTCTTCTTATGTCATATAGTAAGGCACTAGCAATGATCGGCGCGGCGTGTCTCATAGTGGGAGTATCTTCACTAGTAACTAAGTGTCCAACTCAGCAAATTTGCTTATGTGGCAGTGAGTTAATGAGGAGAGAGGAGGATGGAGTAACATACAGTAGCTAGTTACTGTAACATCACACTTCCCAAGATACAATGAGTCTATAAGCTAATTAATGAAGACATCTATATGATACTACTTTGATGTTACTTCCCACTATGACTAGTCTAACTAATATACTCCCTCTATCTCAGAGCTTAAGGCGTAAAAATAAATTCGATTTTTGATCAAAGCATAAGGCGTAGGTATAGTACTAGTGATGCGGCGTGGTGGGGATCGAGATCCTGCGCGTGCGCGTGATTCTGCGAGGGTGAAGAAAAAGATGATAGACATGCAAGGGGCAAAACCTAGGCAGTACTCTAGGCTGCTGCTGCTGCGACTGGGCGCCGATTTGACTGTTGGTAGATGGTAGACTAGCACGCCACCCATCTATAAATTTGCGACGACGTTTGGTGCAGTGATGTCTCGTCACATCAGCTTGAGCAGAGAGGGCTTTTTTTACAGTTTCCATTACGATATATTTTTCGCCGATAATCGTAGTACTCTATGCCAGAGACACGTACCTTAACACGTGGGCAGCATGCAACCGCGCGAGCACCAAAATGAAATGAGAGATGTTTTAGAGCAGAACTTCATTTTCAATGCCTTTCCTAGCTTGGTTTGGAGGAGCTTCAGTGACTTGATGCTTCCAAGTCTCATTGTGACTAGGTGCCACCATCTACCATCTTTCGAGATCCAACGTTCCAAACTATCTGTTATTTCGAAGCTAAAAAAGAAAAAACTATTCAGAAAATTTTGAAAAAAATCCAGTAATATGTAGATGCCTTGTTTTAAAATCTATGAATATTTCATCCCATTCGGATGACTAGCTTGTGATTAAATAGCTTCTTACGTATTCGAGCACTAGTTTAAACTAAATATTATTTGCTCACAAACCAATTATTCAAATCGAATGAAACTCCACCAAAATATAAATCGAAATATGCATGATTTACTGCAATGTGAGCGGATAATTCAATCCCACGAAAAGACAATATGCTCCAAGACCAGTAATCTCTTCCCTAGCTTATCTGAACATAACTGACAGTGTCCTTAGAGAACATCTTGCAGCCTCAGTAAAGCCTCAGGTATGAACAAGAAGCATACTGCCATCTACAGATCACGCTAAGAACCACAACCCAGGATCATCCTCATAGCCTATATCATCAAGGTTTCCCTCCAAAATGCTTATGTTTGTTGGTGACTAATTAGTACTAATTCAGGAATGCAATCAACTGTTCATTCATATTCAGCAAAAGGCGGTGTGATCATTAAGTCATTTATCAAGGACGCTCTTGGTGGACGCCGAGATATAGGTCGCTAGCTGTGCACGGAGATCCTCCTTCTCCTTGATAATCGCATTAAGGACGGCGGTTTGTCCGCGCATTAGCACCCTCGAGATCTGCCTCTTGAGCTTTAATTTCAACTTCTGTTCCATGAGATACTTGATGAGGTTGCTTCCAGTATCCATCCATGTGACGCTCTTGTTGTTCAGTTCCACCCAGTAGGCGTTCTGCTGCTTAAGCATGTCGACGCATTGCGCAAGATGAAAGGAGATCTCCTTCTCAGACGCCAAAACTCTGTGAAGACGATCACACTCCAGGGTGAGGGAGTGTTCATTCTCCAGCTGGCTGCCTATGTGGGCCTTGTTCTCCTCCTTTTGCTACAACAATAATTGTATGAAAAAAAAAGAAATCAACCCATTCATATATGAGTATTAGTTACCCGCAAACAATAGGACTACTAATTTCTAGCATGGATATTGATAAAGGAATGGACAACACTCGGACGCTCCACAAATACCACAGGGTTCATCAACACATAATTAATCGGAAAGCAGTGATTACATAAACTATAAAAAAACAAGTGGACAGAGGCATACAGCCTACCTGGCTTGGCCGGGAAACGGGGCCGAACTTAGCTTCGGACGGCCGGACTTGGGGCGCCACCGTCGTTGTGGTTACCGGGGAGACATTTGAACCGCCGGCCCTTTGAGATGTAAATAAATGTAAAAACGGTTAGAAAATAAGAATCAACTGAAGGACACCCCGCTAGAAACTTACCCGGACGAACCCTCGCCCTTGATGGTGGTGTTTGCATCATCATCATTCATCAATGTGACGCTCTGGTTATGCAGTTCCACACAAACGCGGTTCTGCTCATTAAGCCTGTCGAGCTCGGCAGTAAAGGTATTGATGCCTTGCTGAAGATTATGGCAGATCTTGTTCTCGGACGCCAAATCTACGTGAACAGGCTCAAACTCTGGGGTAAGGGAGAGTTCATTCCCCAGCTGGCTGCCTATGTGGGCCATGTTCACCTCCATTTGCTGGCACGATCATTGTATGGAACAAAAAAGAATCCAACCAATTCATATATGAGTAATTACACGCAAAAAAATAGGAGTACTACTAATTTCTAGCACAGATCTTGATACAGGAATGGACATCACATGGACGCTCCACAAATATCACAGTGTTCATCAACACATAATTAAAAGGAAAGCCGTGATTACATAAACTACTCCATCCTATCCCTTTTAGTAGTAGTAGTAGTAAACACGGATTTAGTAAAGTTGTATTCTCCCTATGATCCCTTTTAGTTGACTCGGATTTAGTACAAAGTTGTACAAATTTTATTTGACTCAAATTTAGACTAAATTTGAGTCAAATAAAATGGATCGGAGGGAGTACTAAATCAGAGTCTATTAAAATGGATTGGAGGGAGTATTAAAAAAAAGTGGATAGAGGCATACAGCCTACCTGGCTTGGCCGTGAAACGGGGCCGAACTCAGCTTCCGACGACCGGACTTGGGGCGCCACCGTCGTGGGGGTTACCGGGTAGACGTTTGAACCGCCGGCCCTGTGAGATGTAAATAAATGGAAAAAACAGTTAGAAAATAAGAATGAACTGGAGGACACGCCACTAGAAACCTACCCGGACGAACCCTCGCCCACTGGCTCGCTCTCCATCGAATAGAGGATAGACTGCTCTGCGAGAATGCTCAGGCGATCATAAGTGGCCATACAACGACGCGCTAGCTGGCTAGATGAGTTTTTCTCGGCGGTCCTAGTCCTCATCGTCTTCCCTAGGATATCCTGCCGCCGGGCCGCCCGGCTCAATGGAGCCATGGCTTGCGAGGTACGTAGTACTTTACTACTCAGTAGTTAGGGTGGAGGGCTGGTGAAGGCTAGTTACTAGCTACCAGCAGAACAGAAAGAGAAGAAGGGCGGAGGGCTGGTCAAGGATAAATCTTACATACACCCAGAAAAGACCATCGTGCCCTCGCGGGGCTTCTGAGCAATTATAGGGACGTGTGTTCTCAAATGGGCAAGATAGGGTACCTTCCCGAGGAAGCATCTAGCACCCAAGCCAATGGACTGCGCGTTGAACAATGGTTACAGTATGTGTGGCATACTGTAAAAGAAAAGATAACAAGGGAAATGCCTGGCAGGGTCCAGAGGTGCATTTAATCGGACATGGGATTCCATAGTACAGTACACCATAGAGTATGTGAACATAAACACAGAATACAATCAAGCGCTTAGTGTTGGACCCTCTCCGCCAAATAAGATCATATATCGTCGTTAGGGCCGCCCTGGTGAATCCTCTGAATGAAAAAAGCCCATAGTTGGTGTAAGTTTGTATTATGTCTCACAATTGATACAAAACTGTTTGGGGTACAAGGGATATAAATAGTAGAGCCAACCGACTAAGCCTAAAACCCTAGCTTGCGTTACAAGTCTAGCTTAACCGAAACATATAATCTAACATCCCCCCGCAGTGTCAACGTGGGGTTCAATCACGTTGAGACTGAAACGAATGTCATGAAACGGCTGTGTCGGCAGTCCCTTGGTAAAGATGTCGGCGAACTGCGCTGTAGTGGGAACATGAAGAACTCGAACTTGGCCCAAAGCAACTTTCTCCCTGACGAAGTGAATATCTATCTCAATATGCTTTGTCCTCCGATGCTGAACTGGATTGCTGGACATGTAAACCGCTGAAATATTATCACAATAAACAATAGTGGCCTGCTGGATGGGACGATGAAGTTCAGCCAACAACTGCCGTAGCCAAACTGTCTCAGCAACTGCATGTGCAACAGCTCGATACTCAGCTTCTGCAGACGAGCGTGAAACCGTAACCTGTCGCTTAGAAGACCATGAAAGCAAATTGTTACCCATAAAAACACAGTATCCGGACGTGGACCGACGAGTGTCGGGGCATCCAGCCCAGTCCGCATCAGAGTATGCTGTCAAACTGGTAGGTGAAGTGGTGTTTATGTGAAGGCCATAATCTAATGTTCCTTTTAGATATCTAAGAGTGCGTTTCATGTGATTGTAGTGAGGAACTCGTGGATCATGCATATATAGGCAGGCTTGTTGGACAGAATAAGATATTTCTGGGCGTGTTAGAGTAAGGTATTGTAGTGCACCCGCAATGCTACGGTAGAGAGTTGGGTCTGAGAATGGTTCGCCATCAGCAGAGAGTTTGGCGCTAGTGTCAACAGGTGTACGAGCAGGCTGACAGTCAATCATGCCTGCGCGGTTGAGAAGATCTAGAATGTACTGACGTTGGGAAAGAAAAAGACCATTAGAGTCACGTGTAACAGTGATGCCAAGAAAATGATGAAGCACACCAAGATCAGTCATAGAGAATTCAGAGTTAAGCAGTGTAATAATATGATCAAGAAAAGTCTTAGTGGAAGCAGTGAGAATGATATCATCAACATAAAGAAGAAGATAAGCTGTGTGTGTGGAAGTGTGATAGACAAAAAGAGAGGTGTCGGTGAGAGAGGGAGTGAAACCGATTGTTTGAATGTAAGTTGAAAAACGTTGGAACCAAGCCCTAGGGGCTTGTTTGAGACCATAAAGAGATTTTTGAAGGAGACAAACATGATCGGGAGCAGAGGAGTCTTCGAAGCCTAAAGGTTGTTGACAATAAACAGTTTCTTGGAGAGCACCATGAAGAAAGGCATTTTTGACATCGAGTTGGTGAATGGGCCAAGAAGAGGAAGTGGCGATGCTAAGAACAGTGCGAATAGTGCTAGGCTTGACAACAGGAGAGAAGGTCTCGTCGTAGTCGATGCCGTGCTGCTGAGAGAAACCACGACAAACCCAGCGAGCCTTGTAGCGAGAGAGAGTTCCGTCGGAGAGAAATTTTTGGCGGAAAACCCATTTGCCGGAAACAATATTTGCACCGACAGGGCGAGGAACAAGGCGCCATGTATCATTGTGAATGAGAGCAGAAAACTCATCACGCATAGCGGCAGCCCAGTTAGGATCGAGAAGAGCACTTTTGTAGGTTTTAGGGATGGGGGAGATCGGAGAAGTGGTGGCATGAAGATTGAGACGCGGCCCTTTTGGAACGTGAAATCCCGTTTTGGCCCGAGTGCGCATTGTGTGATTATTTGTGGGAGCTTGGGTAGGAACAGCATGGGGTGGTAGAGGTGGAGTGGGATGAACAACGACGTCAGGCGCAGCGGATGAGTCGACGTCGAAGATGGTGGAATAGGTGGAGAAGGAGCGGCGGGGGAGATGGGTGTATCGGGTGGAGCTGCGGACACGGCAGAGAAGCAGCCGACCCCGCATCGCGGCAGTGGAGTCGGCTGAAGGGTCTGCCGCGGAGCGAGGAGGGCACTGGGGTGCCGGTAGGAGGCGGATGTATGGGTGTAGTCGGTGCGGTGTAGTGGTGAGGAAACCTAGCGGGGTGAGCTATGGGATGATGTAGGGTAGGCGATGGGTCAATGGGAGTTTGGGAGGGTGTCCGTGTGGAGAAAGGGAAGATATGCTCGGAAAAAATAACGTGCCGAGAGATGTGGACGCGGCCGGAGACGAGATCCAGGCAGCGATAACCCTTGTGTTCATCAGAGTATCCTAGAAAGACACAGGGAATGGAGCGAGGTGATAGTTTGTTGGTGGAGATGGCGGCAGTGTTTGGAAAACAAAGACAGCCAAAGACGCGAAGTTCAGAGTAGTTGGGATGACTAAGGTAAAGAGAGTAGAATGGTGTAGAGTTTGGGTTGGACTTGTGAGGCCGGATGTTAAGTAAGTAGGTGGCCGTGCGTAAGGCTTCGGCCCAAAATTTTGGTGGCATTGAGGAGTGGATTAAAAGGGTGCGATGATGTCGTTTATTGTGCGAAGCGAGCGTTCTGCCTTGCCGTTTTGAGGTGAAGTGTATGGGCATGAAAATCGGAGAAGAATGCCATGTTGAAGAAAGAAGTTTCGGTTTTGAAAGTTATCAAATTCTTTGCCGTTGTCACATTGGATAAATTTAATGGGAAGAAAGAAGTGTGTGGCGACATATTTGTGAAAGTTTAGGAAAACGGTGTGTACGTCTGATTTGTAACGTAAGGGAAAAGTCCAGACAAAGTGTGTGAAATCGTCTAGAACGACTAGATAATATTTAAAGCCAGAGACACTAGTATGGGGAGATGTCCATAAATCGCAGTGCAAAAGTTCAAAAGGAAAGGTACTAACAGTAGTAGAGGAACTAAAGGGCAAGCGAACATGTTTTCCTTGCTGACAAGAGGGACACATGGAGGTATTATGACTATCCTTATTACAATTTATTGAAAATTCGCTAAGTATAGAAGACAAGGTAGCGTTGTGGGGGTGGCCGAGACGGTGATGCCAGAGGTCGACGGACGCCGCCATTGAGGTGGGTGGGTCGTGGGTGGCGGCGCATGGAGAGTGTAGAGGTCGCCGGAGCTATTGAACCGAGCGATCTCCGCTTTGGTCTGGTAGTCCTTCACAGATAAACCAAACGGATCAAATTCCATAGAAACAAGATTGTCACGGGTGAACTGACGAACAGAAATTAAATTTTTGATTAGCGCGGGTGCAATAAGGACATCACGTAGGAGGAGTTGTTTGGTGGGTGTAGGTATGGTGGTTTGGCCGGTGCAATATATAGGTATAGTAGTGCCGTTTCCTAGGACTATGGATGAAAGTGGTGTGGTGGAAAAATTTGACAGCATATTACTAGAAGCAGACATGTGACTAGAAGCACCGGAATCGAAAATCCAGTCCATACCTGAGTTTCCCTGGGCAGCGAAGTTGTTCATGGCCTGCAAGAACGCAGATTGGTCCCAGCTCGGTGAAGGAGCGGAGGTCGGTTGATGCAGCGGTGCAGTTGGAGCAGGCGGCATGAGGACAGCGAAGGCTGAAACAGGGGGTGCTGATATGGCATGTATGGCATCCCCCCGTAGTAGGCCGGGGCGGCGTGGTAGGCGTTCGGCGGGCGCGCTGGCCGAGGAGTCCAGGGGAACCAGTGTGGGGGCGAAGACCCGGCGCCCAGAACCCGTGTAAGCTGGAGGAGCGCCGATCGGAGAGGGGGCCGCCCAGGGCATGGACCAAGCCTGAACCATGCCGGTCCAGGGATCATGAGGAGGGCGCCGGTAGGCGGCGCGGCAGGCGCGCGCGGTGCCGCCGGTGGCGGCGCCAAGCGGGAGGAGCGGGCGCCGGCGCGGCGTCGAGACGGCTGGTGGAGTGGCAGATCGCGGCGGCCGACATCGGATTCTTGCCCTTGTAGTTGGGGCTGGGACGCCAGCCAGGAGGAGGCTGCCCGCCGAGGCTGGAAACGGTACCGGGGGTCCTGCCGTGGCAGCGGGCTGGCTCGTCGGGCCTGCCGGTGAGGAGGCAGGGCGGCCGGGTGGCGGCGAAGACGTGAGGCCGCGCCTCCCGCCGTGTGAGGTCATCATCGGCGTTCTGCAGCAGGACCGGATCTCCGAAGGAAGGGCGAGGCCGCATGAAGGGAATCATGGCCGCTTGAGTCTTGAACCGGTCGCCGAGCCCTTGGAGAAGGATGTTGATAAGCTGGCGATCGGGCATAGGATCGCCTAGTTCGCGGAGCTCATCCGCCATCGTTTGGATGCGCTGACAGTAGACGCTGAGCGAGGAGTCCCCCGAGGGGTGTTGCGGATCGCGGAGTGGAGGTTGTTGATCCGGGCGTCAGCGTTGTCCTGGAAGAGCTGGCGAGGGACGCCCGGAGGGCGGCGGCGGTGGCGGCCTCACGGAAAACGAGATTGAAAATCTCCGTGGACACGCGTGTGTAGATCCATTGGATGATGGCGAGATCATCTGTGATCCAGCGAGCGTCGTCAGGACGAGGGGCAGCGTCGACGGCGACGTGGTGACGGAGGTTGCAGCGCCCGAGGTGAACCTCAAAGAGGTGGCGCCAATGGTAGTAGTTGTGTTGGGTAAGATCTAAAGTAATAGGTATGAAGGGGGTGACATCGGCTATGGTGTCTGTGTAGGAGAGAGGAGTAGCCATGGGAGGGGTAGAAGAGGCCGAGGCCTCGGCGGTGGCGGCCTTGGCTGGTCTGGTAACCAATGGCGGCGGCGCGGCGGCAGGCGGCGGCGCCATAGGTCAGATCGATTAGTCGATACCATGTAAGTTTGTATTATGTCTCACAATTGATACAAAACTGTTTGGGGTACAAGGGATATAAATAGTAGAGCCAACCGACTAAGCCTAAAACCCTAGCTTGTGTTACAAGTCTAGCTTAACCAAAACATATAATCTAACAGTTGGCAACCTAAACCCGCCGCTCCGAATAGGAACTTCCGTCCGACGATAACTTTCTGACAACAAAAATTAATTAATTCAGTACTGCATAAACCGCAATTTCAATTAGATAACCACGAAGATTAAGATAGGCGCATGTATCACCTGTCGATGCGAACCCAGATAGTCAGCTCCGTGCACGGTTGATACCATTGCAACGACCGCTCTAGTTCCGACCATTTGGCGGCGCCCGGCGTGGTCGTGCTGTTCGCCAGAATAGTGGCCGTATAGTTGGGGAGCATTAAACCAATCTCAGAGCGATTAAGTAATGGCTTGCCGTGCGACGACATACTCACATTGTACTCCGGCCACACGCACGCCGCCGACCTAACGCACTCAACGGATAGGCAGGCCAGCACGCATCCATTTTTCGGCTGGACTTGCGTATATGTGTGCCAGACGAACACGGTACCATCGTTCCCGTAGAAGATGACCGGACGTCTTGGCTCTGGCGGTGCCAGCACCGGGATGATGAACGCCATCGCGGTGCCGTACGGGATCATGTCCACACAAATCGAATGGATTTCTCTGAGGTGGGCGATGAGCGCTGCTGGCGAGGCGGAGAAGTCGCAGCCGGCCTCTGTGCAGTCGCACGGGCCGTGCGGGCACGCGAGCTCGTGGTCGTGGAGCTCGTTGTAGGCGACCACGCTCCCGCACCCGTCGTGGGGGCACTCCATCCTCTTTAATCTGCTTTGAAGAAGATATTGATGGGGAGGGGAGGGGAGGGGCGAGTGGAGAAGAAGGAAGGTGGTGGCTATTAATTCGGGCCTCACCGTCCCACCAGTTTGGCTAATTAAGGTGACGCTGAAAGTTTCACTGTCTATGTTTTCACACGCAGTACACCTTATATGATGGCCAAAAATGGGATATGAAGATTTTCTCGAAATATCAAAAAAAAAAAGATTGATGTTTGACATATGTGTGATGTTACTCAAAATTGAACTACATGTTACGAATGGACGGTCGGCAATTTTTAGGGAAGAAAATGAATTTTAAAATATTGAAATACTTTGAGTGTCTCTGTGTGAAGCCTTGCACTAAGATCATAGAAATTTCCATTACCCTTGTACGGATGGTGGGTCCTAAAAGTTGAAGTAATTTGAGTGCAACAAAAAGAACTTCAATGAAATTAAGGGCTCCTTTGATTTAAAGGATAGGAAAAGCATAGGAATAGGAAATGTATAGGATTGGAATGGCATGTCTACTTGAATCCTATAGGAAGATGAAGTGTGTTTGATTGTAGCAAAGGAATTTTTTCATGAGCTATGAGCTAATGCTTATTTCCTATAGGAATTACACTACAAGATTCCTATAGGAATTTTTCCTATAGGATATGTTCCTATGAATCAAACAACATGTATAGGAAATTTTCCCATAGGAACCAAATCCTTCACACTTCCTATGCAAATCCTTTGAATCAAAGGAGCCCTAAAAATGTGGACTAGCTTGTGTCGTCATATGAGATATAGATGGTATAAAAATAACAAACTACAATACTAAGAGTGATTTATATAAATCAAGTTTGATTTCTTGCTTTCATGTATGAGTTAATTTATTAACATGGCTTTCTACCCCCCCCCACACACACACACACAAACACACAAACACACTCTCTCTCTCTCTCAAATGGGGGTGAGAGGAGAAGAAGGATGTTCGTAACTCATGCCTCACCATCCTACCAGACTTTGGTCGATGCCCAACACATTCATGACCTAAAAAGGTGACGTTGACTATTTCATAGTCTACATTTTCACAAGCATTATACAATGTATATTGGCCAAAATGTGATGTGTAGATTTTCTCGAATTGTACCTTATTTGGATTCATGTTTGACGTATGAGCGGTTTTACTCAAAATTCAACTACATGTTCAAATGCCAGGTCGGAAAATTTGAATGAAGAAAATATAGTTTAAATATTGAAATAAGTGAGCATATGTGTGCGTGTGTGCGTGTGTGTGTGTGTGTCTTTTGTGCACTACGATACGTAAAATTGGCACTACCATTTTACGAATGTGGTGGGTCCTAGAATATTGAAGCAAATTCAAAAAAAATGTGCTAGCTTGAGTCATCGTATGAGATAAAATCGCTATACAAATAACAAACTTACAACCTTAAGGTAATTTAAGAAAGATTTATTTTCTTGCTTGCACATGTGTGGTCATGTTGATTGCATTGTATATTAGTATGAACTTACTAATAATTATCCCAAATATTGGCAGCAATGTGCATCTTACCGTTCACATATATTTTATTCAACTTCATTTCACACAAAAATACATTCTACTTTATTAGTGTAAAATAAGAGCTTTATGTGAGCTTTATTGTGAAGTGGCTGCCTGAGAGAAGGGCCAAATTTTCAAGGTAACAATTTCGAAACATGGCATACTTCATAAGATGACCATTTAGGTGATATATATGTTGATTATTTCTCGAGTTTGTAATATATGTGGACTTATGTTGAGTTTTAACCAATTTTAGTCAATTTAAAATTGCATGTTCTTTAAAGTTCGGCACGAGTTTTGGTAGAAAATATGCAGATTTTACCATGGTAAGGTGTTATGCTTCATGCATGAAAAAACTACAAAGAAAAGATGAACAATTTGTACGAATGGTGAAGCCGGTGAATTTGAAGCAAATTGAATGCAACCAAAGGAAATTCATTAAAACTAAAAAAAAGATGAAGAGTTCACGAGGAAATGGTATGGCGATTTGAAAAGAAAATGAATCACTACATATGTGAATCTGGTCATAGTAAACGAAAATGCCAAGTAGAGTTTCCAATTTTGTTCATAAAAATAGATCAAATTTGAACTAGATTTGTGATGTAGATTGGTCATAGAAACCGCTATAAGCCATCGCAATGTACGGAAGTGAATAATTCTAGGCATCCATATTTTAATTACTTCATGTAATGTAATTGAACAAGCTAGATTGGGTATTGCCCCATGAAATTGTACCACACATGCCAACAATAGTAAACCTGGTTGCTTACAAGTACGCCAACATTATGTGGCTTGATTAAATGTGCATTAAACTTAAAATGCCTATTTATTTATATTGTTTTAGTAGTCGTATGACAGTGAAGGATCCAGAGTTGCATTAATCGGCGAATTGGGTTACATATTACATAGACTAATTCATGGTAAACATAAAATACATCCAATCCGTCAACATTTTTAGATAAAGGTCTAAGTAGTCCTTCCCCACCGAAGTAGATGACCACCTCCAACACTACGGCCGTCCTGACAAGAACCATCAGCAAAACGTCTCTTTTAGTCCTTGTACTGAGTACTTTGAAGCAGGAAGCCCCAGACACACCCTTCCTTTTACGGTGATGAAGCAATATTAAACATCAAAAGAAGAGGCAGAACAAGATCTCCTACTCAGGGACACTTGGTGGACGCCGAGATATAGGTCGCTAGCTGTGCACCGAGATCCTCTTCTCCTTGCTAATCGCCCTGTCACAAGAAAAACAAATTAATTCAGCATTACTTAAATCCGCATTAGCATCGTCCCAATAAGATTGAGGGTAGTGTTATGTTCACTCACTCCTTATCGATGCGCAAATAGATAGTCAGCTGCTTCGATGATTCATTGCCGCACAGGTACCGCGGCGGCACCGAGAGGAAGGAAGTGACATCTCCCAAAGAAACTGTGCCCGGAGTCGGGCTGCTCGTCGGCTCTAATACCGCCTTCACCACGTCAAACAAGTGTTCCCCGGTAAGCTTACGCGGCCCCGGCATCGGCGGGCCGTTCGCCCACATTGTCACCCTATACCGGGGCAAGTTGCACGCCGCCGGCCTGACGCACACGAAGGATACCGCGGTGTCCATGCCGCAAGGGTGGATGTGCAAGGCGAACACTGCGCCATCCGTCCCGTAGCCGATGAGCTGTAGTTTTGGCGAGCCCGGTGCCGGCACCTTCAGATGAACAAATCCGAAGTCCTCGTCGTACGGGAACCTATCCACAGCGGTCAAGTGGGCTTCTCTGAGGTGTAGGATGAACGGTACCTTCGAATCGGCGAATTCGCAGCCGGGGTGCGTGCAGAAGCAAGAGCCGTGCGGGCACGCCATCATGTGCTTGTCTTCCTCGTTGTAAGGGATCTCCCTCCCGCACCAGTCGTTGATACACTGGATCGTCGGCTTCAGAGGCTGCTTCTTCGGCACAGGCAACTCCATAGTCTAAGGTCTGATGAGGGATCGGAAAGGGGCGCGGGGGGTTGTGGCGGCGGCGGCGCGAGCGAGGGGGGAGCAGTGAGAAGCTGAGAACTGAGAAGGGAGATTGATGTTTATGGAGATTGATGTTTCTTTATAATAATATAGAGGGCTCTTCTTTTAACGGGAGCCTCTAGACTGGTGGACACATGACCTGTGCTCACTGAAGTGTGGGACCTCACGCATGGGAACCACACGTAAGTGACAGACCAGTTGGTGTACTCGGGTGATTATTATAATGTATAAGTACTCCATAGTTTCCTATAGATCCAAGGGTAGGAAAGCCAAGTTATCTCATTTACAAGACATTATTTTTTCCATGAAGCCAAGTTTATCCCCCTCCCCCAGTGATTTGACCTAGATTTGAAATCAAGGCACACGTGATTCAAAAAAGGCAATCTAAAAACATGGAGTATTCATCATTTTGTAGTACATATATCTAGGGAAAATACCAAACATGCCATACCAGTGTTTTAGAGAAGAACCCTCAAGTAGATTGGCACCATGTTGGAGTTCGTCTAGCTAAATTTCCTCCCACATGCATGTGAGCTTGGTACCACTACACAAGAACCATGCCAAACTTTTGAATCATGGCCCAATTTTATGTATATATTTGCAACTTTTCATCATGCAAGCATGAATACTTTGCAAAATATGTGCATTTTGGGTTGTCGCCCATAAATGTGTTTTTGCTTGTCTGCCACCAATCAAGTTTTCATTCGCGGGGAAACATGCATGACAGGATGACCATTTCCAAGGTTTCATGAATTATCTCAATGTGCATCTATATATATACAATTTCTTGGGCTAAATCCGATAAAATGCAAATTTGACACAGTGTGTAGATGAAGTACAGATCAAACAAATAATTTAAAAAATACATGGGTGTGTGGCCTGAATGTGTGGATCGAGCCAAGTACATTTTATATAATAATGGCCAAACACATGCACCGCACCCTCCTACTAGAGCAAATTAAAACAAGCAGGGTGAGAGCATCGTGAGATTGCTCGACCTAGCTAAATTTTAAAACAAGCCGAATTAATAAGTTATTGTGTGGGGATTGATAGAAAAGATCGAAACAAAGCATGCATAGTCATATCATTTGTGGTTTACATAATACCTCTATGAACAGTACCAAATAAACATGGCATATATACACTTCTATGTTTAGACAAGAACCCTGCATATTTTTTTGCACCATGTGTTTGAGGCCTCGCTTCCCCAGAAGTGTGTGTGAGAGCATTTTGCATGCTACGAGAAAACAATGCCAAACATTTGAATCGCATGACTCATTTTTTGGTAGTGATATATAGGTTTATGGTTTATATATATAAGGTTTAGTGTTAGGGTCTAGGGGTTTAATATAATTAGGGTTTAGGGTTTATAGAGATTCACATCATCTGTTTCATTTCACATTTGTGATGTACAATACTACATACCTAAGTAAAATCGATCCCTTCTTAGTCACTCCAAAATGGAGCTCGTGGCCGGGAGGTTTTTGGAATTTCCATGTTTGAAACCCAATACCACTTCTCTTTGGTTCAAAAACCTCCCAAAATTAAGCCCGTTTTCAAATATTTCAAACTTATTCAAATTTGGTTCAAATTTGAAAGACATACAAGTTATATCACACATATTGCATACATTTTCACACAAACTGCACTAGATGCTAACCCTATAATTTGAGACCATTTGGATGAGGTCGAAAAAATTCTTGGATTAGAATCGTGTTGTTCGAACCCCGTAGTTGGATTTTTTTGAACCCTTGATCTGTAGAACTGGGCAAAACCCGAGTTTAACCTATTTAATTATAGATTCGTATATCGATTTTTCTACTACCTTTTTATTATTACTATGCAGCACATGGGTGTTTGCCCGTCGAGTGAAACACGGAGGAAGAGGGATCACTCGGAAGGAGAGAAGAAGGGAGAGCATTATGGTGTCTCCCTTTTTCGGGTGATGATGTTGACTTTTGTGCAGGGTTTGTCAGTGAGCAGGAGGTGCGAGCGAGCGAGTCGAGCGAGGCCGAGAATGAGAGAGATTTGTTTTTTTGTGAGAGGGACAACCGAAGGATCCAGAAGGACCCACAGACTTCCAATACGCATCTGATGCGTCTTCTCTTAACAAAGAAGATGGCTGGGAGTTTGCGTACCTATTGCACGTGACTTGTGCTCACTGAAGTGTGGGACCTCAAGCGTGGGCACCACACGTAAGTGACCGTTGGTGTAAAAACTCGGTTGATTATTATAGTGCATTAGAACAAAGTTTCCTATGGATTCAAGGGTAGGAAATCCAAGTTAACTCATTTACGTGTTAAACTTGTCTAAATCTTGGTCAAACCTAGGATTTGACCAAGATTCAAATGGGCAGAAAAATAAAAAAACAGAAAAATGAAAAACCAAATCACATAGTCTTCTTATGTCATGTAGTAAGCAGTAAAGTTGATAAAAAAGGTCCATACATATTCAAACCACACAAATCATGTATCTATACCCCCTAACCCCTAAACTCCGTCTTATGAAGTCAAACATGGAAATTTCAAAAACCATCCTAAGAGCTACATTTTGGGGTGACTAAGAAGGATACATGCTTCCCTTTTCATTTTCATGTTTTAAACTTGTTTAAATTATCTTGGTCAAACCTAGGATTAGACAAGATTCAAATGGGCATCAAAATTGAAAAAAATTCAGCAAAAAGAAAAACCAAAGCAAATAGTTTTCTTATGTCATATAGTAAGCATTAAAGTTGATAAACAAGGTCTAGACATAATCAAACCAGACAAATCATGTAGCTATACCCCCTAACCCCTAAACTCTGTCTTATGAATTGAAGTCAAGCATGTGAAGAGAAGTGGTTTTGGGTTTCAAACATGGAAATTTCAAAAACCTCCCAAAAGCTTCATTTTAGAGTGACTAAGAAGGATCCATGCTTACCTTTTCATTTTCATGTTTTAAACTTGTTTAAATTATCTTGGTCGTCAAACCTAGGATTTGACAAGATCCAAATGGGCATCAAAATTGAAAAAAAAATCAGAAAAAAGAAAAACCAAAGCAAATAGTTTTCTTATGTCATATATATAGTAAGCATTGAAGTTGATAAACAAGGTCCATACATATTCAAACCACACAAATCATGTATCTATACCCCTAACCCCTAAATTGATTAACTATGTCTTATGAAGTCAAGCATGTGAAGAGAAGTGGTTTTGGGTTTCAAACATGGAAATTTCAAAAACCTCCCAAAAGCTTCATTTTAGAGTGACTAAGAAGGATCCATGCTTACATTTGCATTTTCATATTTTAAAATTGTTTAAATCATTATCAAACCTAGGATTTGACCAAGATACAAATGGGTGGGCACAAAATTCAAAAAAATCAGAAAAATGAAAAACAAAAGCACATAGTCTTCTTATATATGTCATATCGTAAGCATTCGAGTTGATAAACGAGGTCTAGGTATATATATCCAAACCAGACAAATCATGTATCTACCCCCATCGATCTTATGAAGTCTAGCATGAAGAGAAGTCGTTTTGGGTTTCAAACATGGAAATTTCAAGAACATCCCAAAAGCTTCATTTTAGAGTGACTAAGAAGGATACATGCTTACCTTTTAATTTTCATGTTTTAAACTTGTTTAAATCTTGGTTGAACCTAGGATTTGACCAAGATTCAAATATATGGGCATAAAATTCAAAAAAAATAGAAAAATGAAAAACCAAAGCACATAGTCTTCTTATGTCTATAGTTAGCATTAAAGTTGATAAACATGTCTAGACATATTCAAACTAGAAAATCATGTATATATCTACACCCCTAACCCTAAACTCTGTCTTATGAAGTCAAGCATGCATGAAGAGAAGTGGTTTTTTTGTTTCAAACATGGAAATTTCAAAAACCCTCCCAAGAGCTACATTTTGGGGTGACTAAGAAGGATAGATGCTTATTTTTTCATATTCATGATTTAAACTTGTTTAAACCATGGTCAAACCTAGGATTTGACCAAGATTCAAATGGGCATCAAAATTGAAAAAAATCAGCAAAAAGAAAAACCAAAGCAAATAGTTTTCTTATGTTATATAGTAAGCATTAAAGTTGATAAACAAGGTCTAGACATATTCAAACCAGACAAATCATGTATCTATACCCCTAACCCCTAAACTCTGTCTTATGAAGTCAAGCATGAAGAGAAGTGGTTTTGGGTTTCAAACATGGAAATTTCAAAAACCTCCCAAAAGCCCCTTTTCAAATATTTCAAACTTATTCAAATTTGGTTCAAATTTGAAAGACATACAAGTTATAGCACACATAGTGCATACATTTTCACACAAACTGCACTAGATGCTAACCCTATAATTTGAGGCCATTTGGATGAGGTCGAAAAAATTCTTGGATTAGAATCGTGTTGTTCGAACCCCGTAGTTGGATTTTTTTGAACCCTTGATCTGTAGAACTGGGCAAAACCCGAGTTTAACCTATTTAATTATAGATTCGTATATCGATTTTTCTACTACCTTTTTATTATTACTATGCAGCACATGGGTGTTTGCCCGTCGAGTGAAACACGGAGGAAGAGGGATCACTCGGAAGGAGAGAAGAAGGGGTGTCTCCCCTTTTTTGGGTGATGATGTTGACTTTTGTGCAGGGTTTGTCAGTGAGCAGGAGGTGCGAGCGAGCGAGCGAGCGAGTCGAGCGAGGCCGAGAATGAGAGAGATTTGTTTTTTGTGAGAGGGACAACCGAAGGATCCAGAAGGACCCACAGACTTCCAATACGCATCTGATGCGTCTTCTCTTGACAAAGAAGATGGCTGGGAGTTTGCGTACCTACTGCACGTGACTTGTGCTCACTGAAGTGTGGGACCTCAAGGGTGGGCACCACACGTAAGTGACAGACCTGTTGGTGTAAAAACTCGGTTGATTATAATAGTGCATTAGAACAAAGTTTCCTATGGATTCAAGGGTAGGAAATCCAAGTTAACTCATTTACGTGTTAAACTTGTCTAAATCTTGGTCAAACCTAGGATTTGACCAAGATTCAAATGGGCAGAAAAATAAAAAAACAGAAAAATGAAAAACAAAATCACATAGTCTTCTTATGTCATATAGTAAGCATTAAAGTTGATAAACAAGGTCTAGACATATCAAACCATACAAATCATGTATCTACCCCTAACCCCTAAACTCCGTCTTATGAAGTCAAGCATGAAGAGAAGTGGTTTTGGGTTTCAAACATGGAAATTTCAAAAACCTCCCAAAAGCTTCATTTTAGAGTGACTAAGAAGGATCCATGCTTCCCTTTTCATTTTCATGTTTTAAACTTGTATAAATTTCGTCAAACCTAGGATTTGACAAGATCCAAATGGGCATCAAAATTGAAAAAAAAATCAGAAAAAAGAAAAACCAAAGCAAATAGTTTTCTTATGTCATATATATAGTAAGCATTGAAGTTGATAAACAAGGTCCATACATATTCAAACCACACAAATCATGTATCTATACCCCTAACCCCTAAATTGATTAACTATGTCTTATGAAGTCAAGCATGTGAAGAGAAGTGGTTTTGGGTTTCAAACATGGAAATTTCAAAAACCTCCCAAAAGCTTCATTTTAGAGTGACTAAGAAGGATACATGCTTACCTTTTAATTTTCATGTTTTAAACTTGTTTAAATCTTGGTTGAACCTAGGATTTGACCAAGATTCAAATATATGGGCATAAAATTCAAAAAAAATAGAAAAATGAAAAACCAAAGCACATAGTCTTCTTATGTCTATAGTTAGCATTAAAGTTGATAAACATGTCTAGACATATTCAAACTAGAAAATCATGTATATATCTACACCCCTAACCCTAAACTCTGTCTTATGAAGTCAAGCATGCATGAAGAGAAGTGGTTTTTTTGTTTCAAACATGGAAATTTCAAAAACCGTCCCAAGAGCTACATTTTGGGGTGACTAAGAAGGATAGATGCTTATTTTTTCATATTCATGATTTAAACTTGTTTAAACCATGGTCAAACCTAGGATTTGACCAAGATTCAAATGGGCATCAAAATTGAAAAAAATCAGCAAAAAGAAAAACCAAAGCAAATAGTTTTCTTATGTTATATAGTAAGCATTAAAGTTGATAAACAAGGTCTAGACATATTCAAACCAGACAAATCATGTATCTATACCCCCTAACCCCTAAACTCTGTCTTATGAAGTCAAGCATGAAGAGAAGTGGTTTTGGGTTTCAAACATGGAAATTTCAAAAACCTCCCAAAAGCCCCTTTTCAAATATTTCAAACTTATTCAAATTTGGTTCAAATTTGAAAGACATACAAGTTATAGCACACATAGTGCATACATTTTCACACAAACTGCACTAGATGCTAACCCTATAATTTGAGGCCATTTGGATGAGGTCGAAAAAATTCTTGGATTAGAATCGTGTTGTTCGAACCCCGTAGTTGGATTTTTTTGAACCCTTGATCTGTAGAACTGGGCAAAACCCGAGTTTAACCTATTTAATTATAGATTCGTATATCGATTTTTCTACTACCTTTTTATTATTACTATGCAGCACATGGGTGTTTGCCCATCGAGTGAAACACGGAGGAAGAGGGATCACTCGGAAGGAGAGAAGAAGGGGGTGTCTCCCCTTTTTCGGGTGATGATGTTGACTTTTGTGCAGGTTTGTCAGTGAGCAGGAGGTGCGAGCGAGCGAGTCGAGCGAGGCCGAGAATGAGAGAGATTTGTTTTTTTGTGAGAGGGACAACCGAAGGATCCAGAAGGACCCACAGACTTCCAATACGCATCGATGCGTCTTCTCTTGACAAAGAAGATGGCTGGGAGTTTGCGTACCTACGCACGTGACTTGTGCTCACTGAAGTGTGGGACCTCAAGGGTGGGCACCACACGTAAGTGACAGACCTGTTGGTGTAAAAACTCGGTTGATTATAATAGTGCATTAGAACAAAGTTTCCTATGGATTCAAGGGTAGGAAATCCAAGTTAACTCATTTATGTGTTAAACTTGTCTAAATCTTGGTCAAACCTAGGATTTGACCAAGATTCAAATGGGCAGAAAAATAAAAAAACAGAAAAATGAAAAACAAAATCACATAGTCTTCTTATGTCATATAGTAAGCATTAAAGTTGATAAACAAGGTCTAGACATATCAAACCATACAAATCATGTATCTACCCCTAACCCCTAAACTCCGTCTTATGAAGTCAAGCATGAAGAGAAGTGGTTTTGGGTTTCAAACATGGAAATTTCAAAATCCTCCCAAAAGCCCCTTTTCAAATATTTCAAACTTATTCAAATTTGGTTCAAATTTGAAAGACATACAAGTTATAGCACACATAGTGCATACATTTTCACAAAAACTGCACTAGATGCTAACCCT
Source organism: Lolium multiflorum (assembly GCA_030979885.1). Taxonomy (NCBI): domain Eukaryota; kingdom Viridiplantae; phylum Streptophyta; class Magnoliopsida; order Poales; family Poaceae; genus Lolium; species Lolium multiflorum. The sequence goes on along the minus strand of CM061747.1, from coordinate 115,413,578 downwards.
ATAGCTTGAGGCCATTTGGATGAGGTCGAAAAAATTCTTGGATTAGAATCGTGTTGTTCGAACCCCGTAGTTGGATTTTTTTGAACCCTTGATCTGTAGAACTGGGCAAAACCCGAGTTTAGAGTGACTAAGAAGGATACATGCTTCCCTTTTCATTTTCATGTTTTAAACTTGTTTAAATTATCTTGGTCAAACCTAGGATTAGACAAGATTCAAATGGGCATCAAAATTGAAAAAAATCAGCAAAAAGGAAAACCAAAGCAAATAGTTTGCGTACCTATTGCACGTGACTTGTGCTCACTGAAGTGTGGGACCTCAAGCGTGGGCACCACACGTAAGTGACAGACCTGTTGGTGTAAAAACTCGGTTGATTATTATAGTGCATTAGAACAAAGTTTCCTATGGATTCAAGGGTAGGAAATCCAAGTTAACTCATTTACGTGTTAAACTTGTCTAAATCTTGGTCAAACCTAGGATTTGACCAAGATTCAAATGGGCAGAAAAATAAAAAAACAGAAAAATGAAAAACCAAATCACATAGTCTTCTTATGTCATATAGTAAGCATTAAAGTTGATAAACAAGGTCCATACATATTCAAACCACACAAATCATGTATCTATACCCCTAACCCCTAAATTAATTAACTATGTCTTATGAAGTCAAGCATGTGAAGAGAAGTGGTTTTGGGTTTCAAACATGGAAATTTCAAAAACCTCCCAAAAGCTTCATTTTAGAGTGACTAAGAAGGATCCATGCTTACATTTGCATTTTCATATTTTAAACTTGTTTAAATCATTATCAAACCTAGGATTTGACCAAGATACAAATGGGTGGGCACAAAATTCAAAAAAATCAGAAAAATGAAAAACAAAAGCACATAGTCTTCTTATATATGTCATATCGTAAGCATTCGAGTTGATAAACGAGGTCTAGGTATATATATCCAAACCAGAATAATCATGTATCTACCCCCCATCGATCTTATGAAGTCTAGCATGAAGAGAAGTCGTTTTGGGTTTCAAACATGGAAATTTCAAGAACATCCCAAAAGCTTCATTTTAGAGTGACTAAGAAGGATACATGCTTACCTTTTAATTTTCATGTTTTAAACTTGTTTAAATCTTGGTTGAACCTAGGATTTGACCAAGATTCAAATATATGGGCATAAAATTCAAAAAAAACAGAAAAATGAAAAACCAAAGCACATAGTCTTCTTATGTCTATAGTTAGCATTAAAGATGATAAACAGGTCTAGACATATTCAAACTAGATTATCATGTATATATCTACACCCCTAACCCTAAACTCTGTCTTATGAAGTCAAGCATGCATGAAGAGAAGTGTTTTTTTTGTTTCAAACATGGAAATTTCAAAAACCCTCCCAAGAGCTACATTTTGGGGTGACTAAGAAGGATAGATGCTTATTTTTTCATATTCATGATTTAAACTTGTTTAAACCATGGTAAAACCTAGGATTTGACCAAGATTCAAATGGGCATCAAAATTGAAAAAAATCAGCAAAAAGAAAAACCAAAGCAAATAGTTTTCTTATGTTATATAGTAATTAAGCATTAAAGTTGATAAACAAGGTCTAGACATATTCAAACCAGACAAATCATGTATATATACCCCTAACCCCTAAACTTCGTCTTATGAAGTCAAGCATGAAGAGAAGTGGTTTTGGGTTTCAAACATGGAAATTTCAAAAACCTCCCAAAAGCTTCATTTTAGAGTGACTAAGAAGGATCCATGCTTCCCTTTTCATTTTCATGTTTTAAACTTGTATAAATTTCGTCAAACCTAGGATTTGACAAGATCCAAATGGGCATCAAAATTGAAAAAAAAATCAGAAAAAAGAAAAACCAAACCAAATAGTTTTCTTATGTCATATATATAGTAAGCATTGAAGTTGATAAACAAGGTCCATACATATTCAAACCACACAAATCATGTATCTATACCCCCTAACCCCTAAATTGATTAACTATGTCTTATGAAGTCAAGCATGTGAAGAGAAGTGGTTTTGGGTTTCAAACATGGAAATTTCAAAAACCTCCCAAAAGCTTCATTTTAGAGTGACTAAGAAGGATCCATGCTTACATTTGCATTTTCATATTTTAAAATTGTTTAAATCATTATCAAACCTAGGATTTGACCAAGATACAAATGGGTGGGCACAAAATTCAAAAAAATCAGAAAAATGAAAAACAAAAGCACATAGTCTTCTTATATATGTCATATCGTAAGCATTCGAGTTGATAAACGAGGTCTAGGTATATATATCCAAACCAGACAAATCATGTATCTACCCCCATCGATCTTATGAAGTCTAGCATGAAGAGAAGTCGTTTTGGGTTTCAAACATGGAAATTTCAAGAACATCCCAAAAGCTTCATTTTAGAGTGACTAAGAAGGATACATGCTTACCTTTTAATTTTCATGTTTTAAACTTGTTTAAATCTTGGTTGAACCTAGGATTTGACCAAGATTCAAATATATGGGCATAAAATTCAAAAAAAATAGAAAAATGAAAAACCAAAGCACATAGTCTTCTTATGTCTATAGTTAGCATTAAAGTTGATAAACATGTCTAGACATATTCAAACTAGAAAATCATGTATATATCTACACCCCTAACCCTAAACTCTGTCTTATGAAGTCAAGCATGCATGAAGAGAAGTGGTTTTTTTGTTTCAAACATGGAAATTTCAAAAACCCTCCCAAGAGCTACATTTTGGGGTGACTAAGAAGGATAGATGCTTATTTTTTCATATTCATGATTTAAACTTGTTTAAACCATGGTCAAACCTAGGATTTGACCAAGATTCAAATGGGCATCAAAATTGAAAAAAAATCAGCAAAAAGAAAAACCAAAGCAAATAGTTTTCTTATGTTATATAGTAAGCATTAAAGTTGATAAACAAGGTCTAGACATATTCAAACCAGACAAATCATGTATCTATACCCCCTAACCCCTAAACTCTGTCTTATGAAGTCAAGCATGAAGAGAAGTGGTTTTGGGTTTCAAACATGGAAATTTCAAAAACCTCCCAAAAGCCCCTTTTCAAATATTTCAAACTTATTCAAATTTGGTTCAAATTTGAAAGACATACAAGTTATAGCACACATAGTGCATACATTTTCACACAAACTGCACTAGATGCTAACCCTATAATTTGAGGCCATTTGGATGAGGTCGAAAAAATTCTTGGATTAGAATCGTGTTGTTCGAACCCCGTAGTTGGATTTTTTTGAACCCTTGATCTGTAGAACTGGGCAAAACCCGAGTTTAACCTATTTAATTATAGATTCGTATATCGATTTTTCTACTACCTTTTTATTATTACTATGCAGCACATGGGTGTTTGCCCGTCGAGTGAAACACGGAGGAAGAGGGATCACTCGGAAGGAGAGAAGAAGGGGTGTCTCCCCTTTTTCGGGTGATGATGTTGACTTTTGTGCAGGGTTTGTCAGTGAGCAGGAGGTGCGAGCGAGCGAGCGAGCGAGTCGAGCGAGGCCGAGAATGAGAGAGATTTGTTTTTTTGTGAGAGGGACAACCGAAGGATCCAGAAGGACCCACAGACTTCCAATACACATCTGATGCGTCTTCTCTTGACAAAGAAGATGGCTGGGAGTTTGCGTACCTACTGCACGTGACTTGTGCTCACTGAAGTGTGGGACCTCAAGGGTGGGCACCACACGTAAGTGACAGACCTGTTGGTGTAAAAACTCGGTTGATTATAATAGTGCATTAGAACAAAGTTTCCTATGGATTCAAGGGTAGGAAATCCAAGTTAACTCATTTACGTGTTAAACTTGTCTAAATCTTGGTCAAACCTAGGATTTGACCAAGATTCAAATGGGCAGAAAAATAAAAAAACAGAAAAATGAAAAACAAAATCACATAGTCTTCTTATGTCATATAGTAAGCATTAAAGTTGATAAACAAGGTCTAGACATATCAAACCATACAAATCATGTATCTACCCCTAACCCCTAAACTCCGTCTTATGAAGTCAAGCATGAAGAGAAGTGGTTTTGGGTTTCAAACATGGAAATTTCAAAATCCTCCCAAAAGCCCCTTTTCAAATATTTCAAACTTATTCAAATTTGGTTCAAATTTGAAAGACATACAAGTTATAGCACACATAGTGCATACATTTTCACAAAAACTGCACTAGATGCTAACCCTATAGCTTGAGGCCATTTGGATGAGGTCGAAAAAATTCTTGGATTAGAATCGTGTTGTTCGAACCCCGTAGTTGGATTTTTTGAACCCTTGATCTGTAGAACTGGGCAAAACCCGAGTTTAGAGTGACTAAGAAGGATACATGCTTCCCTTTTCATTTTCATGTTTTAAACTTGTTTAAATTATCTTGGTCAAACCTAGGATTAGACAAGATTCAAATGGGCATCAAAATTGAAAAAAAATCAGCAAAAAGGAAAACCAAAGCAAATAGTTTGCGTACCTATTGCACGTGACTTGTGCTCACTGAAGTGTGGGACCTCAAGCGTGGGCACCACACGTAAGTGACAGACCTGTTGGTGTAAAAACTCGGTTGATTATTATAGTGCATTAGAACAAAGTTTCCTATGGATTCAAGGGTAGGAAATCCAAGTTAACTCATTTACGTGTTAAACTTGTCTAAATCTTGGTCAAACCTAGGATTTGACCAAGATTCAAATGGGCAGAAAAATAAAAAAACAGAAAAAAGAAAAACCAAAGCAAATAGTTTTCTTATGTCATATATTAAGCATTGAAGTTGATAAACAAGGTCCATACATATTCAAACCACACAAATCATGTATCTATACCCCTAACCCCTAAATTGATTAACTATGTCTTATGAAGTCAAGCATGTGAAGAGGAGTGGTTTTGGGTTTCAAACATGGAAATTTCAAAAACCTCCCAAAATTAAGCTTCATTTTAGAGTGACTAAGAAGGATCCATGCTTACATTTGCATTTTCATATGTTAAACTTGTTTAAATCATTATCAAACCTAGGATTTGACCAAGATACAAATGGGTGGGCACAAAATTCAAAAAAATCAGAAAAATGAAAAACAAAAGCACATAGTCTTCTTATATATGTCATATCGTAAGCATTCGAGTTGATAAACGAGGTCTAGGTATATCCAAACCAGACAAATCATGTATCTACCCCCCGTCGATCTTATATGAGCACTCAATGCGGAAGGGTTTCATTTTTTTATTTCAAAACCAGATCAAAATGGTCGACATGATTATCCATTCAAAGGGGTTGAATATTTCAGTACTAGCTATCACGTACTGGTTTATGTATATAGTGTAAGTAATATGAATCTGAAAATGATTTTGGGGGATTTCTATGACCAAGTTATAACACACCTACATTTCAGATTTGAATTACTTCCAATAAATCAGCATATAGTCATTTAAATGTGTGAAACTGGCTAAAAACACTAAAAATCGTAAAGAGTTGGGAATTGGCACTAAAATATGGCCTAGTTTATCTTTAAAATGTAGAGGCGCCATTTTGACCGGCCCGTATCTTATGTACCCCACTCGAAAATGATAAACTATCACGAATTACCATTTATTTTAGGCATTACTTTTCACGGTAAAAATGATAAACTATATCACGAAGTTCCATTTCCGTCAAGATAGTCTGCATTACTTTTTTGTTGAGATATAAACCCCCACAACGGCGGACACAGATTAGGTGACATGCACCTTTTGCATGTCAGTCTAAATTCAAATTTAAACATTGCGAAAAAATCTGGAAAAATCATGCATGTTCACAGCACATATTAAGATAACCCCTAAAAATTTCATATCAAAATTCGAAACATACATCGAGAAACAAAAAAGAGAAACTCAGATGTGAATAGTGTACAGAGAAACTTAGATTTCTCTTTTCTGTTTCTCGATGTATGTTTCGAATTTTGATCTGAAATTTTTAGGGGTTATCTTAATATGTGTTTTGAACATGCATGATTTTTTTCAGATTTTTTGGCAATGTTTAAATTTGGATTTAGGCCGCATGTCCCACGGGACATGCAAAAGGTGCATGTCACCTGATCTCTATCCCACAACGGCCATCTCCTCCTTAATTTATTGTGTAAAACCCCCACAACGGTCACCTCCTCCTTAATTTATTGTGTAAACCCCTACAACGGTCATCTCTTCCTTATAAACAACCACAACGACCATCCCTTGTGTCAATAGGTTCTGCCTCTCTCTTCTTCGTTCACATACACTTGATCCATTGCCATGGCGTCCACGTCTCGGACACCGACCAGAAGGGGAAGGGGAAGGGGCGGCCGGGGTGATGGATCATCATCATTGCCACCACCACCGTCAACACTGTCTTTGATCATAGAGGAGTTCTTCATCGTCGTCTATGAAGACCCTTTGGTCAAGAAGGTACGTACGCGTTCCCACATATATGATGCATGTGATTAATTATGGGCATGTTCTAAAAAACATTTAATTTCAAACGATCGGCGCTCGATCTCTTTGCAGGCTCTCCCAAAAAAGTTTGCGGACTATCTTGACGGCCAGGAGCCAGCTAAGGTGTATCTGCGAGCAGCTGACTGCGGTCCTCGTCTCTGGACCGTGGAGGTCCTATTTGACGGACAAGGCCGGATGTACCTCGACAAGGGCTGGGAGAATTTCGCCATCGCGCACGGTGTGGATTTCGGCTGCTTCGTACACTTCAAATATGAAGGCGATGATGTGCTCACAGTGAAGGTGTTCGACGGAACAATGTGCAGGAAGTACTACTACTCGGACGACGATGATACTGACGATGAAAGCGACGACGACGTGAAGCCATGCATCCATCCTCTTTAGATAAGGGGACTATGACCAAAAATATATATGTAGCTTCATATATATGTAGCTTCATATGCATCGATTTTAGAGGTGGATAACTGGAGAGAGAGAGAGAGAGAGAGAGAGAGAGAGAGAGAGAGAGAGAGAGTCTTGATGCGTCTTCTCTTGACAAAGAAGATGGGAGTTTGCCTACCTACCGCACATGACTTGTGCTCACTGAAGTGTGGGACCTCACACATGGGAACCACACGTAAGTGACAGACCTGTTGGTGTAATAACTCAGGTGATCATTATACTGTATTAGTACAAAGTTTCCTATGGATTCAAGGGTAGGAAAGCCAAGTTAACTCATTTACATGACATTATTTTTTCCATGAAGCCAAGTTAACTCATCTATCAATTGGTAAATTCTGGTTATATTCGAAATTTTACTTGAAACTTGTTGGTCATATATGCCATTTTACTACTCGCCTAACACTTTTTCCGCGCGTGAAGGGAGGGGGTGGGCATGATACTTGAAGCTTCATTTTAGAGTGACTAAGAAGGATACAGGCTTACCTTTTCATTTTCATGTTATAAACTTGTTTAAATCCTGGTCAAACTAGGATTTGAACGAGATTCAAATGGGTATAAAAAATAAAAAAACGCACATAGCCTTTTTATGTCATATATATAATGCATGAGTACTCAAGTTGATAAACATGGTCTAGACATATTCAAACTAGAAAAATCATGTATCTACCCTTGCCCTAACCTTAAACTCTGTATTATGGAGTCAAGCATGAAGAGAAGTGGTTTTGGGTTTCAAACATGGAAATTTCAAATTGATGAACAAGTTCTAGGCATATTCAAAACAGAAAAAGCATGTATCTACCCCCTAACCATAAAGTCGGTCGATCTTATGAAGTCTATTAGCATGAAGAGAAGTCTTATTGGTTTCAAACATGGAAATTTCAAGAACCTCCCAAAAGCTTCATTTTAGAGTGACTAAAAAAGGTCCATGCTTGCCTTTTCATTTTCATGTTTTAAAATTGTTTAAATCTTGGTCAAACCTAGCTAGTATTCAACCAAGATTCAAATGGGCATAAAATTCAAAAAAACCAGAAAATGAAAACCAAAGCACATAGCCTTCTTATGTCATATATAGATCAACAAGGTCTAGACATATTCAAAACAGAAAAAAGCATGTATCGATCTACCCCTAACCCTTAACTCTGTCTTATGAAGTCAAGCATGAAGAGAAGTGGTTTTGGGTTACAAATATTATATTGAGATTTCAAGATCGAACCCCCCAAAAGCTTCATTTTAGAATGACTAAGAAGGATCCAGGCTTGCCTTTTCATTTTCATGTGTTTTAAACTTGCTAAAATCTTGGTCAAACCTAGGACTTGACCAATATTCAAATGGGCATAAACATTCAGAAAAAATCAAAAAATGAAAACCAAAGCACATAGCCTTCTTATGTCATATATATATAGTAAGCATTCAAGTTGATCGATATGAACAAGGTCTAGACATATTCAAAACAGAAAAAGCATGTATCTACCCCTAGCCCTTAACTATGTCTTATGAAGTCAAGCATGAAGAGAAGTGGTTTTGGGTTTCAAACATGGAAATTTCAAAAACTTCCCGCCAAAAGCTTAATTTTAGAGTGAATAAGAAGGATCCAAGCTTAATTACCTTTTCATTTTAAGGATTTATGCTTGTTTAAATCTTGGTCAAACATAGGATTTGACCAACACACATATAGTCTTCTTATGTCATATAATGAGCATTCAAGTTGATAAACATGGTCTAGACATATTAAAACAAGAAAAATCATGTATCTACCATGTCCCTAACCCTAAACTCGATCTGTCTTATGAAGTCAAACATGAAGAGAAGTGGTTTTGGGTTTCAAACATGGAAATTTCAAAAACCTCCCAAAAGCTTCATTTTAGAGTGACTAATTAAGAAGGATACAGGCTTACCTTTTCATTTTCATGTTTTAATCTTGTTTAAATCTTGGTCAAACCTAGGATTTGACCAAGATTCAAATGGGCATAAAAATTCAAAAAACATAAAAAAATGAAAAACTAAAGCACATAGCCTTCTTATGTCATATATATATAGTAAGCCTTCAAGTTGATGAACAAGGTGTAGACATATTCAAAATAGAAAAAGCATGTATCTACCCCCTAACCCTTAACTATGTCTTATGAAGTTAGGCATGAAGATAAGTGGTTTTGGGTTTCAAACATGGAAATTTCAAAAACATCCCAAAAGCTTAATTTTAGAGTGACTAAAAAGGATCGAAGCTTACCTTTTCATTTTCATGTTTATGCGTGTTTAAATCTTGGTCAAACATAGGATTTGACCAAGATTCAAATGGGCATAAACATTCAGAAAAAAATAAAAAATAAAAAACCAACGCACATTAGTAGCCCAAAATCGAACCAGTAGTTGGATATTTTTGAACTTGATCTGTAGTAGTGGGCAAAACCCTAGATTAACCTATTTAATCATAAATTGAAGGTCAGATTTTTCTACTTTTTTATTATGTAGTAAGCAGCACAGTTGATAAACAAGGTCTAGACATATTCAAACCAACAAATCATGTATCTATACCCCCTAACCCCTAAACTCCGTCTTATGAAGTCAAGCATGAAGAGAAGTGGTTTTGGGTTTCAAACATGGAAATTTCAAAAACCTCCCAAAATTAAGCCTGTTTTCAAATATTTCAAACTTATTCAAATTTGGTTCAAATTTGAAAGACATACAAGTTATAGCACACATATTGCATACATTTTCACACAAACTGCACTAGATGCTAACCCTATAATTTGAGGCCATTTGGATGAGGTCGAAAAAATTCTTGGATTAGAATCGTGTTGTTCGAACCCCGTAGTTGGATTTTTTTGAACCCTTGATCTGTAGAACTGGGCAAAACCCGAGTTTAACCTATTTAATTATAGATTCGTATATCGATTTTTCTACTACCTTTTTATTATTACTATGCAGCACATGGGTGTTTGCCCGTCGAGTGAAACACGGAGGAAGAGGGATCACTCGGAAGGAGAGAAGAAGGGAGAGCATTATGGTGTCTCCCCTTTTTCGGGTGATGATGTTGACTTTTGTGCAGGGTTTGTCAGTGAGCAGGAGGTGCGAGCGAGCGAGCGAGCGAGCGAGTCGAGCGAGGCCGAGAATGAGAGAGATTTTTTTTGTGAGAGGGACAACCGAAGGATCCAGAAGGACCCACAGACTTCCAATACGCATCCTGATGCGTCTTCTCTTGACAAAGAAGATGGCTGGGAGTTTGCGTACCTACTGCACGTGACTTGTGCTCACTGAAGTGTGGGACCTCAAGGGTGGGCACCACACGTAAGTGACAGACCTGTTGGTGTAAAAACTCGGTTGATTATAATAGTGCATTAGAACAAAGTTTCCTATGGATTCAAGGGTAGGAAATCCAAGTTAACTCATTTACGTGTTAAACTTGTCTAAATCTTGGTCAAACCTAGGATTTGACCAAGATTCAAATGGGCAGAAAATAAAAAAACAGAAAAATGAAAAACAAAATCACATAGTCTTCTTATGTCATATAGTAAGCATTAAAGTTGATAAACAAGGTCTAGACATATCAAACCATACAAATCATGTATCTACCCCTAACCCCTAAACTCCGTCTTATGAAGTCAAGCATGAAGAGAAGTGGTTTTGGGTTTCAAACATGGAAATTTCAAAATCCTCCCAAAAGCCCCTTTTCAAATATTTCAAACTTATTCAAATTTGGTTCAAATTTGAAAGACATACAAGTTATAGCACACATAGTGCATACATTTTCACAAAAACTGCACTAGATGCTAACCCTATAGCTTGAGGCCATTTGGATGAGGTCGAAAAAATTCTTGGATTAGAATCGTGTTGTTCGAACCCCGTAGTTGGATTTTTTTGAACCCTTGATCTGTAGAACTGGGCAAAACCCGAGTTTAGAGTGACTAAGAAGGATACATGCTTCCCTTTTCATTTTCATGTTTTAAACTTGTTTAAATTATCTTGGTCAAACCTAGGATTAGACAAGATTCAAATGGGCATCAAAATTGAAAAAAAATCAGCAAAAAGGAAAACCAAAGCAAATAGTTTTCTTATGTCATATAGTAAGCATTAAAGTTGATAAACAAGGTCTAGACATATTCAAACCAGACAAATCATGTAGCTATACCCCCTAACCCCTAAACTCTATCTTATGAAGTCAAGCATGTGAAGAGAAGTGGTTTTGGGTTTCAAACATGGAAATTTCAAAAACCTCCCAAAAGCTTCATTTTAGAGTGACTAAGAAGGATCCATGCTTCCCTTTTCATTTTCATGTTTTAAACTTGTTTAAATTATCTTGGTCGTCAAACCTAGGATTTGACAAGATTCAAATGGGCATCAAATTTGAAAAAAAATCAGAAAAAAGAAAAACCAAAGCAAATAGTTTTCTTATGTCATATAGTAAGCATTGAATTTGATAAACAAGGTCCATACATATTCAAACCACACAAATCATGTATCTATACCCCCTAAGCCCTAAATTAATTAACTATGTCTTATGAAGTCAAGCATGTGAAGAGAAGTGGTTTTGGGTTTCAAACATGGAAATTTCAAAAACCTCCCAAAAGCTTCATTTTAGAGTGACTAAGAAGGATCCATGCTTACATTTGCATTTTCATATTTTAAACTTGTTTAAATCATTATCAAACCTAGGATTTGACCAAGATACAAATGGGTGGGCACAAAATTCAAAAAAATCAGAAAAATGAAAAACAAAAGCACATAGTCTTCTTATATATGTCATATCGTAAGCATTCGAGTTGATAAACGAGGTCTAGGTATATCCAAACCAGACAAATCATGTATCTACCCCGTCGATCTTATGAAGTCTAGCATGAAGAGAAGTCGTTTTGGGTTTCAAACATGGAAATTTCAAGAACATCCCAAAAGCTTCATTTTAGAGTGACTAAGAAGGATACATGCTTACCTTTTAATTTTCATGTTTTAAACTTGTTTAAATCTTGGTTGAACCTAGGATTTGACCAAGATTCAAATATATGGGAATAAAATTCAGAAAAAACAGAAAAATGAAAAACCAAAGCACATAGTCTTCTTATGTCTATAGTTAGCATTAAAGTTGATAAACAGGTCTAGACATATTCAAACTAGAAAATCATGTATATATCTACACCCCTAACCCTAAACTCTGTCTTATGAAGTCAAGCATGCATGAAGAGAAGTGGTTTTTTTTTTCAAACATGGAAATTTCAAAAACCCTCCCAAGAGCTACATTTTGGGGTGACTAAGAAGGATAGATGCTTATTTTTTCATATTCATGATTTAAACTTGTTTAAACCATGGTCAAACCTAGGATTTGACCAAGATTCAAATGGGCATCAAAATTGAAAAAAAAATCAGCAAAAATAAAAACCAAAGCAAATAGTTTTCTTATGTTATATAGTAAGCATTAAAGTTGATAAACAAGGTCTAGACATATTCAAACCAGACAAATCATGTATCTATACCCCCTAACCCCTAAACTCTGTCTTATGAAGTCAAGCATGAAGAGAAGTGGTTTTGGGTTTCAAACATGGAAATTTCAAAAACCTCCCAAAAGCCCCTTTTCAAATATTTCAAACTTATTCAAATTTGGTTCAAATTTGAAAGACATACAAGTTATAGCACACATAGTGCATACATTTTCACACAAACTGCACTAGATGCTAACCCTATAATTTGAGGCCATTTGGATGAGGTCGAAAAAATTCTTGGATTAGAATCGTGTTGTTCGAACCCCGTAGTTGGATTTTTTTGAACCCTTGATCTGTAGAACTGGGCAAAACCCGAGTTTAACCTATTTAATTATAGATTCGTATATCGATTTTTCTACTACCTTTTTATTATTACTATGCAGCACATGGGTGTTTGCCCGTCGAGTGAAACACGGAGGAAGAGGGATCACTCGGAAGGAGAGAAGAAGGGGTGTCTCCCCTTTTTCGGGTGATGATGTTGACTTTTGTGCAGGGTTTGTCAGTGAGCAGGAGGTGCGAGCGAGCGAGCGAGTCGAGCGAGGCCGAGAATGAGAGAGATTTGTTTTTTTTGTGAGAGGGACAACCGAAGGATCTAGAAGGACCCACAGACTTCCAATACGCATCCTGATGCGTCTTCTCTTGACAAAGAAGATGGCTGGGAGTTTGCGTACCTACTGCACGTGACTTGTGCTCACTGAAGTGTGGGACCTCAAGGGTGGGCACCACACGTAAGTGACAGACCTGTTGGTGTAAAAACTCGGTTGATTATAATAGTGCATTAGAACAAAGTTTCCTATGGATTCAAGGGTAGGAAATCCAAGTTAACTCATTTACGTGTTAAACTTGTCTAAATCTTGGTCAAACCTAGGATTTGACCAAGATTCAAATGGGCAGAAAAATAAAAAAACAGAAAAATGAAAAACAAAATCACATAGTCTTCTTATGTCATATAGTAAGCATTAAAGTTGATAAACAAGGTCTAGACATATCAAACCATACAAATCATGTATCTACCCCTAACCCCTAAACTCCGTCTTATGAAGTCAAGCATGAAGAGAAGTGGTTTTGGGTTTCAAACATGGAAATTTCAAAATCCTCCCAAAAGCCCCTTTTCAAATATTTCAAACTTATTCAAATTTGGTTCAAATTTGAAAGACATACAAGTTATAGCACACATAGTGCATACATTTTCACAAAAACTGCACTAGATGCTAACCCTATAGCTTGAGGCCATTTGGATGAGGTCGAAAAAATTCTTGGATTAGAATCGTGTTGTTCGAACCCCGTAGTTGGATTTTTTTGAACCCTTGATCTGTAGAACTGGGCAAAACCCGAGTTTAGAGTGACTAAGAAGGATACATGCTTCCCTTTTCATTTTCATGTTTTAAACTTGTTTAAATTATCTTGGTCAAACCTAGGATTAGACAAGATTCAAATGGGCATCAAAATTGAAAAAAAATCAGCAAAAAGGAAAACCAAAGCAAATAGTTTTCTTATGTCATATAGTAAGCATTAAAGTTGATAAACAAGGTCTAGACATATTCAAACCAGACAAATCATGTAGCTATACCCCCTAACCCCTAAACTCTATCTTATGAAGTCAAGCATGTGAAGAGAAGTGGTTTTGGGTTTCAAACATGGAAATTTCAAAAACCTCCCAAAAGCTTCATTTTAGAGTGACTAAGAAGGATCCATGCTTCCCTTTTCATTTTCATGTTTTAAACTTGTTTAAATTATCTTGGTCGTCAAACCTAGGATTTGACAAGATTCAAATGGGCATCAAATTTGAAAAAAAATCAGAAAAAAGAAAAACCAAAGCAAATAGTTTTCTTATGTCATATAGTAAGCATTGAATTTGATAAACAAGGTCCATACATATTCAAACCACACAAATCATGTATCTATACCCCCTAAGCCCTAAATTAATTAACTATGTCTTATGAAGTCAAGCATGTGAAGAGAAGTGGTTTTGGGTTTCAAACATGGAAATTTCAAAAACCTCCCAAAAGCTTCATTTTAGAGTGACTAAGAAGGATCCATGCTTACATTTGCATTTTCATATTTTAAACTTGTTTAAATCATTATCAAACCTAGGATTTGACCAAGATACAAATGGGTGGGCACAAAATTCAAAAAAATCAGAAAAATGAAAAACAAAAGCACATAGTCTTCTTATATATGTCATATCGTAAGCATTCGAGTTGATAAACGAGGTCTAGGTATATCCAAACCAGACAAATCATGTATCTACCCCCGTCGATCTTATGAAGTCTAGCATGAAGAGAAGTCGTTTTGGGTTTCAAACATGGAAATTTCAAGAACATCCCAAAAGCTTCATTTTAGAGTGACTAAGAAGGATACATGCTTACCTTTTAATTTTCATGTTTTAAACTTGTTTAAATCTTGGTTGAACCTAGGATTTGACCAAGATTCAAATATATGGGAATAAAATTCAGAAAAAACAGAAAAATGAAAAACCAAAGCACATAGTCTTCTTATGTCTATAGTTAGCATTAAAGTTGATAAACAGGTCTAGACATATTCAAACTAGAAAATCATGTATATATCTACACCCCTAACCCTAAACTCTGTCTTATGAAGTCAAGCATGCATGAAGAGAAGTGGTTTTTTTGTTTCAAACATGGAAATTTCAAAAACCCTCCCAAGAGCTACATTTTGGGGTGACTAAGAAGGATAGATGCTTATTTTTTCATATTCATGATTTAAACTTGTTTAAACCATGGTCAAACCTAGGATTTGACCAAGATTCAAATGGGCATCAAAATTGAAAAAAAATCAGCAAAAATAAAAACCAAAGCAAATAGTTTTCTTATGTTATATAGTAAGCATTAAAGTTGATAAACAAGGTCTAGACATATTCAAACCAGACAAATCATGTATCTATACCCCTAACCCCTAAACTCTGTCTTATGAAGTCAAGCATGAAGAGAAGTGGTTTTGGGTTTCAAACATGGAAATTTCAAAAACCTCCCAAAAGCCCCTTTTCAAATATTTCAAACTTATTCAAATTTGGTTCAAATTTGAAAGACATACAAGTTATAGCACACATAGTGCATACATTTTCACACAAACTGCACTAGATGCTAACCCTATAATTTGAGGCCATTTGGATGAGGTCGAAAAAATTCTTGGATTAGAATCGTGTTGTTCGAACCCCGTAGTTGGATTTTTTTGAACCCTTGATCTGTAGAACTGGGCAAAACCCGAGTTTAACCTATTTAATTATAGATTCGTATATCGATTTTTCTACTACCTTTTTATTATTACTATGCAGCACATGGGTGTTTGCCCGTCGAGTGAAACACGGAGGAAGAGGGATCACTCGGAAGGAGAGAAGAAGGGAGAGCATTATGGTGTCTCCCCTTTTCGGGTGATGATGTTGACTTTTGTGCAGGGTTTGTCAGTGAGCGGAGGTGCGAGCGAGCGAGTCGAGCGAGGCCGAGAATGAGAGAGATTTGTTTTTTTTGTGAGAGGGACAACCGAAGGATCCAGAAGGACCCACAGACTTCCAATACGCATCCTGATGCGTCTTCTCTTGACAAAGAAGATGGCTGGGACTTTGCGTACCTACTGCACGTGACTTGTGCTCACTGAAGTGTGGGACCTCACGCGTGGGCACCACACGTAAGTGACAGACCTGTTGGTGTAAAAACTCGGTTGATTATAATAGTGCATTAGAACAAAGTTTCCTATGGATTCAAGGGTAGGAAATCCAAGTTAAATCATTTACGTGTTAAACTTGTCTAAATCTTGGTCAAACCTAGGATTTGACCAAGATTCAAATGGGCAGAAAAATAAAAAAACAGAAAAATGAAAAACAAAATCACATAGTCTTCTTATGTCATATAGTAAGCATTAAAATTGATAAACAAGGTCTAGACATATCAAACCATACAAATCATGTATCTACCCCCTAACCCCTAATCTCCGTCTTATGAAGTCAAGCATGAAGAGAAGTGGTTTTGGGTTTCAAACATGGAAATTTCAAAAACCTCCCAAAAACTTCATTTTAGAGTGACTAAGAAGGATACATGCTTCCCTTTTCATTTTCTTGTTTTAAACTTGTTTAAATTATCTTGGTCAAACCTAGGATTTGACAAGATTCAAAGATACATGCTTCCCTTTTCATTTGACATGAATCCTTGTGGCACGACCATGTTGGGGTCACTCCTGGCTGTCTACCCAGCCGAGCATGCGGGCTCTATTACCTTGTACGAATCCTCGTTTTAAACAAAGAAGTGAACAAACGCCCCCCCCCCGCGCCACGGACACACACACACACTTTCTCTCTCTCTCTCTCTCTCTCTCTCTCTCTCTCTCTCTCTCTCTCTCTCTCTCTCTCTCTCTCTAACCGGCTTTAGATATCGCATCATTTGTCTGTCAGACTCCATTGATTTGCCCCAAGTTCAACAAGGTCGCCCCCTTTTCCTCTGAGAGTCCATTGATTTTTATTTGCTGGTGTCACTTGTGCTAAACTGTCATTCCTTGTACTCCCTCCGATTCATATTATTTGATGGTAATATAGATGCATCTATACACATTATAGTTGTAGATACATCCATTTTACCATCAATTAATATTGATCGGAGTTGCAGCGTGGTATGAGGCCTGCCGCCTGCCACCGTCGGCGAGGTTCCAAGTAAACGGCGCCAGAAGAAGAGTAGCGCGGCTCCGGATTCAACCAACTGGCGGCGATGGACGGCACTATGGAAATAAACGCTACGAATTTGGAGGCCATCGCGTACAACATCGCTGGAACGGCGCAGGTCATGTGCTCCCACGACGGCTGCGGGGTCATCGTCAGCTACCACGAGTCCCTAAGCCACCAGATCGCGTGCCCGCACGGCCGGTGCAACTGCACGGAGCAGGGCTGCGACTTCGCCGCCCCACCGTCAGCGCTCCTCGTTCACCTCGCAGAGGCCCACTCGATTCAGGTGCACAGGTTAGAGTATGGCAAGTCCATAGAGTTCCGGGTGACCATGACGCACCCGTGCTCGCCGTGCAGGCTGCTCGTCGTCGAAGGGGATGACGGCTCCGTGTTCGTCCTGTACATCGACGCGCTCGGCCCGGCCATTGTCTTGTCTTTGGTATGCGTCAGTTCGGCCACATCCGTGTGGCCGCTCTACAGGGTGAAGATCTGGGCGCACGGCCCGCCGCCGTCCTCGAAATCGGACTGCAGGCGGGATGTCGTGAAGATGTCTGCCGATGCTTCTGGCAGCGCGTCGCCGGGCGCTGTCGTGTTTGAGGAGCTCACGTCGTTCCTCGTTGTGCCGGGGCCATACCTCGTTGGTGCTGGATCGTCCAAGGAGCTGCGTTTCTACATTCGCATATGCAAGCAGATGTAGCTACTGCTACTTTGCGTAGTTGAAAAAACTGTCAATTTGTCATGAGGAATGATAAATTTCGATGAAAAGTACTTGATTGTTCGTACGGCTGCTATTTTTTTATGGATTCTTCGTTTCATATTTGTGCTGAACTGTTTGTAGTAGTACTTATACTGTACTTAATAATAATGCAGCGTGGAAGTGAATACTCCTTTTTTTTGTGAATCGGAAGTGAATACTCCAACTATATGTAATTGTAACCCCTCCATCTGATTTATATAAAACTATGTGCACTTCCAGATCATTTCTCCTGTTTTTTAGATGTCCTTTCACTTACTATAAAAAACAAAGAAGCACTGCTGCTTTGATTCAAAGGAATGTGGAGAGTGTAGAAATAGGAAAGGTGTAGGATTGAAATTTTCCCATAGGAATCAAATCCAACATAATTCCTATGTCAATCCTATGAATCAAAGAAGCCCTAAGTGGTTACCGGTGCTTAATGCACAGTTCCAAAAAGTTCATCCCGCAGTCCAAATAACTAATAATCAGATGATGTCAATTTTTGTGTATGTAGTTGTGCCTATTACCATCACAAATATAGTCTCAAATAGTATGATGGTGGAGATACACATTTTTTAACTACCATGATTTTCGGTAAATGCTTAGTCAATTTTGACATAATTTGACTTTCTAAAAATAATATAAGCTAAGCTTTGAGATGGAGGTACTATATTGGGTTTTCCTCGTCTTAAGCAAAATCCCTTCCCATCCCCTTAAATAGAGTACTCCAGCCTCGAGGCTAGGAGATAAGAGAGGCCATCGATAGGCCACATACTCCTCGCGCGCTCGCAATGCTGGAAACTGTCACCGTTACCCTGAAGATGGACTCCACCGTGCTTCACTGCATTTTCTGCTCCCAGCCCCTCAAGCCCCCCGTCTTCAAGGTCGATCCCTTTCCCTCCCACACTCCATTGATGTTTCTTTTGTGGGTTCACTACTGCAAAAATGGCAATCCACGAACTTTGATTTGTGCAGTGCAAGGGTAATCATTTGGCCTGCGGCCGCTGCCTCAGCGAGCTTCCCGGGAACCGGTGCCATAGGTGCGTGGAACCCCGCGGCGGATTCGAGCACGACCCGGCAATGGACGCCGTCGTATCAGCGGCGACGGTTGAGTGCCCCCACAGCAGCTGCGGGAGCTTGGTGGCCTACCACCAGGTCCACGACCACAAGATTGCATGCCCGCACGCCCCTTGCGCTTGCACGGAGCCCGGCTGCGACTTCGCCGCCCCGCCAACAGCGCTCGTCGCCCACTTTGCAGCGGCCCACTCGATCCAAGTGCACAAGCTCCCGCCGTACAACACGACCAAAGTGTTCGAGGTGCTGGTGCCGGTGCCGGGTTCGCCGTGCCTGCGGATCATCGCCGAAGGGGAGGACGGCGCCGTGTTCGTCCTGATCATCGGCGTGCTCGGTTCGACTTCGACCACCATCGTGTCTACCGTGTGCGTTAGGGCGGCCGCGTGCGTGTGGCCTCTGTACACGGCAAAGATGTGGGCGAATGGGCCGGCGTCGTGCTCGTTGGCGCACTCGAGGAGCAGGGCGGACACCGTGAATGTGTCATTGGAGGCGTCGAGCTGCGCCTTGCCGGGCGACGTCGCGTTTGATGAACTCACGTCGTTCCTCTCGGTACCGCCGCTGTACCAGGTGCTTGGTGGACCTTCCAAGCTGCTGCGTTTCTACATTCGCATCGAGAAGGAGAACAATTAATCCTCAAAATAAGTACTCCTTATATAGAAAGGGACTAACTGTTTTTCGTCCTGCTAATGCAACCTTGAGGTGACCGGGACAACTTTGTACAAAGCATCGTGCTCATATAAATATACGTACTCTACAAAATCATCAGCAGTGGAGTACCTCGTAGGTGCCATGTCCATGGATCGACAAGACAAGACACATACATAGACTGGGTCACTGGGAGATGGATATTACTACTGGATAGCTGTCCTGACGTGATAGGATGCCTACATACACCCTACTCGGCAGGTGACGATACCTTCCCAACAAAGGTATCCAGTCCCATCCATTGATTATATTTTATTATGGACGGAGAGCATTCTACTACGTAGAAGAGATGTCATGTCTTGGGGCAGAGGTTCGGCTTAATCATGGTTTAGATGACTCTAATGTAGATGTATCTAGACATATTGTAACTATAGATACTTCCATTTTAGCATCAAGTAATGTGGATCGGAGGGAGTAATACTATAGTACAATATACTCAGTATAAGGTTAACTTTGGCACACGCTGGGACGCACATATTTGTTAGAAGTACACACATGCAAGACAGAGCACAGAGTAAAATAATTACTATTTACTTATGGGCAACCAAAAGCTTGTACGTGTCCACTCTATATATGGGCATGGACTACACTTATTGCTTGTGGACGAGGATAGCTGTTGTGGACAACACAGTGGATGCTGTTAGAGTGAAACGGCACACTTATTATGGATCGTAGGGAGTATGCAAGATAAAAAAAGATCTACCATACATATTAGTATTATTATCATCAGTTATGTACTCATGACACTGGGAGCATACACACACGATCGTACATACTACAGTAGTACTGTACTACTTTTAAAACTACTTGCAAGATAAAATATACTGTACTACTTATCACTGGGTGCATACACACACGATCGTATACATACTAGTACTGTACTACTTTTAACACTAGGCTATCCTTTTCAGTGGTCTTCCTCTTCAGCTTCCACAGCCTGTACCATGTTGCTCTTCTTCTTCTTCTTCTTCTTCTTCTTCTTACTCCCGCTGTCCTGGAATTCCGCCAATTTTTGTTGACCCTTCTCAAAGTTCACTATTCGCCTGTATACCTCATATGTCGCGTATGCGTCGATGCTTGCATACAGGATATGCTTCATGGACAAGGGCACCTGCTTCCACACCTTGTGTTCCTCTTTCGTAAGTTTTTTCATGATAGATTTGTACTGGCTGTCTATAATGGCCGCAGCATAGTAAGCCAACGAATCCTTATTGTTACTAGTGGAATCGGCAGGCTTCCACCTTTTCTGGATGTCCACGAAGTTCGCCACTGAGAGGTTGCAACGCCCAAGCCTGGTAATGTCGTTGCCGATGTCAACACCTGCAAATGTTATGTCAGGCCTGCCAAGAAAGTCAGCGAGTTTGGGGCAGGGCTGGTCGGCCGAGGAAATCTGGTACAGGAGGCAGTCTGTGCCCATGCACAACTGTATGAGGGCAGCCTTCTGTTCAGGCCCATAGGTGTACTCTACGTCTAGGCCAACAATTTTGTACGAGTCTTCTTTCTCCAGTATCAACTCGATTTTGTTGATGTGTTCCTCCACCTTAGACGCCATATTGGTATAGTTCGCCGTAATGGTGGTTGTTCCATGAGCGAGGAAAGTGTGTCCTTGGTAGAACGCTTCCATGGAGGGTAGCGAGAGAGGGGCACAGGCGAGAGTGTCAGGGAGAAGACGAAATGAGGAAGACGAAATGAGGAAGACGAATGTTAACCGCCACGCCAGGGCCTGGAAACCGCCCGTCGCTAGATGCATGCATTTGGACGGTTTTGAAGATGACGGGCCATAGGGCACGAATGCAGTTTCCCTGTTAAAATAATAATAACCGCCCACGTACTTAATTAATTGTATGCTTATTTGTTTCTCGAGAGGAGCCTAGTTTTTTTCTACGAAACTCTGAAGATCTATTAAAAATCATCAACATTAGTACAAAGAGATTCAAAATTAATATTACCTTCGTCTAAAAGGAGGTGTCTTAGTTTTGTCTAATACGGATGTATATAGACATATCTAAGTTGTAGAAATTACAAATATGTCTTCTTTGCACCACTTAGCTACCACTACAAAGTACAAACACTAACGCAAGGTAGATCAGCATCATGCAATGTAGACATTACAGTATTTTTGTACTACTGTACTTGTCTTCCCTGGTCTATGATTCAATATCTAGTATACTGTACTGCTTATACACCAGGGAGATTCAAAATACGAGTTGAGCGCCAAAACTCCCGCCTCCATACACATATTTCGAATTCCCTTTCGACCCTATTAGCAATGACGCAAAGGCAGACAAGTGAAGCCGGCGTTGGTTGGGGTCTCGTTCGTAATTTACACACCCCCTCTGATATATATAGTCTACCGCCTTCCATTCGTCTTCCCCATTTCCGCAAAAAATCTGTCGCAATACTCCAGGCCCATCATCTCTCACCTGCCGGACCACCGCACCGGAATATCCCAGCCGTACTTAGCCGGCATACCACCTCACCTACCTGAGGCCACCGACTCCCTCGTCCGCAGCACCAGATCCGCTTCACCAACGCCGCCGTGTACTGCATCGGATCTGCTTCACCGACTGCTTCATCCGCAGCACCAGATCCGCTTCACCAACGCCGCCGTGCACTGCACTATCTGAGTTCACCGACTCCCTCGTCTGCCGTACCTGATCCGCTTCACCAACGACGCCGTGCACTGCACCGGATCTGCTTCACCGACTCCCTCGTTTCAGATCTGCTTCCCCGAACCCATCATCGACCGCCCCAGATCTGCTTCCTCGACGCCGACGCCCACCGCAACCGCAGCACCCCCGCCGTCGTCGACGTGACCCGCAAGGATGCCGAGTATGACTACACGAAGCCGCCGTCGAGGTAACCAGACCCCCTCCCCCCTACACGTTTTGGTCTGTTACCATAGAAGGTTCAAGCATGTCTTGGTCAACTAGAATGTGTCCCATAGATCCAGCTCCGCCCCGCTCTCAATGCGCGTGGCAGATGGCAGGATCCTGCGCATTTGCCCATGCCACTCCTCGAGCTCTCTGTCTTGATGTGCTTCACACACAGGGCTTATAATACTAGGAAGCTTGTGCCTCACATACACTTACACACAGGGCTACTACTACTAGGAAGCTTTATTGGATATCTCAGTGGTACAAAGCTTACTTACATGGGACGGGTGATACTCTATTTAAATTTTTGTACATGACCCTTTAGATTGTTGCCATGTGCCAGAATCCAAACCCTATACCATACTTCTAGAATACTCTACAAACTCTAGATATTTCATACTACTCGTAAATATCTTACTCTAGAACATTCCCCATTCTACAGTTCTCTCTACATACCTTGGATACTTCATGACTAAGCTAGCTCCTTTACTAGCCAACCACATTGATAAGATTACTACTAACAATCCCCCCATAATCTTGTCATATAAACTATCTTTACTATTAAATTTAAAATAGGCCGCGGTGGTTGGTGATGGTACGTCAAACGTGTATACAACTCACCCCGAACATAAAAAGTAAGGTCAGCGTGACCGGCTCCATGAGGAGTTCTTATCAGGATTAGTTAGGTCACGACCAAAATCCAATCCGTAGCACTAGGTAGCAAAATCAGCATCCCTTTCCTAATTCTAATCGGTAAGACAAGCATAGATCGGTCCAGCCACACATCTTTTTTGTTCGCTCCCCTTTTTATTCTCTAAGGAACCCTCTCCTTAACGAGCGTAGATTGATGGAGATGGTTTTTGTACCGGTCAATCTTTATATCCTTTCTGGCATAGTTCTGTAAAAGATCGGCAGGTGATCCGTCCTTTCTCCTCTGCCGTAGTTCATCAACGCGTGTCCGGCAATCCCGGTTAGATCGACACAATCGGCAAAAAAGAAAAAGGCCAAAAGAGACCCATTGATTAGGCTCCTCTTGCCGTGCTACTTTAAATTTTCTAACTTTTCTTTCATTCGCAAACATACAGTGACAATCTATATGACTCTAGGTTTCTTTTCCTAATTTTTGCACGTGCATGCATTTTCCCTTTAAAATTCGTAGGACATACAAATCTCAACACTTATGCAACTAAAAATCCTTAAAAAAAACAAAGCTTTCATACCCTGCAGCTTTTAAGAGGTTAGTCACAAGAATCAACCACATGTTTTGGAGCGCAGTGACATTCTCCCTAAAAAAACCATGTTTCATGCGTGGGTGTTTCATTAATAAAGAGAAATATCTGTTCAGTTGGGGCCACGTTTCGACGTGTGTTCTCGACAAATCAGTTTCTCAGACAAAGTATCTTGAAGGTGTTCATAGAGATTGCATGTGCATTTGTGCGTTCGTAGGAGCGAGTATGCATTTAGTGAGCATTTATATTGTACCGTGTTTTGTTAAAAAAGATGGTGTAAAACGGGCACCTTTTACGATATACTCTCTCCGTCCCAAAATGTAAGGCGTCTAAGGATTGGTCAAAACTCAAAAGTCAAACCTTACGAACTTTGACCAAATATTTTAAAAAATATTTACATTTTCAATATCAAATTGACATATTAAGAAATTATACTTTAGGGTGACTCTATTGATAATGATTTAGTATTGTAAATATTTATATTTTTGTGTGTAAACTTGGTCAAACTTTAAAAACATTGACTTTTAACTAATCCTTAGACGCCTTATTTTTGGCACGGAGGGAGTATCATTCAATAAATACTATGAATTATTCGATCGTTTGTTCAAACATGTTAATTAGATCGGTCGATTGATCAACTCGGATCGGTCGATCGAGCATCAGAGTTGTCTCAGTGATGACAAAAAATAATGCACATTGTATGATACTGACGTACCACAGATTCTAAAGAAAAATGAGGACCATGTGGCCACACATCCTGGACATAGACATTGCGATTATATTCCATTTATTCTATATTTGGAGGGAGCCATCTTTCGTTATTAACCCGTTGCAACACACGGGTATTATGCTAGTATCCCCTAATCCAGATCACATGGACCATGCACTTCATCTTGTGATGGCATCACACCGACTCACGTCAAGCAACGACGCCGCACCTTGCTTGTTAGCCTGACACCGACTTCATTTTAGATATCATGTAGTACATGTCAAGTACCAAATCACTGAGAACCAACCTGTGGTTGGATGGTTAGGAGGGCAGTGGCACCCCCAGATTTAACGCTTTGGTGTCTCAAAAATGGAGGAATATTCTTCTGTGGGACGCGGCGTTCCCGATGACATTGTGGTGCTAGTGGTGACTTCGTCAATCTCAATACCCGTCGGAACAGTTTCTTGGATGCAGTTTCCTGAAGGTGCTCGAAGGGGTAGTGTGTGTGCCTGAGTGATGAGTGTATGTATGTACGTGTGAGCGTCTATGATTGTACTGTGTGTTGCAAAAAATAGTATTAATTTTGTCTTGTTCATACTAAGACTAGCAAAGCGTTCCCTGCTCTATAAACTCTCAAGAAACACCCCTATAATATCTATCTAGTTCGTCCTAATGTTAGAACAGTAATTGCATGCTATGTAATTCATCTATTTTTGTTAGGAAACCTACATGTTTGTTTGCTTTTCTTATTCTCAGGTGACAGGTTGTGTGCTGGGACCATAGCCGCCGTCTGTTTTGTTCGTTGCAAAATGTTGTTTTATATTCCGCCATTCTGTGCTCTTCTGTGTTCACAAGGTTTTACATTATAATTTCCATCTGTTTTGTTGTAAACAATGACGGTAAATGCCAATTACTATTTCCTTTCTGCTATCCTTTTGCCATCCTGTAGTACATGTGTGAACTCATTGCTCTGGTACATTTAAATTCTTCATTGTTTTTTTTCTTCAAGAGCTGCAACCCTAACTCTTTGCTGTAATTTCATGTTGCACTATCACATGGAACACAGCAAATCGTGGAGTGAATCACCCCTATAATCCAGTAAGTACCTTTCATTTTTGTATTGATATGCTTATCGTGCTGGAACCAGTTTGTGTTTAACACATTTACTCTCCATATAGATAGGATAACTGGTTTGAAATAAATCATGCTATTTGTATGACTGCACGTCTTCGTTCATTTTCCTGCTAGCTTCTCAAACTTGTTCTATTGCCTGTCTAATCTTTTTTTGTTTGATCGTGATTAAACCAATTTAATTGTTCTGCTTAACTTAAATGATCTGGCATTTTATTCCAGCCACATAATGTTTGATTGCTCATGCACTTCCTCATACTGTTATGTCTTCTGGATTTCTTCCATAATGATAAGAATGTTTTGCTTGGTGAATATGAGTCAGATGATGATTCAATTGGTTATTAGTCCTTGATTCATTGAGTTGACTGATGATTAAAACATATAAACCTTGCGACTATCTGGCATGCTTGTTGTGGGATATAATGAGCATATTTGTTTTTTGTAAGACTTTTTTCGGATTTCACTGTTGATTAATCCAATGCCACCTTCTGTAGTAGGAAATCCACCTTCAGTAGGTATCATAAATAAGATTTGTTGTTACTTTTTGGCTGACCCATCTTTTATTTTTAGGCACAAAATGGTTCATTTGTTTGTTTCTCCTTCCCTTATATTGCGCTCATGGGTTAAACATTGAAATAATATGTCAGTTTATATGAATCCCAGAATGGTTGCTGTCTAATCTGTCTTAATTGGTCCTGCTCGTTTATATTTGGCACCAAATGGATATATTTCTCTTTTATCTGAGGCATTCCCATGGCTGGCTGATGATTAAAATAATGAAATTTAGGGGGTTGGAGATTCTCCAACTGCACAATGTCTGGCTACCACTTTTGTGGAACTTAAGGGATCTGAAGCACCCCTTCCAAGTGTCAATTTTAATAGACAGCTGTTATGCAGTTTCCTGGCTTATTTTATTAGGCACAGACTGTCTAGTTACTTGATTTATTTTGTTCATATTTGCCATCCGGTTGCTCTGCCTGTTGCATTGGGGTTGATAGCTTGCTTTGTTATATTATGCCTTGTGCTTTGTGAAAATCTGCCATCTGTTTTGATGCTTTGCAAAAATCTGTGACAACTAATAGTATGGTTGTTTTCTCAAATTGTATGGTTCTGTAACTTGCACTGTCTTGTTTTCAGCCCCTGAATAGAGCAAGGAAGGCAGATGGCAGGGCATGTACATCAAGTGTCCAGGTCTTTCCACAGCACAGCCGTGACAATGCCAATTCATCTGATTGTCAGATGATAGCTACTGTCCCAGCCATTCCAGCGCAAACAATCGCTGCCTTTGCACACGAATCACTTGATATAATTCAGCAGCAAAGAGATGAAATAGATTCAAATATCATCATAACAGTCAATGAGATACATGAATTGAAAAATAGGCAAGCTTGGATTGAGCAGATCCTTAATAATCTACTCTGCAGATCTAATGGAAAGCCAGCTGTTACTTGCACTCCGATGAATTCTACCTAACAGAAATGCAGTTTTGCCGATGATGCCATTTGTATGGCTTGTATCATTTGAGTTATTTCGACTTGTTGTATTTGAGAATTTTTGCTGTTATTGTAATCCTTGAGCATTTTTTCCTGTTATTGCTATAGTTTGCAATCATTGTAACAAATTTTCAATGTAATGATTATTTTATCTTGCACTCGGCCTTAAACAGAACTACTAGTATGGTCTCACAATTTTTTTATCATTATACTATGCAAGATTTAGCGGTTGCCCCAAATTCAGAGCATCTCCACCGGCGGCCCGGCCTGATAGCGATTTGGGGGCCGGCGTCGTTTTATGGCTCGCACCGGTGCGCTCCAAACGGCGCCGGCCATTTTTCGAGCCCAGTAGAATCTCCGGCATCCCCGAGCCGGCCCCTTCGCCAGGGGCGCGAATCAGGCGCTCCGGGTGCCTCGCGGAACGACGGTTTTCGCTGGTGGAGGCGCCTTGTCAGCGAGAGGACGCGACGGTTCGCATCGACTGGCCACGACGCGGGAAGGTTGGTCGTCGGCGTTTAAATGGCCTCCCGCGCGGAAACCGAGGCAGCGACTGGCCACGAGGGCAGCGACTGGCCACGCGGCGTCCAGTCGCCGTAAATGTGGGTAGTTGCCACCGCTAGATATATAGGACGTACGCCGTCCACCACCGCCGCTCCATTCTCTACTCTCCACATCAAGATGCCGCGCCGTCTGAAGACCACCTACTCGATGCTTGGCCTCAACGGCCGCGCGCTGCCTCCACCACCACGGCAGCCGCAGCCGGAGCCGGAGCCGGAGCTGCAGGCCGACGACGAGCACA
Source organism: Lolium multiflorum (assembly GCA_030979885.1). NCBI lineage: Eukaryota > Viridiplantae > Streptophyta > Magnoliopsida > Poales > Poaceae > Lolium > Lolium multiflorum. The sequence continues at coordinate 115,385,796 of CM061747.1, read as the reverse complement.
GCTCCGACGAGGACGAGGACCCACGGTTCGAGTCCTGGCACGATGTCTACGTAGCAGAAGCGGAAGCAGAGGCGGCGGATCGAGGAGTCAGCGCAGTCGGGCGAGCCGCCGCAGGCCCCCACCGACCCGGAGCAGGCGGCGATCCTCGCGTCGCTGAACGCACAACGATACCAGCGGTTGAGGGAGGAGGAGCGCGAGTTCGTCAACGACGCGAACCTCGAGCACGTCCTCGAGATATCGCGCCAGCGAGCGGTCACGGAGGAGGCGGGACGCCGCCTCAAGGAGGCGGAGCGACAGAAGCTCGCAGAGCTCAACGCTCATCGCCACCAGGACGAGTTCGCTCGCCAGCAGGCGAGGCGCGCCGAGATCGAAGCTTCTCGGGAAAGGCTGGAAGCGCGGGGACAGCGCCGCCGGCCGCCATGCTCCACCGCCAGATGCGCGAAGCAACGAAGGAGAAGCGGGCACGAAAGCAGGCGGCAATGGCTAAGAACAACGACGAGGCAGTGCCGTCGAGCGCCCCAACCGACGGCCCGTAGACCAGGATTAAGTTTAAGTTTAGTTATGTTTAAAGTCGAGCTACTTTGGTATAAATTTCGTATGATTTTGGGTTTTTAAATGTCAATTTTAATTTTAAAATGGCTGCCGTTTGGGGCCGCTGGTGTGGTGTGGGAGCAGCATCCCCAAATAGAGGATCATGGTAACAGAAATTGTCAACGTGATGATGATTTGATGTTGCACTCGACCTTGAACATAAGTACTAGTACGGTCTCACAATTTTTTTAATCATTATACTTTGCAACATTTAGCGCGGATGCGCCAAATTCAGAGATAGATCATGATCATGGTAACAAATTTTCAACGTGATGATGATTTGATGTTGCACTCGGGCTTGAACAGAAGTACTACTACTGTCTCACAAATTCTTTATCATTATACTTTGCGAGATTTAGCGGATGCGCCAAATTCAGAGATAGATCATGATCATGGTAACACACTTTTCAATGTAATGATGATTTGATGTTGCACTCGACCTTGAACATAAGTCCTAGTACGGTCTCACAATTTTGTATCATTATACTTTGCAAGTTTTAGCGGATGCGCCCATTTTCAGAGGTAGATCATGATCATGGTAACAAATTTTAAACGTGATGATGATTTGATGTTGCACTCGACCATGAACAGAAGTACTACTACTGTCTCACAATTTCTTTATCATTATAGTTTGCCAGATTTAGCGGATGCGCCAAATTTAGAGATAGATCATGATCATGGTAACAAATTTTCAACGTGATGATGATTTGATGTTGCACTCGGGCTTGAACAGAAGTACTAGTACGGTCACTAATTTTTTTAGCATTATACTTTGCAACGAATGCACCAATTTCAGGTGCATGTCACCAGATCTGTGTCCGATGATGATCATGGTAGTAACCGATGTTCAACTTGATGATGATTTGATTTTACAGTCGGCCTTGAACAGAGGTACTAGTACGGTCTCACAATTTTTTATCATTATACTTGTACCTTAGCGAAATTCAAAATCTCATAGCGGCAAAACTTCCCGCCCACAAAATACAAAAATTTCACACGCTTCCAAATTCCGATTCTACCCCTGTGGAGATGACAGCAAAGTCGGTTGGTGGGGGGGTCTGCCCGTCATTTTTTGGATCACCACCTCCCTAGCCCCGGATACCCTCCCAAAAAAATTCATTTCCCTCAGTCTCTCATCTGAGACCACCCACCGGAACTTCTCAAGTCCCTCTCTCTACCACCTCCACGACCACCGCACCGGAACATCCCCGCCGGACTTCCCTGGCCTACCCGAGCCCTCGCGATCCTCGTCATCCGGCTGCCTGCCGGAGCCGCTTCATCGACGCCGTCATCAACCGGACCGGATCATCCCCGCCGAACCTCGAAACCATATGCTCATCCAGCAGTCTACCGCAGTCGCTTCAGCTGCGGCATCGTCCACCCCACCGGAGCCGCTTCGCCGGATCCGTCGTCCACCGCATCGGATCTTGCTCACCGACACCGCTGTGCATGAACCGGATCTGCTTCACCGGCGCCGTGCATGATCTAAACTCTTCTACTGTCGCTTTTCTATTGCTTGCCTGCAAGTTCTTGTTTAATCTTGGGGGAACCTGTTTGTGCTAACGACGCGCCGTTACGTTTTTGCAGATGAGATGAGTAATCATGAAGTGTAATGGCCGTCTCTCCAACCCCAAGTAGCACATGTAGCGTACTTCATCACCGGATCTATCAACCCCAGGAAGATCTGCTGTGACTCCCACAGAGTGCTTCTCCTAATGTAAGTCCCTTGTTTTAGCGCCATGTTCTGGGTTCAGATGCTTGTTTGTCTGAAGCTCTTTTAGTTCATTCCTAGCTATGACCGTAACACGTTGCTATTTTCTACTTCATTGCTAACTTTAAGCGATTGAACATTTTGGTTTGCATTCCCTGCTCTGTAGATGTAGCCATCATAACTTCTATCTTGCTCAGTCGTTGTTACAAAAATTATACTGTAGGTATTATAGTAACATCCTGCTATTATTTAGTTCATGGCCAATTTTAAGTAATTGCACATGTTGGTTCGCATTCCCTGCTCTATAGCTTTTGGCATCGTAACTTCTATATTTGGTTTACATTCCCTGCTCTGTAGATCTAGCCATCATAACTTTATCTTGCTCAGTCGTTGTTACAAAAATTATGGCCTGCTACTATGTTGTTTGTGCCAATTTTTTACTCCATGAACATGTTGGCTTGCATTCCCTGTACTACAGGTGATGCCATTGTTTTGTATCTAGTTCATTGTAAGCTAACAAAGTAAGGACTTAGTTTGGCATGCTATCACTCTGCTATCTAGCCTGTAGTACAAATAAACTTGTCATACTACTAGATAATAATTTTGCGTGCCATCTTGTTCTTCAAAAGCTGCATTATTGACTTGTTTCTCTGACTTGGCATGACGCTCACATATGGAAAGCTGAACATATTGGTTTGCATTCCCTCTTATACAAGTTCACAGGTGATCCCACTATATTCTGTATCTGGTCCATCCTAAGCTCCAGCGTTAACTATCCTCCATGTGTTGCTCATTACAAGTTTATATCCCGAAACATCTTGATTTGCATCCCCTTCACTATAAGTTCAGGAGTATTATTTAGTTCACGGCCAAAATGAAGTAATTGCACTTGGCACATGTTGGTTCACATTCCCTCCTCTTTAGCTTTTGCCATCGTAACTTCTATTTTTGGTTTACATTCCCTGCTCTGTAGATGTAGCCATCATAACTTCATCTTGCTCAGTCGTTGTTACAAAATTTATAGCCTGCTACTATGTTGTTCATGCCAATTTTGTACTCCCTGAACATGTTGGTTTGCATGGGACTCGACAGTAGTAAGTCTGCTGTTTCATTCTAACATGCTCTGTTATATTGGTTGTTGGTATGCGGCATGCACTCTTTGTTTGCTTATTGTGCGCATTACAATGATCTTGTTATAACGACGAAATGATGAGTTCCAAATTCTTTGGCAAACAATATTGTAGTGTCTTTGCCTTTCCATTGTTGCTGTCTTAACTTGTAATGTCTTTGTTTCAGATATAGGTGCTGCATGGACAACTTAAAAGATTGCCGGATCGCTTCATTGTATTGCTAGGTTTAATTACCATTCAATTTCTCTGGGTTCTGTAATATTTTTTCAATGCCTTGCAGCTGATGTAATATTTAGTTAGTTTTTATAGTTCTTTCGCGCATTTTTTCTTTGGTGCTTGTGGTAAGTGAGGCTATCCGACAGAAATCAACTAAATCACGAATTCCCATCCCTTAAACGGCCCAATTAAGCGAAATCACATATGTGCCTGCCCGCAAAATCCTAAAGCGCATATTATGCCGGCATATAAACAACAACTAAACGGGCTGGCCCACTTACTTCTTGGGCCAGCCCATTTGATTTACGGTGGACCCCACACTAATTGGGCTGGCCCACTTGCTTTAAGGTGGACCCCACCAACTACTGGGCCGGCCCACTAATTAGTTGGGCCAGCCCATTTGCTTTTTTGGAGGACCCCACATAATAAATGGGCCGGCCCTTTAAGAGGAAAGTGGGACCCACCTGTGTTTTTGGCCCGCCCACTATCTTGTTGGGCCGGCCCACTTGCTATATTGTGGACCCCACATACTAGTTGGGCCGGCTAACGAAAAGGGGCCCCTGTGCTTATGGCCACTATCTTGTTGGGCCGGCCACTTGCTCTATGGTGGTCCCACATGGTAAATGGGCCGGCCCTTTAAGTGGAAGGTGGGACCCACTGTGTTTTTGGCCCCCACTATCTTGTTGGTGCCCACTTTCTATATGGTGGACCCCACATACCAAATGGTCGCCCATTAACGGAATGTGGGACCCACTGTGTTTTGGCCCGGCCACTATCTTGGTGGGCGCCCACTGCTATATGGTGGGCCCCACATACTAAATGGGCCGCCCTTTAACGGAAAGTGGGACCCACTGTGTTTTGGCCGCCCACTATTTTGTTGGGCCACTTGCTATATGGTGGACCCCACAAACTAAATGGGCCGATCCTTTAACTGGAAAGTGGGACCCACCTGTGTTTTTGGCCGGCCCACTAGCTTGTTGGGCGGCCCACTTGCTATACGGTGGACCCCACACACTAAATGGGCCGGCCTTTTAACAGGAAAGTGGGACCCACCTGTGTTTTTGGCCGGCCCACTTGCTTCTTGGGCCGACCCGATTCTTGTAAGGTGGACCCCACATGTTAAATGGGCCGGCCCATTTAAGTTTTGACCAGTCAACCTTAGAGGTTAGGCCCGGCCCACTTAACTAATGGACCAGCCCAGCTATATAGTTGACCGGTCAAACTATGTCATCTGGCCCGGCCCGCTTAAGACGTGGCAGGCCTCGTGTGGGCCTACCATCTACCACGGGGTTTCAGCCGGTTAACGCCGTTAACTGGCGTTAACGGCGTCGCCACGTGTCGTTTGCATGACGTCAGCAGTCAACGGGCTCCCAAAACACTTCCGCAACGGTCCGATTTTCCGTGGCGGAAGGGCGCCCAAGCGCGACGGACCGAAAAAATCGTCGTTGGACTTTGCCTGACGCAGTTTCGACAACAGAACCCATATCGTCGGGTTAGGCCCATAGGCGACGAAAAATGCCCCTTAGTTGACGATTTTGGGACGTTGTCTATCAGAACTTTTCTTGTAGTGCTTTGAAAATGTTGCGGAACCTTGGCTCATGGGACCCGCATGTCATCCTCTATGTACTATAAAAGTTTCTTTTCTTGGATTTTTTTCACCCTCTGATCTTTAGCTATTTCCATTTTCTTTTGATCCCCTGCCGCCTTGGAAACGTTGAGTAAGCTGCTGACTGATGGGACCCGCATGTCATCCTCTATGTACAATCAAGTCTCTTTTCTTGGATTTTTTTCCCTCTTATTTTTGGTCACTTGCCTTTTTCTTTCGATCTCATGCAGCCTCTGAAACGTTGAGGAAGCTGCTGGCTCATGGGACCCACATGTCATCCTCTATACTATAAAAGTTTCTTTTCTTGGATTTTTTTTCACCCTCTTATTTTTGGCTATTTCCTTTTTTCTTTTGATCCCCTGCCGCCTTGGAAACATTGATTAAGCTGCTGACACATGGGGCCCGCATGTCATCCTCTATGTACAATCAACTTGCAAGATCTTGGAGCGAAAGAGCTTGTATAAGTGGGACCCATATGTCATCCTCTATGTACAATAAAAGTTACTTTTCTTGGATTATTTTTTGCTCCTGATATTTGGTCAGTTTCCTTTTTCTTTTGATCTCATGCCGCCTCTGAAACGTTGAGTAAGGTGCTGGCTCATGGGACCCGCATGTCATCCTCTATGTACAATAAAGTTTCTTTTCTTAGATTTTTTTACCCCCTGATTTTTGCTAACTTGCCTTTTTCTTTTCGATCATATGCCGCCTTTGAAATTGAGGTCGCCGCTGGCTCATGGGTCCCACATGTCAGCCTCTATGGACAACAAACCTTTCCTTTGTTGGATTTATTTTTTACCCCTAATTTCTGGCTATTTGCCTTTTTTTTACACACTGGGACTGTACAATAAAGTTTCATTTCTTAGATTTTTTTTACCCACTGATTTTTGCTAACTTGCCTTTTTCTTTTCGATCATATGCCGCCTTTGAAATTGAGGTCGCCGCTGGCTCATGGGTCCCACATGTCAGCCTCTATGAACAATAAACCTTTCCTTTGTTGGATTTATTTTTTACCCCTAATTTCTGGCTATTTGCCTTTTTCTTTTGATCCCCTGCGGCCTTTGAAACGATGAGGACGCTGCTGGCAGGTCGGTCCCACATGTCATCCTCTATTAAGAATAAAAGTTTCCTTTTTGGATTTATTTTTTACCCCTAATTTCTGGCTATTTGCCTTTTTCTTCTGATCCCTGCCGACTTCGAAATGATGAGGATGCAGCTGGCAGATCGGTCCCACATGTCAGCCTCTATGAACTATAAATGTTTCCTTTGTAGGATTTATTTTTTACCCCTATTTTCGGGCTACTTGCCTTTTTCTTTGAAACGTTGAGGACGCTACTGTCTCATGGGTCCCACATGGCATCCTCTCTGAACGATAAACCTTCATTTCTTGTTAACGACAGGTTTATCAGTATTATTTTCGCAGACTAATACAAGCTCTTTCGCTCCAAGATCTTGCAAGTTAATAGAATAAATCATGGAATTATTAGGATATGTTTTAAATTTCAAATCCACTTTATGAATTTTTGAAAATACCGTGATCTATGTGGGTATGGAGCGATCAAGGATTTTCATATTGGCCATGAGCAGTTTCAAAAATTGCAACCCAATAATTCAAAATAAATACAAACAACTTTTATGTAGAATCTCCGTGTTTTTGTTTTTTGCCAATCATAGGATCTGTGGTTCTTTAGAAAAGGGCCAACATTGCATGAGCAGAAAGGCCCATTTGTAGTTATTGGGCTTCGACAGCCGGAGCAAGTAGGCCTATAGCAAATACCTTGTAGATGGCCGTTGGAACCCAAAAGTATTTGTTGCCTAGACTTAGATGCCAAACTCAGCCTTATTGACATGAACCTTGCTATGCACACGACAATTTCAGTCCGATCCGTGTACGAAACACAAGATCCAACCCTTCGTGTGAGGAAGCAGGTGGCAGCACACCTCCAGATGCTCAATCGTACATACGCATATCATATAGGAGTTGTCGTATGTACATCAGTTCCGTATTGACATGTTTTTTTCTTTGGTTCACATGTGGGGTCCGCACAGTCACCTAGGTCGCACATCTACTTCCTTGCTCGTAGTTGATGCATGTTCGGTTTGGGGATGGGGTGGAACCGAACACACCCCCGTGCCAGTGGATGTACTTTACCCTTTAGCGGCGAAAAAAATAGGAATGGTCCTCTCATGACTATGATCAACAAGAGGTGGCTATATTATAAAGGACGTACACACATTGTAATTATAGTGCTGAAATAAAGTCAATCCTAAAACAGCCATGCATGGGTTATAATATGAAGGCAACACGAAATACAAAAGCAGGGCAGTGTTCAAATAAACTGATTCAAACTAGTACATACTAAAAACAGTGTACTACTTCTCAACACTTCAAGCATAATAAAAAAGTGTCACTGTTTTTTTAAAGGTAACACCGAACGGGCAATGTTTAAAGCAGGCTTAAACCACATAGCCGCTTGTCGGACACTATCCCAACCATCCTTGGGAAGGCTGATAACTCCCACAGTCTCACCTTCATCTGGCTGGAGGTTGCAGCGCAAAATTTTAGGGTATTGATTATAACGAATATTCCGGTATGCTGTGTAGACGCAGTTTTTCCTCATGAATGGAACCAATGTGCCATCAGGAGCTTTGGATTCACGCTTCTTCAGGTTGGCAATGATTGGGTAATTGAGTCCGAGGAACAGAGAGTGGTCGCTGAGGCTGTTAACCTGCCTCCAAAGAAAGTCCCCTGCACGTGCAGTAGATAAGGGATCCAGCTCAAAGACGTAGGTGGCAACAGGAGGATACTGCCGTAGCTGAAGCCCATTAGCAGCATAGGGAATGTCAGGAGGTACTTCAGCATTGGCAATCCCAATCTTGTTTACTGTAAGGATGATCATCAATCGCTTGCCATCAGCAGATGGAGCGAGGAACCACGCGTACTGCTGATCATCCACCACCGGTGGCGGGATTACAAACGGGAGCATCAGGTTTTCTGCAATATTAGAAATGGAGACGAATAGGGTGTTACTGGCAACCATATTCAAACAGCAGCATTGTTCATCGTTCATGCTCACAGTATAAATACGACTATGTAAGCTAAGGACATTGGTCATTCATGTGTTCAAATCAAGTGTCCAATATATCAGTTATACTGCATCCATCCCACGAAACTAGTCTAAACTTCGCCAAAACTAGACACTAGTTAGTGTATACACAGTTATATACTACCTCTGTCCCACCGAAAGTGTCTGAGATTTGTCCAAATTCAGATGTATCTAGACAGTGAAAGCATATAGATACATTCAAATTTTGACAAATATATATCATCTTAAGTTTAAGTCCTGTGTTGTAGTTAATTCCCTTTGTCTTAAGTGATCTATTAGAGAGCTTCCCTGTGACCACCCGAAGGGTAAGAAATGTTTAACTGTATAAGTGGATTGCCTAGACCTTTCCATCAGTTCGGACTTTTGGTTGCGTTGGCTAGTCCATGAAGCTTGACATGGTGTCAGAGCCAGGGTCTCGAGTTCGAGTCCTGGCTTTCGCAATTTATCCTAAAATTGTTGTTGCCCCCTCGGAGTCCACTTATATGCCTCTTGAGCTATACCTCTGAGTCTTTCCACATGTTGACTTGTCTCCCATCACACGTGACGGGGGGTGTTGAATTGTATAAGTGGATTGCCGCCCTTGCGATCAGTTCGGACTTTTGGTTGTGTTGGTAGTGCATGAAGCTTGACAAGAAAGAAATGCTCTTTATAGCTAACCCCAAGTCTGGTAACATTTGCAAAATAGGTATCAGATGCAGCTATCCATTCAGTAGAAGAATTTGCATTTTAGAGTTGAAGGTTCATAATCTCTTCTCTACTATTGATAGTAAAGGGTACACATGGTATTTGTTTACCTCATTTTCGCGTTCTAAAAAAGGTACGCTATATGGTTGTGCTAAGTTAAACTGATTTAAGTCTGTTCAAGTTTATCGAAAATTATACTACCAACATCTAAAACATCAATATAGGTTCATATATTACAAAAGATATTTAGATTTTCTTTTCTCGAACACATGCCTAGTCGTGCATCATTATATATTAGAGCATACAGGGTTGTAGCAAGGCTACGAAAAACTGAGAAAGCAAAAAGAAAGAACTATACAGGGGACTAGAGGCAGCTAACTTTGTTAGGCCTGCAGGTGCTAAATCTTATATATATATGAGGTTGTAGATATTAATCGTAAACTTACTCAAACTTAAATATCACTGAATTAGGAAAAAGATAACCTGAGTTATTTTGAATGAGGGGACGTCACAATCACTAATGAAAGATAATTGTGGGAAACTGAAATCTATTCAAGAAAATGGGAGAAAAAATGTATCAAAAACAAAATTAATTATACCATTCTGCAGATTGTTCACCGATATAAACAAAGAACTGTTTGATCTGCATGTAGGTACATCCAATCAAGGCTTTTTCCCCGATCTCTAGAAAATATAAGCTACGCATGTAATTACAAACGATTTTCTTCTATTTTTCTGTTTCTACGTTAACATTTGAGATACTTGTTAATTACATCCATATTCTGCAGTTGCATAGAGTTACTAATTCAGGAATGCATTCACATACGGAGTATACTATGTTTGCTGATGACTGACTAGTACTAATTCATTGCAAGCAACGGTTCATTCATATTCAGATAAAGGATGTGATCGTTAAGTCATATACTTATGAAAGTCCTTATGCATCTCTCTGATGCAGATGGCGGGGGTCTCTCGTCCTCCTTTTGGAGGCAAAATCAATTAGTTATATATGAAACAATGGGTGTAAAAGGTTATCAAAAAGGGTGCCTTCATAGTGCCACGTTATCTTTTGAGATACTGGTTAATTACACCCATATTCTGCAGTGGCGTAGAGTTACTAATTCAGGAATGCAATCACATACTGAGCATACTATGTTTGTTGGTGACTAATTAGTACTACTAATTCATTGCAAGCAACGGTTCATTCATATTCAGCAAAAGGGGGTGTGATCATTAAGTCATATAAGAAAGGTAAAATATAAACAAGGTAGTTCATGAATAACTTCATTGGTTAAGGCAGTGTATCATGCAATGCAACATAAGGACTGAAAAAATACCATTTGCGGTGTCCCAGAAGTACGTGGAGCCGTCAGTTTCGTCCACCGCAAAAACGTGGCCACGGAGTTCAATGGCATCACAGTAATTTGGATAATCAGGTGCAGGTGTAAGGGCCTCCAGCATTCTCCAGTCGCCACCCCCTTCAAGGTAGAAAATCGTTTTGTCGAACAAGGCGATGAGCTTGTAATCTGCGTACCTCCCACCTTTTGTGGGCACTTGGCAGATTACAATCTTCAACAAATAAATTTCTGGACGCCAGTTAAAAGAGTATGCAGGTCGAGATGAAACAATACTATGACGAATCTTCGAATCAGGTAGGGATGGAAGGGGGATATGTCGCTCGGTGTAGACGTTCACGAGGCACCACTCATGATGATCGGCGGCGGCGATCCAGTCGCCGTTCGCGCCAAGCCATTTTCTGTCGTGCATGAACGGCAGGGCGACAGAACGGCGAGGATGGTCGAGGGGCACCAGGTCGTACACGGTATCATGCAGACGAGATGCTCTCGCCACGTCCCAGTGTTCATCGAACCAATAAGCAGGCGGAGGCATCAGCAGGCAGGGTTCATCCCAATGGTGCATCTTACCTTCATCCTTGCTGATCATGTCGTAGAGCTCCCTGGAACATGCAGCAAGTCGGACGGTGTAGGTAACGTCCAGATGCGCAGCGATGAGGTCGATGTTGTCGCCGGTGAGAGCCTCCAAGTGGCCGTCCCCGCCGCCCCGGCAAAGCCTAGAATAATCCATCACGTGAAGATGGATTTAGGTGGATGGCGGATGCAACTGCGCTTGGGGTTTTCGGAGGAGAGGGCGAGCGCTATGGAAGGAACGATGCGGCGCGCGGCCGGCCGGGGTAAGGAGAGAAAGGTATACGGAGTAGTACTAGTGATCCGGCGTGGTGGGGATCGAGATCCTGCGCGTGCGCGTGATTCTGGGAGGGTGAAGAAGAAGATTTTTTTTTTGTAACGGGGTGAAGAAGAAGATGATAGACATGCAAGGGGCAAAAACTAGGTAGTACTCTAGGCTGCTGCTGCGACTGGGCGCCGATTTGACTGTTGGTAGACTAGCACGCCACCCATCTATAAATTTGCGACGACGTTTGGTGCAGTGATGTCTCGTCACATCAGGTTGACCAGAGAGGGCTTTTTTTTACAGTTTCCATTTCGATATATTTTTCGCCAATAATCGTAGTTCTCTACATGCCAGAGACACGTACCTTAACACGTGGGCAGCATGCAACCGCGCGAGCACCAAAATGGAATGAGAAATGTTTTAGAGCAGAACTTCATTTTCAATGCCTTTCCTAGCTTGGTTTGGAAACCGGACAGAGCTTCAGTGACTTGATGCTTCCAAGATACATTGTGACTGTGTCCCACCATCTACCATCCATTTGAGATCCAACGTTCCAAACTATCTCTTATTTCGAAGCTAAAAAAGAAAAACTATTCAGAAAATTTTGAAAAAAAATCCAGTAATATGTAGATTCCTTGTTTTAAAATCTATGAATATTTCATCCCATTCGGATGACTAGCTTGTGATTAAATAGATTCTTACGTACTCGAGCACTAGTTTAAACTAAATATATATTTGCTCACAAACCTATGATTCAAATCGAATGAAACTTCACCAAAATATAAATCGAAATATGCATGATTTACTGGAAGTTTTTCAAAATTTTCATGGTCCATGGGGTCCTCCAAAGTGCAAGCTTTTTTTTTCTTGGTTGGTACTTCAAAACCGAGTTTGGATGGTGGCAAGACTTGCACAAAGAGGATGTCAAAATTTTGGCCTTTGTGAACTTTGCAATCAACATCAAGTGTCGGACTCTCGAGAAAAAAATATGAGTTGGCGCCCACCTTTCTTTCAACCGTTGGTTCTCAATCCGAGGGTGGTCCAACTAGCTAACAAAATTGGCTTGGTATTCATGGTCTTGAACCAACGATTTGGAATGGCTTTCAATCGGTATGAGAGGTGATGTATGGAGGAGATTCATACGAGAGGGCAATAAAGAAATGTTTTGTCATCCTCGCAAAGCTAGTCTATTTGGAAAGAAATGAATAATTGGTTTTTCGCAACATTGCATGATACTAATTCATGATACTATGCATTGAAGGTGTTGTATCATAGACTAGTATACTTCCCATTGTGACTAGTCTAAGTGCTTTTGCACCATGAACACTAGCTATGCACAGACCTCAAAAAACACTTCTCCATCATTCTACTATTCACACTTTCTTTTTCTAATAGAACTATGTACCATTGTTTTTAATATAATCTTGTGTCGAGAGTATATATTTCTAAAATAGTCATTTATGTTTCGCATAAGCTCAAAGAGGGGTACTTACTTATGAGAGATATCTTTCAACTAATACGTTGTAGGAGTACTTTAATTATGTGAGCTATAGTGTGAAATGCTTACTAGAACGAGTACAAAAGGTGTTTGATAACATTACAGGCCACACGCCCAGTGTAGCGTGCATTGTAGGAGCATTACATCAATTTAACAACTACGGAGGAGTAGCCTAGGTAGAGATAACATGCAAAGGAAATAGTTCAACAGATAGTACAACACAACTACGGAAAGGGAGTAGCCTAGGTAGAGATAAACATGCAAATGAAATAGTTCAACAGATACAAATCTTGCATTACAACACGAGTATTACATAAAGTACATCAGCCCTTCTTTCTGGACCTGTGACGCGAAGGCAGGTTCCATTGCCGGGCGTTGGCGAAGCTTGGGATGAGCCACAACGGAACCTGCCGCCATGTCCATCTAATGTTGGTTTGGAAACCAACAGTACAGTCTTCAGAATTCAAACTGAAGCGGCAAATTTCTGGAGAAGGAGGATATGCAAGGCCTACTGCATGGTGCGATGTGTAAACAGAGTTGCTTCTCGCCATATTTGGACGGTCATGTTCTGCCCCGTCTTCTACTGGAATGATAATCGGATAGTTCACTCCAAGGAAGAGAGAATATGATCCAAGGGAAATAATCCTCCTCCATGGCCTCGGTGGCATCAACTGACTGGTGTCCATGCTGTACACCTCGCAGCCAAGTAAACCCTTACCATACCCGCGAATAGTGCGACCATGACGACCCTCAGAGGTAGCAGCAGCAGGTAAAATCCGAACCAGTCCAGTATAATCCCGCCCGTCAGTAACGCCCCAGGTATGGACCAGAAAAAGTCTAGAACCATCAGGAGATCGTGCTAACCACCAGGAGCCAAGATTGTACCGACCTTGTTCATCAAGTTCTGGCGGAATAGGTGCCGTGCTGATCAACAAAGGACCTTGCAAAGGAAAGCACAGCTTGAAGTCAGTTCAGCAAAACTTGATTAGTTCATTACATACATGAATAATGATGTAGCTAAAATACTGCCTCCGATCCAAATTAATTGACTCAACTGGATGTGTCTAGCTAGATATGCACAAATTAATTGACTCAAGTTTGTCTAGCTAGATGCACTGGCTAGACAAAGCTGAGTCAATTTGATTTGGATCGGAGGGAGTACTTTATTTTGACTCAAAGGCATATCGCTGCTGATTTTGATTGAATATAGAGGGGGAAAGGTACAGGCATGACACGAAAACTGCACAACAAAAAGAAAAAGGCTAAAGCTAAATCTGAAACTAGCAGGTAATAGCGAAAACACATCATATGAGATGAGAAAAATTACCCCAAGAAAGTTGATTCCATGCATAAACTTCGCCTGTCTGAGTTACAGCAAATACAATACCCTTGTGGATGATTGCATCGGAGTAGCCGTACGCTAAGAACTGGTTGTCAAGAACTGTCCATCTGCTAGAAGCACAGTGAAGGACTGCAATTGCCGCGTTGAAGATGGCAAGAACAGAGAAACTAGTATAATTTGAAGCAGCTGTTGGAACTCGGCAAATAGCTATCTTCAGCAGTTGAAGATGTTGATCATTAGACTCGAACACAAGTTTATCCGGGGTGGATTTAAACTCACTTATTGGTGGTAGAGGAATCCGGCGACCAGTGTACACATTGACAAGCTCCCAATTCCAGGGGAAGCCAAGAAGGGCGATCCAATCTCCATTCGCGCCTGCCCACATGCCCGTACCACCATCTGGAATCACGGCATCGGAAGAGATCCTGTCCAGCGGCGTCAGTTGGCACAAGGTACCCTTGCGATCTTTTGCATCATGCTGCTTGTCCTTCTGCGCACCCTCCTGCTTGAACTTGTGGACGCGGGAGAAGGGATTGTGCGCGGGCGGTACCTCAGTTTGGTGAGTATGAAGAACACAGGGCATGCCAAACGGCTGAGATGCAGGCAGAGCTACACTTTGTGTTGCTGAATCATGATAAAACTTGCATGAACCGACGAGGCTCGCGGCGGTGATGACATCGCATCGGGATGCGATTTCTTCAAGGGGGCCATCAGGAAACACCCAAGAACTGCCACTCTCATTGATCGATCTCGCCATTGGAAGGATGCGGTCAAGTGGGTGTGGGGGTGTGGGAGTGGGACGCTGGCGTTTGGGTATGAGGTATTGGAGGACAGTGCGAGCGGCAGCTGGTAGAGCGATATGGATAAAAGTCCACAACTCCTACTAGTACCATCAAACAGGTGGCTCGAGATGATCCGAAAAAGGCATGGCGGCGGTGGTGCAGGGGCTGCTGGTGTAGGCGGGGTCGCCAGAGAAGATGGAGATGAAGAAGACGGAGAAGCAGGCAAAAAAAACAATTTGAATTGAAATCAATAATACGAGTACTACGGGCGTGCCTTCTCTCTCTGGTCTCTGCTGCACTACTGCACCTGTCGTGAAGGCGTGTGACCCGAGAAGAAGCTAATGTACTGTATACTGTCCTTGCACGCCGTGGAGCTGTATTTTGTCTCATCAAATCAGCTCTGGACAGTTTCAGCAGAGAAAAGATCCTTTGCCATCATCATGATATATTACCACGGGCCCACGGCAGTGCACATTCATCTTGGAGGCCTCTTCATCTTGTACTACCATATACTGTACTGCTCTATATGTTGCACAAACCACCACTTGGACATTTTTTTTGCAGTTTCCACCATGTGGTGGTCTAATATGTTGCAAATTTCACCACTTGGTTATCTAATCAGCTAGTTAGTCATGTTGATAGCAAAATCGACAAGTGGGTTCAACATGTCAATGCTCCAATTAATGTTTTAGAAAAAATAAATTTTTCAAAATTCGTACTTCTTTTATTTAGCTATTTAAAAATGCTTATTCATTTATTTCAACAAATATTGTGCGGTCTTGAATTTTTTTCAAACAAATATTATGGCATCGGGTTCGGGACTCCTGAAAAGGACTGGCCGTGGTACGGGAACCCGAAATGATGCCCACAACATGGTCGAAAGTGGCAAGGAACCCATCGAGGTGGATGAACTCGGGAAACCTTGGTAGAGGTAGGGATCTTGAGGAGGCCATTAGGGTTAGCCTACCCCCCAATAAGCGTATGAACGAAAAAAATTCACATAAGTAGTAGCTATTATTAAAATTTCACAAATATTACGCGCTTTTGAATATTTCAAAAGTATTGTGGCGTCACGCTGGCCTTGCCCGAATTTTACCTTTCAGGCTGGATGTCACGAGCATGATCACTCAACCAACCGGGTCCAAACATATATATACAATTGGCCTCCTCGAGCCTACACCGACCAGATTGTCGCTGAAACTGGATCATATAGTTTCTATTGGATTGATGTCCTAAGGAAATATTCCAACAACGGAAGTTGTTTGATTCGTTGTATTATATTCCTTTGGAATCTTGTTGGGCTTGTTTGGTTCGAAGAAAATTCATAGAAATTTTGTGGGATTCAAATCTCAGTGGCTCCTTTGATTCTTGAATACATGATAATTCATACTAATTCACGTGTTTTTTGTGTAGCACTACAACCAAAGAACATGCAATTCAAATTTGTGTGATTTCTCTCATATAGGATTAATTCAACATGCAATCATATTCAATTCCTACATTATTTCTATTTTAACATTTTGTACACATCATGCATGCGACCCAAACAATGCGTACATGGTGGGGGGGTTGTTTCGTTGCAAAAGCAGTTGGTCACACCACAAACAAACATGCAACAATTAATCTAAATTCACGCGGTTTCCCCGCGATGCAACCAAACAATATTCGATGAAACTAAGCATGGCATAAACATATACAATACACACCATAGATTTTGGCTGCTTTGATTATTCGCAAGATTTTCAAAGTGCGGGAATATGAAAATTGTATGATTAGAGAGTGATGATCATCTCCAAATATATAGGATTGAGAAACAACGGTATTTGGATCCAATAACATTTGATTGCGTGTGA
This sequence comes from Lolium multiflorum, assembly GCA_030979885.1. Lineage (NCBI taxonomy): Eukaryota > Viridiplantae > Streptophyta > Magnoliopsida > Poales > Poaceae > Lolium > Lolium multiflorum. Next base: position 115,369,089 of record CM061747.1, on the reverse strand, counting down.
AAACCAAAAGAAATACTAGTAGTAACATACGGTTACACAATGAAGGATTTTTTGTTTTTGTATAAAAATGTATTGTCAATGAATTCTGAAAATTGCAATCCTATGAATTAAACAATCAGAAATCGTGTCAGACTAATTCCTACGTTTCGAGATTCTAGTACGGAGTATGATTTCTTTGAAGGGGCGCAGAGGGACGTGGGTAGCAATGTCTAGTCCCTGTCTTGTCTGTATACACTGTACTTACGTCAGACTAGTGTTGCTCATGAAGTCTTAATCTGACGTACTCTGAAGCTAGATGCATCACCGTTTCCAGTCTCTGTCCTCGTTTTTTCGGCAAAATAGACAGAAATAACCCAAAGTCGAAAAGATTGGGAAAAACAAACTTTCGACATACTAGCAAGATTGGGTTATTTTTGTCCAAATTCTCGTTTTTTTCTCTTGGCTTCCCTACCCTTGAATCCATGTCACTTACGTGTGTTGCCCATGCATGCGTCATGTCCCACACTTCAGTGAGCACAAGTGACGTGATGTACGTACGCAAACTCCCAGCAATCTTCTTTGTCAAGAGAAGACGCATCAAGATTCAAGACCCGATCGCATTTCTTGCTTTCAGCCTGGGGTCCTCCATGTAAAAGTTAGGGATTTAGATGTAATTTCATGTTTATTTTGTGTGCTGTTGTAAACTGTTGATTTTTTATGTCCATTTGAATCTTGGTCAAATCCTAGGTTTGACCTAGATTTAAACAAGTTTAAAATATGAAAATGAAAAAGTAAGCCTGGATCCTCCTTAGTCAATCCAAAATGAAGCTTTTGGGAGGTTTTTGAAATTTCCATGTTTGAAACCCAAAACCACTTCTTTTCATGCTAGACTTCATAAGACATAGTTTAGGGATAGGGGTAGATACATGATTTGTCTGGTTTCAGTATGTCTAGAGCTTGTTTATCCACTTGAATGCTTACTATATGACATAAGAAGACTATGTGCTATGGTTTTTCATTTATCTATTTTTTTGAATTTTATGCCCATTTGAATCTTGGTCAAATCCCAGGTTTGACGAGGTTTTAAACAAGTTTAAAACTTGAAAATGAAAAGGTGTAAGCATGGATCCTTCGTAGTCACTCTAAAATGAAGCTTTATTTTGGGAGGTTCTCGAAATTTCCATGCATGCTTGAAACTCAAAACCACTTTTCTTCATGCTTGACTTCATAAGACAGAGTTTAATTAGGGTTAGGGGTAGATACACGATTTTTCTGGTTTGAATATGTCTAGACCTTGTTTATCAACTTGAATGTTTACTATATGACATAATTAAGAAGGCTATGTACGTGCTTTGGTTTTTCATTCTTTAATTAGATTTTTGTCTGAATTTTTATGCCCATTTGAATCTTGGTCAAATCCTAGGTTTGACCAAGATTTAAATAAGTTTAAAACATGAAAATGAAAAGATAAGCATCGATCCTTCTTACTCGCTCTAAAATGAAGCTTTTGGTTTTTTGAAATTTCCATGTTTGAAACCCAAAACCACTTCTCTTCATGCTTGACTTCATAAGACGAAGTTTAGGGTCGATAGGGGGTAGATACATGATTTGTCTGGTTTGAATATGTCTAGACCTTGTTTATGAACTTGAATGCTTACTATATGACATAAGAAGACTATGTGCTTTGGTTTTTTTTTTATTATTATTTTATGCCCATTTTAATATTGGTCAAATCCTAGGTTTGACCAAGATTTAAACAAGTTTAAAACATGAAAATGAAAAGGTAAGCCTGGATCCTTCTTAGTCACTCTAAAATGAAGCTTTTGGGAGGTTTTTGAAATTTCCATGTTTGAAACCAAAAACCACTTCTCTTCATGCTTGACTTCATAAGACAGAGTTTAGGGTTAGGGGTAGATACATGATTTGTCTTATTTGAATATGTATAGACCTTGTTTGTCAACTTTTGAATGCTCTTACTATATATATATGTGACATAAGAAGACTATGTGCTTTTGTTTTTCATTTTTCTGATTTTTTTAATTTTATGCCCATTTAAATCTTGGTCAAATCCTGGTTTGACAATGATTTTAACAAGTTTAAAATATGAAAATGAAAAGGTAAGCATTGATCATTCTTAGTCACTCTAAAATGAAGCTTTTGGTAGGTTTTTGAAATTTCCATATTTGAAACCCAAAACCACTTCTCTTCATGCTTGACTACATAAGACAAAGTTTAGGGTTAGGGAGTAGATACATGATTTTTCTTGTTTGAATATGTCTAGACCTTGTTTATCAACTTTAATGCTACTATATGACATAAGAAAACTATGTGCTTTGGTTTTTCATTTTTCTGATATTTTTTGGAATTTTGATGCACATTTGAATCTTGGTCAAATCCTAGCTAGGTTTGACCAAGATTTAAACAAGTATATATAGAACATGAAAATGAAAAGGGAAGCATGTATCCTTCTTAATTAGTCACCCTAAAATGAAGTTTTTGGAAGGTTTTTGAAATTTCCATGTTTGAAACCTAAAACCACTTATCTTCATGCTTGACTTCGTCATAAGACAGAGTTTAGGGGTTTTAGGGGGTAGATACATGATTTGTCTAGCTAGTTTGAATATGTCTAGACCTTGTTTATCAACTTTAATGCTTACTATATGACATATAAGAAGACTATGTGCGCTTTGGTTTTTCATTTTTCTGTTTTTTTATTTTATGCCCATTTGAATCTTGGTCAAATCCTAGATTTGACCAAGATTTAAACAAGTTTAAAACATGGAAATGAAAAGGTAAGCATCGATCCTTCTTAGTCGCTCTAAAATGAAGCTGAATTTTGGGAGGTTTTTGAAATTTCCATGTTTTTGAAACCCAAAACCACTTCTCTTCATGCTTGACTTCATAAGACGAAGTTTAGGGTCGATAGGGGGTAGATACATGATTTGTCTTGTTTGAATATGTCTAGACCTTGTTTATCAACTTGAATGCTTACTAGCTATATGACATAAGAGGACTATGTGCATTGGTATTTCATTTTTTGATTTTTATGCCCATTTGAGAATCTTGGTAAAATCCTAGGTTTGTTGAGCAAGATTTAAACAAGTTTAACATGTGAAAATGATAAGGTAATTAAGTCTGGATCTTTTTTGAAACCCAAAACCACTTCTCTTCATGCTTGACTTCATAAGACGAAGTTTAGGGTCGATAGGGGGTAGATACATGATTTGTCTTGTTTGAATATGTCTAGACCTTGTTTATCAACTTGAATGCTTACTAGCTATATGACATAAGAGGACTATGTGCATTGGTATTTCATTTTTTGATTTTTATGCCCATTTGAGAATCTTGGTAAAATCCTAGGTTTGTTGAGCAAGATTTAAACAAGTTTAACATGTGAAAATGATAAGGTAATTAAGTCTGGATCTTTCTCTTAGTAACTCTAAAATGAAGCTTTTGGGAGGTTCTTGAATTTACCATGTTTGAAACCCAAAACCACCGTACTTCTTTTCATGCTTGACTTCATAAGACAGAGTTTAGGGTTAGGGGTAGATACATGATTTTTCTGGTTTGAATATGTCTAGACCATGTTTATCAACTTGAATGCTTACTATATGACATAAGAAGGCTATGTGCTTTGGTTTTTCATTCTTTCGATTTTTTCTGAATTTTTATGCCCATTTGAATCTTGGTCAAATCCTAGGTTCGACCAAGATTTAAACAAGTTTAAAACATGACAATGAAAAGGTAATTAATCATGGATCCTTCTTAATTAACCAGCCAGTCTAATTAAAATGAAGCTTTTTGGGAGGTTTTTGAAATTTCCATGTTTGAAACCCAAAACCACACTTCTCTGCTTCATGCTTGACTTCATATATAATTAAGACAAAGTTTAGGGTTAGGAGGTACATGATTTGTCTGGTTTGAATATGTCTAGACCTTGTTTATGAACTTTTGAATGCTTACTATATATATGTATGTGACATAAGAAAACTATGTGCTTTGGTTTTTCATTTTTCTGATTTTTTTTGGAATTTTGATGCACATTTGAATCTTGGTCAAATCCTAGGTTTGACCAAGATTTAAACAAGTATAGAACATGGAAATGAAAATGGAAGCCTGTATCCTTCTTAGTCACCCTAAAATGAAGTTTTTGGGAGGTTTTTGAAATTTCCATGTTTGAAACCCAAAACCACTTATCTTCATGCTTGACTTCGTCATAAGACAGAGTTTAGGGGTTAGGGGGTAGATACATGATTTGTCTAGCTAGTTTGAATATGTCCAGACCTTGTTTATCAACTTTAATGCTTACTATATGACATATAAGAAGACTATGTGCGCTTTGGTTTTTCATTTTTCTGTTTTTTTATTTTATGCCCATTTGAATCTTGGTCAAATCCTAGAGATTGACTTCATAAGACAGAGTTTAGGGTTAGGGGTAGATATACACATGATTTTTCTGGTTTGAATATGTCTAGACCTTGTTTATCAACTTGAGTGTTTACTATATGACATAATTAAGAAGGCTATGTGCTTTGGTTTTTCATTCTTTAGATTTTTTGTCTGAATTTTTATGCCCATTTGAATCTTGGTCAAATCCTAGGTTTGACCAAGATTTAAATAAGTTTAAAACATGGAAATGAAAAGGTAAAAGCATCGATCCTTCTTAGTCGCTCTAAAATGAAGCTGAATTTTGGGAGGTTTTTGAAATTTCCATGTTTGAAACCCAAAACCACTTCTCTTCATGCTTGACTTCATAAGACGAAGTTTAGGGTCGATAGGGGGTAGATACATGATTTGTCTGGTTAATTTGGATATATCTAGACCTTGTTTATCAACTTGAATGCTTACGATATGACATAAGAACACTATGTGCTTTTTTTATTTTTTTGTGCCCATTTGAATCTTGGTCAAATCCTAGGTTTGACCAAGATTTAAACAAGTATAGAACATGAAAATGAAAAGGGAAGCCTGTATCCTTCTTACTCACCCTAAAATGAAGTTTTGGGAGGTTTTTGAAATGTCCATGTTTGAAACCCAAAACCACTTCTCTTCATTCTTGACTTCTTAAGACATAGTTTAGGGGTTAGCGGGTAGATACATGATTAGTATGGTTTGAATATGTCTAGACCTTGTTTATCAACTTTAATGCTTACTACATGACATAAGAAGACTATGTGCTTTGGTTTTTCATTTTTCTGTTTTTTTTTGAATTTTCTGCCAATTTTGTTTGACCAAGATTTAGACAAGTTTTACACGTGAAAACGAATAAGTAAGCCTGGATCCTTCTTAGTCACTCCAAAATGTACCAATTGATAGGTGCGTTAACTTTGCTTCATGGAAAAAATAATGTCATGTAAATGAGTTAACTTGGATTTCCTACCCTTGAATCCATAGGAAACTTTGTTCTAATGCACTATAATAATCAACCAAGTTTTTACACCAACAGGTCTGTCACTTACGTGTGGTGCCCATGCGTGAGGTCCCACACTTCAGTGAGCACAAGTCACGTGCAATAGGTACGCAAACTCCCAGCCATTTTCTTTGTCAAGAGAAGACGCATCAGGATGCGTATTGGAAGTCTGTGGGTCCTTCTGGATCCTTCGGTCGTCCCTCTAAAAAAAAAAATCTCTCTCATTCTCGGCCTCGCTCGACTCGCTCGCTCGCTCGCCGCACCTCCTGCTCACTGACAAACCCTGCACAAAAGTCAACATCATCACCCGAAAAAGGGGAGACACCATAATTCTCTCCCTTCTTCTCTCCTTCCGAGTGATCCCTCTTCCTCCGAGTTTCACTCGACGGGCAAACACACATGTGCTGCATAGTAATAATAAAAAGGTAGAAAAATCGACCTACGAATCTATAATTAAATAGGTTAAACTAGGGTTTTGCCCAGTACTACAGATCAAGGTTCAAAAAATCCAACTACGGGGTTCGAACAACCCCATTTCTAATCCAAGATTTTTTCGACCTCATCCAATGGCCTCAAACTATAGGCCGGGTTAGCATCTAGTGCAGTATGTGTGAGAATGTATGCACTATGTGTGCTATAACTTGTGTGTCTTTCAAATTTGAACCAAATTTGAATAAGTTTGAAATATTTGAAATGGGGCTTTTGGCTTAAACGTTTGAAACCCAAAACGACTTCTCCTCATGCTAGACTTCATAAGACCGAGTTTAGGGTTAGGGGTAGATACATGATTTGTCTGGTTTGAATATGTCTAAACCTTGTTTATCAACTTGAATGCTTACTATATGACATAAGAAGACCATGTGCTTTTGTTTTTCATTTTTCTATTTTTTAAGAATTTTATGCACATTTGATTCTGGTCAAATCCTAGGTTCAACCAAGATTTAAACAAGTTTCAAGCATGAAAATGAAAACGTAATCCAAGATCCTTCTTAATTAGTCACTCTAAAATATATGAAGCTTTTGGGACGTACTTGAAATTTCCATGTTTGAAACCTAAAACCACTTATCTTCATGCTTGACTTCGTCATAAGACAGAGTTTAGGGGTTTTAGGGGGTAGATACATGATTTGTCTAGCTAGTTTGAATATGTCTAGACCTTGTTTATCAACTTTAATGCTTACTATATGACATATAAGAAGACTATGTGCGCTTTGGTTTTTCATTTTTCGGTTTTTTTATTTTATGCCCATTTGAATCTTGGTCAAATCCTAGATTTGACCAAGATTTAAACAAGTTTAAAACATGGAAATGAAAAGGTAAGCATCGATCCTTCTTAGTCGCTCTAAAATGAAGCTGAATTTTGGGAGGTTTTTGAAATTTCCATGTTTGAAACCCAAAACCACTTCTCTTCATGCTTGACTTCATAAGACGTTTAGGGTCGATAGGGGGTAGATACATGATTTGTCTTGTTTGAATATGTCTAGACCTTGTTTATCAACTTGAATGCTTACTAGCTATATGACATAAGAGGACTATGTGCATTGGTATTTCATTTTTTGATTTTTATGCCCATTTGAGAATCTTGGTAAAATCCTAGGTTTGTTGAGCAAGATTTAAACAAGTTTAACATGTGAAAATGATAAGGTAATTAAGTCTGGATCTTTCTCTTAGTAACTCTAAAATGAAGCTTTTGGGAGGTTCTTGAATTTACCATGTTTGAAACCCAAAACCACCGTACTTCTTTTCATGCTTGACTTCATAAGACAGAGTTTAGGGTTAGGGGTAGATACATGATTTTTCTGGTTTGAATATGTCTAGACCATGTTTATCAACTTGAATGCTTACTATATGACATAAGAAGGCTATGTGCTTTGGTTTTTCATTCTTTCGATTTTTTCTGAATTTTTATGCCCATTTGAATCTTGGTCAAATCCTAGGTTCGACCAAGATTTAAACAAGTTTAAAACATGACAATGAAAAGGTAATTAATCATGGATCCTTCTTAATTAACCAGCCAGTCTAATTAAAATGAAGCTTTTTGGGAGGTTTTTGAAATTTCCATGTTTGAAACCCAAAACCACACTTCTCTGCTTCATGCTTGACTTCATATATAATTAAGACAAAGTTTAGGGTTAGGGGTACATGATTTGTCTGGTTTGAATATGTCTAGACCTTGTTTATGAACTTTTGAATGCTTACTATATATATGTATGTGACATAAGAAAACTATGTGCTTTGGTTTTTCATTTTTCTGATTTTTTTTGGAATTTTGATGCACATTTGAATCTTGGTCAAATCCTAGGTTTGACCAAGATTTAAACAAGTATAGAACATGGAAATGAAAATGGAAGCCTGTATCCTTCTTAGTCACCCTAAAATGAAGTTTTTGGGAGGTTTTTGAAATTTCCATGTTTGAAACCCAAAACCACTTATCTTCTGCTTGACTTCGTCATAAGACAGAGTTTAGGGGTTAGGGGGTAGATACATGATTTGTCTAGCTAGTTTGAATATGTCCAGACCTTGTTTATCAACTTTAATGCTTACTATATGACATATAAGAAGACTATGTGCGCTTTGGTTTTTCATTTTTCTGTTTTTTTATTTTATGCCCATTTGAATCTTGGTCAAATCCTAGAGATTGACTTCATAATACAGAGTTTAGGGTTAGGGGTAGATATACACATGATTTTTCTGGTTTGAATATGTCTAGACCTTGTTTATCAACTTGAGTGTTTACTATATGACATAATTAAGAAGGCTATGTGCTTTGGTTTTTCATTCTTTAGATTTTTTGTCTGAATTTTTATGCCCATTTGAATCTTGGTCAAATCCTAGGTTTGACCAAGATTTAAATAAGTTTAAAACATGGAAATGAAAAGGTAAAAGCATCGATCCTTCTTAGTCGCTCTAAAATGAAGCTGAATTTTGGGAGGTTTTTGAAATTTCCATGTTTGAAACCCAAAACCACTTCTCTTCATGCTTGACTTCATAAGACGAAGTTTAGGGATGATAGGGGGTAGATACATGATTTGTCTGGTTAATTTGGATATATCTAGACCTTGTTTATCAACTTGAATGCTTATGATATGACATAAGAACACTATGTGCTTTTTTTTTTTTTTTTGTGCCCATTTGAATCTTGGTCAAATCCTAGGTTTGACCAAGATTTAAACAAGTATAGAACATGAAAATGAAAAGGGAAGCCTGTATCCTTCTTACTCACCCTAAAATGAAGTTTTGGGAGGTTTTTGAAATGTCCATGTTTGAAACCCAAAACCACTTCTCTTCATTCTTGACTTCTTAAGACATAGTTTAGGGGTTAGCGGGTAGATACATGATTAGTATGGTTTGAATATGTCTAGACCTTGTTTATCAACTTTAATGCTTACTACATGACATAAGAAGACTATGTGCTTTGGTTTTTCATTTTTCTGTTTTTTTTTGAATTTTCTGCCAATTTTGTTTGACCAAGATTTAGACAAGTTTTACACGTGAAAACGAATAAGTAAGCCTGGATCCTTCTTAGTCACTCCAAAATGTACCAATTGATAGGTGCGTTAACTTTGCTTCATGGAAAAAATAATGTCATGTAAATGAGTTAACTTGGATTTCCTACCCTTGAATCCATAGGAAACTTTGTTCTAATGCACTATAATAATCAACCGAGTTTTTACACCAACAGGTCTGTCACTTACGTGTGGTGCCCATGCGTGAGGTCCCACACTTCAGTGAGCACAAGTCACGTGCAATAGGTACGCAAACTCCCAGCCATTTTCTTTGTCAAGAGAAGACGCATCAGATGCGTATTGGAAGTCTGTGGGTCCTTCTGGATCCTTCGGTCGTCCCTCTCAAAAAAAAACAAATCTCTCTCATTCTCGGCCTCGCTCGACTCGCTCGCACCTCCTGCTCACTGACAAACCCTGCACAAAAGTCAACATCATCACCCGAAAAAGGGGAGACACCATAATTCTCTCCCTTCTTCTCTCCTTCCGAGTGATCCCTCTTCCTCCGAGTTTCACTCGACGGGCAAACACACATGTGCTGCATAGTAATAATAAAAAGGTAGAAAAATCGACCTACGAATCTATAATTAAATAGGTTAAACTAGGGTTTTGCCCAGTACTACAGATCAAGGTTCAAAAAATCCAACTACGGGGTTCGAACAACCCCATTTCTAATCCAAGATTTTTTTCGACCTCATCCAATGGCCTCAAACTATAGGCCGGGTTAGCATCTAGTGCAGTATGTGTGAGAATGTATGCACTATGTGTGCTATAACTTGTGTGTCTTTCAAATTTGAACCACATTTGAATAAGTTTGAAATATTTGAAATGGGGCTTTTGGCTTAAACGTTTGAAACCCAAAACGACTTCTCCTCATGCTAGACTTCATAAGACCGAGTTTAGGGTTAGGGGGTAGATACATGATTTGTCTGGTTTGAATATGTCTAAACCTTGTTTATCAACTTGAATGCTTACTATATGACATAAGAAGACCATGTGCTTTTGTTTTTCATTTTTCTATTTTTTAAGAATTTTATGCACATTTGATTCTGGTCAAATCCTAGGTTCAACCAAGATTTAAACAAGTTTCAAGCATGAAAATGAAAACGTAATCCAAGATCCTTCTTAATTAGTCACTCTAAAATATATGAAGCTTTTGGGACGTACTTGAAATTTCCATGTTTGAAACCCAAAACCAATTCTCTTCATGATTGACTTCATAAGACAGAGTTTAGGGGTAGGGGTAGATATACACATGATTTTTCTGGTTTGAATATGTCTAGACCTTGTTTATCAACTTGAGTGTTTACTATATGACATAATTAAGAAGGCTATGTGCTTTGGTTTTTCATTCTTTAGATTTTTTGTCTGAATTTTTATGCCCATTTGAATCTTGGTCAAATCCTAGGTTTGACCAAGATTTAAATAAGTTTAAAACATGGAAATGAAAAGGTAAAAGCATCGATCCTTCTTAGTCGCTCTAAAATGAAGCTGAATTTTGGGAGGTTTTTGAAATTTCCATGTTTGAAACCTAAAACCACTTATCTTCATGCTTGACTTCGTCATAAGACAGAGTTTAGGGGTTTTAGGGGGTAGATACATGATTTGTCTCTAGCTAGTTTGAATATGTCTAGACCTTGTTTATCAACTTTAATGCTTACTATATGACATATAAGAAGACTATGTGCGCTTTGGTTTTTCATTTTTCGGTTTTTTTATTTTATGCCCATTTGAATCTTGGTCAAATCCTAGATTTGACCAAGATTTAAACAAGTTTAAAACATGGAAATGAAAAGGTAAGCATCGATCCTTCTTAGTCGCTCTAAAATGAAGCTGAATTTTGGGAGGTTTTTGAAATTTCCATGTTTGAAACCCAAAACCACTTCTCTTCATGCTTGACTTCATAAGACGAAGTTTAGGGTCGATAGGGGGTAGATACATGATTTGTCTTGTTTGAATATGTCTAGACCTTGTTTATCAACTTGAATGCTTACTAGCTATATGACATAAGAGGACTATGTGCATTGGTATTTCATTTTTTGATTTTTATGCCCATTTGAGAATCTTGGTAAAATCCTAGGTTTGTTGAGCAAGATTTAAACAAGTTTAACATGTGAAAATGATAAGGTAATTAAGTCTGGATCTTTCTCTTAGTAACTCTAAAATGAAGCTTTTGGGAGGTTCTTGAATTTACCATGTTTGAAACCCAAAACCACCGTACTTCTTTTCATGCTTGACTTCATAAGACAGAGTTTAGGGTTAGGGGTAGATACATGATTTTTCTGGTTTGAATATGTCTAGACCATGTTTATCAACTTGAATGCTTACTATATGACATAAGAAGGCTATGTGCTTTGGTTTTTCATTCTTTCGATTTTTTTCTGAATTTTTATGCCCATTTGAATCTTGGTCAAATCCTAGGTTCGACCAAGATTTAAACAAGTTTAAAACATGACAATGAAAAGGTAATTAATCATGGATCCTTCTTAATTAACCAGCCAGTCTAATTAAAATGAAGCTTTTTGGGAGGTTTTTGAAATTTCCATGTTTGAAACCCAAAACCACACTTCTCTGCTTCATGCTTGACTTCATATATAATTAAGACAAAGTTTAGGGTTAGGGGGTACATGATTTGTCTGGTTTGAATATGTCTAGACCTTGTTTATGAACTTTTGAATGCTTACTATATATATGTATGTGACATAAGAAAACTATGTGCTTTGGTTTTTCATTTTTCTGATTTTTTTGGAATTTTGATGCACATTTGAATCTTGGTCAAATCCTAGGTTTGACCAAGATTTAAACAAGTATAGAACATGGAAATGAAAATGGAAGCCTGTATCCTTCTTAGTCACCCTAAAATGAAGTTTTTGGGAGGTTTTTGAAATTTCCATGTTTGAAACCCAAAACCACTTATCTTCATGCTTGACTTCGTCATAAGACAGAGTTTAGGGGTTAGGGGGTAGATACATGATTTGTCTATAGTTTGAATATGTCCAGACCTTGTTTATCAACTTTAATGCTTACTATATGACATATAAGAAGACTATGTGCGCTTTGGTTTTTCATTTTTCTGTTTTTTTATTTTATGCCCATTTGAATCTTGGTCAAATCCTAGAGATTGACTTCATAATACAGAGTTTAGGGTTAGGGGTAGATATACACATGATTTTTCTGGTTTGAATATGTCTAGACCTTGTTTATCAACTTGAGTGTTTACTATATGACATAATTAAGAAGGCTATGTGCTTTGGTTTTTCATTCTTTAGATTTTTTGTCTGAATTTTTATGCCCATTTGAATCTTGGTCAAATCCTAGGTTTGACCAAGATTTAAATAAGTTTAAAACATGGAAATGAAAAGGTAAAAGCATCGATCCTTCTTAGTCGCTCTAAAATGAAGCTGAATTTGGGAGGTTTTTGAAATTTCCATGTTTGAAACCCAAAACCACTTCTCTTCATGCTTGACTTCATAAGACGAAGTTTAGGGACGATAGGGGGTAGATACATGATTTGTCTGGTTAATTTGGATATATCTAGACCTTGTTTATCAACTTGAATGCTTATGATATGACATAAGAACACTATGTGCTTTTTTTTATTTTTTTGTGCCCATTTGAATCTTGGTCAAATCCTAGGTTTGACCAAGATTTAAACAAGTATAGAACATGAAAATGAAAAGGGAAGCCTGTATCCTTCTTACTCACCCTAAAATGAAGTTTTGGGAGGTTTTTGAAATGTCCATGTTTGAAACCCAAAACCACTTCTCTTCATTCTTGACTTCTTAAGACATAGTTTAGGGGTTAGCGGGTAGATACATGATTAGTATGGTTTGAATATGTCTAGACCTTGTTTATCAACTTTAATGCTTACTACATGACATAAGAAGACTATGTGCTTTGGTTTTTCATTTTTCTGTTTTTTTTTGAATTTTCTGCCAATTTTGTTTGACCAAGATTTAGACAAGTTTTACACGTGAAAACGAATAAGTAAGCCTGGATCCTTCTTAGTCACTCCAAAATGTACCAATTGATAGGTGCGTTAACTTTGCTTCATGGAAAAAATAATGTCATGTAAATGAGTTAACTTGGATTTCCTACCCTTGAATCCATAGGAAACTTTGTTCTAATGCACTATAATAATCAACCGAGTTTTTACACCAACAGGTCTGTCACTTACGTGTGGTGCCCATGCGTGAGGTCCCACACTTCAGTGAGCACAAGTCACGTGCAATAGGTACGCAAACTCCCAGCCATTTTCTTTGTCAAGAGAAGACGCATCAGGATGCGTATTGGAAGTCTGTGGGTCCTCTGGATCCTTCGGTCGTCCCTCTCAAAAAAAATCTCTCTCATTCTCGGCCTCGCTCGACTCGCTCGCTCGCACCTCCTGCTCACTGACAAACCCTGCACAAAAGTCAACATCACCCGAAAAAGGGGAGACACCATAATTCTCTCCCTTCTTCTCTCCTTCCGAGTGATCCCTCTTCCTCCGAGTTTCACTCGACGGGCAAACACACATGTGCTGCATAGTAATAATAAAAAGGTAGAAAAATCGACCTACGAATCTATAATTAAATAGGTTAAACTAGGGTTTTGCCCAGTACTACAGATCAAGGTTCAAAAAATCCAACTACGGGGTTCGAACAACCCCATTTCTAATCCAAGATTTTTTCGACCTCATCCAATGGCCTCAAACTATAGGCCGGGTTAGCATCTAGTGCAGTATGTGTGAGAATGTATGCACTATGTGTGCTATAACTTGTGTGTCTTTCAAATTTGAACCACATTTGAATAAGTTTGAAATATTTGAAATGGGGCTTTTGGCTTAAACGTTTGAAACCCAAAACGACTTCTCCTCATGCTAGACTTCATAAGACCGAGTTTAGGGTTAGGGGGTAGATACATGATTTGTCTGGTTTGAATATGTCTAAACCTTGTTTATCAACTTGAATGCTTACTATATGACATAAGAAGACCATGTGCTTTTGTTTTTCATTTTTCTATTTTTTTAAGAATTTTATGCACATTTGATTCTGGTCAAATCCTAGGTTCAACCAAGATTTAAACAAGTTTCAAGCATGAAAATGAAAACGTAATCCAAGATCCTTCTTAATTAGTCACTCTAAAATATATGAAGCTTTTGGGACGTACTTGAAATTTCCATGTTTGAAACCCAAAACCAATTCTCTTCATGATTGACTTCATAAGACAGAGTTTAGGGTTAGGGGTAGATATACACATGATTTTTCTGGTTTGAATATGTCTAGACCTTGTTTATCAACTTGAGTGTTTACTATATGACATAATTAAGAAGGCTATGTGCTTTGGTTTTTCATTCTTTAGATTTTTTGTCTGAATTTTTATGCCCATTTGAATCTTGGTCAAATCCTAGGTTTGACCAAGATTTAAATAAGTTTAAAACATGGAAATGAAAAGGTAAAAGCATCGATCCTTCTTAGTCGCTCTAAAATGAAGCTGAATTTTGGGAGGTTTTTGAAATTTCCATGTTTGAAACCTAAAACCACTTATCTTCATGCTTGACTTCGTCATAAGACAGAGTTTAGGGTTAGGGGTAGATACATGATTTGTCTCTAGCTAGTTTGAATATGTCTAGACCTTGTTTATCAACTTTAATGCTTACTATATGACATATAAGAAGACTATGTGCGCTTTGGTTTTTCATTTTTCTGTTTTTTTATTTTATGCCCATTTGAATCTTGGTCAAATCCTAGATTTGACCAAGATTTAAACAAGTTTAAAACATGGAAATGAAAAGGTAAGCATCGATCCTTCTTAGTCGCTCTAAAATGAAGCTGAATTTTGGGAGGTTTTTGAAATTTCCATGTTTGAAACCCAAAACCACTTCTCTTCATGCTTGACTTCATAAGACGAAGTTTAGGGTCGATAGGGGGTAGATACATGATTTGTCTTGTTTGAATATGTCTAGACCTTGTTTATCAACTTGAATGCTTACTAGCTATATGACATAAGAGGACTATGTGCATTGGTATTTCATTTTTTGATTTTTATGCCCATTTGAGAATCTTGGTAAAATCCTAGGTTTGTTGAGCAAGATTTAAACAAGTTTAACATGTGAAAATGATAAGGTAATTAAGTCTGGATCTTTTTTGAAACCCAAAACCACTTCTCTTCATGCTTGACTTCATAAGACGAAGTTTAGGGTCGATAGGGGGTAGATACATGATTTGTCTTGTTTGAATATGTCTAGACCTTGTTTATCAACTTGAATGCTTACTAGCTATATGACATAAGAGGACTATGTGCATTGGTATTTCATTTTTTGATTTTTATGCCCATTTGAGAATCTTGGTAAAATCCTAGGTTTGTTGAGCAAGATTTAAACAAGTTTAACATGTGAAAATGATAAGGTAATTAAGTCTGGATCTTTCTCTTAGTAACTCTAAAATGAAGCTTTTGGGAGGTTCTTGAATTTACCATGTTTGAAACCCAAAACCACCGTACTTCTTTTCATGCTTGACTTCATAAGACAGAGTTTAGGGTTAGGGGTAGATACATGATTTTTCTGGTTTGAATATGTCTAGACCATGTTTATCAACTTGAATGCTTACTATATGACATAAGAAGGCTATGTGCTTTGGTTTTTCATTCTTTCGATTTTTTCTGAATTTTTATGCCCATTTGAATCTTGGTCAAATCCTAGGTTCGACCAAGATTTAAACAAGTTTAAAACATGACAATGAAAAGGTAATTAATCATGGATCCTTCTTAATTAACCAGCCAGTCTAATTAAAATGAAGCTTTTTGGGAGGTTTTTGAAATTTCCATGTTTGAAACCCAAAACCACACTTCTCTGCTTCATGCTTGACTTCATATATAATTAAGACAAAGTTTAGGGTTAGGGGTACATGATTTGTCTGGTTTGAATATGTCTAGACCTTGTTTATGAACTTTTGAATGCTTACTATATATATGTATGTGACATAAGAAAACTATGTGCTTTGGTTTTTCATTTTTCTGATTTTTTTGGAATTTTGATGCACATTTGAATCTTGGTCAAATCCTAGGTTTGACCAAGATTTAAACAAGTATAGAACATGGAAATGAAAATGGAAGCCTGTATCCTTCTTAGTCACCCTAAAATGAAGTTTTTGGGAGGTTTTTGAAATTTCCATGTTTGAAACCCAAAACCACTTATCTTCATGCTTGACTTCGTCATAAGACAGAGTTTAGGGGTTAGGGGGTAGATACATGATTTGTCTAGCTAGTTTGAATATGTCCAGACCTTGTTTATCAACTTTAATGCTTACTATATGACATATAAGAAGACTATGTGCGCTTTGGTTTTTCATTTTTCTGTTTTTTTATTTTATGCCCATTTGAATCTTGGTCAAATCCTAGAGATTGACTTCATAATACAGAGTTTAGGGTTAGGGGTAGATATACACATGATTTTTCTGGTTTGAATATGTCTAGACCTTGTTTATCAACTTGAGTGTTTACTATATGACATAATTAAGAAGGCTATGTGCTTTGGTTTTTCATTCTTTAGATTTTTTGTCTGAATTTTTATGCCCATTTGAATCTTGGTCAAATCCTAGGTTTGACCAAGATTTAAATAAGTTTAAAACATGGAAATGAAAAGGTAAAAGCATCGATCCTTCTTAGTCGCTCTAAAATGAAGCTGAATTTTGGGAGGTTTTTGAAATTTCCATGTTTGAAACCCAAAACCACTTCTCTTCATGCTTGACTTCATAAGACGAAGTTTAGGGACGATAGGGGGTAGATACATGATTTGTCTGGTTAATTTGGATATATCTAGACCTTGTTTATCAACTTGAATGCTTACGATATGACATAAGAACACTATGTGCTTTTTTTTATTTTTTTGTGCCCATTTGAATCTTGGTCAAATCCTAGGTTTGACCAAGATTTAAACAAGTATAGAACATGAAAATGAAAAGGGAAGCCTGTATCCTTCTTACTCACCCTAAAATGAAGTTTTGGGAGGTTTTTGAAATGTCCATGTTTGAAACCCAAAACCACTTCTCTTCATTCTTGACTTCTTAAGACATAGTTTAGGGGTTAGCGGGTAGATACATGATTAGTATGGTTTGAATATGTCTAGACCTTGTTTATCAACTTTAATGCTTACTACATGACATAAGAAGACTATGTGCTTTGGTTTTTCATTTTTCTGTTTTTTTTTTGAATTTTCTGCCAATTTTGTTTGACCAAGATTTAGACAAGTTTTACACGTGAAAACGAATAAGTAAGCCTGGATCCTTCTTAGTCACTCCAAAATGTACCAATTGATAGGTGCGTTAACTTTGCTTCATGGAAAAAATAATGTCATGTAAATGAGTTAACTTGGATTTCCTACCCTTGAATCCATAGGAAACTTTGTTCTAATGCACTATAATAATCAACCGAGTTTTTACACCAACAGGTCTGTCACTTACGTGTGGTGCCCATGCGTGAGGTCCCACACTTCAGTGAGCACAAGTCACGTGCAATAGGTACGCAAACTCCCAGCCATTTTCTTTGTCAAGAGAAGACGCATCAGGATGCGTATTGGAAGTCTGTGGGTCCTTCTGGATCCTTCGGTCGTCCCTCTCAAAAAAAAACAAATCTCTCTCATTCTCGGCCTCGCTCGACTCGCTCGCTCGCTCACTGACAAACCCTGCACAAAAGTCAACATCATCACCCGAAAAAGGGGAGACACCATAATTCTCTCCCTTCTTCTCTCCTTCCGAGTGATCCCTCTTCCTCCGAGTTTCACTCGACGGGCAAACACACATGTGCTGCATAGTAATAATAAAAAGGTAGAAAATCGACCTACGAATCTATAATTAAATAGGTTAAACTAGGGTTTTGCCCAGTACTACAGATCAAGGTTCAAAAAATCCAACTACGGGGTTCGAACAACCCCATTTCTAATCCAAGATTTTTTCGACCTCATCCAATGGCCTCAAACTATAGGCCGGGTTAGCATCTAGTGCAGTATGTGTGAGAATGTATGCACTATGTGTGCTATAACTTGTGTGTCTTTCAAATTTGAACCACATTTGAATAAGTTTGAAATATTTGAAATGGGGCTTTTGGCTTAAACGTTTGAAACCCAAAACGACTTCTCCTCATGCTAGACTTCATAAGACCGAGTTTAGGGTTAGGGGGTAGATACATGATTTGTCTGGTTTGAATATGTCTAAACCTTGTTTATCAACTTGAATGCTTACTATATGACATAAGAAGACCATGTGCTTTTGTTTTTCATTTTTCTATTTTTTAAGAATTTTATGCACATTTGATTCTGGTCAAATCCTAGGTTCAACCAAGATTTAAACAAGTTTCAAGCATGAAAATGAAAACGTAATCCAAGATCCTTCTTAATTAGTCACTCTAAAATATATGAAGCTTTTGGGACGTACTTGAAATTTCCATGTTTGAAACCCAAAACCAATTCTCTTCATGATTGACTTCATAAGACAGAGTTTAGGGTTAGGGGTAGATATACACATGATTTTTCTGGTTTGAATATGTCTAGACCTTGTTTATCAACTTGAGTGTTTACTATATGACATAATTAAGAAGGCTATGTGCTTTGGTTTTTCATTCTTTAGATTTTTTGTGAATTTTTATGCCCATTTGAATCTTGGTCAAATCCTAGGTTTGACCAAGATTTAAATAAGTTTAAAACATGGAAATGAAAAGGTAAAGCATCGATCCTTCTTAGTCGCTCTAAAATGAAGCTGAATTTTGGGAGGTTTTTGAAATTTCCATGTTTGAAACCTAAAACCACTTATCTTCATGCTTGACTTCGTCATAAGACAGAGTTTAGGGGTTTTAGGGGGTAGATACATGATTTGTCTCTAGCTAGTTTGAATATGTCTAGACCTTGTTTATCAACTTTAATGCTTACTATATGACATATAAGAAGACTATGTGCGCTTTGGTTTTTCATTTTTCGGTTTTTTTATTTTATGCCCATTTGAATCTTGGTCAAATCCTAGATTTGACCAAGATTTAAACAAGTTTAAAACATGGAAATGAAAAGGTAAGCATCGATCCTTCTTAGTCGCTCTAAAATGAAGCTGAATTTTGGGAGGTTTTTGAAATTTCCATGTTTGAAACCCAAAACCACTTCTCTTCATGCTTGACTTCATAAGACGAAGTTTAGGGTCGATAGGGGGTAGATACATGATTTGTCTTGTTTGAATATGTCTAGACCTTGTTTATCAACTTGAATGCTTACTAGCTATATGACATAAGAGGACTATGTGCATTGGTATTTCATTTTTTGATTTTTATGCCCATTTGAGAATCTTGGTAAAATCCTAGGTTTGTTGAGCAAGATTTAAACAAGTTTAACATGTGAAAATGATAAGGTAATTAAGTCTGGATCTTTCTCTTAGTAACTCTAAAATGAAGCTTTTGGGAGGTTCTTGAATTTACCATTTTTGAAACCCAAAACCACCACTTCTCTTCATGCTTGACTTCATAAGACGAGTTTAGGGTTAGGGGGTAGATACATGATTTTTCTGGTTTGAATATGTCTAGACCTTGTTTATCAACTTGAAGGCTATGTGCTTTGGGTTTTCATTCTTTCGATTTTTTGAATTTTTATGCCCATTTGAATCTTGGTCAAATCCTAGGTTCGACCAAGATTTAAACAAGTTTAAAACATGACAATGAAAAGGTAATTAATCATGGATCCTTCTTAATTAACCAGCCAGTCTAATTAAAATGAAGCTTTTTGGGAGGTTTTTGAAATTTCCATGTTTGAAACCCAAAACCACACTTCTCTGCTTCATGCTTGACTTCATATATAATTAAGACAAAGTTTAGGGTTAGGGGGTACATGATTTGTCTGGTTTGAATATGTCTAGACCTTGTTTATGAACTTTTGAATGCTTACTATATATATGTATGTGACATAAGAAAACTATGTGCTTTGGTTTTTCATTTTTCTGATTTTTTTTGGAATTTTGATGCACATTTGAATCTTGGTCAAATCCTAGGTTTGACCAAGATTTAAACAAGTATAGAACATGAAATGAAAATGGAAGCTGTATCCTTCTTAGTCACCCTAAAATGAAGTTTGGGAGGTTTTGAAATTTCCATGTTTGAAACCCAAAACCACTTATCTTCATGCTTGACTTCGTCATAAGACAGAGTTTAGGGTTAGGGGTAGATACATGATTTGTCTAGCTAGTTTGAATATGTCCAGACCTTGTTTATCAACTTTAATGCTTACTATATGACATAAGAAGACTATGTGCGCTTTGGTTTTTCATTTTTCTGTTTTTTATTTTATGCCCATTTGAATCTTGGTCAAATCCTAGAGATTGACTTCATAAGACAGAGTTTAGGGTTAGGGTAGATATACACATGATTTTCTGGTTTGAATATGTCTAGACCTTGTTTATCAACTTGAGTGTTTACTATATGACATAATTAAGAAGGCTATGTGCTTTGGTTTTTCATTCTTTAGATTTTTTCTGAATTTTTATGCCCATTTGAATCTTGGTCAAATCCTAGGTTTGACCAAGATTTAAATAAGTTTAAAACATGGAAATGAAAAGGTAAGCATCGATCCTTCTTAGTCGCTCTAAAATGAAGCTGAATTTTGGGAGGTTTTTGAAATTTCCATGTTTGAAACCCAAAACCACTTCTCTTCATGCTTGACTTCATAAGACAGAGTTTAGGGTTAGGGGGTAGATACATGATTTATCTGGTTAATTTGGATATATCTAGACCTTGTTTATCAACTTGAATGCTTATGATATGACATAAGAACACTATGTGCTTTTTTTTATTTTTTGTGCCCATTTGAATCTTGGTCAAATCCTAGGTTTGACCAAGATTTAAACAAGTATAGAACATGAAAATGAAAAGGGAAGCCTGTATCCTTCTTACTCACCCTAAAATGAAGTTTTGGGAGGTTTTGAAATGTCCATGTTTGAAACCCAAAACCACTTCTCTTCATTCTTGACTTCTTAAGACATAGTTTAGGGGTTAGCGGGTAGATACATGATTAGTATGGTTTGAATATGTCTAGACCTTGTTTATCAACTTTAATGCTTACTACATGACATAAGAAGACTATGTGCTTTGGTTTTTCATTTTTCTGTTTTTTTTTGAATTTTCTGCCAATTTTGTTTGACCAAGATTTAGACAAGTTTTACACGTGAAAACGAATAAGTAAGCCTGGATCCTTCTTAGTCACTCCAAAATGTACCAATTGATAGGTGCGTAACTTTGCTTCATGGAAAAAATAATGTCATGTAAATGAGTTAACTTGGATTTCCTACCCTTGAATCCATAGGAAACTTTGTTCTAATGCACTATAATAATCAACCGAGTTTTTACACCAACGGTCTGTCACTTACGTGTGGTGCCCATGCGTGAGGTCCCACACTTCAGTGAGCACAAGTCACGTGCAATAGGTACGCAAACTCCCAGCCATTTTCTTTGTCAAGAGAAGACGCATCAGGATGCGTATTGGAAGTCTGTGGGTCCTTCTGGATCCTTCGGTCGTCCCTCTCAAAAAAAAATCTCTCTCATTCTCGGCCTCGCTCGACTCGCTCGCTCGCTCGCTCCCCTGCACACTGACAAACCCTGCAAAAAGTCAACATCATCACCCGAAAAAGGGGAGACACCATAATTCTCTCCCTTCTTCTCTCCTTCCGAGTGATCCCTCTTCCTCCGAGTTTCACTCGACGGGCAAACACACATGTGCTGCATAGTAATAATAAAAAGGTAGAAAAATCGACCTACGAATCTATAATTAAATAGGTTAAACTAGGGTTTTGCCCAGTACTACAGATCAAGGTTCAAAAAATCCAACTACGGGGTTCGAACAACCCCATTTCTAATCCAAGATTTTTTCGACCTCATCCAATGGCCTCAAACTATAGGGTTAGCATCTAGTGCAGTATGTGTGAGAATGTATGCACTATGTGTGCTATAACTTGTGTGTCTTTCAAATTTGAACCAAATTTGAATAAGTTTGAAATATTTGAAATGGGGCTTTTGGCTTAAACGTTTGAAACCCAAAACGACTTCTCCTCATGCTAGACTTCATAAGACCGAGTTTAGGGTTAGGGGGTAGATACATGATTTGTCTGGTTTGAATATGTCTAAACCTTGTTTATCAACTTGAATGCTTACTATATGACATAAGAAGACCATGTGCTTTTGTTTTTCATTTTTCTATTTTTTAAAGAATTTTATGCACATTTGATTCTGGTCAAATCCTAGGTTCAACCAAGATTTAAACAAGTTTCAAGCATGAAAATGAAAACGTAATCCAAGATCCTTCTTAATTAGTCACTCTAAAATATATGAAGCTTTTGGGACGTACTTGAAATTTCCATGTTTGAAACCCAAAACCAATTCTCTTCATGATTGACTTCATAAGACAGAGTTTAGGGGTAGGGGTAGATATACACATGATTTTTCTGGTTTGAATATGTCTAGACCTTGTTTATCAACTTGAGTGTTTACTATATGACATAATTAAGAAGGCTATGTGCTTTGGTTTTTCATTCTTTAGATTTTTTGTCTGAATTTTTATGCCCATTTGAATCTTGGTCAAATCCTAGGTTTGACCAAGATTTAAATAAGTTTAAAACATGGAAATGAAAAGGTAAAAGCATCGATCCTTCTTAGTCGCTCTAAAATGAAGCTGAATTTTGGGAGGTTTTTGAAATTTCCATGTTTGAAACCTAAAACCACTTATCTTCATGCTTGACTTCGTCATAAGACAGAGTTTAGGGGTTTTAGGGGGTAGATACATGATTTGTCTCTAGCTAGTTTGAATATGTCTAGACCTTGTTTATCAACTTTAATGCTTACTATATGACATATAAGAAGACTATGTGCGCTTTGGTTTTTCATTTTTCGGTTTTTTTATTTTATGCCCATTTGAATCTTGGTCAAATCCTAGATTTGACCAAGATTTAAACAAGTTTAAAACATGGAAATGAAAAGGTAAGCATCGATCCTTCTTAGTCGCTCTAAAATGAAGCTGAATTTTGGGAGGTTTTTGAAATTTCCATGTTTGAAACCCAAAACCACTTCTCTTCATGCTTGACTTCATAAGACGAAGTTTAGGGTCGATAGGGGGTAGATACATGATTTGTCTTGTTTGAATATGTCTAGACCTTGTTTATCAACTTGAATGCTTACTAGCTATATGACATAAGAGGACTATGTGCATTGGTATTTCATTTTTTGATTTTTATGCCCATTTGAGAATCTTGGTAAAATCCTAGGTTTGTTGAGCAAGATTTAAACAAGTTTAACATGTGAAAATGATAAGGTAATTAAGTCTGGATCTTTCTCTTAGTAACTCTAAAATGAAGCTTTTGGGAGGTTCTTGAATTTACCATGTTTGAAACCCAAAACCACCGTACTTCTTTTCATGCTTGACTTCATAAGACAGAGTTTAGGGTTAGGGGTAGATACATGATTTTTCTGGTTTGAATATGTCTAGACCATGTTTATCAACTTGAATGCTTACTATATGACATAAGAAGGCTATGTGCTTTGGTTTTTCATTCTTTCGATTTTTTTCTGAATTTTTATGCCCATTTGAATCTTGGTCAAATCCTAGGTTCGACCAAGATTTAAACAAGTTTAAAACATGACAATGAAAAGGTAATTAATCATGGATCCTTCTTAATTAACCAGCCAGTCTAATTAAAATGAAGCTTTTTGGGAGGTTTTTGAAATTTCCATGTTTGAAACCCAAAACCACACTTCTCTGCTTCATGCTTGACTTCATATATAATTAAGACAAAGTTTAGGGTTAGGGGGTACATGATTTGTCTGGTTTGAATATGTCTAGACCTTGTTTATGAACTTTTGAATGCTTACTATATATATGTATGTGACATAAGAAAACTATGTGCTTTGGTTTTTCATTTTTCTGATTTTTTTTGGAATTTTGATGCACATTTGAATCTTGGTCAAATCCTAGGTTTGACCAAGATTTAAACAAGTATAGAACATGAAAATGAAAATGGAAGCCTGTATCCTTCTTAGTCACCCTAAAATTAATGAAGTTTTTGGGAGGTTTTTGAAATTTCCATGTTTGAAACCCAAAACCACTTATCTTCATGCTTGACTTCGTCATAAGACAGGGTTAGGGGGTAGATACATGATTTGTCTAGCTAGTTTGAATATGTCCAGACCTTGTTTATCAACTTTAATGCTTACTATATGACATATAAGAAGACTATGTGCGCTTTGGTTTTTCATTTTTCTGTTTTTTTATTTTATGCCCATTTGAATCTTGGTCAAATCCTAGAGATTGACTTCATAATACAGAGTTTAGGGTTAGGGGTAGATATACACATGATTTTTCTGGTTTGAATATGTCTAGACCTTGTTTATCAACTTGAGTGTTTACTATATGACATAATTAAGAAGGCTATGTGCTTTGGTTTTTCATTCTTTAGATTTTTTGTCTGAATTTTTATGCCCATTTGAATCTTGGTCAAATCCTAGGTTTGACCAAGATTTAAATAAGTTTAAAACATGGAAATGAAAAGGTAAAGCATCGATCCTTCTTAGTCGCTCTAAAATGAAGCTGAATTTTGGGAGGTTTTTGAAATTTCCATGTTTGAAACCCAAAACCACTTCTCTTCATGCTTGACTTCATAAGACGAAGTTCAGGGTCGATAGGGGGTAGATACATGATTTGTCTGGTTAATTTGGATATATCTAGACCTTGTTTATCAACTTGAATGCTTACGATATGACATAAGAACACTATGTGCTTTTTTTATTTTTTTGATTATTTGAATCTTGGTCAAATCCTAGGTTTGACCAAGATTTAAACAAGTATAGAACATGAAAATGAAAAGGGAAGCCTGTATCCTTCTTACTCACCCTAAAATGAAGTTTTGGGAGGTTTTTGAAATGTCCATGTTTGAAACCCAAAACCACTTCTCTTCATTCTTGACTTCTTAAGACATAGTTTAGGGGTTAGCGGGTAGATACATGATTAGTATGGTTTGAATATGTCTAGACCTTGTTTATCAACTTTAATGCTTACTACATGACATAAGAAGACTATGTGCTTTGGTTTTTCATTTTTCTGTTTTTTTTTGAATTTTCTGCCAATTTTGTTTGACCAAGATTTAGACAAGTTTTACACGTGAAAACGAATAAGTAAGCCTGGATCCTTCTTAGTCACTCCAAAATGTACCAATTGATAGGTGCGTTAACTTTGCTTCATGGAAAAAATAATGTCATGTAAATGAGTTAACTTGGATTTCCTACCCTTGAATCCATAGGAAACTTTGTTCTAATGCACTATAATAATCAACCGAGTTTTTACACCAACAGGTCTGTCACTTACGTGTGGTGCCCATGCGTGAGGTCCCACACTTCAGTGAGCACAAGTCACATGCAATAGGTACGCAAACTCCCAGCCATTTTCTTTGTCAAGAGAAGACGCATCAGGATGCGTATTGGAAGTCTGTGGGTCCTTCTGGATCCTTCGGTCGTCCCTCTCACAAAAAAACAAATCTCTCTCATTCTCGGCCTCGCTCGACTCGCTCGCTCGCACCTCCTCGCACACCTGACTGACAAACCCTGCACAAAAGTCAACATCATCACCCGAAAAAGGGGAGACACCATAATTCTCTCCCTTCTTCTCTCCTTCCGAGTGATCCCTCTTCCTCCGAGTTTCACTCGACGGGCAAACACACATGTGCTGCATAGTAATAATAAAAAGGTAGAAAAATCGACCTACGAATCTATAATTAAATAGGTTAAACTAGGGTTTTGCCCAGTACTACAGATCAAGGTTCAAAAAATCCAACTACGGGGTTCGAACAACCCCATTTCTAATCCAAGATTTTTTTCGACCTCATCCAATGGCCTCAAACTATAGGCCGGGTTAGCATCTAGTGCAGTATGTGTGAGAATGTATGCACTATGTGTGCTATAACTTGTGTGTCTTTCAAATTTGAACCAAATTTGAATAAGTTTGAAATATTTGAAATGGGGCTTTTGGCTTAAACGTTTGAAACCCAAAACGACTTCTCTTCATGCTAGACTTCATAAGACCGAGTTTAGGGTTAGGGGGTAGATACATGATTTGTTTGGTTTGAATATGTCTAAACCTTGTTTATCAACTTGAATGCTTACTATATGACATAAGAAGACCATGTGCTTTTGTTTTTCATTTTTCTATTTTTTTAAGAATTTTATGCACATTTGATTCTGGTCAAATCCTAGGTTCAACCAAGATTTAAACAAGTTTCAAGCATGAAAATGAAAACGTAATCCAAGATCCTTCTTAATTAGTCACTCTAAAATATATGAAGCTTTTGGGACGTACTTGAAATTTCCATGTTTGAAACCTAAAACCACTTATCTTCATGCTTGACTTCGTCATAAGACAGAGTTTAGGGGTTTTAGGGGGTAGATACATGATTTGTCTAGCTAGTTGAATATGTCTAGACCTTGTTTATCAACTTTAATGCTTACTATATGACATATAAGAAGACTATGTGCGCTTTGGTTTTTCATTTTTCGGTTTTTTTATTTTATGCCCATTTGAATCTTGGTCAAATCCTAGATTTGACCAAGATTTAAACAAGTTTAAAACATGGAAATGAAAAGGTAAGCATCGATCCTTCTTAGTCGCTCTAAAATGAAGCTGAATTTTGGGAGGTTTTTGAAATTTCCATGTTTGAAACCCAAAACCACTTCTCTTCATGCTTGACTTCATAAGACGAAGTTTAGGGTCGATAGGGGTAGATACATGATTTGTCTTGTTTGAATATGTCTAGACCTTGTTTATCAACTTGAATGCTTACTAGCTATATGACATAAGAGGACTATGTGCATTGGTATTTCATTTTTTGATTTTTATGCCCATTTGAGAATCTTGGTAAAATCCTAGGTTTGTTGAGCAAGATTTAAACAAGTTTAACATGTGAAAATGATAAGGTAATTAAGTCTGGATCTTTCTCTTAGTAACTCTAAAATGAAGCTTTTGGGAGGTTCTTGAATTTACCATGTTTGAAACCCAAAACCACCGTACTTCTTTTCATGCTTGACTTCATAAGACAGAGTTTAGGGTTAGGGGTAGATACATGATTTTTCTGGTTTGAATATGTCTAGACCATGTTTATCAACTTGAATGCTTACTATATGACATAAGAAGGCTATGTGCTTTGGTTTTTCATTCTTTCGATTTTTTCTGAATTTTTATGCCCATTTGAATCTTGGTCAAATCCTAGGTTTGACCAAGATTTAAACAAGTTTAAAACATGACAATGAAAAGGTAATTAATCATGGATCCTTCTTAATTAACCAGTCAGTCTAATTAAAATGAAGCTTTTTGGGAGGTTTTTGAAATTTCCATGTTTGAAACCCAAAACCACACTTCTCTGCTTCATGCTTGACTTCATATATAATTAAGACAAAGTTTAGGGTTAGGGGTACATGATTTGTCTGGTTTGAATATGTCTAGACCTTGTTTATGAACTTGAATGCTTACTATATGACATAAGAAGACTATGTGCTTTGGTTTTTTATTTTATTTATTTTTTATTTTATGCCCATTTGAATATTGGTTAAATCCTAGGTTTGAACAAGATTTAAACAAGTTTAAAACATGAAAATGAAAAGGTAAGCCTGGATCCTTCTTAACTAGTCACTCTAAAATGAAGCTTTAATTTTGGGAGGTTTTTGAAATTTCCATGTTTGAAACCCAAAACCACTTCTCTTCATGCTTGACTTCATAAGACGAAGTTTAGGGTCGATAGGGGGTAGATACATGATTTTCTGGTTTGAATATGTCTAGACCATGTTTATCAAATCCTAGGTTTGACCAAGATTTAAACAAGTTTAAAACATGAAAATGAAAAGGGAAGCATGTGTCCTTCTTAGTCACTCTAAAATGAAGTTTTTGGGCGGTTTTTGAAATTTCCATGTTTGAAACCCAAAACCACTTCTCTTCATGCTTGACTTCATAAGACATAGTTTAGGGGTTAGGGGTAGATACATGATTTGTATGGTTTGAATATGTCTAGACCATGTTTATCAACTTTAATGCTTACTATATGACATAAGAAGACTATGTGCTTTGGTTTTTCATTTTTCTGATTTTTTTTAGAATTTTGATGCACATTTGAATCTTGGTCAAATCCTAGGTTTGACCAAGATTTAAACAAGTATATATAGAACATGAAAATGAAAAGGGAAGCTTGTATCCTTCTTAGTCACCCTAAAATGAAGTTTTTGGGAGGTTTTTGAAATTTCCATGTTTGAAACCCAAAACCACTTATCTTCATGCTTGAGCAAGATTTGACCAAGATTTAAACAAGTTTAAATCATGAAAATGGAAAGGTAAGCCTGGATCCTTCTTAGTCGCTCTAAAATGAAGCTTTTGGGATGTTCTTGAAATTTCCATGTTTGAAACCCGGCCAAAACGACTTTTCTTCATGCTAGACTTCATAAGATCGACACGGGGTACATATATACATGATTTGTCTGGTTTGGATATATCTAGACCTTGTTTATCAACTTGAATGCTTACGATATGACATAAGAACACTATGTGCTTTTTGTTTTTCATTTTTTTGTGCCTATTTGTATCTTGGTCAAATCCTAGGTTTGACCAAGATTTAAACAAGTTTAAAACATGAAAATGAAAAGGGAAATGTATCCTTCTTAGTCACTCTAAATGAAGTTTTTGGGAGGTTTTTGAAATTTCCATGTTTGAAACCTAAAACCACTTCTCTTCATGCTTGACTTCATAAGACAGAGTTTAGGGTTAGAGGGGTAGATACATGATTTGTCTTATTTGAATATGTCTAGCTAGACCTTGTTTATCAACTTTTGAATGCTTACTATATATATGTGACATAAGAAGACTATGTGCTTTTGTTTTTCATTTTTCCGATTTTTTAATTTTATGCCCATTTAAATCTTGGTCAAATCCTAGGTTTGACAATGATTTAAACAAGTTTCAAATATGAAAATGAAAAGGTAAGCATGGATCCTTCTTAGTCACTCTAAAATGAAGCTTTTGATAGGTTTTTGAAATTTCCATATTTGAAACCCAAAACCACTTCTCTTCATGCTTGACTACATAAGACAAAGTTTAGGGTTAGGGGGTAGATACATGATTTTTCTTGTTTGAATATGTCTAGACCCTTGTTTATCAACTTTAATGCTTACTATATGACATAAGAAAACTATGTGCTTTGGTTTTTCATTTTTCTGATTTTTTTGGAATTTTGATGCACATTTGAATCTTGGTCAAATCCTAGGTTTGACCAAGATTTAAACAAGTATAGAACATGAAAATGAAAAGGGAAGCCTGTATCCTTCTTAGTCACCCTAAAATGAAGTTTTTGGGAGGTTTTCGAAATTTCCATGTTTGAAACCCAAAACCACTTAATCTTCATGCTTGACTTCGTCATAAGATAGAGTTTAGGGGTTAGGGTATATACATGATTTGTCTAGTTTGAATATGTCTAGACCTTGTTTACCAACTTTAATGCTTACTATATGACATATAAGAAGACTATGTGCGCTTTGGTTTTTCATTTTTTCATTTTTTTATTTTATGCCCATTTGAATCTTGGTCAAATCCTAGATTTGACCAAGATTTAAACAAGTTTAAAACATGAAAATGGAAAGGTAAGCCTGGATCCTTCTTAGTCGCTCTAAAATGAAGCTTTTGGGATGATTTTGAAATTTCCATGTTTGAAACCCAAAACCAATTCTCTTCATGCATGCTTGACTTCATAAGACAGAGTTTAGGGTTAGGGGGTTAGATACATTATTTGTCTAGTTTGAATATGTCTAGACTTTGTATATCAACTTGAATATATTATTGTACCATGTCTCCACACAGCCCAAAATGCACATATTTTCAAAAGTTTTCATGCATGAGTACTTGTAACTAGTAAAAATAGAAAGTAAAAATAGGAACCCCATGTATGAAGGATACTAAAAAGAACTCTTTCACATTTTTTTGGTATAGATTATGAGTTTGCTTGGCTTCATACACAAGTGAGTACATGTCATGCAAAAATTAACACGAAATTTAGTTATCATGACCCATTTTTGGCAGGCATTGTGCATATCGCCTTGAGAAACATCTTTGCGAGCTAGTGTATTAAACGTTTATTCACATATAATGGATTTTTTACTTTATTAGTGCACACAATGACAGAATCGGCCAAATGTGTATGATTTTTGTGAAGGTGCTAGAAAAACAAGATGCACTACGATGAAGCATGAAAGGAGGCAAGGGGAGGGATAGTGAAGAGGTGGGAGAGACCGAGAGATGAACCGCAAGGTAATTAAAAAATTGGGGCCAAAACGATTCCAACTTCCTAGGCATTGACCAACTTTGCCCCTCTTAACCCAACGTGGCAGTGAACCCGTATAAGCAACAACTTCCTCTTACTCCGCTTCTCCGAAATGGTAAGAGAACCTCTCCAGCTTAAGTGACCAATCGACATATCTATGGCCTTCCGACTTGGCTCTGGTCGCCGCGCGCGTAGTCCTACCACCGACGAGGAAGCGGAGCATCAGCGCCGCCTTCGCTTCGTCCATCGCGCACCAAGGCATAACCCGCCCGCTCTGCACTGGCCGGTTGTTCAGCCCGCGGCGGCGGCGCTGGCCGTGGAGCCCCTCGCCAGCCGCTTCCCGTGCGGGCCGATGGATGCAGAGGCAGGGATCTCCCACGCAACCCCGCATGCGACGCCCGCTCGGCCCTGGCCGGCTTTTCCGCCCGCGCATGCCGCATGGTTTTCTTTGCCAGCAGGTGAGATCCCCTTCCCGGCCGGCGCGAACGATGCGGAGGCAGGGAGCTCCCGTGGCCAGCCGCCTAATCCGACCGCACTTCAGGCGGTGCCGGCCGTGGAGCCAGGCCGTTCTTTCGAAGCGCATCACGGCGACGCCCTTTGCAGGAGCAACACCGCCAAGGAGCTCGTATATAACGTGATGTTCCCGGCACTCTATAGATGCCGGGATGCTCTGCAAGCTTTCGTGCAGGCTAAGAATGCGGCGGCTGCAAATCCCAGGGACGCAGCATTGCAGCGGCGCGCCGATGAGGCTAAGGTGGCGCACGCTTTCCACCAGGCGTGCCTCGACAGGCTTAACATCCAGCACGGCTTCGTGCAACCGCCAAACGCCGCTCCAGCTAAGATCCAAAAATACTCCGGTGAGCATATCACTCCGGAGTAGAACAATCCAATTTCTAGTACTGTAGGAGTACTTTATTAGTGCACAAACCTGGCGAAATTAAAGGTGTGTTCTTTGTGTGTGATGTAAATCTAAAAATTTGAAGGTTCTAGCAAAAACATTTCTTCACAAATATTCGATGTGTTTGCTTGGCCTTATCTATATATCCGGTGAGCATATATGGATGCCAAATCCTTTACAAACTTTATATTTTTTAAGTGATCGATGTGCATGCATCTATCTCGCCATGGTAAATTAATGAAACAAGTTGCATATTTGCCAGAATTCCAAACTTCGTGAGCAGTATAGAGATCGAGACCTTAATTAATTATTATGAGTAGGATGCATGCATGCATGTCCATTTTCTAGGGTTTTAAAGGATACTAGAGCTTTTCTAGGTTAATTTGCAACTATATGTATATTTGTTTTCTAGTTCTGGGCTGATCATTAAACTCAACATTGAGTTGTAGATTATGTGAAATTAGTACATGCCATAAAATATAGTAAATTTTTATGTACCCTACGAGGCAGTACGTGTGGTGTACCCTTAATTATTAATTGGTAGACATGTACCGTTGGCATGTTTGAAGAAAATTTGAATTTGGAAGAAGTTTTTAAAGTAAAATTAACGCAAGCACAAAATCATGTGTGATGGTGAAATTTCTTGAACAAATTAATACAAACCTAGTAATATGAGTTTGTTTGGCTTTCTGCCCACAAGTGAGTATTGTGCGCATGTACTTTGATGCAAAATCCCGCCATACAAAACTTTTTAGTTATCATATGACCTCAAGTTTGGAAGAGATCGTATTTTAAGCAACTTCACAAACAAGAGATTCTAACAATTATATGCATGCATGAAAGAATGATTTCCCTTTTTTATTACTGTACAAAAATGGCTAGATGTGTGTTAATTGTGAAGGAGGGCTACCAAATTTTAACAGTTGCACATTATTGTCATAATTCCACCTTTTGGAAGCAGTAGGGTAGACATGCTTTCCGCTTGGTAGGATGTGTTAGTGCCATCAATTTTGTAGATATAGGTTCAAGGATTTGTTCATCTTAATCTGCAACTATATATGGATTTTTAAGCTTTTGCCTAGTAATTAAACTCATAATTGAAATAATGTAGGTTATTTAACTACATACATGCCATAAATTCTGACAGGAAATACTTGGACGTGCCTTGCGAGGGTGGTAACAAACAAGAACACAATGACCAAACTTCAAATGCCAATCCACCCACCAAGCTATACGATTGGCATGTACAATCGATCGACTCCTTCTAATCAAATTTGAATACAATAGAAGAAGTTTTAAAAAAATTCAAAATGAGATCAACTTGTGCATTGAGTCATCCTTTGTTATTTATTTGCTTGTAAAAATAGAAACATAGGCATATGAATGTATTCGAAACACTTCACTTTTCAACGGGGAAGGGACCCGAAGGTCCCAGAAAAACAAAAAAAGATTACAATAGTAGTACTCCTTTGAGAAGGCAGTAGAAGAAGGATCCTCGAAGAGCCAAATGCTTTTATTATCCACAGCTGTTCGGCTCTTTTCCTTCTCGTGTAAGCTATCGCGCAATGATTATACTAATGGTCGGATGGTAGTACAACCATTTTCGCAAACTTCTGCGCCCTTCGTCATGTCAGCATCGTATCCCAGTGTGCAAGCAGTCTGCTCGAATGAAATACTCCTAAGTACGTACGGTATTCCCTCCAAAGACACACCACACGGTATTCCCTCCAAAGACGCACCGTCGCCCCGATCTGCTCGAATGAAATACTCCAAAATACTTCTGCGCCCTTCGTCATGTCAGCATCGTATCCCAGTGTGCAAGCAGTCTCCTATGAAATGGAGACGACATTTTGTTGAAAAGTGTCGGTGCATGCTATATACCACACTAGTATGAGAGTTTTTACAGCATTATTCCGATTTCCACAGAATGCATTAAATTTGGACGCGATGCCACACTGACAAGAGTGGTTTAAACAAGGCCATTATTTTTATTATGTTATAGTATTACTACAATACTCCAAGGTAGCACTAGTAGCCTTCGGTTGTACTCTGCCGGTCGCGCTGCCTCATTCGACCAGACTTTATTCTTCTTCTCATATATATATACAAAATACTGTCTGCCGAGGTTCGATGACCGCACCGTCGCCCCTCTCCGCGCCGCCGTCTTGGGCCGCGCCACCATTCTCCCCGCCGAGTTCTCCCCCGTCCCCGACGCACCACCGTCAAGCACCACCGGACCGATCTTCGCAGGTATGTACATCTCCAACCTCCGGCGAGTACAGAGGTTCATCGGTCATTGTGTTCGATATAACCTTAATTTGGGGATTGCAATGTGAGTAACTTACTGGGTTTTCTAGGAAATGAAAACGGCGTCGCTCGATGCCTACACTGCGTCGGCGGATACATGGAAAGCGGAGACGGATGCTCTGCATGCATCGGCGGAGACATGTAAAGCGGATGCGGATGCGGATGCGGAGGCAAAGGCGAAGGCGGTGGCTAGGACGGGCCCGGGCGCTGTGGCGCTGGCAAATGCTCGTATCGAAGCTGCATTTTGTTGGAAAGTCTTGGCGCGTGCTTCGAGAGTTTTGGCGGCGCAGCCGGGAGAACCGTCGGAGGCTTCGAAGCTGGCTGCTTTGAACGCGTCGAGAGCTTGGATGGTGACTTCATCTAAGGCGGCGCTTGTTGCATTTGATCGTGACTCGTCAACCCCTTTGTAAGTTCTACCTTCCCCAACTGCAATGAGGTTAGATCTGGTGGATTGGGTTTTTTGCCCAAACCAGACGTGATGATGCATTGAGATGTTTTTGTATTTTTGATGATGCATTCTGCTTCTTTTGTAATTTGGGTGATTCATTATGCTTTTTAGGTAGTAATTTTTCTGATGCACTCACCTCTTCAGGAATTTTTCATGGTTTTTTTTGTTTTTGTTTTTCTGTCAACCTAGCTAATGCTCTCTGCTGTTTAGCCAAAAGTTGGATGATGCATTGTACCGTTTACATATATTTTACTCTGATGATGCATTTTGCTCTTTTAGCCTTTTAGGTAATTTTTCTGATTCCTTGAACAGTGTGGGAAATTTCGATGAAGAATTTTGCTGTCAACTTAGATGATGTATTGTGCTGTTTACATTTTATTACCTATATCAAAGCTAACCCCATCTGATGTTACCACAGCGTTTTGGGTCCTGTAGAGGTCTCTTTTTCCTCCAATCGTGTTGACACGTTAGCAATTATTACTGTATATGCGAGCCTTCCGTTGGTGCGTCCTATTTTTGTGGTGTTTTTTTTTTGCAAATTAAGGGCTTCATTGATTATGCAACAGGATTACAATTGCATTGTCCTGTTTACAATATTTTGATTTTGCTGATGCATTGTGCTGTTCACATTATTTTG
This sequence comes from Lolium multiflorum, assembly GCA_030979885.1. Classification (NCBI taxonomy): domain Eukaryota; kingdom Viridiplantae; phylum Streptophyta; class Magnoliopsida; order Poales; family Poaceae; genus Lolium; species Lolium multiflorum. The sequence goes on along the minus strand of CM061747.1, from coordinate 115,334,578 downwards.
ATTTTGCTGATGCATTGTGCTGTTCACATTATTTTGATTTTGCTGATGCATTGTCCTGTTTACATTATTTTGATTTTGCTGATGCATTGTGCTGTTTACACTATTTTGATTTTGCTGATGCACCATGCAGTTTAGGAAACTTTGATGATGAATTAGATGATGCATTTTGCTGCTTAGTCAAATTAGATGTTGCATTTTGTTTTAAAAAATAGATGATGCAGTGTGCTGTTTACATAATTTTGACGATGCATCGTGCGATTTGACGAAGTTGAAGTCGCGCCGTGGTTGCTGGTGTACCATGGCCGACGATTTTGGTCCCTCCGTGGTGCATGTCAAAACTTTTTTTTCTCGTTTTTGAGGCCACCTAGCCCGACGAAAGCGGCCAAAACGTCGCGTATGGTGGCCCGGGACGTGGTGCATCGGAAATCTCGGGTTCGCCGGCCGAGTCAACGCAAATCCGCACCGCCGAGGGATGTAGGGCCCAGATGGCAGCCTCTCTAGCATTGTTTTTTTTCTCGATCGCGCCATCTCGTTCAACGCTCTCCGATCGGCCGTTTACGATGCAGGATCATGGGTCCCGCTTGTCATCCTCTATGAACCAAAATTCTTTCTATTCTTTTATTTGGTCACTTGCCTTTTCTTTCGATCCCCGGCCGCCTTGAACGTTGGAGACCGCTGCAGCTAAATGGGACCCACATGTCATCCTCTATGAGCTATCAACTTCTTTTCTTGGAGTTTTTTTGGCACCTCATATTTGGTCACTTGTCTTTTTCTTTCGATCTCATGCCACGTTGATATCATTGATGCTAAATGGGACCCGATGTCATCCTCTATGTACTATAAAACTTTTTCCTGGATTATTTTTGGCACCTCATATTTGGTCACTTGCCTTTTCTTTCGATCTCATGCCGCCTCTCAAACGGTGATACCACTGCTGCTAAATGGGACCCGTATGTCATCCTCTATGTACTATAAAACTTTCTTTTCCTGGATTTTTTTTGCACCTCATATTTGGTCACTTGCTCTTTTTCTTTCATCCTCGTCACTTTCTCAAACGGTGATACCATTGATGCTAATGTAATTCAAGATGTCATCCTCTATGTACTATAAAACTTTCTTTTCTTGGATTTTTTTGCACCTCATTTGGTCACTTGACTTTTTCTTTCGATCCCCTCACGCTTCTCAAATGTGATACCGCCGCTAAATGGGACCCGCATCCTCTATGTACTATAAAACTTTCTTTCTTGGATTTTTTGCACCTCATATTTGGTAACTTGACTTTTCTTTCGATCCCCCGCTGCCTCTCAAATGCTGATACCACGTCGCCAATGGGACCCGATGTCATCTCTACTATAAAACTTTCTTTTTTTGGATTATTTTTGGCACCTTTATTTGGTCACTTGACTTTTCTTTCGATCCCCTCCGCCTCTCAAACGGTGAGACCGCTGCAAATGGGACCCGCATGTCATCCTCTATGAGCAATCAACTTTCTTTTCTTGGAGTTTTTTTTGGCACCTGATATTTGGTCACTTGCCTTTTTCTTTTGATCTCATGCCACGTTTGAAACGGAGGTACTGCTGCTAAACGGGACCCGCATGTCATCCTCTGTGTGCTATAAAAGTTTCCTTTGTTGGATTTTTTTCACCCTCTGATTTTTGGCTTGCCTTTTTCTTTTGATCCCCTGCCCCCTTTGAAACGTTGAGTAAGCTGTTGGTTCAAGGGACCCGCATGTCATCCTCTATGTCCATCAAGTTTCTTTTCTTGGATTTTTCCCCCCTAATTACTAGCTACTTTTTTTTCTTTTGATCTCAAGCCGCATTACAAACATTGAGACCGCTGCTGCAAAATGGGACCCACATGTCATCCTCTATGTACAATAAATCTTGGATTATTTTTGGCTCCTGATATTTGGTCACTTGCCTTTTTCTTTCGATCTCATGTCGCCTTTGAAACGTTGAGTAAGCTGCTGGTCCATGGGTCCCGCATGTCATCCTCTACGAACAATAAAAGTTTCCTTATTGGAGTTATTTTTGACCCCTAATTTCTGGCTATTTGCCTTTTCTTTTGATCCTCGCCTCCTGAAACGATGAGGACGTGTTGGCAGGTCGGTCCCACATGTCATCCTCTATGAACAATAAAAGTTTCCTTTGGTGGATTTATTTTTGACCCCTAAATAATTTCTGGCTATTTCCTTTATTTTTCTTTTGATCCCCTGCCGCCTTGGAAACGTTTGAGAATGCTGCTGCCTCATGGGTCCCGCATGTCATCCTCTCAGAACGATAAATGTTTTCTTTTCTTGGATTTTGTTACCAACTGACTTTTGGTTTTTTATTTTATTTTCGATCCCCTGCCGCCTTTGAAACGTTGACGACGCTGCTGGCTCATGGGTCCCCGATGTCAGCCTCCCCGTACAAGAAACATGTGATATCTTGATTATTTCGCTCTGAGCTATTGCAAACGGATAAATTAAATCTTTATTTTTACATAAACAAACTTATATGTTGAGTGTCCTTGTTTTTTGTTTTTGCGAAGCATAGGACTTTCCTGTTTTTTTTAGAAAAATCCGAACTTTCCTGTTTTGGAGTGGGCTGAAATTGTACGAGACAAAAGGCCCAGCAGGATAGTTCGAAGGCCCAGATGTCCAGATACAGCCCAATTGAAATCTTTCTTTTCTTGGATTTTTTCACCCCCTGATTTCTGGCTACTTCATTTTTCTTTTGGTCCTGTGCCGCCTTGGAAACGTTGAGACCGCTGCTGCAAAATGGGACCCACATGTCATCCTCTATGTACAATAAAGTTTCTTTTCTTGGATTATTTTTGGCTCTTGATATTTGGTCACTTTCCTTTTTCTTTCGATCTCATGCCATGTTTGAAACGTTGAGGAACCTGCTGGCTCATGGGACCCGCATGTCATCCTCTATGTACAATAAAGTTTCTTTTCTTGGATTATTTTTGGCTCTTGATATTTGGTCACTTTCCTTTTTCTTTCGATCTCATGCCATGTTTGAAACTTTGAGGAACCTGCTGGCTCATGGGACCCGCATGTCATCCTCTATGTACAATAAAGTTTCTTTTCTTGGATTATTTTTGGCTCTTGATATTTGGTCACTTTCCTTTTTCTTTCGATCTCATGCCACGTTTGAAACGTTGAGGAACCTGCTGCTCATGGGACCCGCATGTCATCCTCTATGTACAATAAAGTTTCTTTTCTTGATTATTTTTGGCTCTTGATATTTGGTCACTTTCCTTTTTCTTTCGATCTCATGCCACGTTTGAAACGTTGAGGAACCTGCTGGCTCATGGGACCCGCATGTCATCCTCTATGTACAATAAAAGTTTCTTTTCTTGGATTTTTTTCACCATCTGATTTTTGGCTATTTCCTTTTTCTTTTGATCCCCTGCCGGCCTGCCGCCTTTGAAACGCTGAGTAAGCTGCAGGCTCATAGGTCCGACATGTCAGCCTGTATGAACGATAAAGCTTTCCTTTCTTGGAGTTTTTTTTACCCCCTAATTTCTGGCTATTTTCTTTTTCTTTTGATCTCAAGCCGCATTTGAAACGTTGAGACCGCTGCTGCTAAATGGGACCCGCATGTCATCCTCTATGTACAATAAAGTTTCTTTTTTTCTTGGATTATCTTTAGCTCCTGATATTTTGTCACTTGCGTTTTTCTTTCGATCCATTTGAAACGTTGAGTAAGCTGCTGAATCATGGGTCCCGCATGTCATCCTCTACGAACAATAAAAGTTTCCTTTTTTGGAGTTATTTTTGACCCCTAATGTCTGGCTATTTGCCTTTTTCTTTTGATCTCCTGCCCCCTTTGAAACGATGAGGATGCTGTTGGCACGTCGGTCCCACATGTCATCCTCTATGAACAATAAAAGTTTCTTTTGATGGATTTATTTTGAACCCCTAATTAATTTCTGGATATTTCCTTTTTTTTCTTTTGATCCCCTGCCGCCTTGGAATCGTTGAGGATGCTGCTGCCTCATGGGTCCCGCATGTCATCCTCTCAGAACGGTAAATGTTTCTTTTCTTGGATTTTGTTTACCAAATGATTTTTGGCTTATTTTATCTTTCGATCTCGTGCCGCCATTAAAACGTTGAGGACGCTGCTGGCTCAGAGGTCCCACATGTCAGCCTCTATGAACAATAAACCTTTCCTTTGTTTGATTTATTATTGACCCATAATTTCTGGCTATTTGCCTTTTTCTTTCGATCTCATGCCGCCTCTGAAACGTTGAGACGCTGCTGGCTCATGGGTCCCACATGTCAGCCTCTATGAACAGTCAAAGTTTCCTTTGTTTGATTTTTTTTTACCCTAATTACTGGCTATTTGCCTTTTTTTTATCCCCTGCCGCCTTTGAAACTAAGAGGACGCTGCTGGCCCATGGGTCCCACATCTCAGCCTCTCTGAACGATAAACCTTTCCTTTCTTTTTTTTTCGATCCCGTGCCGCCTTGGAAACGGTGAGACGGCTCCTGCAAAACGGGACCCATATGTCATCCTCTATGTACAATAAATTTCTTTCCTTGGATTATTTTTGGCACCTGATATATGGTCACTTGCCTTTTTTTCGATCCCCTGCCGCCTTTGAAACGTTGAGGACGCTGCTCGCTCGTGGGTCCCATATGTCAGCCTCTAGGAACAATAAACATTTCGTTTCTTGGATTTATTTTTGACCGCTGATTTCTGGCAACTTTGCTTTTTCTTTCGATCCCCTGCCGCCTTTGTTAAAGTTGAGGACGCTGCTGCAAAATGCGTCCCACATGTCAGCTTCTCTGTACGATAATTGTTTCCTCTCTTTGATTTTTTTTCCACTGCTGGCCAATGGGTCCCCGATGTCAGCCTCTATGTACAAGAAATATGTGAATTCTCGATATATTTTAAGCCGAGATATGTAGGATGCTTTTTTTTCGATCCCTTCTGTTTGTTTTTACCTTCAAATGTTGAGGGACGCTACTGGCAAATGGGTCCTGCTCTAGCATTCTCAACTGAAGGAAAAACTGAAATATTGCCTATTCATTTGTTTTTCGTACTCCATGCATCTAATCCATACTAATTGTTGATCCGGGTTTTAGTTCAACTTAATTAGATCAAATTTGATCTACGAGGGAGTATGTAATATATTTTGGGTTCACAACACTGCACTTGTTAACAACAATCTGATGAAGAGGTTTGTCATTTTTTTAAACTACAAATACACTCTAAGATCTTGCACACTAATAGAATAAATCTTGGAACTTTATATAATTAATGACAATTTTGAAATCGACTATATGAATATATCAAAATATAGAGCCCATGTAGATGCGCATACTGGCTATGCGCATTTAAAAAGAATCATAATCATAATTGATACGAAATAAAAATAACTTTATATGTAGAATCTCGGTTTCTAGAGGGCCAATCATAGGATATCCGTGTTTAAATTAGGAAGGGCCCCAATGGCATGAGTCGGAGGCCCATTAAGTGTTTTTGGAATGTTATCAGCGAAGTAAGCAGGCTGACAGCAATCACCATGTACATGGCCGGCGGCAGCCCAAAAGTACAAACAATTGGCCCATGCAGGGAAGGTAGTACTTTTTTTTATTGGGAAGGTTGTCTGGCTAACCCAAAAAAAAAGTGGTGCTACATGGGGTAATACTTGAACCCGGAATGAGATCGAGTGCCTTGATGAAGGCGAGGCACACATAAATAGTACTCCGTACCATGCCTTGCCCCTCCCTTTCAACCGTTGGATAAAAAATAATTAGACAGATGACTATTAACTAGTAACTGCTACAGTACCAACCAATGTACAGGACATGTGCTACAGTACGTCGTCCACAGTGCATGTGCTTTAGAACCATGAACAGTACATATGCTACATGCTACAGTACTTTGATCTTAGCTATCTATTTTCAATCCAACGGCCAAATCTACAAGTCACCGTACTGTTCATCTGTGCCTTGCTTATGTCAAGGCACTGGATCCTGGACACTTGAACCCATGATCGTTGCTGAGGGTTGCCTATTTGCGCATAATATGTTTTGTCAGCGGGCACTTCACTAGTTTGTGCAAAACATATCCAGCGCAGGATTCAAAAAAACATCACGTTTTTTTCTTTACGTAAACAACAAAACATCTCATGTTCATCACAATCCAGCCAACATAAGCACATAATAATTAATAGTACAACTAGAGAGCTGTACACATAAATAAGGTTTGTCAAGCTTCATGCACTAGCCAACGCAACCAAAAGTCCGAACTAATGGAAAGGGCTAGGCAATCCAATTATACATTTCAACATCCCCCCTCACATGTGACCACAATCCAGTAATGGTACCATCATGTTCACCACAATGCATCATTAAAGAGAGCAGTATACTATTATAGACCAGCTCTCTCTAAAGAACATTTGTAAGACAACTTAATACAGCTGTGATTCATATTGTTGCCCCAGCGATGGGTGATAACCTGAACACCATATAACCTTCTCACAGCAATTGTAACCAAATATGAGCACCTGCAATGATTTGGTGTCAAGCTTCTTGAAGGTCAGGAGGTATCCTACCTTCAAGTCATGTGCTTTGACAAACTCTGGCCATCCTTTGTCCATTAAAACATTGCCATCTTGTTGCTTCAGGTCCACAATCCAGGTGCATGCAGTGGACATCTTCAGGTTGATGGACTCTGGACACCCACCGTAAAACCAGGGTAGAACACGACTGGGGATGGAAATCACCTCTAACTCCGATGTACATAGTACCTTGCAGAAGCTGTCAGGGGTATTCTCCTCATCGATGCGCCCAAACACCTTGCACACTGGGGCTGGCTCTACAGATGTCTCCTTCCATGATAAGCTCTCTCCAAGCTTGAGCTTCTTGTTTGAACACTGCAAAAAAGAGGCCTCAATTAGATAATGCCTCTAGCTTCTGACCGTAATTCCAAGCAAATGCATAATCAAAGGCACCTAGCAAACTCAGCGGATCATTGTTCTTATCAAACACACAGTCTGAACAATAAGCTTCTGAATCTAGCTAGGCTGATATGTACAACCTTGTATCATCAAATTATTCAGCATAGTGTATCATTGTATCGCAGAAGCCAAATCGATATAAATAGTAGCTATGAGAATAGAAATCAAGCTAGCATGAGCCATGCATGCTTGCTGGCTATGTCTAGCATCAGAATAATGCATCTGCAGTTCATCATCCGCCAGTACAGATTGACCAAGCAAACAAAAAAAAAATCAGCGTCGGCCTAAAGAGTCCACAAGCCAGACATGCATGCTCGGTGTCCTCATATGTGATCATCGGCCGTGGATTGACCAATAGCATATTTGAACGATTATTACTGCACACATTAGATCCAGTCCCAACATAGCTAGCATGGGTGCATGTGTAACCCGAGTCTTTACCAGAGGATTAATATATACACTGGCTGAGAGAAGTACTGTATATCAAACAATGCTAAGCAACCGGCAATACAGCTTAGATATAATAAAGATGTGACCGGCAACGCTAGTGATTCGGGGGAAACATACCGCCATTGCAGCCATGGACCGAGAGAATCGGGGATGCCGCGCCGCCTTAGTGGAGTTTTTAGATGCGACGTCGCCGCATCCGTAGAGGACGGAGTCCAAGCCGCGTAGTCCGAGCGGTGGTGGACGCCGGTGGTGTAGAGAGAGGACTCAGGGGAGATGGACGGCGAGGGATCTGGGGAGATCTGAAGTTCTGAACATGAGGGGGCTGTGAGAAACTGAGAATGATACATCAGCAATCAGCAAGGGAATAAATGCGCGTGTCCCCCGGTCAAAAAAAATGCGCGTGTCTAGGAGGAACGAAGCCAGGTACGCAGGAATCCACACACAAAACTTCACCCGGCGGGTCACTGGGCTTTATCAGTATCTGGTGGGGTCCGGACCTACAGACCAGTGAGACATGTCGTGTGGGTTATGATCCGTTCAGTGTGCACACAGAAATTGCATTCAGAGCTCAGGGCTTCAGGCTACGTTGTACTATACAGTAATATATCCATTTCTTTTGGTAAAATGAAAACGATACTCCATCTGATCCTCATTACATGATGATAAAATGGATGTCTCTACAACTAATATGTGTCTAGATACATCTATATGAGAGCGTCTGTGTTTGTACTGTGTATCTAAAAAAAATATGGATCGGAGGGAGCATTAAGAGGTGTCCAAAAAAAACTGCAAACAAACATGGATGTAAGCAGTTGAGTATTAAACCAGTGCGTGAAATACCTTTATATCTCGACCATGTAACAATGAATATGAGAAGTTTTTGGGGTTTGACCATCTGCACTTGTGTTTGCTACAATCAGATCAAAAAATTGGTCACTTTTACACTTTCTAAAATAAAATGTATTTTTCCCTGAGATTTTACAAGTTCGTACAAGATAGCATTGACTACATCTGGGATATATCACATTTACACTTACAAATCTATGAATATTTCAAAATATTGAGCTCCGTGTACCTACATATAATACAAATCATCAGACCGCACATTGAAACTACCGCAGCATATCACAGTAAATTAAAATAAAATAAAACAAGTCTAACATATACTATATTAGCTAATTAACAAAGTCTCATCACAGTGTATCTGATCCCCAGTTCAGCTTAATACAAAAACCAAGTTCAGCTTGAACATCAGCAGGGGAGTAACCCAGGTCCAAAAGCAGCATCTAGTTAATTCAATAAAATATTGAGGTTATTCTGATCCCCTCTTCCTAAAAACACTGCAGATCATGCATGCAACTAAGGGTGATCAGCACAAAATATTATCCTCTGGGTGGAGGTGTTACTGTCGTAGATCAACACATTCATCAAGGAAGTGTCTTTCACCTCGAAGACGAGAAGGTCATCAAGCTGCAGTTCATGCGCCTCTGCAAACCCGAACCAACCATCCTTCAAGACCAGTTCACCCTGGTACTCATCGATGTGCACATACCAGGCGCAGCCTACGCTGGTCTTGAGCTTGATAGGCCTGGGAAGAATCCCTTTCAGACATTGCTTGAATTCTCTGGGGATGACCAACATATACATGTCATCGTTGCCGTCCAGTTGCACATAGAAGCGCGAGGGCTGAGGAGGGTCCGCCGAGTGACCAACCCGTTTAGGGCGGCCTTTCCCTCGCCCTTTTAATATACAACGTTGAATTGCTGCATCACGCCTGCCCGTCACCTTTGGCTTTTTGGCTAGTGAATTTCTTTGAATTCTGAACTCGGGGCGGTGCAGAGGACATGTACAATCGACAGTCCTAAGACGTAGTTGCTCATTGACGTTGGAGCGAGTTTGCTTCTGCATCTAGTTAAGCACGGTATATATCAATCAACAGCATATAAATCAGAACGTAGCATACATGGAGAAAATGCATCTAGCTATCTCTTTAATTAGTTTGCACAAAATCTAGCAGCAGCAAGACAATTTGATTTTACAGGTACTGAGCAAGCTTTCAGACTTTCTGAAACAGGTAACATGGAGCATATATTTGTATGTTCAGACTGCGAAACCCTGCTCTGTGATGGATACTATTACTAAACATCTTTTTTTGCCAGAACTAGTACTTAACATCTACTGTTTCCCGTCATTAAAAAAACATTTGCAGAAGAATACTACGGTTTCCCGTCATTAAATTTTAAAGAAAAAAGAACTTGTTTAAGATCCCAACTATCATTGACTACTTACACCTGCATCCTAGTGAGTTCAGGACAACTTACAGCCACTTTTGGTGGTGCCGCCACCGGAGAAGACCGTGCCGCGGGGGTTGGGGTCGGCGCAGCCGGAGAAGCTGGTGCCGCCGCCAGGGAAATCAGTGCCGAGTGATACGTCTCCAACGTATCGATAATTTCTTATGTTCCATGCTACTTTATTGATGATACCTACATGTTTTATGCACATTATATGTCATATTTATGCATTTTCTGGAACTAACCTATTAACAAGATGCCGAAGAGCCACGCTTGATGTTCTGCTGTTTTTGGTTTCAGAAATCCTAGTAAAGAAATATTCTAATTGGACGAAACTTTCGCCCGGGTCCATTTTGCACGAAGCTCAGAAGACCGAAGACCTAACGAAGTGGGGCCACGAGGTGCGTAGGTGGCCGGCGCCCAGGCCCTGGCCGCCGACCTGCCCCCTGGGCCCCTCGTGTGGCCCCCCGCGTTGACCCTCCGCCTACTTAAAGCTTCCGTCGCGACACCCCCCGTACCGAGAGCCACGATACGGAAAACCTTACAGAGACGCCGCCGCCGCGAATCCCATCTCGGGATTCAGGAGATCGCCTGGCACCCCGCCGGAGAGGGGATTCATCTCCCGGAGGACTCTACACCGCCATGGTCGCCTCCGGAGTGATGAGTGAGTAGTTCACCGGACCATGGGTCCATAGCAGTAGCTAGATGGTCGTCTCTCCTTGTTGTGCTTCATTGTTGGATCTTGTGAGCTGCCTAACATGATCAAGATCATCTATCTGCAAATACTATATGTTGTGTTTGTCGGGATCCGATGGATAGAGAGTACTATGATTATGGTGATTATCAATCTATTGTTTATGTGTTGTTTATGATCTTGCATGCTCTCCGTTATTAGTAGAGGCTCTGGCCAAGTTTTTGCTCTTAACTCCAAGAGGGGGTATTTATGCTCGATAGTGGGTTCATGCCTTCATTGAATCTGGGATCGTGACAGTAGGTTCTAAGGTTGTGATGTGCTGTTGCCACTAGGGATAAAACATTGATGCTATGTCTAAGGATGTAGTTGTTGATTACATTACGCACCATACTTAATGCAATTGTCTGTTGTTTTGCAACTTAATACCGGAGGGGGTTCGGATGATAACCTGAAGGTGGACTTTTTAGGCATAGATGCAGTTGGATGGCGGTCTATGTACTTTGTCGTAATGCCCAATTAAATCTCACTATATTTATCATGTCATGTATATGCATTGTTATGCCTTCTCTATTTGTCAATTGCCCGACTGTAATTTGTTCACCCAACATGCTTTTATCTTATGGGAGAGACACCTCTAGTGAACTGTGGACCCCGGTCCTATTCTTTACATAGCATACAATTTACTTGTTTTACTGTTTTCTTTGCAAACATCTTCCACTCGATACGTTTAATCCTTTGTTACAGCAAGCCGGTGAGATTGACAACCCACACTTCGTTGGGACAAAGTATGGGTTGTGTTGTGCAGGTTCCGCGTTGGCGCGGAATCTCGGTGCGCGCCGCATCACATTTCGCGACCATCAACCTTCAACGTGCTTCTGCCCTCCTGGTTCGATTAAACCTTGGTTTCTTTCTGAGGGAAAACTTGCTACTGTGCGCATCATACCTTCCTCTTGGGGTTCCCAACGAACGTGTGAGTTACACGCCATCAAGCTCTTTTCCGCGCCGGGGAGATCAAGACACGCTGCAAGGGGAGTCTCCACTTCTCAATCTCTTTACTTTGTTTTTGTCTTGCTTTATTTTATTTACTACTTTGTTTGCTGCACTAAATCAAAACACAAAAAAATTAGTTGCTAGTTTTACTTTATTTACTGTCTTGCTCTCTATATCAAAAACACAAAAAAAAATTAGTTACTTGTCTTTACTTTATTTGCCTAGTTTACTTTATTGCTGTTATCATGAGTAATCCTGAAGTTGAAGTTCGTTCTTTTAAGCAACAAGGTGGAGAAAGTTTTAAAGATGCTTGGTATAGAATTAGTAATGCTCATCATAGGTGCATTAAGAAACACTCCACCACTATCCTTCTTAGGAACTTTTATGTTGGTTTATCTAGTTGGAATAGATATGTTCTTGATACTCTTTCGGGAGGTAATTTCCTAGGTACTCCCGCTTTAGAAGCTAGTTGCATCATTGAGAGTCTAGTTGGAATACCACCTGTTAATGAAGTTAAAATTGAAATCTCTCTTGAAGATGTTATGAAAAAATTGGAAACCATAGAGAAAAATTTTCCAAGTATTGAAACTAAATTAGAAATGTTATTGGATAAAACTGATGAACTTGATAAATCCCTAGGAGGAATTGATGAAAGAATTAGTGTCCTAGGAACTTGTGTTATCCATGATAATCAAACCAATAGGATTGATGAACTTGAAAAAGCTATGGGAACCTTGGGTTCAACCTTTTCTTCTCTCAAGTATAATGAGAAAGCCTATGTGGGTAAAGAGCAAAAATTCATGTATGCCTCTAAAGTGCCTAAACAAAAGAATTATTATAGGCCTAAAATTGCTAAAACCCCTAGCACCACCATAGAAAATTTAGATAATGGAGCACCTAAAGCACCCTCTGCAACAAGTTGTGTTTGCATGAAAAATAATAATGTTGATGCTTCTACTCTCGATGTTACTTGATTTGCACTTTCTGCGCCTAGCTGAAAGGCGTTAAAGAAAAGCGCTTATGGGAGACAACCCATGTTTTTACCTACAGCAATTTTTTGTTTTGTTGAGTCTTGGAAGTTGTTTACTACTGTAGCAACCTCTCCTTATCAAGTTTTTGTGCCAAGTAAAGTTTCTATGTCAAAGTTGATGTTATATTTGGGATCGCTGTGCAGAAACAGCATTGCTGTCTGTCACGAATCTGGGCACAATTCTCTGTAGAAAATTCGAAAAAATCTGCCAATTTACGAGCGTGATCCTCAGATATGTACGCAACTTTCATTAGTTTTGAGTTTTTCCATTTGAGCAAGTCTGGTGCCATTTTTAAATTCGTCTTTACGGACTGTTCTGTTTTTGACAGATTCTGCCTTTTATTTCGCATTGCCTCTTTTGCTATGTTGGATTTATTTCTTTGATCCATTAATGTCCAGTAGCATTATGCAATGTCCAGAAGTGAAAATAATGATTGTGTCACCTCTGAATGAGTGAATTATTAATGATGCACTAACCCTCTAATGAGTTTGCTTGAAGTTTGGTGTGAAGGAAGTTTTCAAGGGTCAAGAGAGGAGAATGATATACTATGATCAAGAGGAGTGAAAGTCTAAGCTTGGGGATGCCCCGGTGGTTCACCTGCATATTTTAAGAAGACTCAAGCGTCTAAGCTTGGGGATGCCCAAGGCATCCCCTTCTTCATCGACAACATCATCATCCTCCCCTGAAACTATATTTTTATTCAATCACATCTTGTGTTCTTTACTTGGAGCGTCGTTTGTTTTCGTTTTTGTTTTTGTTTGAATAAGATGGATCCTAGCATTCACTTTGTGGGAGAGAGACACGCTCCGCTGTTGCATATGGACACATGTGTCCTTAGGTTTTACTCATAATGTTCAAGGCGAAGTTTCTTCTTCGTTAAATTGTTATATGGTTGGAATTGGAAAATGCTACATGTAGTAATTCTAAAATGTCTTGGATAATGTGATACTTTGCAATTGTTGTGCTCATGTTTAAGCTCTTGCATCATATGCTTTGCACCCATTAATGAAGAAATACATAGAGCTTGCTAAAATTTGATTTGCATATTTGGTCTCTCTAAGGTCTAGATAATATCTAGTATTGAGTTTTGAACAACAAGGAAGACAGTGTAGAGTCTTATAATGTTTACAATATGTCTTTTATGTGAGTTTTGCTGCACTTGTTCATCCTTGAGTTTGCTTCAAATAACCTTGCTAGCCTAAACCTTGTATCGAGAGGGAATACTTCTCATGCATCCAAAATCCTTGAGCCAACTACTATGCCATTTGTGTCCACCATACCTACCTACTACATGGTATTTCTCCGCCATTCCAAAGTAAATTGCTTGAGTGCTACCTTTAAAATTCCATCATTCACCTTTGCAATATATAGCTCATGGGACAAAATAGCCTTAAAAACTATCGTAGTATTGAATATGTACTTATGCACTTTATATTTTATTAAGTTGCTTGTTGTGCGATAACCATGCTTCTGGGGAACGCCATCAACTATTGTTGAATATCATGTGAGTTGCTATGCATGTCCGTCTTGTCTGAAGGATCTATCATTTTAGTGGTTGGAGCATGCAAAATTGTTAGAGAAGAACATTGGGCCGCTAACTAAAGCCATGAACCATGGTGGAAGTTTCAGTTTTGGACATATATCCTCAATCTCATATGAGAATAATAACTTTGCTACATGCTTATGCATTTAAGAGGAGTCCATTATCTGTTGTCCATGTTGTCCCGGTATGGATGTCTAAGTTGAGAATAATCAAAAGCGAGAAATCCAATGCGAGCATTCTCCTTAGACCTTTGTACAGGCGGCATGGAGGTACCCCTTTGTGACACTTGGTTGAAACATGGCATGCGAAGATCCGGTAGTCCAAGTTAAGTAGGACGAGGTGCGGGCACTATTAGTATACTATGCGTGAGGCTTGCAACTTGTAAGATATAATTTTCATAACTCATATGCTTTATTACTACCGTTGACAAAATTGTTTCATGTTTTCAAAATAAAAGCTCTAGCACAAATACAACAATCGATGCTTTCCTCTTTGAAGGACCTTTCTTTTACTTTTATTGTTGAGTCATTTCTCTCCACCCCAAGAAGCAAACACTTGTGAACTGTGCATTGATTCCTACATACTTGCATATTGCACTTGTTATATTACTATGTTGACAATATCCATGAGATATACATGTATGTTGAAAGCAACCGCTGAAACTTAATCTTCTTATGTGTTGCTTCAACACCTTTACTTTGATTTATTGCTTTATGAGTTAACTCTTATGCAAGACTTATTGATGCTTGTCTTGAAGTACTATTCATGAAAAGTCTTTGCTTTATGATTCAGTTGTTTACTCATGTCATTACCTTTGCTTTGATCGCTGCATTCATTACATATGTTTACAAATAGTATGATCAAGATTATGATGGCATGTCACTTCAGAAATTATCTTTGTTATCGTTTTACCTGCTCGGGACGAGCAGAACTAAGCTTGGGGATGCTGATACGCTCCAACGTATCGATAATTTCTTATGTTCCATGCTACTTTATTGATGATACCTACATGTTTTATGCACATTATATGTCATATTTATGCATTTTCCGAACTAACCTATTAACAAGATGCCGAAGAGCCAGTTGCTGTTTCTGCTGTTTTTGGTTTCAGAAATCCTAGTAAAGAAATATTCTCGGAATTGGACGAAACTTTCGCCCGTCCTGCCTTTGCACGAAGCTTCCAGAAGACCGAAGACCTAACGAAGTGGGGCCACGAGGCGGCCAGGAGGGTGGCCGGCGCGGCCCGGCCCTGGCCGCGCCGACCTGCCCCCTGGGCCCTCGTGTGGCCCCCGCGTTGACCCTCCGCCTACTTAAAGCTTCCGTCGCGAAACCCCCAGTACCGAGAGCCACGATACGGAAAACCTTGGGAGACGCCGCGCCGCAATCCCATCTCGGGATTGAGATCGCCCTCCGGCACCCTGCCGGAGAGGGGATTCATCTCCCGGAGGACTCTACACCGCCATGGTCGCCTCCGGAGTGATGAGTGAGTAGTTCACCCCTGGACCATGGGTCCATAGCAGTAGCTAGATGGTCGTCTTCTCCTTGTTGTGCTTCATTGTTGGATCTTGTGAGCTGCCTAACATGATCAAGATCATCTATCTGTAATACTATATGTTGTGTTTGTCGAGATCCGATGGATAGAGAGTACTATGATTATGGTGATTATCAATCTATTGTTTATGTGTTGTTTATGATCTTGCATGCTCTCCGTTATTAGTAGAGGCTCTGGCCAAGTTTTTGCTCTTAACTCCAAGAGGGGTATTTATGCTCGATAGTGGGTTCATGCCTCCATTGAATGGGATCGTGACAGTAGGTTCTAAGGTTGTGATGTGGTTGCCACTAGGGATAAAACATTGATGCTATGTCTAAGGATGTAGTTGCTGATTACATTACGCACCATACTTAATGCAATTGTCTCTTGTTTTGCAACTTACTGGAGGGGGTTCGGACGATAACCTGAAGGTGGACTTTTAGGCATAGATGCAGTTGGATGGCGGTCTATGTACTTTGTCGTAATGCCCAATTAAATCTCACTATATTTATGTCATGTATATGCATTGTTATGCTTTTCTATTTGTCAATTGCCCGACTGTAATTTGTTCACCCAACATGCTTTTATCTTATGGGAGAGACACCTCTAGTGAACTGTGGACCCCGGTCCTATTCTTGATAGCATACAATTTGTTTTATTGTTTTCTTTGCAAACATCTTCCACTCGATACGTTTAATCCTTTGTTACAACAAGCCGGTGAGATTGACAACCTCAATGTTTCGTTGGGGAAAAAGTACTTGTTTGTGTTCCCAGGTTCATTGACTACTTAACCTGCATCCTAGTGAGTTCATCAACCTTCAACGTGCTTCTTGGCTCCTCCGGTTCGATAAACCGTGCCGCGGGGGTTGGGGTCGGCGCAGCCGGAGAAGCTGGTGCCGCCGCCAGGGAAATCAGTGCCGAGCCAGATGGTGCTTCCAGCGGAGAAGAAAGTACCGCGAGAGATGGAACCGACGCTGCCAAAGGGTAAGAAACGGATGTACTCGTAGATCCTTCTCTAGTCACGATCTGGATAGAAGAGACTGGACGTCCATCAAGCTGCTGGAGGATGCGGTGGATCAAATCGGCTGAGTTCAGGAAATATCGGTGATGTTCATCTGTGTCGGCGAAGCAGCTGCCGGTGGAAGGAGGAGGCGAGCCGTTCATGGCAGTCATTAGTGTAAAAGAGGTGAAGTGGGTGGGAGTATGGGTGGGAGAGAGAGGGTTCGGGACTGAAGTAATTGTAGTCTGCTCTCTCTTTTTTACAAGCATGCGTCCTCAGGCTGATATTTTTTTTAGATACGTACTCAGGCTGCTTTGTCAAACCAGGGCCTCAATGAAGCTAATAGCGCGCTATAGCATATCTAGAGGGTCCACGCTTAGTAATTTTGCTCGCTGTGGCGCTATTTGCGAAACAGCATGCTATATCGCCCTAAAACTTCATAGCGTTAGCGCGCTATTTTTTTCAGGCAAGTTGCTTTCACTTTTTCGTGGTGATGAACTAATCTGTTGGTTCCACTTCTAAATCAGAAAATAATATCGCTAATGCTAATATTTTTTAATAAATAATTTATACTATGTTGTTGCCTTGTGAAATGTTGATGTTAGCCTTCTAATATACTTGAGATCTATTTCTATATGTGGTTATGTATGTATGATTCAGTCACTTTTGGACTATATATATCTATTCGTTCTAGTAAAATTATTTATTTTTAGGCTATATTTAGTATTATTTTGAAAATGCTATTTAAAATATACCACACTATTACCACGATATAGCGTCCATATCGTTTGAAGGTGGCTGCCGCTAATTCATTTAGCACGCTATTTTAAACCTTGGTTAAGACGCGTTTGGCGGCCTGCATCCAGGCTGGTGGGGAAATACCGTACCCAAGTGCTTAAAAGATTGCATCTTTTAGCTGGAAAACATTAGGGCATGTCCAACACAGGCGCTACTGCAAGGGCGCTAGGAATTATTTCCTCGTCGTTTGGCGGTTGGAGAGGCTAATCCCAGCGGTAGTCCTAGCGTCGACGCAAAAGAAAGCAGGGGCGTGAAACTCTTTTCACCTGTCCTAGCTAAAGCACCGGAACCAACAGGAAGTCAGTCTGTCATCAGCAATTAGCGCTGCAAGGAGAGTACCTGGAGGATTTTACAATCTTTTGACATTCATTTGTTCTCTATTAGCGCCATATAGTATATAGCATTGTAATGCCCTTATACTCCTCTCAACATTAAAAAAAAGGTGTGCATATACTAATAACAGTTGCTGAAATGAAACTAAAAATAAACAGACATGCACGGTTTACGAAGGATGGAAATACAGAGTTCATCACCATCCGTTTTAAATTATAAGATTAGATTACTTCAATGTGGGTTTACATACGCACTAAAATGAGTAAACAGACACACTGAAATGGGTCCAGGTATATAAGATTCAGAAAAAAGGAAGAGCATCTTAAGATACAGAACAGGTTACTAAATTGTTCAAACATATCGTACAAAAAAGATTATTTGCTCCAGAAAGATTCATGGCTCAGTTTAGGGTTGCATCAACATGCGGATATTTTTCAGACTAGGCTTAAACCACATTGTCGCCTGTCGGGGAAATCCCCAACCATCTTCTGGAAGGGTGATAACTCCCATGAGCTCATTTTCCCCTTGCTGCAGGTTACAACGACAAATACAACTAAATGCTGGTTCCCGAAATGCATAGTACGCGATGTACACACAATTTGACCTCATGAATGGAGTCAATGTTCCATCAGGAGCATTGCCATCATTTATCTTCAGGTTCAATGGATAATTCAGTCCAATGAACAGAGAGTGTGTGCCAAGGCTGTCAACTCGACTCCAATTGGGTCCAATCAGGGATAGATCTTTCTCAAAAACATGTATGACAGGGGCAGGACACTCCCGCAGGATAAGGCCATTACCATGATGCAGAACTTCTGCAGGCTCAAGGTGATCATTGCTACGTATATACCGATCTTCATGGATGATCATCAAGCGCTTGCCATCGGCTGATCGAGCTAAAAACCATCTGCCAGATGGTTCCTTCATCGGTGATGGGATCACGAATGGCGGGGCAAGGTGTGCATCTGCATTGTAAACGGAGACAACAAAAAATAGTGTTTGAATGGCTCGGGAAGACAATAATACCAGTAGCTGCAACTTCACATTTGTAGGATCAAATGGAGGATGCAGTCATTATACTTGTATAAAATCTCGAAGAAATAAAATTGTTCCCATTTGAGATGTATGTTAATTACACTCATATTCATTGATGGTAGATACATGTCTCAACCTTATCTGATCCATGATTGTAATGCTTTGAGTACATCGAATATTGAAATAAATTGAAAGTTTGCATGCATCAATTGATGAAGAGGCCAGGGCTAAGCTCCTTATTCATATTCTGACAAGAGCATGCAGTAACTAATTCAGGAATGCATTCATATACTGCAATAATCTGGTTTGGGTTGACAGATTAGTGCACAGCATATACTACTGTAATTCGTTTGTAGCAATGGTTCAGTCAGGTTAGGATAATTTAATGGTGCACAGTCATTTGAAAGGTGAAAAAAAGTCTTAGTGAGCAATTAGTTATTTCAGTTACAATATATCATGAATGGGCTTGATATTAAAATTTATTGCGAAGTATATCATATGGATTGAAGAATTACCAGCCTGTGATTGATCCCAGCAATATGTGGTGCCGGTCCACCCATCCACCGCAACAATAAAGCCGTTGTGCTCGATGGCATCACTGTAATCTACACCCCAACTAGCAAGAGAGAATAACCTCCACTCCTGGCTACCATTAGCCAGGTAAGCGAGTCCAGAATTGAATAGAGCGATGAGCTTGTAATCTGAGTAATGTCCAGCTTTTGTGGGCACTTCGCAAATTACAATCTTCAACAAAAACATGGCACGCCCATACGTCATGTACCTTTCAGGAGGCAAGTCGGGGAAGCCAATCCATTCCTCCCGAAAAATGTTGCAAGTTTCCGACGATGGTAGGGAGATTTCTTGGTGCGTGTAGATGTTCGCGAGGAACCAGTTCCCACCACTGTCCACGCCGGCGATCCAGTCGCCATTCATGCCAACCCAGAATCTATTGTCCATGAACGGCAGGATGGCTGTGCGCCGAGGATGGTCGAGGGGCACAACGTGGTACACCGTGTGGTGCGCACTACTATCATCATAGTGCCAATGGGCAGAATCGGGCATCAGCAAGCAGGGTCCATCCCAATGGTGTAGATTCATGTTGTCGGCGACATGGCGGCACAGCGTTTTGGAGCATGCGGCCAGCCGGACGTCGACTGTAACGTCCAGACTCTGGGCAATGAGATTGAACAGCTCGGCGGGGAGCTTCCCCCAGTCGCCATCCAGCTGGTCGTCGTTCGATGCCGCCATGGAGACGAGATGGATTTAAAAGGGCGGATGCAAGTATGTGTGATTGGAGTTTTGTAGGAGAGTCGAGCGGGAAGGAGGAGTGCTGCGGTTCTGCGGAGGGGTGAGGAGAGAAAGCTATGCAAATGGGAGATCTAGAGGATGAAAAAACTTCTAGCAGCGGTTGGCGAGTGGAGAACGATGATGGAAGTGGAGAGCCAAGGATGGAAACGATGGACATGAAGAGTAGGAGTGGATATGACTTTTTTTATTCTTCAGCAGCTGCATCGAGGCGCCGAGTAAAACTTCGGCTAGGATAGCACGCCACTACGTCCTGGTGCAGTTACTGTCCCGTCAAATCAGTTTGACCACAGAAATGGTTTCTTTATTACAGTATAACTTAATTTTTTCGAACAATATATACTAGTACTCCATTTAATATAATCACTCCGATTCATATTACTTGTCAAATGATATGGATGAATCTAGAACTAAAATGTGTCTAGATATATCTATATTATAGTCAACTAATATGAATCCGAGTTTGTTTGGTTCAAAGGATTTCTAAAGGTATCTTGTACGGAGTAGGATTTTTACACATAGGGATTTTTCCTATAGAGCTTGCTTGATTCAAAGGATTGAGAACCCTCCAAAATACCTATGGATTGCTTTCTCTACAATCCTATCTCTCGGTAATATTGCTATGTGTCTATAACAACTATGAAATGAACTCAATCTCAATAGAAATTTCCTTTGTCTTTCCTAATCAAACAACTAGTTATTTTATGTCTTCGTTTACAAATTAAGATAATTTTTAGGTTATAGGTAATCGTCGAGCTTATGTGATCATCTTTTATGATCAAACTTACTTGATCAGCCGCGGAGGCGCAAAGGAGCAGTGGTGTGCATTAATACGGCCGCATGGGGAAGGCACAGCTAGCGACGATGAGACGTATCGCCAGCATTGGCCTAGGGAACCGTCGCCACCATTAATAAAAGCTATCCCTTTGGGCACCATGTCTCCCACTACTCGTGTCACGCGCGCATGTGGGTTACGGATGGATGGGCTGGGGAAGCCGGACAGAAAACATGACAACCAGGGGGAAAATGAATAAAAATAATACAAAGTCGAAAATATTTCGAAAAATAAACTTTGTACTTCGTAAGAAACTCCATGCGTTTAGCAAATGCGAAGGCAATATGTTGAAACACGTCTAGACCACGTCTAGAACCACTTCCCAAAGCTTAAGGATTATATTGATTTTTAGAAAGTCAAACTATGTTAAGTTTGACTAAGTTTTTACCAAAAGCATTAATATGCAAGATACAAAATCAATATTATTAGATAGAAAATAAATTATATTTTCATATGGTGTCTACAAAATATTATATGTGCTGATAGATTCTTCTAAGAGTTTGGTCGAACTTTACTTGGTTTGACTTTTCAAGAAAAATATACAAAGCTTTAAGCATTGGAACGGAGGTATTTTTCGAAGCACCTACTTGCCGGTACCATGGCCGACGATTTTGGTCCCTCCGTGGTGCATGTCAAAACTTTTTTTCTCGTTTTTGAGGCCACCTAGCCCGACGAAAGCGGCCAAAACGTCGCGTATGGTGGCCCGGGACGTGGTGCATCTCGAAATCTCGGGTTCGCCGGCCGAGTCAACGCAAATCCGCACCGCCGAGGGATGTAGGGCCCAGATGGCAGCCTCTCTGGCATTGTTTTTTTCTAGATCGCGCCATCTCGTTCAACGTTCTCCGATCGAGCCGTTTACGATGCAGGATCATGGGTCCCGCATGTCATCCTCTATGAACCAAAATTCTTTCTATTCTTGGATTTTTTTGACCCCCTGATTTCTGGCTACTTCCTTTTTCTTTTGATCCCTTGCCGCCTTGGAAACGTTGAGACCGCTGCTGCTAAATGGGACCCGCATGTCATCCTCTATGTGCAATCAACTTTCTTTTCTTGGAGTTTTTTTGGCACCTCAAATTTGGTCACTTGCCTTTTTCTTTCGATCCCCGCCTCTCAAACGAGGTGATACAGCTGTGGGACCCGCATGTCATCCTCTATGTACTATAAAACTTTCTTCTTGAATTATTTTTGCACCTCATTTGGTCATTTACCTTTTTCTTTCGATCCTGCCGCTTCTCAAACGGTGATACCGTTGTGCTAAATGGGACCCGCATGTCATCCTCTATGTACTATAAAACTTTCTTTCTTGGATTTTTTTGGCACCTCATATTTGGTCACTTGACTTTTTCTTTGGATCCCCTGCTGCCTCTCAAACGGTACCGCTGCTAAATGGGACCCGCATGTCATCCTCTATGTACTATAAAACTTTCTTTTCTTGGATTTTTTTGGCACCTCATATTTGGTCACTTGACTTTTTCTTTCGATCTCATGCTGCCTCTCAAACGTTGAGGAACCGCAGCTCATGGGACCCGCATGTCATCCTCTATGTACTATAAAACTTTTTTTTCTTGGATTATTTTTGGCACCTCATATTTGGTCACTTGACTTTTTCTTTCGATCCCCTCCGCCTCAAAAACGGTGATACCGCTGTCGCTAAATGGGACCCGCATGTCATCCTCTATGTACTATAAAACTTTCTTTCCTTGGATTTTTTGGCACCTCATATTTGGTCACTTGACTTTTTCTTTTCGATCCTCCTCGCCTCTCAAACGGTGATACCGCTGCCTAACCTGACCCGCATGTCATCCTCTATGTACTATAAAAGTTCATTTTCTTGTTTTTTTTTCACCCTCTGATTTTTGGCAATTTCTTTTTTCTTTTGATCCCCTGCCGCCTCTCAAACGGTGATACCGCTGCTGCTAAATGGGACCCGCATGTCATCCTCTATGTACTATAAAACTTTCTTTTCTTGAATTATTTTTGGCTCCTCATATTTGGTCACCTGCCTTTTTCTTTCGATCTCATGCCACGTTTGAAACGTTGAGAACTTCGCCGGCTCATGGGACCCGCATGTCATCCTCTATGAGCAATCAACTTTCTTTTCTTGGAGTTTTTTTTGGCACCTCATATTTGGGCACTTGCCTTTTTCTTTCGATCTCATGCCACGTTTGAAACGTTGAGGAACCTGCTGGCTCATGGGACCCGCATGTCATCCTCTATGTGCTATAAAAGTTTCCTTTTGTTGGATTTTTTCACCCTCTGATTTTTGGCTTGCCTTTTTCTTTGATCCCCGCCCTTTGAAACGTTGAGTAAGTCATGGCTCAAGGGACCCCATGTCATCCTCTATGTCCATCAACTTTCCTTTCTTGGATTTTTTTCACCCCCTAATTACTAACTTTCTTTTTCTTTTGATCTCAAGCCGCATTACAAACATTGAGACCGCTGCTGCAAAATGGGACCCACATGTCATCCTCTATGTACAATAAAGTTTCTTTTCTTGGATTATCTTTTGCTCCTGATATTTTGTCACTTGCCTTTTCCTTTCGATCTCATGCCGCCTTTGAAACGTTGAGTAAGTGCTTGCTCATGGGTCCCGCATGTCATCCTCTACGAACAATAAAAGTTTCCTTTCTTGGAGTTTTTTTGACCCCACTGGCATTTGCCTTTTTCTTTGATCTCCTGCCCCTTTGAAACGATGAGGATGCTGTTGGCAGGTCGGTCCCACAAGTCATCCTCTATGAACAATAAAAGTTTCCTTTGATGGATTTTTTTGAACCCTAATTAATTTCTGGATATTTCCTTTTTTCTTTTGATCCCCTGCCGCCTTTGAAACGTTGAGGATGCTGCTGGCTCATGGGTCCCGCATGTCATCCTCTCAGAACGGTAAATTTCTTTTCTTGGATATTGTTTACCAAATGATTTTTGGCTTATTTTTTCTTTCGATATCCTGCCGCCTTTAAACGTTGAGACGCTGCTGCTCACGGGTCCCACATGTCAGCCTCTATGAACTATAAGCGCTGAGGACGCTGCTGCCATGGGTCCCGCATGTCATCCTCTCAGAACGAAAATGTTTCTTTCTTGGATTTTTTACCAACAGATTTTTGGTTTTTTTTTCTTTCCATCCCCTGCCGCTTTTAAACGACGCTGCTGGCTCATGGGTCCACGATGTCAGCCCCCCGTACAAGAAACATGTGATATCTTGATTATTTTGCAGACAATAAACAGTGTATTGCGCTCTGAGCTATTTCAACGGATAAATTAAATCTTTATTTTTACATAAACAAATTTATATGCTGAATCTCCTTGTTTTTTTTTTTTCCATGGACTTTTTTTTAGAAAAATCCGAACTATCCTGTTTTGGAGTGGGCTGAAATTGTACGAGTCAAAAGGGCCAGCAGGATAGTTCGAATGCCCAGATGTCCACATGCAGCCCAATTGAAATCGTTCTTTTTTTGGATTTTTTTCAACCATTTCTTGCTACTTCATTTTTCTTTTGGCCTCGTGCCGCCTTGAAACGTTGAGACCGCTGCTGCAAAATGGGACCCGTATGTCATCCTCAATGTACAAGAAAATTTCTTTTCTTAGATTATTTTTGGCTCCTGATATTTGGTCATCTATTTTTCTTTTGATCCTGCAGCCTCTCAAACGGTGATACCGCTGCCGCTAAATGGGACCCGCATGTCATCCTCTATGTACAATCAAGTTTCTTTTCTTGAATTATTTTGGCCTCCTGTATTTGGTCACTTGCCTTTTCTTTCGATCTCATGCCACGTTTGAAACGTTGAGGTCGCTCCATGGGACCCGCATGTCATCCTCTATGTACAATAAAACTTTCTTTTCTTCGATTTTTGGCACCTCATATTTGGTCACTTGCCTTTTTCTTTCGATCCCCTGCCGCCTCTCAAACGGTGATACCGCTGCTGCTAAATGGGACCCGCATGTCATACTCTATGTACAATCAAGTTTCTTTTCTTGAATTATTTTTGGATCCTGATATTTGGTCATTTGCCTTTTTCTTTCGATCTCATGCCACGTTTGAAACGTTGAAAAACCTGCTGGCTCATGGGACCCGCATGTCATCCTCTATGTACTATAAAAGTTCATTTTCTTGGTTTTTTTTCACCCTCTGATTTTCGGCTATTTCCTTTTTCTTTTGATCCCCTGCCGCCTTTGAAACGTTGAGGACTCTGCTGGCTCATCGATAAAACTTTCCTTTATTGGAGTTTTTTTTACCCCCTAATTTCTGGCTACTTTCTTTTTCTTTTGATCTCAAGCCGCATTTGAAACGTTGAGACCGCTGCTGCAAAATGGGACCCGCATGTCATCCTCTATGTACAATAAAGTTTTCTTTTCTTGGATTATCTTTGCTCCTGATATTTTGTCACTTGCCTTTTTCTTTCGATCTCATGCCGCCTTTGAAACGTTGAGTAAGCTGCTGGCTCATGGGTCCCGCATGTCATCCTCTACGAACAATAAAAGTTTCCTTTCTTGGAGTTATTTTTGAACCCTAATTTCTGGCTACTTCCTTTTTCTCTTTTGATCCTGTGCCGCCTTGGAAACGTTGGAGACCGCTGCGCTAAATGGGTCCCGCATGTCATCATCTATGTACAATAAAATTTCTTTCTTCGATTATTTTCGGGTCCTGATATTTGGTCACTTGCCTTTTTCTTTCGATCTCATGCCGCCTTTGAAACGTTGAGGAAGCTGCTGGAGCATGGGTCCCGCATGTCATCCTCTATGAACAATAAAAGTTTCCTTTCTTGAGTTATTTTTTACCCCTAATTTCTGGCTACTTCCTTTTTCTTTTGATCCCCTGCCGCCTTTGAAACGTTGAAGACTTTGCTGGCTCATGGGTCCCACATGTCAGCCTCTATGAACAATAAACACTTCCTTTCTTGGAGTTATTTTGTACCCCTAATTTCTGGCTATTTGCCTTTTTTCTTTCGATCCCCAGTCGCCTTCTAAACGTAGAGGACGCGGCTGGCTCGCGGGTCCCAGATGTCAGCCTCCATGGACAATAAACCTCTCCTTTGTTGGATTTATTTTCACCCTCTGATTTTGGCTATTTCCTTTTTCTTTTGATCCACTGCCGCCTTGGAAACATTGAGTAAGCTGCTGACACATGGGGCCCGCATGTCATCCTCTATGTACAATCAACTTGCAAGATCTTGGAGCGAAAGAGCTTGTATTAGTGGGACCCATATGTCAATCTCTATGTACAATAAAAGTTTCCTTTCTTGGATTATTTTTAGCTCCTGATATTCGGTCACTTTCCTTTTTCTTTCGATCTCAAGCCGCCTCTGAAACGTTGAGTAAGGTGCTGGCTCATGGGACCCACATGTCATCCTCTATGTACAATAAAGTTTCTTTTCTTGGATTTTTTTTACCCCTGATTTTTGGTCACTTGCCTTGACGCTGCTGGCTCATGGGTCCCACATGTCAGCATCTATGAACAATAAACCTTCCTTTGTTGGATTTATTGGTTACCCCTAATTTCTGGCTATTTGCCTTTTTCTTTTGATCCCCACCGGCCTTTGAAAACGTTGAACCCTGCTGGCTCATGGGACCCGCATGTCATCCTCTATGTACTATAAAATTTCTTTTCTTGGTTTTTTTTCACCTCTGATTTTTGGCTATTTCCTTTTTCTTTTGATCCCCTGCCGCCTTGGAAACGTTGAGTAAGCTGCTGACTCATGGGACCCGCATGTCATCCTCTATGTACAATCAACTTTCTTTTTTTGGAGTTTTTTACCCCCTAATTTCTGGCTACTTTCTTTTTCTTTTGATCTCAAACCGCATTTGAAACGCTGAAACCGCTGCTGCAAAATGGGACCCGCATGTCATCCTCTATGTACAATAAGTTTCATTTCTTGGATTATTTTTGGCACCTGATATTTGGTCACTTGCCTTTTTCTTCCGATCTCATGCCGCCTTTGAAACGTTGAGTAAGCTGCTGGCTCATGGGTCCCGCATGTCATCCTCTACGAACAATAAAAGTTTCATTTCTTGGAGTTATTTTTGACCCCTAATTTCTGGCTACTTCCTTTTTTCTTTTGATCCACTGCCGCCTTTGAAACGGTGCGGATTCTGCAGACTAATACAAGCTTTTTCTCTCCAAGATCTTGCAAGTTGATAGATTAAATCATGGAATTATTAGGATATGTTTTAAATTTCAAATCCACTTTATGAATTATTAAAAATACCGTTATCCATGTGGGTATGGAGCGAACAAGGATTTTCATATTGGGCATGAGCAGTTTCAAAAATTGGAACCCAATAATTCAAAATAACTAAAAACAACTTTTATGTAGAATCTCCGCGTTTTTTTCTTTTGCCATTCATAGGATCTGTGTTTCATTAGAAAAGGGCCGAAATTGCATGAGCAGAAAGGCCCATTTGTAGTTATTGGGCTTCGACGGCCGGAGCAAGTAGGCCGAGAGCAATTACCATGTAGATGGCCGTTGGCAACCCAAAGTGAAATATTGGGCCCAACAGGGGAAGGCTGAACAGTACTATTTTCTAATTGGAAGGTGGTACATGGCGTAATCCTGCCAAAAAAAAAGATGGACACGGGTTGCTGAAATTTGCCCATCTGCGCCTAATATCGCCGCCGCGGCTCCGCTTCCGCCGCCGCCGCCATGCCTCGTCTCGCGTCGAGCTCGCGGTACTGCCGCGTCTCGGGCACGGGGTACCGCGGCGTCCGCGCGCGCCCCAAAGGTACGTATTACGCGGAGATACGTGACGGCGGCGAGCGCATCGGCCTCGGCACCTACGAGACCGCGCACGAGGCCGCGCGCGCGTACGACGCCGTGGCGTGGCGGCTCGGGCGCCCGCGATCGTCGATGAATTTCCATGACGTGTGGACGCGCCAGCAGGCCGAGGATCTCGCGCCGCCGCCGTACATCGTTAGACAGGAGGAACAGCACCGCCGCCGCGAGACGGAGCGCCGTTTGCGCATTGCCGAGCGGGACGAGCGCGCGGCGCGCGAGTGGGCGGCCCGCTTCCCCGAGGACGTAGCCGCCGAGAACGAGCACTTCCGCAGACGGAGGGCGGAGAAGGCTACGAGGCGGGCTGCGAAGAAGGAGGACCGCGCACAACGGAGGGCGGAGAAGGCGACGAAGCGGGCCTTCATCGAAGCGCAGCTCGCCGGGCCGACCACCATTGGCGAGGACGACCCCCGTTGGATTGACCTCTTCTCGTCGGATCCGGTGTCGGGCACGACACCGGACTCGTCAGATGTCGAGTTTTAGTTTAGTTTTATCGCACTACTTTGTACAAATATGAACTACGGAGTATCTATCAAGCTAATTTTATCCTATTTTATGTCTATTTCTAGTCTTTATTTGATCTTCTGTTTTACTGCACTCTATTTTTCATTATATTCTGTTTTTGGCGCTGCATTATAGCGCCTCTGAAAATACGCTGTTTCAGCCCTGCATTTGGCCGCCACAGTTTGCAGCTTCCGGTGAAGCTATTGCCGGCTCCATGCGCAGCATCAGCCCACAGCGCCAAAATATAGAGCCACTGCTGGAGTTGCTGTAATATGTTTGTCAGCAGGAGCTTACCTAATTAGTGAAAAAGATGTTCAGCGTGGGATTCGATAAAAGGATCTTCATGTTTTTTTTCCTAGCGATCCTAGTTCGGACTTTTGATTGTGTTGGCTAGTGCATGAAGCTTGACACCTGTATTATGTGATCCTGATATGAGGATAAGAACACCTTCAGGTTGCATTGCTAATGGTGTCTACTGCAGCAGTGGCGTACCTTCAATGGAGACTGATGCAAGAGAGTTGGTACTGGTGAACCTGCACCTGACATCATCGTGCCACCTGAAGTAGGTTGTGTATTGGGATTAGACTGATAAGCATAGCACCTTGCAAAGAACAAGATGCTGCTAGTGTTGGTTAACGTGATTTTACGACAAAAGTCATGTATGCTCAACAGGTGCCGTACCTAGTTTGGATATTGTGTTGTTACCCTTTTGTGGTTTGGTGTTTGTCCAACAGAGAAAGCTACTCTTTTCCCGTGTAAGTGTTATTATGTGAACAAAAGTTGTATGTACATATATATCGGTCAGAGAACCAAGATTGCATATTCTTGCCTGGTTATAACACATAAGTCATAATAACAATTAAAGAGAAAAGGAACATTTGCCTTTGCAATGTGATTGTGCCAAGTAGATTAGACAACCAACCACAAACATTACAGGTCAACAGCCAAACGCATGCGAAAGTCCTAAGGTAAGCTCCATAATACATGTTGAAACCAAAAGCCTAGAAACCATAAGAAAGGTAGCTCCACATCACAGTTCCACGACAGCAGCATACTGATCATAAAACATATATCAAGTCAGGACAGCTGCACCACTGGGTAAGCATCCATGGGGTCTGGCTCAAGAGCGAAGACTGTGTGAATGCTGCAAAATGTGGCTCTTGCCTCACCCCACCCATACATCTTATCATGGAACCTTACCAAATCAGCATGAATCATCTTGACATAAACATAGCTCCTCTCTCCATGCTGATGGGATTGAACAATGCGCCAGTTGCAGTGCTTCAGCTTGTCAAACAGTATGCAGGAGATAACGAAGCATGCTGGCTGGTCTTTTGTAGTGACAATGGCTTGGAGTAGCTGGTCCTGTGAACCACCCAACTGGATCTTTAGAGCTTGAAGGACAGTCCGTGCCATATAAGCTACCGTTGCTGACTTCAGCTCGGGTTCAGGTGAATGACAGCTGACATCTTGTCCTCGAGATGCAGATCCTTCTTGATCAGATTCAGCGGAATCATCACCACTACTTACAGGTGCATCAGGTTCTACAGAAGGCACATCAGGTACATGCTCCAGTTCATAGGAGTTGGGTGGGACAGCACTGTTTGCTGAAATCTCTACAATACCAGCTCCAGGTAGACCACCAGTATCTACAGAGGGTAAACCACCAATATCCACTTCAGAGGATTCTCGTGGCACGACACCTTTCGCTAGAGGCTCTACCATACCAGCTCCAGGTCCACCACCAGTCAGTACTGTGGGCATAGTCATGACGGGTTCTACCAATACAAAACCTCCTTCGGGTGGCGTGGCAACTTCGGGTGCAGGATCATCAGTAGCAACTCCAGCATCAGCACCAGTTACATCGGTCTTGACAATAGGTAAACCGTCTTGCTCTAGTTCAGAGAATTCCCGTGGCACGACACCGTTCACTAGAGGCTCTACACTAGCAGCTCCAGCTGCACCACCAGTTTCTTCAGCAGGGGGTAAACCCAATCCACAACCTTCTTCATGTGGCACGATGATGCCACGTATAGGCTCATCAGTACCAGGTCCAGCTGCATCAGTCTCCATAGACAGTAAACAAGGTGGCGTCGGAGGTTTAAAAGACTGGCATGCCATTTCACCTTTGTCATCAGACAATATAGAGTTTTCTTCAACTCTATGTTTCTGCAATAATAAGCACATGAACAGAAATTAGACCAGAGCATCTAGCCATCTAACGGGGGCAGCAGCAAAACAAGCGTCGGTCCATATGTTTACCTTGTCATCTGGGATATCAGAACACACAGATTTAGAAGTCATTTCACATAGCATCCGCTTTTTCGTTCCTTCCCCTACGTCCATCTGGAATAAGTAATACTATTGATCACATAAAACTAATTAATCAAATAAATGCATATGTTGAGAAGTTTGCACGGCAAATTGTGGATTCTGCTTTCATCACCTACGAATCATCGTTCTATATATTTACCTTGTCATCTAGGATATCAGAAGTCACAGAATGAGAAGTCATTTCACTAAGTATCGGTTTTTTCGCTCTTTCCCCTCCATCCATCTGCAATAAGAAGTAATATTGATCACATAAAGCCAATTCAACGAATATATGCATATGTTGAGAAGTTTGCACAACAAATTGTGGATTCTACTTCCAATCACCAAGTAATCTCGTGAGAAATGCATGATCAAGATATGTTTCTCCCTCTTGATCGACATCTGCATCTCCATTAAGACTAATCATCGTGCGATGGTGCTAGCGCATACACTTCCAATCACCAGACAAGCAAAAAATTGTTGATTCTAGTAATGCTTAATCAGCAGTGGCCATGGAACGACCACAGATCGACCAAGCAAAAAAATAAATCATCAGCCTACTGACCACCAGGCAAAACAAACTAGGCCCATACATGGCCTCACAAATCATCATCAAACGTCGATCAAACTAGCAAGTTTGAACATGGATTACTAATTTATTTTCTGATAAAGTGAGTATATTAATATCGAAAGATATTGATTACACTGAGCCTCTGCAACAACGCAATACCTTACTGGTAGTACGGATGCACATGGATTCCTAATACTCCCTCTGTTCGGTTTTAATTAGTCGACGCGAGGGAGAGAAGAAAATGAACTGTCGATGCTTTCAACTAGAGTCAATTAAATACGAACGGAAGAAGTACGTAGTAGTATTGACAAATATCCGGATCTAGTCTAAAAACAAATTGGCATGTAAATCCTAGTAGTCTACTAAACTAGGATCAATACCCTAGATTAGGGTTGCAAGCGGCGTCCGCGAATCGTCCCGCAAAGCAGAAAATTAGAGCAAATAGTGGTTGAGATTAGAGCAGATTTAAAGCACTCGCACTGAAACTAGCTAGCCCGCTACCCACCCCGCTTGACACCCTGCCCTAGATGTGAATCTACACCAAATATTCAAACAAGGATGAGCAACCGCCAATAAAATTTTATCCGCACATCATCATCTCTACCATACAAAAGGGTATGGTGATTTCACATACAGCCATTGTTGCCGCGGGACGAGGATGAGTGATGCGCCGCGGAGAAGGTGCCTCACGCCTCTGTCGCCGCCGCCGTCGAAGAGGAAGTCGAAGCCGCGCGATTGTGGTCCGTCGCCGATATGGAGGTGGAGCTACTAGGGAAGAGATGGAGGTGGAGGTGGAGAGGGAGTGATGGTTTGTACTAGTGGCGGCCGGTGAGATAGTTATAAATACAGCCTCTCTCTCTTTTTTGGCAAGGAATGCAGCTTCTCTTGGAAGGCAACGAGGCAACGCACTCCAGATTATAATAATATGGACGGAGAAATTTGGACGCATCTGTGTTGTCTTGTCAAATGAATCACCAGGATTTGCTTTTAGTACTCCAGATTTGGGCGACCCAAGGAAGTAGAGATAGTAATGTACGCCATCTAGCTGCACGCTATCAAATCAAATAAATGGTCATGCCATTTACTTTTAAGATGGTGCAGCAGTTATTCTGACCAAAGAAACATGCACGTCTGCTGATTATTTCTGATGGGTATACATTTACCGTCCGCTAGCAAAGATTGTTTGGCACATTGTTCTTATGGCTTTCAACATCACACCCCTTAATAATATTATTAATCAATGTTTGGGCAATCAATTGAGTGTGTTAATAAAAAATTAAAACCCACAAATCCAACTGTACTATTTTTAGGGCCATATGAAGGACAAGGAATGATTTTAAATGCCATATGGAGTACCTCCAACCATGTGAAATATGGTTCTGTCATGCAGGTGATACCCATGGCTTCGCATTGGATCTGTATGTTGTCCTACATACAGTCAACTATGAAGTACCACGATTTGGTTTTTGGGTGCAACCGGCTAGAGAATGATGCACGGGTTTGTACAGCCAGTACAATTCACATTAAGATTTTCTGATAGGATGTTGATGTGTATATGTAAGAATCATACACTAGAATGTCTTCTATGTTTAGATGGTTGATCTACGTTTATACTTTCTGTGAACCATGAGGTTAAGACCTTTGTACTGTAATAAAGATTGCTAAATAACAGTATATATGTATGCCTCTAGGGACACTGAAACAGCCAAACAACCATGCATGTGCATAGACCGTATTTGATCAAATTAAAAGAAGCACCTGGGTTCATGCAAATAGCATAAATTTATCACCTAAGTACATTAGCTATAAATAGTTAAATAGGAGTCAAGACCAACTGAGCTAGCTAGTAGTATGATCCTACTATTACATAAATATCCCTAACTCTGATTGTCTTTGTTCCAGTCCAGCGCGTTGGTGTAGCTTGGGATGAACCAAAACCCCGTATGCCAGTTGGCCCCTGGACCGCTGCTTGAGAAAGATATGCTTTGGTGGTCTTCGCCATTTAGACTGAAGCGGAAAATTTCTTGATGTGATGTGTCAAAGTGAGAGCCAATGGCCTGAGGCGTGGTGTAGATGCAGTTTCTTCTTGTCAAATATCCTGGGGGAAATGTTGCACCACCCACTGGCATGAAAATCGGATAGTTCAACCCAAGGAACATAGAATAGTCTCCAAGATTAGTAACCCTTTCCCACGGGTTGGCTGGAAGTAACCGACTAGTGTCATTCGAGAATACAATGCAGGTATACCCCGAATAGCTGTGAACAGCGCGACCGCAATGGACAGAAGGGGTACTATCATAATGAGTTGGAGCACCGTCAGCGTCAAAATCCATTACGCCACGTGCATAGACCAGGAGAAGTCTAGAACGATCTTGAGATCTTGCCAGCCACCACGTACGACTATTAGAGTCAAAATCATCATCGTCATCAAATCCAGCCGTCCACGGAATGAATGGAGCAGGGAGCACTATAGGACCTTGAAAAAGGAAAGAACACGTCACATGAAAATATATTTCATGATTTATCTACTAGTGATATTGATTTGATATTGGGATGCCAATACTAGTACTTTATAAAATCATGGTCGAACATAAGATGGTTTGAAATATATTTCGAACATCTTGGTAAAACTTCATATGGATTTAAAACATGTTCCCGAAAATATTGGTCCAAATTTTAGATGGTTTGAATATAGTACTCCTTATTCTCTAGAACCGGGGGAATATAAACAAATGAAAGTCTTTATCAATATTGCATGGCACCTTTATTGATTCTATTTCTACTCTACCTTAAATTTTCTAGGGAGTAATAATAAAGAAACTTAATTACTAGGGGGCCTTTTTCCTAAGGAACAACATGCACATTAGACCATACTAAAATTCCTATAGATGTTAAATTCTATATATGTCCATACCACAAGAGGGTTATGGTGTGCGCCTATGGAATTCCTTTAAGCCAAAAGATGCCAAGACAGTTCAACAAATAAGAGGTGAAATACTATATAAGTTACGTATATAAAAAAGATAGGGAGGAAATGTTACCAAATTGATTAGGATCCCATGCATAAACATTTCCAAGCTCAGTAACGGCGAACACAAGTCCGTTATGTATAATTGCATCGCAGTATATGGCGCCGTACTGAAACTGGTTTTCAAGAAATATCCATGCACGAGGATATTCGCCATGGAGGTAGGCAATTGCAAAGTCGAAGATTGCGACAAGGGAGAAATCTTGATACCCCCTAGCAGCTGTAGGAACTTGGCAAATAGCTATCTTCTGCAGTTGAATAGCAGAACGCTGATACTCGAATATAAGTGGATTGTGTGTGGTTTCCAACTTGTTCCTCAAAGATGGAAGCTTAATCTTGCGATGAGTGTAGACATTGAGGAGGTTCCACTTGCCTTCGGGGCCAACCATGGCGATCCAATCTCCATTGGCGCCTGCCCGCTCCTCATCCTTACCGTGTGGCATTAGGCCATCATAGGAGAACCTGTCCAGCGGCAGTAGTTTGCACTTGCTGTGCACCGGCAAATCCTCCTTGAACACCCATGGTTTATCCGCCGGGTCACAACAGAGAACACACGGAAGGCCAAACGGCTGAGAAGCAGGCAGAGTGGCACTGTATTTGGCTGACTGAAGAATACTTTTGGAGGAACCGACTAGGGACGCGGCGGTGATGGCGTCGCACTGGCTGATGAGCACTTCAAGGGGGCCTTCCGTAAACACCTTGTGAAACAGCCCAGATCCACAGACCCTGCTCGATTTCGCCATCGCAATGAGGCAGGTGGTACAATGGGGTTGGTATTTTCTTGGGAGATCTACTGATTCGAACTTTGGGAGAGAGATGGCGATCAATGGCGGCAGGTGGGGGTTTGAGTTGGAGAACAGAGGCTCTCAAACTGGGCACTGCTGGATAGGATGCGAAAGCGCCATGGCGGAGACGCAGGCGCGTGCTATGGAAGATGGGCGGAGTGGGGATAGACGACGGAGGTGAACCGAGACGCTCATATACTGCCTACTGCAGTTTCGAGGAGAGTGTGAATGTGTTCAAAAAAAGAGGAGAGTGTGAATGTGTTCAAAAAAAGAGGAGAGTGTGAATGTGTTCAAAAAAAGAGGAGAGTGTGAATGTGACCCGACACCCGAGTAGGAGCCGAGCAGACGGACTATAGGAGTAGCCCCATCATTACAGAACATTAATCGTGCTTCCTACAATAAATAAGTGAAACATCCCAGGCTTGTGTTGTCTAATCAAATCGATGGCCATGTCAGTATTATGGTGAACAAATAAAACAAATACACACCAACCTTGTTCTTTTTGCAACGTACACCAACCTAGCAAGGCATCAACCTTCTCGCCATCAACTACGACTCCGTGGCTCCGTCCCACCAAAGTTGTCTCAACTTTGTAAAAAAAATACATCTATCCATCTAAATTTTAACAAAGGTGAGACACTTTTGGTGGGACCGAGGGAGTACAAAAAAACTTCACTACTCCATGCTAGTATCGGCCACTAATTCAAATTTCAACTGAAGGCGTGCTATTTTATGGTCCTGAAAATTGCCAAAAAAAATACAACCCAAAAATGCAACAGATCCATGTTAAGGGGGTACACCCTACGCAATATACATTAAGAAACTTTGAAACTTCAGCGACCTTGTAAGAATGCCCATGACAGTGCAGTTTTGCCAAATTAGGAAGAGACGAAATATGAATTCAACCAAAGAAATCTAAACGAATCCTTAGACAATAGCATAGTTAACACGTTCAGAAAAAAATGATGACTCCAAAAGAACAACATTAGCAAGAAATACTCCATTTTAGTTTGAATTTGCAGTCACATACATAACTAGTAGTACTGCCAAAATACTATAATACTCCGAGCTGCATTCTAGCACTCCAACTAGCTAGCTAATAGTTCTGGAGTAGTAGTACTACTATACAAGTCCAAAATACATCCGAACGAACCCTACTTCGAACTAAACTACTCCCTCCGATCTTCGAGTAACTACATTGCAGTATGACTAAACGAAGATTATTGTATAACCTTCTTGTTGATGCAAACGCAGATAGGCAACACACGCTGCCCTCCATTCTGCTTCGCGTAACGGGGCGGCACCGCCAGGAAAGAAGTGAGCTGCTGCAACATGATCGAGCTAGGCGTCGGGGAGCTCGTCGGCTCGATTACCGCCATCAAGGTGTCCGTCGAGAGGTCACTGGTCCCAGCCGTCGCCGGCGCCGGCGGACCAATCACCAACAGCTGCGCCTTGTACATCGGAAACAAGCACGCGGCCGACCTGATGCACACACAGGACACAATGGTGGTCGGGCCGAGCGCTCCAACGGTGATGGCGAACACGCTACCGTCTTCTTCCCCACTGCCGATGAACAGGTGTCCCCGCGGTTGTACCGGAACACGAACTATGCACCAGGCGGGTATGCCATACTGGAACGTAAACACTGGGATGGAGTGGGATGCTTGGAGGTGTACCAGGAGCTCCCGCGGCGGGCCGGTGAAGCTGCAGCCGGTATTGATGGCCTCTGTGCAGCCGCACGGACCATGCGGGCACGCGATATAGTGCTTGTAGGACTCCGTGGAGGCGACCAAGCTCTGGCAGCCGACGCACTTGACCATTGCCCCAGATCGATTCGACGGCGGCAATCTTGGCCCAGATCGATTCGACGGCGGCAACCACGCCGGCTGCTCGCACTTCTTGCACGGGTTCGGCGCAAGCTCGCCGACGCAGCGCCGACAGCCCATATGACCGCCCTTGCACTGCACGGAACAACGTACGTGGCATCAGTTGTCATTGACATTTCTCACAGGTGAACCTAAGAATGAAATCGGAAGGGAGCGACCTTGGATATGGGGGGTTTGAAGGGCAGCAGGCAGAGGGGGCACAAGAAGAGGGCCTCCTCCATCTTCAGAGAAGAGTGATCGGGAAAACGAGAACGGGATGGGTTCTTTTTTTTATACATGCCTTGGAGTGGAGTATGGATACTACTACTTATAGGAAGAACTTCCTTGCTAAGAATCGGCGTCGGCCGTACGCAAGCATAGATGCACCAGCGGCTCTGCAGTTTGTCAAAATAAAAGGACAGAGCTGCAGTGACTTGAAGTCTCCAAATCTCATTGTGACTTGGTGCCACCATCTACCAACCATTTGAGATCCAACGTTCCAAACTAATCTCTTATTTCGAACCTAAAAACAAAAATTATGAAAAAAATCCAGTAAAATGTAGATGCCTTGTTCTAAAATCTGTGAATATTTCATCCCACTCGGACGATTAGCTTGTGATTAAAGAGCTTTTTACGTATACGAGCACTAGTTTAAACTAAATACTCCCTCTGATTCATATTAATTGACTTCAATATGGATGTATCTAGAACTAAAATGTGTCTAGTACATCCATATTAGAGTCAATTAATATGAACCGGAGGGAGTATATATTTGCTCACAAACCTTTGATTCAAATCGAATGAAACTTCACCAAAATATAAATCGAAATATGCACGATTAACTGGAAGTTCTTGAAATATTTCTGAGCAATTATAATAATTATTTAGTTTAAATTCTAAGTCGATCGCATACATTGGATCTGAGATGGATGGTGGATGGTGGCACCAAGTCACTGTGAAACTTGGAAGTATCAAGTCAGTGAAGCTCTATCCCAAAATAAAAGCTTCGTGAAGGGGGCAGTTTGGTTCAAAAAAGAAGACAGTGCCAAGCAGTTGTCAAACAATACCCATATAGTCAAATGTACTCCCTCTGATTCAAATGAATTGACTCAACTTTGTCTAGATATATGGATGTATCAAGTCACTGAAGCTAAAATAAAAGCTTCATGAAGGGGGAAGTTTGGTTCGAAAAAAATACAGTGCCAAGCAGCTGTCAAATAGTACCATAACGTCAAATGTACTCCCTCCGATTCAAACGAAATGACTCAACTTTGTATTTTGCATGTTAAAGGTTTTTCGTAAAACTTGGCCAATCTTAACATAGTTTGCCTTTCTAAAAAAAGATATAAGCCCTAAGGCTCCTTTGATTCATAGGATGGGAAAACCATAGAAATATGGAAAACATAGGATTGAGATTTAATGGCTAGTTGAATCATATAGGAAGATGAGTTGTGTTTGATTGTGCCAAAGGAAATTTTCCATGAGGTATGACCTAATGTTTTATTCTTATAGGATTTGCACTGCAAGATTCCTATAGGATATGTTCCTATGAATCAAACAACTAGTGTGGGGAAAATTCACATGTGATCTAAATCCTACATAATTCCTATACAAATCCTATATATGAATTTTAGTTGTTAGGTCACTTAAAATGACTTCACTTGAAGAGTTACATTTTTGTTTTTTTCTGAATTAGTAGTGATGCCTAACCATATATATACCTAAACCAAGAGAATCAGCATAAACTTATGTATATTAATAGTAAGCGCATATATGAATGTTTTTTATCTACAAACCCAGGGTCATATATATGTACATAGAAACATGCATATATACTAGTTTTTGTACCTTGGTGTGTTCCTCTTTTGGGCTATCTCTTTTTTGTTCACCGATTCACAACCAACGCCCTAGATTAATTTGGCACTTAAAAAATAACATTTTGTTTTTGGCGCACTAACACAAATAGTAGTAGCACGGTCAACACTGTAGAGAAGTACAAAATAAATGTGTGTGGGAAAAAATGACTTAAAGTGACCATTACATTGAGAAAAAGGGTAGAACCAAGCATTGCACAGGGAAAAAGCAGTGTAGTGCCCAGAAGAAAAAAACAAGTTGGGTTATACTCCCTCCATCCTGAAATAATGGGTGTAGAGTTAAAATTTGTCCATAAAAGAGTGTACTTCTCGTTTTGCAATGCACTTCAAAATTTGTCCACAAAAGAGTGGTAGTAAAAAATATTTCTTTCTCATCACGAGGGATATAGTTTCTTCACGACTAGTACGTACTACCTCCATCACAAAGCTTAAGTCTTTTTTTAAGAGTCAAAGCAAGTAAAGGTTGACGAAAATTTAGAACAATCTATCAACTAATATAATATTTTGTAGATACCATACCAAAAAAAATCGTTGTCTATGTATTGATATTAATTTTGTATTTTGCATGATAATGATTTTTGGTAAAATCTTAGTTTACCTTGACATAGTTTGAGCTTCTAAAAATAATATAAGCCTTACGCTTTGGGATGGAGGTAGTAGTATTTAGCATAATATGGTTTTCTTATTTACTACATGCATTTAGATCATTGGAGGTGGAAAAGTTGAAGAGGAAAGTGATGGTCGATGACAGTTTCCCAATGTAATAATAAAATCCTTAATATGCCTTGAAAACCCACACGTACGCTCTTTCTAGGACAGAGGCAGTATGAGGTAATGCACCCACGCGCTGTCATCTGCCGGTTCGTGCTATGTCTCCCAAATCTTGAAATATCGTCAGTTATCCATTTCACGTCCACACTTCTCCCTCTCTCCACGGACTAGGAAAAAACCCTCTCTTCACTTCCCCTTCCCATTCCACCGATGGAGAGCCCAACCGACGCCGTCAACGCAGCGAAAGCGAAAGCCGCGCGGCTGGCCTTAGCCGCAGAGGAGGCGTGCAGAGCCGCGACCGCAGCACGCATGGCCGCAACGGCGGCGATCATTGCCGCAGCGGATGCCAAAGACGAAGCGGAGGCCATTGCCGAAGGTCGGGCCATCGGTCGCTCATCGGCATCTGATGCTGTTGGTAGATGGGTCCACTCTCTTGGGAAGCATCCCCTAGATGACGAGGACGAGGTTGAACTCATCTTTGAACCGCCGCCGCCGACCTTCGACGAGAATATCGTCGACGAGGGGGAGGAAGTATGTTCCGATTCACCTCTCTCCCTTATTCAACATAGCCCTGTATCGATTTGCGCTATGGTCTCTCCCTCTTTTTTTGCGCTATAGCGTTTTGAATTAGCGTCAGAATCTTTTTAGATTCATATTCAGTATTAGTTGCAACTGCTACATATTTGCTTCACATCCGATTCACCTCTCTCCCTTATTTAACATAGCCCTGTATCGATTTGCTCTATGGTCTCTCCCTCTTTTTTTTGCGCTATAGGGTTTTGAATTAGCGTCAGAATCTTTTTAGATTCATATTCATTATTAGTTGCAACTGCTACATATTTGCTTCACCTGTTTATTTGGCATGTATCAGGTTGCTACTGATGAGGTTGACAGCGATGTCGAGTCGCGTCATAGGAAGGCCAGGGCCACTCTCAACAAGCTTAAGGCGGGGAAGTTCGACAAGTATTGGAGTGAACCCTGGACTGGTGCCAGGAACAGCTGCCCCTTCTGCACAAAGAGCATAAAGGTTGACTTTCGAAGCGTCCTGCAGCATGCCGAAGCCGGTGGGTCCGGCTGTCTCAAAGTTGGGGAAACTGTTAACCGATCCGGCTTCATAGCCAACCACATGGCCTATGGGCTATTCCTAAGGAAGAAATTGAACCAAGCTATCGAGACCGGTCGTGTGCCTCCTCCCAAGCCCAAGCCACCAAAGATTAAAGGTATGGGCAGCAAGAAGCAGAAGAAGCGGGACCGGGAGGAGGCGACAGGAAGAAGATGGTAAATATACTCCGTAACTGTTGTGCATGTTTGTCTCTCCTACTGCTTCAAAAGCAGCATCTTTTGTTGAACTCTGTTTATGTTTGCTGCTCAGCAGCGTTTGTGGTGAACCTATTAGCTTAATTAGGGGTTGTTGAACTATGTCTGTGTTGAACCTTGCTTAATTAGGTTGTGTTGAACTCTGTTTGTGTTGGCGTGGGAAGGGGGGCATGATGCTACCCTGAATTTGCGGGACCCCCAAAAAACTTGCAAATACGAGTGATGCATCCAAAAGGAACAAACTTTTACATGGTAGACCCCAGTCTGAAAGCAAGAAATGCGATCGGGTCCTTAACAGCCACCGCCCGGATTGATCGGGTATTTTGCCTGCCTACCGCATGTGACTTGTGCTCACTGAAGTTTGGGACCTCACGCATGGGCACCACACGTAAGTGACAGACCTGTTGGTGTAAAAACTCGGGTGATTATTATACTGCATTAGTACAAAGTTTCCTATGGATTCAAGGGTTGGAAAGCCAAGTTAACTCATTTTCATGACTAAGAAGGAGCCAGGCTTACTTTTTCATTTTCATGTTTTAACTTGTTTAAATCTTGGTCAAACAAAGGATTTGACCAGGATTCAAGTGGGCATAAAAATTCAAAAAAGAAATCAAAAAAAAACCAAAGCACATAAGCTTCTTATGTCATATAGTAAGCATTACAGTTGATCAACGAAGTCTAGACATATTCAAACCAGAAAAATATTGTATATACCCCCTAACCCTAAACTCTGTCTTATGAAGTCAAGCATGAAGAAAAGTGGTTTTGGGTTTCAAACATTGGAAATTGAAAAAACTCCCAAAAGCTTCATTTTGGAGTGACTAAGAAGAATCCAGGCTTTCATTTTCATTTTCATGTTTTAAATTGGTTTAAATCTTGGTCAAACCTAGGATTTGACCAAGATTCAAATGGACATAACAAATTCAAAAAAATCAAAACCAAACACATAGTCTTTTGATGTCATATAGTAAGCATTCAAGTTGATAAACAAAGTCTAGACATATTTAAACAAGAAAAATCATGTATATACTTGGCCCCTAACCCTAAACTCTGTCTTATGAAGTCAAGCATTAAGAGGAGTGGTTTTGGGTTTCAAACATGGAAATTTAAAAAACCTCCCAAAAGCTTCATTTTGGAGTGACTAAGAAGAATCCAGGCTTACTTTTCATTTTCATGTTTTAAACTGGTTTAAATCTTGGTCAAACCTAGGATTTGACCAAGATTCAAATGGGCATAACAAATTCAAAAAAAAACTAAACACATAGTCTTTTGATGTCACATAATAAGCATTCAAGTTGATAAACAAGGTCTAGACATATTCAAACCAGAAAAATCATGTATCTACCCCCTACCCCTAAACTTTGTCTTATGAAGTAAAGCACGGAGAGATATCATTTTGGGTTTCGAACATGGAAAATTTAAAAAAACCTCCCAAAAGCTTCATTTTGGAGTGAATAAGAAGGATCCACACTTACTTTTCATTTTCATGTTTTAAACTTGTTTAAATATTGGTCAAACCTGCAAGGATTTGACCAAGATTCAAATGGGCATAAAAATTCAAAAAAAATAAAAATGAAAACCACTTCCTTGCCTTCTTAGACAGAGTTTAGGGTTGGGGTATATACATGATTTTTAATGTTTAAATATGTATAGACTCCGTTGATCAACATGAATGCTTACTATAACTTAAGAAGCTTAATTATGTGCTTTGGTTTTTCATTTTTTGAATTCTTTATTGAATTTTTATGCCTATTTGAATCTTGGTCAAATCCTAGGTTTGACCAAGAATTAAACAAGTCAGTAACATGAAAATGAAAAAGTAAGCCTGGATCCTTCTTATTCACTCAAAAAATGAAGCTTTTGGGAGGGTTTTTGAATTTTCCATGTTTGAAACCCAAAACCATTCCTCTTATATGCTTGACTTCATATATATCACAGAGTTTAGCCTTAGGGGGTATATACATGATTTTTCTAGTTTGAATATGTCTAAACCTTGTTTATCAACTTGAATGCTTACTATAAACCAAAAATTCATGTATCTACACCTAACCCTAAACTATGCATGAAGAGAAGTGGTTTTGGGTTTCAAACCTGGATATCTCAAAAACCCTCCCAAAAGCTTCATTTTGGAGTGAATAAGAAGGATCAAGGCTTAATTTTTCATTTTCATGTTTTAATCTTGTTTAAATCTTGGTCAAACCTAGGATTTGACCAAGATTCAAATGGGCATAATTTAAAAAAATGAAAAATCAAGGCACATAGTCTTCTTATGTCATATAGTAAGCATTCAATTAAGTTGATAAACAAGCTCTGGACATATTCAAACCAGAAAAATCATGATGAATCTACCCCCTATATATCCCTAAACCCTAACTTATGAAGTCAAGCATGAAGAGAAGTGGTTTTTGGTATAAATCATGGAAATTTCATATTCATGTTTATTAAACTTGTTTAAATCATGGTCAAACCTAGGATTTGACCAAGATTCAAATGGGCATAAATATTCAGAAAAAACAAAAAATGGAAAATCAAGGCACATAGTCTTCTTATGTCATATATATAGTAAGCATTCAATTAAGTTGATAACAAGGTCTAGACATATTCAAACGAGAAAAATCATGTATCAAGCTACCCCTAACCCCAAACTCTGTCTTATGAAGTCAAGCATGAAGAGAAGTACGTGGTTTTTTGGTTTCAAACATGGAAATTTCAAAAACCCTCTCAAGAGCTTTATTTTGGAGTGACTACGAAGGATACATGCTTAATTTTCATATTCATGTTTTAAACTTGTTTAAATCATGGTCAAACCTAGGATTTGACCAAGATTCAAATGGGCATAATTTAAAAAAATGTAAAATCAAGGCATATAGTCTTCTTATGTCATATAGTAAGCATTCAATTAAGTTGATAAACAAGGTCTAGACATATCAAACCAGAAAAATCATGTATCTACCCCTATATATCCCTAAACTCTGTCTTATGAAGTCAAGCATGAAGAGAAGTGGTTTTTGGTTTCAAGCATGGAAATTTCAAAAACCTCCCCAAACTTCATTTTAGAGTGACTAAGAAGGATACAAGCTTGCCTTTTCATTTTCATGTTTTAAACTTGTTTAAATTATCTTGGTCAAATCTAGGATTTGACAAGATTCAAATGGGCAAACATATGATAAGTGATGCAAATATCATTTCTAAGTGCGGGCAAACCAGAGATATGTGGTTTTTGGTTTCAAACATATTCAAA
The DNA here is from genome assembly GCA_030979885.1 of Lolium multiflorum. Classification (NCBI taxonomy): domain Eukaryota; kingdom Viridiplantae; phylum Streptophyta; class Magnoliopsida; order Poales; family Poaceae; genus Lolium; species Lolium multiflorum. The sequence continues at coordinate 115,290,750 of CM061747.1, read as the reverse complement.
CGAGAGAAATCATGTATCTACCCCCTAACACTAAACTCTGTCTCATGAAGTCAAGCGCATGCATGAAGATATGTGGTTTTTGGTTTCAAACATGGAAATTTCAAAAACCCTCCCAAGAGCTTCATTTCGAAGTGATTAATTAAGAAGCATACATGCATGCTTACTTTTTCATATTCATGTTTTAAACTTATTCAAATCTTGGTGAAACCTAGGATTTGACCAAGATTCAAATGGGTATAAAAATTAAAAAAAACAAAAAAGGTCTTCTTATGTTATATAGTAGGCATTCAATTAAGTTGATAAACAAGTTCTAGACATATTCAAACAAGAAAAATCATGCATGTATCTACCCCTAACCCTAAACTTTGTTTCATGAAGTCAAGCATGAAGATATGTGGTTTTTGGTTTCGAACATGGAAATTCAAAAACCCTCCCAAGAGCTTCATTTTGAAGTGACTAAGAAGCATACATGCTTACTTTTTCATATTCATGTTTTTAACTTATTCAAATCTTGGTGGAACCAAGGATTTGACAAAGATTCAAATGGGTATAAAAATTCAAAAAAAAACAAGGTCTTCTCTTATGTTATATAGTAAGCATTCAATTAATTTGATAAACAAGGTCTACACATATTCAAACCAGGAAAATCATGTATCTACCACCTAACCCTAAACTCTGTCTTATGAAGTCAAGCATGCATGAAGAGAAGTGGTTTTTGGTTTCAAGCATGGAAATTTCCATGTTTGAAACCCAAAACCACTTCTCTTCATATGCTTGACTTCATATGACAGAGTTTAGCGTTAGGGGGTAGATACATGATTTTTTGGTTTGAATATGTCCAAACCTTGTTTATCAACTTGAATGTGTAATATATATATGACATAAGAAGACTGCATGCTTTGGTTTTTCATTTTTTGATTTTTTTGAAATTTTAAGCCCATCTGATTCTTTGTCAAATAATAGGTTTGACCAAGATTTAAACATGTTTAAAACATGAAAATGAAAAAGGTAAGCCTCCATCCTTCTTAGTCACTCCAAAATGAAGCTTTTTGGAGGGTTTTTGAAAATTCCATGTTTGAAACCCAAAACGACTTCTCTTCGTGCTTGACTTGATAAGACAGAGTTTTGGGTTAGGGGTAGATACATGATTTTTCCGGTTTGAATATGTCTAGACCTTGTTTATCAACTTAAATGCTAACTATATGACATCAGAATGGGCATAAAAATTTAAAAAATTTAAAAATGTAAAACCAAAATTTAATTGGGAGGAAAGGGTACATGAATTACAATTAAAAAACAAGGTAACTTAAATACTTGGATGCCCCAAGATGTGTGGAAGCCCAAAACAATGGCAAAACATATCATGTGCGCATGCTGCATCCAATTCAAGTAGAACACATAGTAGGCATCGATAGTTTGACCTAAATTTGAAATCAAAGAGAAGGTGGTTAGAAAAAATCAAAATTGGCAAAGCAAAGCATGAAATCAAAAAATTGTGATGCACTCTAGCTATGAAAATTATCAAACAATGCAAACCAAAATGATTTTTTAGAGGAATACTAGTTCAACTTATTTAATTTTTTATTTGTAGGCCAAAATCAAACCCCGTAGTTGGATTTTTTTTTCAACTTGATCTGTAGTACTGGGGAAAACCCTAGTTTATAACCTATTTAATAATAGATTCGTAGTCGATTCTTTTACTTTTTTATTATTACTATGCAGCACATGTGTGTTTGCCCGTCGAGTGAAACTCGGAGGAAGAGGAATCACTCGGAAGGAGAAGAAGGGAGAGCAGTCACGGGGCCCCTCTTATTGATGGTGTATATTCTTTTTCTGGTGATGTTGACTGTTGTGCAGGGTTTGTCAGTGCGCAGGAGGTGCGAGCGAGCGAGCGAGTCGAGCGAGGCCGAGAATGAGAGAGATTTGTTTTTTTGTGAGAGGGACAACCGAAGGATCCAGAAGGACCCACAGACTTCCAATACGCATCCTGATGCGTCTTCTCTTGACAAAGAAGATGGCTGGGAGTTGGCGTACCTATTGCACGTGACTTGTGCTCACTCAAGTGTGGGACCACACGCGTGGGCACCACACGTAAGTGACAGACCTGTTGGTGTAAAAACTCGGTTGATTATTATAGTGCATTAGAACAAAGTTTCCTATGGATTCAAGGGTAGGAAATCCAAGTTAACTCATTTACATGACATTATTTTTTCCATGAAGCAAAGTTAACACTATCAATTGGTACATTTTGGAGTGACTAAGAAGGATCAATGCTTACTTATTCGTTTAATTTCACGTGTTAAACTTGTCTAAATCTTGTTCAAACCTAGGATTTGACCAAGATTCAAATGGGCAGAAAAATAATTAAAAAACAGAAAAATGAAAAACCAAATCACATAGTAAGCATTCAAGTTGATAAACAAGGTCTAGACATATTCAAACCAGACAAATCATGTATCTATACCCCTAACCCCTAAACTCTGTCTTATGAAGTCAAGCATGTGAAGAGAAGTGGTTTTGGGTTTGGGGGTATATATACATGATTTTTATTGTTTAAATATATATAGACTTTGTTGATCAACATGAATGCTTAATTACTATATGACATAAGAAGTTTATGTGCTTTGGTGTTTCATTTTTTTGATTTCTTTTTTGAATTTTTATGCCCATTTGAATCTTGGTCAAATCCTAGGTTTGACAAAGATTTAAACAAGTTTGAAACATGAAAATGAAAAAGTAAGCTTGGATCCTTCTTAGTCACTCCAAAATGAAGCTTTTGGGTGGGTTTTTGAAATTTCCATGTTTGAAACCCAAAACCACTTCTTCTCTTCATGCTTGACTTCATAAGACAACGTTTAGGGTTAGGGGGTAGATACATGATTTTTCTGGTTTGAATATGTCTAGACTTCGTTGATCAACTTGAATGCTTAGTATATTACATAAGAAGACTATGTGGTTTGGTTTTTGATTTTCTTGATTTTGTTTGATTTTTTATGACCATTTGAATCTTGGTCAAATCCTAGGTTTGACCAAGATTTAAACAAGTTTAAAACATGAAAATGAAAAAGTAAGCATGGATCCTTCTTAGTCATGACAATGAGTTAACTTGGCTTTACTACCCTTGATGAATCCATAGGAAACTTTTTGTACTAATGCAGTATAATATTCTGGTTTGAATATGTCTAGACCTTGTTTATCAACTTAATTTGAAAGACATACAAGTTATAGCACACATAGTGCATACATTTTCACACATACTGCACTAGATGCTAACCCTATAGTTTGAGGCCATTTGGATGAGGTCGAAAAAATTCTTGGATTAGAATCGTGTTGTTCGAACCCCGTAGTTGGATTTTTTTGAACCCTTGATCTTTAGAACTGGGCAAAACCCAAGTTTAACCATGCAAGATTCAAATGGCCCTAAAAATTCAGAAAAAAATCAAAAGAATGAAAAACCAAAGCACATATATAGCATTCTTATGTCATATGTATAGTAAGCATTCAAGTTGATAAACAAGGTCTAGACATATATATTCAAACCAGAAAAATCATGTATATATCTACCCCTAAAACTCTAATTAAACTATGTCTTATGAAGTCAATCATGTAGAGAAGTGGTTTTGGGTTTCAAATATGGAAATTTCAAGAACCTCCCAAAAGCTTCATTTTAGAGTGACTAAGAAGGATCCAGGCTTATCTTTTCATTTCATGTTTTAAACTTGTTTAAATCCTGGTCAAACCTAGGATTTGACCAAGATTTATGGGCATAAAATTCAAAAAAATCAGAAAAATAAAAAACCAAAGCACATAAGCATATTCAAGTTGATAAACAAGGTTTGGACATATTCAAACCATACAAATCATGTATCTACCCCTAACCCTAAACTCTGTCTTATGAAGTCAAGCATGAAGAGAAGTGGTTTCGGGTTTCAAACATGGAAATATCAAAAACCTCCCAAAAACTTCATTTTAGAGTGACTGAGAAGGTTACATGCTTCCCTTTTCATTTTCATGTTTTAAACTTGTTTAAATCTTGGTCAAACCTAGAATTTGACAAGATTCAAATGGGCATCAAAATTCAAAAAAATCAGAAAAAGAAAAACCAAAGCAATTGTTTTCTTATGTCATATAGTAAGCATTAAAGTTGATAAACAAGGTCTAGACATATTCAACCAGACAAATCATGTATCTATACCCCTAACCCCCTAAACTCTGTCTTATGAAGTCAAGCATGTGAAGAGAAGTGGTTTTGGGTTTCAAACATGGAAATTTCAAAAACCTCCCAAAAGCTTCATTTTAGAGTGACTAAGAAGGATACATGCTTCCCTTTTCATTTTCATGTTTTAAACTTGTTTAAATTATCTTGGTCAAACCTAGGATTCGACATGATTCAAATGGGCATCAAAATTAAAAAAAACAGAAAAAGGAAAAACCAAAGCAATAGTTTTCTTATATATGTCATATAGTAAGCATTAAAGTTGATAAACAAGGTCTAGATATATCCAAACCAGACAAATCATGTATCTACCCCCGGCCTGTCGATCTTATGAAGCTAGTCTACTAGCATGAAGGGAACTCGTTTTCGGTTTCAAACATAGAAATTACAAGAACATCCCAAAAGCTTCTCCATTTTAGAGTGACTACGAAGGATACTGACTTCCCTTTTCATTTTCATGTTTTAAACTTGTTTAAATCTTGGTCAAACCAAGGATTTGACCAAGATTCAAATGGGCCTAAAAATTTAGAAAAAATTCAAAAAGAGAATGAAAAACCAAAGCACATAGCATTCTTATGTCATATGTATAGTAAGCATTCAAGTTGATAAACAAGGTCTAGACATATTCAAACCAAAAAATCATGTATATATCTACCCCTAACCCTAAACTGATCTGTCGATCTTATGGAAGTCAATCATGAAGAGAAGTGGTTTTGGGTTTCAAACATGGAAATTTCAAGAACATCCCAAAAGCTTCATTTTAGAGTGACTAAGAAGGATCCATGCTTACTTACTCATTTTCACGTGTTAAACTTGTCTAAATCTTGGTGAAACCTAGGATTTGACCAAGATATGATTCAAATGCGCAGAAAATTAAAAAATCAGAAAAATTAAAAACCAAAGTACATAGTCTTCTTATGTCATATAGTAAGCATATTCAAGTTGATAAACAAGGTTTGGACATATTCAAACCATACAAATCATGTATCTATACCCCCTAACCCTAAACTTTTTCTTATGAAGTCAAGCATGAAGAGAAGTGGTTTTGGGTTTCAAAGATGGAAATTTCAAAAACCTCCAAAAACTTCATTTTAGAGTGACTGAGAAGTTAGCATTAAAGTTGATAAACAAGGTTTAGACATATTCAAACCAGACAAATCATGTATCTACCCCTAACCCTAAACTCGGTCTTATGAAGTCTAGCATGAAGAGAATCGTTTTGAGTTTCAAACGTTTAAGCCAAAAGCCCCATTTCAAATATTTCAAACTTATTCAAAGTTGGTTCAAATTTGAAAGACATACAAGTTATAGCACACATAGTGCATACATTTTCACACATACTGCACTAGATGCTAACCCTATAGTTTGAGGCCACTTGGATGAGGTCGAAAAAGTTCTTGGATTAGAATCGTGTTGTTCGAACCCCGTAGTTGGATTTTTTTGAACCTTGATCTGTAGTACTGGGCAAAACCCTAGTTTAACCTATTTAATTATATATTCGTATATCGATTTTTCTACCTTTTTATTATTACTATGCTGCACATGTGTGTTTGCCCGTCGAGTGAAACTCGGAGGAAGAGGGATCACTCGGAAGGAGAGAAAAAAGGCAGAGCATTATGGTGTCTCCCCTTTTTCGGGTGATGATGATGATGTTGACTGTTGTGCAGGGTTTGTCAGTGCGCAGGACGTGCGAGCGAGCGAGCGAGCGAGTCGAGCGAGGCCGAGAATGAGATAGATTTGTTTTTTTTTGTGAGAGGGACAACCGAAGGATCCAGAAGGACCCACGGACTTCCAATACGCATCCTGATGCGTCTTCTCTTGACAAAGAAGATGGCTGGGAGTTGGCGTACCTATTGCACGTGACTTGTGCTCACTGAAGTGTGGGACCTCACGCGTGGGCACCACACGTAAGTGACAGACCTGTTGGTGTAAAAACTCGGTTGATTATAATAGTGCATTAGAACAAAGTTTCCTATGGATTCAAGGGTAGGAAATCCAAGTTAACTCATTTACATGACATTATTTTTTCCATGAAGCAAAGTTAACACTATCAATTGGTACATTTTGGAGTGACTAAGAAGGATCAATGCTTACTTATTCGTTTAATTTCACGTGTTAAACTTGTCTAAATCTTGTTCAAACCTAGGATTTGACCAAGATTCAAATGGGCAGAAAAATAATTAAAAAACAGAAAAATGAAAAACCAAATCACATAGTCTTCTTATGTCATATAGTAAGCATTCAAGTTGATAAACAAGGTCTAGACATATTCAAACCAGACAAATCATGTATCTATACCCCTAACCCCTAAACTCTGTCTTATGAAGTCAAGCATGTGAAGAGAAGTGGTTTTGGGTTTCAAACATCGAAATTTCAAAAACCTCCCAAAAGCTTCATTTTAGAGTGACTAAGAAGGATACATGCTTCCCTTTACATTTTCATGTTTTAAACTTGTTTAAATTATCTTGGTCAAACCTAGGATTTGACGAAGATACAAATGGGTGGGCACAAAATTCAAAAAAATCAGAAAAATGAAAAACCAAATCACATAGTCTTCTTATGTCATATCGTAAGCAATCAAGTTGATAAACAAGGTCTAGATATATCCAAACCAGACAAATCATGTATCTACCCCCTGTCGATCTTATGAAGTCTAGCATGAAGGGAAGTCGTTTTGGGTTTCAAACATTGAAATTTAAAGAACATCCCAAAAGCTTCATTTTAGAGTGACTAAGAAGGATACATACTTCCCTTTTCATTTTCATGTTTTAAATTTGTTTAAATCTTGGTCAAACCAAGGATTTGACCAAGATTCAAATGGCCCTAAAAATTCAGAAAAAATGAAAAGAATGAAAAACCAAAGCACATAACATTCTTATGTCATATGTATAGTAAGCATTCAAGTTGATATACAAGGTCTAGACATATATATTCAAACCTAGGATTTGACTAAGATTCAAATGGGCATAACAAATTCAAAAAACAAAAACCAAACACATAGTCTTCTGATGTCATATAGCAAGCATTCAAGTTGATAAACAAACTTGTTTAAATCATGGTCAAACCTAGGATTTGACCAAGATTCAAATGGGCATAATTTAAAAAAATGTAAAATCAAGGCACATAGTCTTCTTATGTCATATAGTAAGCATTCAATTAAGTTGATAAACAAGGTCTAGACATATCAAACCAGAAAATTCATGTGTCTAGCTACCCCTAACCCTAAACTCTGCACGAAGAGAAGTGGTTTTGGGTTTCAAACATGGATATTTCAAAAACCCTCCCAAAAACCTTCATTTTGGAGTTAATAAGAAGGATCAAGGCTTACTTTTTCATTTTCATGTTTTAATCTTTTTTAAATCTTTGTCAAACCTAGGTTTTGACCAATATTCAAAAGGGCATAATTTAAAAAAAATGAAATATCAAGGCACATAGTCTTCTTATGTCATATAGTAAGCATTCAATTAAGTTGATAAACAAGCTCTAGACATATTCAAACCAGAAAAATCATGATGTATCTACCCCCTATATATCCCTAAACCCTAACTTATGAAGTCAAGCATGAAGAGAAGTGGTTTTTGGTTTAAATCATGGAAATTTCAAAAACCCTCCCAAGAGCTTCATTTTGGAGTGACTAATTAAGAAGCATACATGCTTACCTTTTCATATTCATGTTTTAAACTTGTTCAAATCTAGGTCAACAAACCTAGGATTTGACGAAGAATCAAATGGGTATAAAAAATTTAAAAACAAGCTCTAGATAAGCTCAAGTTGAAAAACAAGTTCTAGACATATTCCAACCAGAAAAATCATGTATTTACCAAGATTATATATCCCTAAACCCTGACTTAAAGTCAAGCATGAAGAGAAGTGGATATTGGTTTCATATATATGGAAATTTCAAATAACCCTCCCAAGAGCATCATTTTGGAGTGGACTAAGAAGGATACATACTTAATTTTTCATATTTATGTTTTAAACAAGTTTAAATCATGGTCAAACCTAGGATTTGACCAAGATTCAAATGGGCATAAAAATTTAAATAAAAAAATGTAAAATCAAGGCACATAGTCTTCTTATGTCATATAGTAAGCATTCAATTAAGTTGATAAACAAGGTCTAGACATATTCAAACCAGAAACATCATGTATCTAGCTACCCTAGCCCTAAACTCTGTCTTATGAAGTCAAGCATGCATGAAGAGAAGTCGTGGTTTTTGGTTTCAAACATGGAAATTTTAAAAACCCTACCAAGATCTACATTTTGGAGTGACTAAGAAGGATATATGCTTAATTTTTCCTATTCATGTTTTATTAAACTTGTTTAAATCATGGTCAAACCTAGGATTTGACCAAGATTCAAATGGGCATAAAAATTCAGAAAAAACAAAAAATGGAAAATCAAGGCACATAGTCTTCTTATGTCACATTAGTAAGCATTCAATTAAGTTGATAAACAAGGTCTAGATATATTCAAACCAGAGAAATCATGTATCTACCCCCTAACCCTAAACTCTATCTCATGAAGTCAAGCATGAAGATATGTGGTTTTTGGTTTAAAACATGGAAATTTCAAAAACCCTCCCAAGAGCTTCATTTTGGAGTGACTAAGAAGGATATATGCTTAATTTTTCATATTCATGTTTTCAACTTGTTTAAATCATGGTCAAACTTAGGATTTGACCAAGATTCAAATGGGCATAAAATTAAAAAAACAATAAAATGAAAAACCAATGCACATAGTCTTCTTATGTCATATATATAGTAAGCATTCAATTAAGTTGATAACAAGGTCTAGACATATTCAAACGAGAAAAATCATGTATCAAGCTACCCCTAACCCCAAACTCTGTCTTATGAAGTCAAGCATGAAGAGAAGTACGTGGTTTTTTGGTTTCAAACATGGAAATTTCAAAAACCCTCTCAAGAGCTTCATTTTGGAGTGACTACGAAGGATACATGCTTAATTTTCATATTCATGTTTTAAACTTGTTTAAATCATGGTCAAACCTAGGATTTGACCAAGATTCAAATGGGCATAATTTAAAAAAATGTAAAATCAAGGCACATAGTCTTCTTATGTCATATAGTAAGCATTCAATTAAGTTGATAAACAAGGTCTAGACATATCAAACCAGAAAAATCATGTATCTACCCCTATATATCCCCAAACTCTGTCTTATGAAGTCAAGCATGAAGAGAAGTGGTTTTTTGGTTTCAAGCATGGAAATTTCAAAAACCTCCCCAAACTTCATTTTAGAGTGACTAAGAAGGATACAAGCTTGCCTTTTCATTTTCATGTTTTAAACTTGTTTAAATTATCTTGGTCAAATCTAGGATTTGACAAGATTCAAATGGGCAAACATATGATAAGTGATGCAAATATCATTTCTAAGTGCGGGCAAACCAGAGATATGTGGTTTTTGGTTTCAAACATATTCAAACGAGAGAAATCATGTATCTACCCCCTAACACTAAACTCTGTCTCATGAAGTCAAGCGCATGCATGAAGATATGTGGTTTTTGGTTTCAAACATGGAAATTTCAAAAACCCTCCCAAGAGCTTCATTTCGAAGTGATTAATTAAGAAGCATACATGCTTACTTTTCATATTCATGTTTTAAACTTATTCAAATCTTGGTGAAACCTAGGATTTGACCAAGATTCAAATGGGTATAAAAATTTAAAAAATACAAAAAAGGTCTTCTTATGTTATATAGTAGGTATTCAATTAAGTTGATAAACAAGTTCTAGACATATTCAAACAAGAAAATCATGCATGTATCACCTAAACCTAAACTTTGTTTCATGAAGTCAAGCATGAAGATATGTGGTTTTTGGTTTCGAATATGGAAATTCAAAAACCCTCCCAAGAGCTTCATTTTGAAGTGACTAAGAAGCATACATGCTTACTTTTTCATATTCATGTTTTTAACTTATTCAAATCTTGGTGGAACCAAGGATTTGACAAAGATTCAAATGGGTATAAAAATTCAAAAAAAAACAAGGTCTTCTTATGTTATAGTAAGCATTCAATTAATTTGATAAACAAGGTCTACACATATTCAAACCAGGAAAAATCATGTATCTACCACCTAACCCTAAACTCTGTCTTATGAAGTCAAGCATGCATGAAGAGAAGTGGTTTTTGGTTTCAAGCATGGAAATTTCCATGTTTGAAACCCAAAACCACTTTCTTCATATGCTTGACTTCATATGACAGAGTTTAGCGTTAGGGGGTAGATACATGATTTTTTGGTTTGAATATGTCCAAACCTTGTTTATCAACTTAATGTGTAATATATATATGACATAAGAAGACTGCATGCTTTGGTTTTTCATTTTTTGATTTTTTTGAAATTTTAAGCCCATCTGATTCTTTGTCAAATAATAGGTTTGACCAAGATTTAAACATGTTTAAAACATGAAAATGAAAAAGGTAAGCCTCCATCCTTCTTAGTCACTCCAAAATGAAGCTTTTTGGAGGGTTTTTGAAAATTCCATGTTTGAAACCCAAAACGACTTCTCTTCGTGCTTGACTTGATAAGACAGAGTTTTGGGTTAGGGGTAGATACATGATTTTTCCGGTTTGAATATGTCTAGACCTTGTTTATCAACTTAAATGCTAACTATATGACATCAGAATGGGCATAAAAATTTAAAAAATTTAAAAATGTAAAACCAAAATTTAATTGGGAGGAAAGGGTACATGAATTACAATTAAAAAACAAGGTAACTTAAATACTTGGATGCCCCAAGATGTGTGGAAGCCCAAAACAATGGCAAAACATATCATGTGCGCATGCTGCATCCAATTCAAGTAGAACACATAGTAGGCACCGATAGTTTGACCTAAATTTGAAATCAAAGAGAAGGTGGTTAGAAAAAATCAAAATTGGCAAAGCAAAGCATGAAATCAAAAAATTGTGATGCACTCTAGCTATGAAAATTATCAAACAATGCAAACCAAAATGATTTTTTAGAGGAATACTAGTTCAACTTATTTAATTTTTTATTTGTAGGCCAAAATCAAACCCCGTAGTTGGATTTTTTTTTCAACTTGATCTGTAGTACTGGGGAAAACCCTAGTTTATAACCTATTTAATAATAGATTCGTAGTCGATTCTTTTACTTTTTTATTATTACTATGCAGCACATGTGTGTTTGCCCGTCGAGTGAAACTCGGAGGAAGAGGAATCACTCGGAAGGAGAGAAGGGAGAGCAGAGCATTATGGTGTATATGGTGATGTTGACTGTTGTGCAGGGTTTGTCAGTGCGCAGGAGGTGCGAGCGAGCGAGCGAGTCGAGCGAGGCCGAGAATGAGAGAGATTTGTTTTTTTTGTGAGAGGGACCGAAGGATCCAGAAGGACCCACAGACTTCCAACGCATCCTGATGCGTCTTCTCTTGACAAAGAAGATGGCTGGGAGTTTGCGTACCTATTGCACGTGACTTGTGCTCACTGAAGTGTGGGACCACACGCGTGGGCACCACACGTAAGTGACAGACCTGTTGGTGTAAAAACTCGGTTGATTATAATAGTGCATTAGAACAAAGTTTCCTATGGATTCAAGGGTAGGAAATCCAAGTTAACTCATTTACATGACATTATTTTTTCCATGAAGCAAAGTTAACACTATCAATTGGTACATTTTGGAGTGACTAAGAAGGATCAATGCTTACTTATTCGTTTAATTTCACGTGTTAAACTTGTCTAAATCTTGTTCAAACCTAGGATTTGACCAAGATTCAAATGGGCAGAAAAATAATTAAAAAACAGAAAAATGAAAAACCAAATCACATAGTCTTCTTATGTCATATAGTAAGCATTCAAGTTGATAAACAAGGTCTAGACATATTCAAACCAGACAAATCATGTATCTATACCCCTAACCCCTAAACTCTGTCTTATGAAGTCAAGCATGTGAAGAGAAGTGGTTTTGGGTTTCAAACATGAAATTGTTTAAAAATATCCCAACATGAGCTTAATTATATTGACATAAGAAGTTTACATGCTTTGGTGTTACATTTTTTTGATTTCTTTTTTGAATTTTTTGCCCATAGAATCTTGGTCAAATCCTAGGCAACAAAATTTAAACAAGTCAGAAACATGAAAATGAAAATAACTTGGATCTTCTTAGTCATAAAATAAGCTTTTTGGGTTTCAAAATTTCCATTTTGAAACCCAAAACCTTCTTTTTCTGTTGACTTATGAAGTTTAGGGTTAGGGGAAGTCATGTTTTGGGTTTGAATATTCAAACTTCGTTGATCAACTTGAATGCTTAGTATATTACTAAGAAGATAGTGACTTGGTTTTTGATTTTCTTGATTTTAAATTTGTTATAAAATCTTGGTCAAACCTAGGATTTGACCAAGATTCAAATGGGTTTAAAAATGAAAATGAAAAACCAACATAATCTTCTTATGTCATGACAATGAGTTAACTTGGCTTTACTACCCTTGATGAATCCATAGGAAACTTTTTGTACTAATGCAGTATAATATTCTGGTTTGAATATGTCTAGACCTTGTTTATCAACTTAATTTGAAAGACATACAAGTTATAGCACACATAGTGCATACATTTTCACACATACTGCACTAGATGCTAACCCTATAGTTTGAGGCCATTTGGATGAGGTCGAAAAAATTCTTGGATTAGAATCGTGTTGTTCGAACCCCGTAGTTGGATTTTTTTGAACCCTTGATCTTTAGAACTGGGCAAAACCCAAGTTTAACCATGCAAGATTCAAATGGCCCTAAAAATTCAGAAAAAAATCAAAAGAATGAAAAACCAAAGCACATATATAGCATTCTTATGTCATATGTATAGTAAGCATGTTGATAAACAAGGTCTAGACATATATATTCAAACCAGAAAAATCATGTATATATCTACCCCTAAAACTCTAATTAAACTATGTCTTATGAAGTCAATCATGTAGAGAAGTGGTTTTGGGGTTTCAAATATGGAAATTTCAAGAAACCTCCCAAAAGCTTCATTTTAGTGTGACTAAGAGGATCCAGGCTTATCTTTTCATTTCATGTTTTAAACTTGTTTAAATCCTGGTCAAAACTAGGATTTGACCAAGATTCATGGGCATAAATTCCAAAAAATCAGAAAATAAAAACCAAAGCACATAAGCATATTCAAGTTGATAAACAAGGTCTAGACATATTCAAACTAGACAAATCATGTATCTACCCCAAACCCTAAACTCTGTCCTATGAAGTCAAGCATGAAGAGAAGTGGTTTCCGGGTTTCAAACATGGAAATATCAAAAACCTCCCAAAAACTCTTTAGAGTGACTGAGAAGGTTACATGCTTCCCTTTCATTTTCATGTTTTAAACTTATTTAAATTATCAAACCTAGAATTTGACAAGATTCAAATGGGCATCAAAATTCAAAAAATCAGAAAAATAAAACCAAAGCAATAGTTTTCTTATGTCATATAGTAAGCATTAAAGTTGATAAACAAGGTCTGGACATATTCAAAACTAGACAAATCATGTATCTATACCCCCTAAAACCCCTAAACTATGTCTTATGAAGTCACATGTGAAGAGAAGTGGTTTTGGTTTCAAACATCGAAATTTCAAAAATCCTCCCAAAAGCTTCATTTTAGAGCGACTAGAATGATACATGCTTCCCTTTTCTATTTTCATGTTTTAAACTTGTTTAAATTTCAAACCTAGGATTCGACATGATTCAAATGGGCATCAAAATAAAAAAAAACAGAAAAAGGAAAAACCAAAGCAATAGTTTTCTTATATATGTCATATAGTAAGCATTAAAGTTGATAAACAAGGTCTAGATATATCCAAACCAGACAAATCATGTATCTACCCCCGGCCTGTCGATCTTATGAAGCTAGTCTACTAGCATGAAGGGAACTCGTTTTCGGTTTCAAACATAGAAATTACAAGAACATCCCAAAAGCTTCTCCATTTTAGAGTGACTACGAAGGATACTGACTTCCCTTTTCATTTTCATGTTTTAAACTTGTTTAAATCTTGGTCAAACCAAGGATTTGACCAAGATTCAAATGGGCCTAAAAATTTAGAAAAAATTCAAAAAGAGAATGAAAAACCAAAGCACATAGCATTCTTATGTCATATGTATAGTAAGCATTCAAGTTGATAAACAAGGTCTAGACATATTCAAACCAAAA